>OX387983.1:9400180-10600180 GCA_947578425.1 Eugnorisma glareosa
GCAAAATACAAGTAGAGCTTGTACTACACTTAAAGCGGTGCTATCTCGAAGGTGATAAGCTTGTGCATACTTAGAGAAAGCGTCTACAATGGTAAGGAATTTCTCTGTTTGAGCTGTGAACAGATCTAGATGGATAATTTCAAAAGGTTTACTAGGGGGTGGTACAATGTTGAATCTTTGCTTGATGGGATGACGGTCGTACTTAGCTTGACCACAGATGGTACACTCATTTATGTATTTGGAGATGTGTTCTTTCATCTTAGGCCAGTAGAATTTAGAAGATAAGGCTAAGTAACATTCAGTGATACCGCGATGATTTGTTTTACCTTCGTGGTATTTCTTTATGATGTCCTGTTGACGCAGGTAGTCTTTAACATTCTCTAATTCAACTTTAGTTAGAACCATGTTCATTGAAGAGCTTTTGAAGTTGGCTTGAATTATGGGGATTATTTTATACATGGCCAGAGGAGGATGGATGATTAAACCGGTTTTGACTTTAGGGTTCACATATTCTTTGACTGCATTAATAACGTCGTTAGTCAGGTTAGACTCGGATAATTGAATGGTAGTTCGGGTATGCGTTTCAAATGGCTTACTCACTGTCGGTCGTTTTTTAATATCGCCTACAAGTACAAAACAGATTTGTCTACTGAATTTATTTAAGGGTTCGTCTGATATTGGCACTTCTAGAATAGGGGCTTCGTTACTAGTGTGAACAGTTGCTGTGTCAGAGTTGTCGAGTATGTCAAGGTTGTTTGTAGGGGCTGTCAGTGTTTCAGAACCTACTGTTGAGTGAGGCTTTTCAGATACATTTACCGCTATAGACATGGCGTCCTCGTTGTTGATTTCAATGCGGGACAATGCGTCGGCGTTAGTGTTCTTTTTGCCTTGCTTGTATACTGTAGTAAAATTGTATTCACTCAACTTAAGTCTCCAACGTGTGAGTCTGGAGCCCGGTTCTTTAAGGCTCATAACCCATTGTAAGGGTTTATGGTCTGTAACTATCTTAAACTTCCTCCCAAACAAGTATGGACGAAAGTATTTAGTAGCCCAGACTATGGCTAATAACTCCTTCTCGATTACACTATAGTTAATCTCACTGGAGTTTAACGTTCTAGACGCGTATGCTAAGGGCTTATCTTGCCCTATAGGCCCTTGAGAAAGGACAGCTCCTATGGCAAAGTTAGATGCGTCAGTCGTAAGCACGAATTCCTTAGAAAAGTCAGGGTACTGCAGTATAGGGTCGTTAGTCAATAGTAACTTGCATTTTTCAAAACAATCGATGTAGTTAGGGTCATTGAAGGTGATCTTAGAACCTTTCTTGAGACATTGCGTCATGGGTTTCGTAATGCGCGCAAAGTCAGGAATAAACTTCCTATAGTATCCTAACAGGCCTAAAAAGCGTTTGATCTCGGTGGCTGTCTTAGGAATAGGGAATTTCTGGATGGCAATGATCTTATCGGGGTTAGGCTTAATACCGTCCTTACTTATTACATGACCTAAGTATGAAGTTTCAAGCTTTAAAAACTCCGACTTATCCATCTGGATCTTAAAGTTTGATTCCCTTAATCTCTTGAATACTTTTTCTAAATTTACCATGTGTTCCTGTAAGGAGACACTAAAAACGACTATGTCATCAAGATATACGAGACATATAACATTTTGGAGGTCCCTGAGGACATTATCCATCACGCGTTGAAACGTGGATGGAGAGTTTTTGAGACCCATGGGCATGCGTAAAAATTCAAAGTGCCCATGTTCTACATTGAAGGCCGTTTTGTGAATATCGGCTGGGTCCATTTCTACCTGGTAAAATCCACTTGCAAGGTCTAGAGTTGTGAAGTAATGACAGTTACCAAGTTTATCTAAGATGTCATTAATATTGGGGATTGGGTACTTGTCATCGAGGGTTTTCTCATTGACTTTGCGAAAATCAATGACTATGCGCCATTTAGTCCTTCCGGACGCATCAGATTTTTTTGGAACTACCCAGATGGGTGAGCTCCAGGCTGACTGCGAGGGACGGATTATCCCTTGGTCTAACATTTTGCTAATCTGATCCTGAACTTCCTGTCTGTGAACAAAGGGATATCTATAGGTCTTAGTATAGACAGGTAATTCGTCGGTGGTATGAATACTGTGCTTTATCTTATTGGTGAAAGTTAGAGGTTCACCGTCGATATAGAAAACGTCAGCATATTGTGCACAAAGAGATTCTAAGTTAGCTCGTTCTTCAGGATTCAGATGGTCAGTGCGTAGTTTTGATAATACCTCGGATACGCGATCGCTAGGCCGATAGATAGTCGCGCTTTGCTCGTTAAAAAGTTCCGCGGTAACTGGCCTATCCATTGAGAAAACTACATCATGTTTAGTTGGATTAATTATTTCTATGATGCCACGGTTATTTTTAACAGAAGTAACACAGCCGCGAATAGTGCAATTGGAAATAGTCTGCTCTGATATTATTACGTCACCATCATGAAGATTAATGGGGACTCTAGCTAATTTGGATGAATTAGCGGGTACTATGTCCTCGTAGAGATTACAATTACGTGAATCATACATTCGCAGGGGATTAGATGAATTACGTGTAACAAGAACCTTATTCTTTAAATCTATATTAGACTCTAACTTTTCTAGTAAATCTAAGCCTATTAAGCCGTCAAAATAATTGTGGAACTTGTAAATGTATAGGGTAATGTCACGGGTTTCTTTAAATTCCGGGAAGCACGGTATAGTAATGGAATAATTATTACGAGTTGTCGCGTGGATGTTAGTGACTTCGAAAGGCTCATAATTACACTGGATATGATGATAAAATCTTTCTACAACGTCCGGGCTAATAAAAGATAGGTTCGCACCGGTATCTACTAATAGTTTAATGGGTGGATTAGCAATCTGAATGAATGGAAGTTGTCTCTGGGTTTGCAAGTTAATCTCTATTTTGGTTTGTCTGATTTCGGGGCTGTGTGAAAATCCTGGCCTTCAGCAGACATTCCTTGGGCAGATGTTCCTTCAGGCACATTCTGATGTTCCTCTACGTGCACAGGAACATAATCACTATGAGCTAGTGGCTCATACACAGGTTCGTAATTGTAAGGTACGGGGTAGAACTGGTCGTAATAGTCATTATAGGCATAGTCAGGGTACTCATAATAGTCGTAAAAGTCTACTTCGTTAACATTCGTCTCACGAGTCTTAAAGTAGTTACTGGGAGGTGGATTTCCTTGTTGAGTCCAGTCATGTCCTGTCGAAGGTCTCGGCATAGGTTTGGGAACAAAGTGGCTTACACCACTCATGGGCTTGGGGCCATTATTAATGGGCGTGTAACCAGGCCTTTGTTGAGGCAATCGGAACACGTTGCTCTGGGGCCTATAGTTAGGCGGGGGTGCGCTTAACATTTGTTGGGTTCGCGTGGGACCGCGATTGAAAGGCACTTGAGGTCTCCAAGCTTGCATTGGCCTTGGCGGTTGTGGCTGATAAAAACTTTTAGAGGGACCGGGCTGATTAAACGGCGCTGAAAAAGTGACTGGCTGTGGAGTATGCAAATTAAATGGCTTAATCTGATACGTACTGGGATTAAATGAAGACGCAGACTGCACAGGTCTCCGCTCCGGCAAATGGTCGTTACGCTGCTGTAAGTACATGGTGTTAATTTCCTCGTGCACAAACTCGAGAGCCTTTTCAATGGTGTCGGGTCGCATGCACCTAATACGCGAGCCTAAAGGTTCTTTTAGGCCACGAACGAATGCCTGTAGGGTTAATTTTTTATATAGTGCCCGTTTGGCTTCGATGGTAGTAGATATGGACTCATGCAGGGTCACATAGGTCATAATTGTGCTAAATAAGGTTTGGCACTTTTCGTAAAATTCCGGTGGTGATAAATTCTTTTGTGTTAACAGGGCCAGATCATTGTATAAGGCGGTCTCGTCCCGCTGGTCCGAGAAGTTATTAATCAGGGCGTTTCTAATACCCTGCCATGTTTCGGGAATACCGTTTGAATTTATAGTGCGAGCGGCATTCCCGGTAACTTTATTAAGTATGCCGTTCAACAAGGATAAATTACTTAGTTCGTAACCTGGCTCTGCCTTAACAAATTGCGCGACAAGTTGGTCACATAAACGTACAAACCGCGTGAGCACGTTCGGGTTCCCGTCGAATTCGGGAACGAGGCGTAAGGCCTTGTAAACTTGATCTACCAAATCGGTACTCATTTTGCTAGTTAAATTATTCTCTATAATTAAGTAAGATTCTACACTTTCACTATCTTCTAATATAGTATCTAAATTCCTATTCGCATCGATTTGCGAGTTCCTATTAGAAATACTCGACTTAGGAGTCCGTGATATACGTGGGTGAAAAATTTTGAAAGCTTAACAGAAACACTTGAGGAAATTAACACAAGGGAAACACAGAAAAAAAAAGGAAATTACACAAAGGATACTAAAACATAGGAAGGCGAGCAACTCTAGTAGATCTAGGTACTTACCAAATCTGCATCTCTCTGTGGTATCGATATTCGGATACTCCCCCGTAGCCGCACACCCGTAGGTTCGAATAGCCCGTTGTCGGTGATCGATTCACTGAATTTACTGGACTATCCTACCGACTGCGCCAATTACGATGGGTGCAGCCGGAGGATCCAAAAAAATGCAAATTTATTTTAATAAACTAATTTATTACTGTATTACAAAGTATTGAAATTACGACTAATTATACTAAAGTGTCAATTGGTCGATGTCAGATCCAAAAGTGCCGCTCCACGTTTCTAAGTTTCTATGGAAAGGTTCGATTGACGTCAATTGGTCACGTTATGCTGAGCTCGCGTTTCGTGTCCGTAGGTGCCGTGTGCAATGTGTATGCAGGTATGCCGATGCAGCGATCTATTGAGGTTGGCCATGCGTAACACTCTATCTAAATAATATGTTTATTTTCGTTGGCTTTTGAAAATAGCCCAAAAATGTATGGAGGCTGGGTGATCTCCTTTGGTTCCCTTCAATATGTTTGAGTTGAATGGCGCTGAGCCACGCGTCATGTTCGTGAACGGGCGCTGTCAGTTGGGACCGGTCATCTCTTAGCTGCCACGGTTTATTTGAATTACTTTATTTTTGATCTGTTGATTTAATCTTTTACTCTGGACTCTTTTTATATGCACGTCTTTCTACACCGTTTTCACAAATATGTATAATCTCAATATGAAAAAAAAATATTTTGATTTGTAAGAGTCCATGGAGTTTCTTGCCCATTCTTCTCCATAGAGATTTATGCTTTGAAATGGGCAACCACAGTACTTTCAAAAGTTATTATGCCTCATGACTGGGTCTGTAGCTTCATCATTTTATTTTTGACATTCAAAAGTGCCTGTAACGGTCTAATTGAAATAAACGCCTTGAGTTTGAGTCTATGATAAAAATGATTTTCTACCACAGTACCATGGACAACTTAAGTGATGTTCGTAAAGTTGGACGTGGACGTGCATGAAATAATGGGTGTAACAAGACCCTTAACGAAGCCGAAAGGCACTTGTTCTCCACGTCATTGCGATCATTTTTTTGTTCTAGACCATACCTGAAGGAAGCTTCTAGTTACGGAGATTTTGGGGATCGAGTTTCAACTTTTTGACAAGTTGTTAATGTTAAAACTTTACTTTAGATACCTCCATGACACCCGTACTATTCAATACATCCACCAGCACAATGTTTTGAGTGCGTGATTTTTCACCCAAAAAACGTCGCCCAGATATTTAGTGACATGCGTTCTACATGAAGAGATCTATACCTACGTAAGAAACATCCAGCTCCTAATCGGACGTTAATGTGTAAAGTGGTGCCTTTAAAAGTGCTGATTTCCAGCCTAATTTGAAGAAGTGACATTCTAATGAAAAATAACTTTTTGCAAATGTAAATAACCATCAAAAAATGCCCAGCTCCAACCACATACAAGGTGTTCAGCGGCGCATTCCACACACAATAGCGACAAGAGTGCTCACCTATATACAGGGTGACATACCCTTGCGGCGGGGCTCCGCTGGCGTCTCCTCGGGGGGCGCAGTCTCGCAGCCGTCAGCCCGAGTGCGTGCACCTAATTTTGGAGTGCTGGGATAAAAGTTGCGCGTGAGTTTGTGCAGTGTTCCCAGCCCATGCATTAAGATTTCTAGTTTACCATGACATTACGGCTCTGAGAAGACGATGGACTATTTGTCCAGCGGACGAGGAGGATTTGCAATAACCAATGGATGGAAAAACGATGAACCAATGGACAGGATTCATTTCTGTCCTGCAGATAAATAGTCTATGGTCTGCTCAGGTGGCCTACCATGACGTCTTAAGAGGGAACATGGCCTGCGCGGAATTTGGAAAATAGGTATTTGAAGAAACTATTGCCGTCGCGCTGCGTCAAGCCTGCCCCCGTAGAGTGCGATAACGTAACCTAACCTACAAGTTTATACGGAACCCTCGGTGCGCGAGTCCAAGTCGCACTTGGTGGATGGTATTGATTAAAAAATACATCTGCTGCTCAGGCCGATAACAGCACAAACATTTTGGTGAGATCGACGTTTCGTATTCCCCCTTTTCTGTAGCCGAATGGCAAAAAACGGAACCCTTATAGATTCGTCATGTCTGTCTGTCTGTCTGTTCGCCAGTGTGCCACTTTATTTCGAAACTATTAGGTCTACACAGTTGAAACTTGGTATTATGTGAACTGCTTTCGTGTTAGGCCAAATCTATTGACTTCGTCGAAATTCTGGGAGTGTTGAACCACTGCAAGTAGTTACACTGGTATTATAGTTGATGTACTATACTCACTTCTGTTCAAAGAGTATCTTGGTGAGTCTGGCGACTTCGCCCCTGAGCTGGTGGAGCTCCTTATCCTTCGCTTTAGACTCTAGTTCGGCTGCCCTCTCTCGAGCGGTGAGGCGGGCGCGGATGTCGTCGAAACTGAAGGATGGGATTGATTTATTAGAACATTGTAAATTCGATGAAACTTTTTTTACGTGTTTATAACAAGGTGTAAGGTAAAAACTTGTATTTATACAAATAAATAAAATTGAGATATCTGGTTGTAATTTTAAAATAAAAGATTTAAAAAAAAAAAAATTGTCTGTCTGTTTGTTGTGGCTTATCTCTGAAACATCTGGATTGATTTTGAAAGAACTTGTACTGGCTGATAGCTAATGTTATATGGAGTAACTTATTTTTATTAGAAAAAAGATTAGGGTTCCGTCATCTGTGCAAAAAAATAAAACCCTTGAAATTGTTAACAAAACCATCAACAAATAGGGAAGTCATATTTTTATAATAATTTCACGCGGACGAAGGTCGCGTGCAACAGCTAGTTGTACTTACTCGTGAACCGAGAATAAAGACTATTTTTTTAAAAGATCCTGCAACAAATAAAACATACTATAGCAGACACTTCCAGAATAGATACTTACAGCTTCCTTAAACACGCGCACTTTCTGGTTAGATGCTCAATCTGGTCCTTCGAGGCATTCTCCGCCTGCTTGATCTTCGTCGCGTCCTCTGATCTCTTCTGTCTCAATTCTTTCTCCCTCGCCAAAGCCTCTCTATCATTAGTCGGTTAAGGAAAGACAGTTAAATTGTGTGTTAAAATAATTTGTATGCATTGCCGATAGTTGGGCTTTTCACCCTATTTTTTGTGTTGTATTGCCGATAACTGGGGTTCTCACCTTGTTGTGGATAGGTGTTGCCAGTTTTTTTTAAAGGTAATTAATAGGTACAAAAAGGGAACTCAAAAGTGTTTGGTTTTTAAATAGATGTTATGAAAAAAACTTCGTATTTATTTAGTAACTTAGTTAAGTATAAATTAATATAATTGTAAAAATTTAAGAATGTTCGTGATACTAACATATATATATTTTAACGATGGCAACACTTAGCATAATAACTGTGTGTGTGTATTTTGGCGGCAATAACCAAAAAAAGTGTATAATTTTATTTGTTTTATTTTTTCACACAAAATAATATCCAAAATCGTACAAAAATATAAAAAAAAACGAGTAAACAATTAATTACGATACGAATGATAAATAGTTGAGCAATGATGAGCTAGTGTAATGATTAACATACGATGATAACAGCAAGGATGAAGGGTACTTAACAGACAAACTTAATTTGACTAGACAAACTATAATTACTGTCGACCAAAAGTAACCTGTGCGAAGAGCAGAATGATAAAATACAATACCGTGCACCAATAATAAAGCAAGAAATCACCAGTTTTTAGAATATATACTACTATAATAAATTCCAGAAAATTCCAATTTTCGAGCTCGCTACGCTCGCTCTTACATCCTGTCAGTGAATACAATGTCAACTTAAAGCTAGTCAGTGTCCTGTCAGTGAACACAATGTCAACTTAAAGCTAGCGAGTCAGGATCGTATTTTTATTTATTTTGCAAAAATAGCTCCCCTCTTTTTGGACTTGAAAGCACTCGAGTTAAAAGGCCGCCTCTCCGACGCATCGTACATAGGTATAACATACACATTATCGAATTTGATATTTTCGCGCTTACACGCTTTCAAGTTTAAAAGGATGGCTATTGAATCTTTAACCTTTCGTATGCCGAGTATATAGACACAATTAAAAAGCTATTGTGTCTCGCGTAGATCCACGTTCCCGGCACACGAAGGGTTAAAGTAGCTATGTAATACCTATTAGCCCCAAAATTACACTTACTTATTTTTTATTTTTCAATTAAATATTTTCAAATCATTATTTGGCGGGTATTGGTGTGATTTTTAAACTTATTCTGTCATACTTTTAATTTGATTGTAATGTGTAACTCTAAATGTCCCAATAAAGTAAAACAAAAATAAACTTTGACTGTCAGATACCCATAATAACATTGCTGTTTCTGTGTAACAAACAAATATTCTAAATGGTGACTAGGTAATGGTCTTGATGTGATACAATAACGTGTTAAAATATAAGATGTATCTATGAAAACATATCTGGTGAAATGTATTATACTATCTCTACATGTGATGTTATGTGATGTGTTTATACAGCTTGTAACAGAAAGGGTATAATCATATGGAATACTGTGGTGCAGACCATCAAACTGAACAACTTTCTCTATGGGACCACCATCGAAATCGTAAAAAAATAATCAGCTGTCCTATACAAAATTTCAATACCTACTCGACCCAAATGTATGGGACAGCTGATAATTTTTTTACCATTTCGATGGTGGTCCCGTAGAGAAAGTTGTTCAGTATGATGGTCCGTACCACAGTATTCCATATGATTATACCCTTTCTGTTACACGCTGTATAATAGTTATGATTTCAGTCCAATTGGCAGTATTTTAAAAATAAAATTATACATTGAAAAAGTTTAAATGTTAGTAATAATTTTTATGTTATCTGTGGTGATATCAGCGCCTCTGTATGAAGAATATGGAACTAGCATAAAAAAATAACGAAGAAGAGATGTCACTTTTAACCAAAAATAAAATGATAGTAAATAAAGGAAATAAAAATAATTTACTTAAAAAAAGAACTCGAGTCATATGAGTAATGAAAAATAAAACGCAAGCACTTTAGCTAGTTCCGTATTTGACCACTAAAGGCGCTAATGTCAAGCTTTTTTTGGTATTTTAGCTCACTTTTAGGCATTATTTGTTTTTATTGTTAGGAAAACTCTATAAAAGAAGCCAGGGTTCCTTCATGAAATGGTGCCTGAGTTTTCTGATACTGTTTTAAATCCCCACCCTGGCTTCGCAGTGAACCCTGCTCCACATTTTTAGGTTATTTTAGATTGATACAGTAATTCTCCAAGAAAAATCATGTCTGAATCTTTACTACAATAAGCTATTGTATACTTCGGTTTAGCGTGACGGCTGAGAAGAAAGATATGTGTTGCACCGACCACAAGTAACATGGAACAAGGACAAGAAGATGATGGGGAAGTTGGGGTTCTACAATTTCTTGCCAAATTGTTAAAGCATGCATTGCAACTTTTAAACTTTTTGAAGACCAGAAGCGTTAACGCATCGGCGTCCCCTTCCACGCCAAGCCATAAATTAAAACAAAAAAAAATCGGATTCCAACATTTTCTCGATAACCAATTAATCATTGCTTTTCGTCCCAAATTTTGCAAACAAAATATCACTCACAACTATAACATCATTCTTTTATTTTATTTGACACTATACGGTCCCATTAAAATATGTGGACAAATTTTAACACGGCGTTCATTACGTCTAACCAATGATATCCAAGCAAAAAAAACACTGATTAAAGTGATTTTATTTTGACCTAATGGATGTGTTTATTCTAGAGTGCCGCCGGCAGTGTATTATTGTAGGTCGAAATAAAATCACTTTCTTTAGTGTTTTTTTTTGTTTGGATATCTTTGGTTAGACGTACTGAACGCTGTGTTAAAATTTGTCCATCTATTTTGATGGGACCTTATATTTCTTTTTACACTATTAATGATAGTCTAAAACGAAATAGTGTCAAATAAAGTTAAAAAAAAATATATTTAGCCGCGACGGTGGCGGTTAAGAGGTTAAGAAACGTAACTCGACAATTTCCAGGGACCTCAGGGATGTTGGGGGGGGGGACATTTTCATGGCCTCTTAGTCTAGCAGTATTAAACTTTAATTTTACTTCGGTGTGGAAAAGAGAAGGGTCTACACGATACTTATAACAAAAAAAAACATTTTCTTTTCATTTTTGTCTGTCTGTTTGTTAGAAAAAAGGATTAGGGTTCGGTGCAAGAAATGGGCCGCCCCCCACCCAAATCCCGAATCACGCGCCTTGACAGTCCCCTGGCCTTGCCGAGTTATCGGCTTGGGCAGTTTGGATTTTACAGTACGTTCGGATTATTGGGTCAAGGTCAAAAGATTTTTGCATCCGCAAATAAATTAGGTATTAGCTATCTACAAATGCCCGTTAATTAAGCTAAACATCGTGTACTGCATGTTCTGTTATTTGCTCAACTACTGAAGATGTCGAATAAGTTTCTGGGCCAATTAAATTTAGATTGCCACCGACACGCTTAGCAGAAGATCAATACTCGTTGTTAACTTTGCTAATTCGCTAGATTTTATATCAAATGTGGAGCAATCGTCAAATAAACATCTAACATTGATTAGTATGTCGTTTAGCTCTCCGCAGCTGTCTGGCTGCTAAAGCCACGATGATGGCAAGCAGAGTGGCGATGAGAGTCATCCGCAGAGAACAGCCTCCCCAAGCGCACAGCAGTACCGCGACGATGCCGACACTGCGCAACAATGAGGCTGATTCTAATGGCGGCTGTAGTCTCGACCGAGAGCTCCCGCTCGGGACGTCTCTCAAAAAAACGACACTGGACGCAAAGCAAGTGAGGAACATCGAGGCTAGACGAGCGCTACTGTATACGCTCTTGCACTCGCCCAGCCAGGACGCTCCACACGCCGAGAGCGAGCATTTACAAGGTGTAAACTGACCCTTCACGTCAACCAAGAATTTTGGTCATCAAACTAAGTAACTCTACGCAAAATTATTGCTGGGAAACCACTTTTTTTGGGTTGAATCATTAAGTTTTACGGTAAGACTCGATGTAACGCACTCAAAACATTGTGCTGCTGGATGCATTGAATAGTAAGGGGTCTTGGAGGTATTGAAAGTAAAATTTGGTAAGAGTTGGTTCCCAGGTATGGTCTAGAACAAAGAAATGATCACAAAGACGGGGAGAACAAGTGCCTTTCGGCTTCGTTAAGGGTATTTTTACACTCATTATATAGCTTGTGGCAAATACAGCGACGAGAGCATGCCGAATATCGCAGTCTATCTCTGTAGAGTTCACATTTGCTTGTGAGTCAAGCAAGAATGTAGATGGCCGCATTGACACAAGCCTCCGAAACATGTTTACGAGACGTGACGAGAGCTCTCGGTCGAGTGTACAGCCGCCTTAACATTTTTGAAGAATACATTGGTACCAAAAGCTGATGATGTAATATCTCATTCCCCTGCAATTACACCGGCCTCGTAGCATAAGCAAAATCAGCCTATAATGTTCCCGCTGCTGAGACAGACGGCCTCCTCTCTATGAGAGGGAATGGGCTATAATCCACCAGACGGGCCCTATGCAGGATGGTAGACGTCACATGTCTTCGAATTGTTTGGTTCTAGGTCATGCTGGTTTCCTCACGATGTTTTCCTTCACCGTTTTGAGAGCAGTGGTGATGAAATAAATAACACAAAGCAATGCGTCTGCCTGGATTCGAATCCACGACTTACAGTTCGTAAGTCGAGGCGGCCACCGCTGCTCTCCTGGTACTTACTCGTACGTAATATAATTATTATGCTAATACGGAGTAATCAGGACTGAGAGGGACTATTACCAATGATTTTTTTTACGTTTCAATAAGTTCGTCAGTAAAATGACTGGACGTATAATTTTATTGAAATATTGCCTTTTGGACATCGTTTTTTTTAATGATATGTCGATAATGTGTTCGAGTGATCATGTGTTGAAGCTTCTGTGTGTTTGATGAGTTGGAAGATGCCTTTTGTTGATCGATTACATGAAATATTTGATATTACAAATTTAATTGAGATAAAATAGGAATCTTGTTCTATTAAAATTTCAAAGATTTGAAAGATATAGATAAGAAAAAAGAAAAATCCTTAATTTTTAAAGTTTATGTAACTAAATACGATAATTAACTGAGATCTTGCAGTCAGTATCTTAGCCAGATTTCGTTAATTTATCAAAGTTTACGATATTTTTTGAAAGAACACGTATATTGGATTAGGTATAATACTTTTAATAACCCAAAATTAGTGATTATACACAAAAAATGCGAGATATAAACTTTTCAAATAATGACCGAAGACTTAAAAGATCAAATGTTTCAATGTTGAACAGTGTTTGTATGAATAAGGTTTTAAGCGGCCTCTTAAAAGCATCTTCCAAAATGAAGGTACTTATTTACATTATCGTTTTTATATAAAAATATTGTTATTAACCATGAAATATAAATAAAATGCTAGTTATCACTCTACGGGTGAATTTTGACATGCGATCATGGTAGCCAAATTTGTCCAAAAGACTATATTTCAATAAAATTAGTGTTAAAATTATTAGTTTCAATAAAAAAATAAAGGTTTTAAGGAACAAATTTCGCTACCAATTGTGTTTGGTTGAATTAATGATTATTTTTTATATGAGGGACTATTTTGACCCGTATTCAAAGATATTAAAATATCATATCAGAAGAAATACATTATCATTTCTTTCTGAATTATTTTGTGTTATCATATCTTTTAATTTAACTTTCACTTGGCAAGAGTTTTATTTCTGCTTATTTGAAGATTAAATCAAAAAAGTCCTAAAAGATCTTCTTTGTATACGGGTCTCATCAAACGTAAGGTTTGCAAACATGCATATCACAACATCATCTATATAGACGAAATCATGAGTCTAATGATATTAGTCTCAAATGTGCACTGACCTTAATTCCTGCTCGGTGACTGCTAAAGTTCTTCCACAAGCAGCTGCTTTTACAGCTAAATGGTCGTACTCGCTTGATTGGGACTGCAATTGCGACTTTAATTCTGGAATAGGAATTTGATGGTATCCCGTGGTCAAGTCTTTTGCACAATGTTAAACATAGGGTTAAATAGCGTAGAATCAATAATTTATTTCCTTCATCATTTAAGAAATCTGATACGTTTTTTAACATTTTTTTTTTCTAATCGCACAGAATGTGTAAGTAGAGAGATTTTAAAAAAAACCTCATTTTTGACTGCTTTGTTGGTCTAGTAATCGCAAGCGCGACTTCTGAGCTTTAGATTCTCGGGTCGGGTAAGTGTCATCGGGTTTTTCCATTGGACATTTCGCAGTAGAAGCCACGGAGTCTGGATTTGTGCCCGGTTGATCGCAATAGGCTCGCCCCATATTACATGGGACTTAAACATAACTGGCGAAATGTGAGTATGAGTACACCTCTGCCTAACTCTTCGGGGATTAAAGACGTGATGATATTTTAAAAGAAAAAGGGGAGGGTTTTTATCTTTAAGTAAGATATATCTAAAATATCTTACCAGCAATTTCTTCTATCAATTCCTTCTCCCTTTTAACTCTATCTTCCTCTCCTTCCTGCCGACATTCTGTCTTCATTCTGGCGAGACAATTCTCTTTGTCTTCCATAAATTGTTCCCATTGGTCATCTGTAAAACAGAGCGAGGTGATTGGTGCCAGAAAAGTATACAAGGTGTACGGAGCCTTCACGAAGCCGTCAACCAAGCATTCATTTCATTTAATTTATTTCAGTAACAATTTTTACATTGTATCGAAATTTTACACTAAATTATAAAATTAAAAGAATTACAATTCAAATCATTATTATAACAGTAGCTAAAAAGCAAGCTAATGTAAGCTATTCTCTACATCAAACTAAGTAACTCTACGCAATATTATTTTTTGTGGTGATAAATCACGTTTTACCTTGAGTCCTACCGCGAAACGTTACTTTTCACCCCAAAAAATAAATTCCCAGCAACAATTTTTGCGTAGAGTTACTTACTTACTTGGCTAACGGCTTCGTGAAGGGTCGGTTCGCACCGTTTCAAGATACAACAAACTATCTTTCTTTGATAGATTTTCAACTTTATCGCTGAAGCATTTAGTTCAAGGTTCATTGGGAAAATTTGACAGTATTATTATCTCTACGCACCCATTTCCTGTCGATGTTGTTCTTTCAGTTTATTGACTTGTTCCATTCTTTCAGCAATGAGTTTCAGTTTGGTAGTTTCTAGAAGATTCTTAGCCTCTTCAGCTGCTGTGGAAGCCTGCTCTTCTATTTCCGTTACCTTCTCTGACCATTCTTCTATTAAACTTTCTGTAAACAACAAATAATAATTATTGAAATACTTCATAGTAAATTATTTTTAACGATTAAAATTAAATGTGTCTATTTATTTTTAGCATTATTGAAAAATTCAAGACGTTGCATTTATTTCCTATTTATTCATTAATTGGGTGCTTTTCTTCCTGCTGTATTAAACGTATATCGCATATTTTCTTACATTGCAATCTAAAGCATTTTCAGCATTATGTGTGTGCGCCGTGGGCTTACAAGTATGAAACCCAGAGCTCTAACTCCAACAAAGATAGTTATTAGAGATGAAACGGTTATTAGAGATGATTCGGCAAGCTTCGAGGCCGGATGGCCGGATATTCGGCCCTTTATCGCGTTACATGCTGTGACGAGTTTGATTTGAGTTAACGCTGGCGCACAAGTGCGGTGTTTACGAAGTCAAGCGGAGTTACTTTTTACCAACAAATACTGAAAATGTAGTATTTATTTACTATAGTACCAAATTATTATCAATAAGCATATTTTTGGCAAGTAGTTATAGTCAGTAATAAAAAAAAATATATTTAATTATAAATACATAGCAATTATAAGCTACTCGCGCATGATTTATCTGGTGTTAACGAGAGATTATTAATTGCTTTCATTTCAGGTATGCAGCCGGATAGACCAGATATCGTATGTATAGTTACCGGATATACGTTTCTCTAATAATAATGACTTAAATCAAGAAACAAATGAAATATCTCGACTTGGCACACGAGGTTGTCGACATATGGAATGTGAACTCGGCTATCATTGTGCCGATTGTTGTGACGGCCAATGGCCTTATAGCCAAAAGCCTCGACGAACATCTCTCGAGGCTCTCTTAGGCGGTTGGATCAAGGGCCTGATTCAGAAGGCAGTACTCCTCGATACGGCTCGCTTTGTGAGGAGGTTCCTGTCTCTGGAGCCCTAACCACCGGTAGCTTGGACCCTGCTCCCGATACCGGCGGACCACTATTTTTTATATTTTTAAATGTTTTTTTAATATTAATTTGTTTAGAAATATTTAAAAATGTAATTTATATGTTTAAAATTGAATAAAGGAAATGACTTAAATCATACCTTTTTCCCTCTCAAATCGTTCGCTCATCTCCTCACACTTATTGGCATAAGTAATGTCGGCCTTGTCTAGCATATGTCTGAGCTGCATGATGTCCCAGTCCGCCTTGCCGTGAGCCTCTGCGATGGCGTGCTCGAACTGACTCTCTTTGTTGGCAAGAACTTCTTTTAGGTTCTCGAACTGCAAGAGAAGTATGTATTATACGTTGTCGTTGGGTGCTCTTTAGCCTTCTGTCTGCTTCTGCTTAACTGGACTATCCTGTGGGTGGCGCGAGTGTAAGGCCTCCAGCCAGGGGCATATAACTTGTAGACTAAGCGACTACACGCTAAGGATACCCGCTGTCGGGTACGAGCCTCGGCTTAGGGCGTCGCTGAGGACGGCAGCAAGGGGACAGGCTGGGTGTGACTGAGATTATTTAGGGGTTGGTTTAAAACTACTGGCTCAGCGTCGCGGGCTGGCTCGAGCAAGGGTCGGGGGGGATCTCGTGTCTTGGATCACAGGAGCCGTATTTATACTATGCCATGCGCGAAGTTTACCTACGTGTTTAAATCAGAAAAAAATTGACATCAAATAACACCAAATAGTGAAAAATAACTTTAGCTTCAGAAGTCGGTGACTTTTGTTTGTTTGATTCAGTTTTTTTGCCTCCGATTTTTAAAACTAAAATAAATTTTAACTTTTTGGAAATCGCTTTAATATTTTTGCAAAGAAGTTTTTATCTCTGCTCGGCCGATGATGGAAACGGATGATATTGAATTCCGTACCATTGTATTATGCGAGTGCTCTTTAATCATTCATTTATTATTTGTTGAGTTTGTTGCAGCAACAAAAATACACATTCTATAAAAATGTCAACTGTCTACGTATTACGTATCATGAGATACAGCCCGCTGACAGACACACGGACGGAAAGCGGAGGCTTAGTAATAAGGTTGGTTACCCTTCGGGTACGGAAATGACACTTAGTTACTGTGGGGGGTAACTAGATATATATTCAGTATTTCAGTGACATGACAGTTTTGTATCTCTGATTAATCTAACGTGTGTAAAAGTAGCGAAGTGTCCATTTTTGTAAGAGGTAAGCCGGAGTACATATCTTTAATGTGATTATACTATTTGTCTAGCTATAAAGGGTGTAACACGACCCTTAACGAAGCCGAAAGGTAGTTGTTGTTCCCATCGCATTGCAATCATTTTTTTTTGTTCTAGACCATACTTGGGAACCTTCTAGTTACGGAGATATTGGGGGTCAAATTTCCAACTTTTTCACATTTTTTTTTTAAATAACATGTTTTTAACGTAAGATTTTTACTGTAAACACCTCACCGACCCCCGTACTATTCAATCCATCCATCAGCACAATGTTTTGAGTGCGTTACATTGAGTCCTACCGTAAAACGTGATTTTTCACCCCAAAAAAAAAGTCGTTTCCCAGCAATTTTTTTGCGTTAATTTACTTAGTTTGACGTACAGAATGCTTGGCTGACGGCTTCGTGAAGGGTCTTGTTACACCCTTTAGAATACTGACTGCCATTTTTCAAAGCGAAGCCAATAGGAATCGAGATGTATGGAGCCTTCGCTACTGGTGTGTAAGCAACTTTTGGGCCTTCGTTATAACTTCTAGCTACTTACCCGAGTAGTGACTTCTCGCAGCTTCCTATCAGCATTTCTAGCATCCTGATCAGCCTCCGCCCTGAGCTGTGCCAGAGCGTTCCTGGTCCTCTCAGCATGACTCCGCTCTAACACGGCGCGGGTGGAGGCTGCGGCCGCATGGTGCTCAGAGCGGAGGGATTCCACTGTCTTCGTGTGCTGCTGTTCTAGACGTTGAACTTCCTGGAATGGTGGAAAAGACGTTGGTGGTAGCTTCAAATAGTATATGACTGAAGTGTGGCAGGTTTTGGTCTTTAGCCTTTTGAAAGCCAAAGCATAAACGCACGCGCGTGCCACAATTTCACCGCAAATACCTACAAAAACAATAGGGATTCAAAAACTATTTCATTATTTATTTCGTGTTATAGTGCACCGCATTTTTTGTCACATACAGGGTGACTGGTAATTAGTGACCGATACTTGAATACGTGATTGTATTCTTGATAACAAACAACTTTCTCAAGAGACATTTTTTTATACTCATTCATTTTAATCATAATAACAACAGCCATATGAAATTCGCGCGCTCGCGTCTTTGACCTATCAGCTGTTATAGGTGCGTGACGCCGTTCTGTCTCCTCACTATGGTACCGTGCAATAGTGTAAACAAATAAAAAAAATAGTATCCAAAGACAGCGCGCGCGAATTTCATACGGCTGTCTGTTATGTTATTGTGATTAAAATGAATGAGTACCTATATAAAAAAAATGTTTACTCTATACAACGTGTAACAGAAAGGGTATAATCATATGGAATACTGTGGTACGGACCATCAAACTGAACAACTTTCTCTATGGGACCACCATCGAAATCGTAAAAAAATAATCAGCTGTCCCATAGAAAATTTCAATACCTACTCGACCCCGATGTATGGGCAGCTGATTATTTTTTTACGATTTCGATGGTGGTCCCATAGAGAAAGTTGTTCAGTTTGATGGTCCGTACCACAGTATTCCATATGATTATACCCTTTCTGTTACACGTTGTATATGTGTCGTTGGCGTACAGGCCACGCGTTTGCTTGTCACGTATATGTGACAATAGCGTTCCAAAAGGTTAATAACATGACATGATATCACGACTGTAATCCCCGAACGGTTAGACAGAGCTGTACCTAATAGTTCGCCCATATTTCGCGAGTTATTTTTAAGTCCCATAATATGGGGCGTAGCGTAGCGGGGCATATAATAGGGGGCGAGCCTATTGCCATCAAATGCCACAAACCCAGACCCCGTGACTGAGAAATTCCTAATGGAAAAACCCAATAACACTTTTGACTGACCTAGGAATCGAACTCATGACGTCGTGCTCAGCAGTCGCGCTTGCGACTACTAGACCAATGAGGTAGTCAGATTTGACGTAAATAAACAATTCTCATCTACCCACCTTTCGATACCGTTCCTCTTTCTCTTTCCCGCTGACAATCTCTCTCTCCAGCAGCTCCTTCAAGCGATGCACCTCGAGCTTCAGGGCCTCCTCCCTCGTCTCCACTCGCTGCAGCTGAAGAGTCAGCGACTGGACTGAGCGCTGCTCCTCCGTGATCAGTCCTCGCAGCTGCTGTAGTTCCGCTACTTGGGCTGGAGAGGGCTTCGGATCGGATTTGAGTTGCTGTACTGTTGCTGTGAGCTGTACAACAAGTTGATAGAAATTATTCATCAAAGTATCAACATTATACCCTGTAAGGAACAGCCCTCCCTGCCAGGGTTGCGGGACTGTTCGAAAGAGATACCGCGGCCCTGGAACACAAAGGGCAAAGGAAGGAACATGGATGGGTTTTAGTCAGTAAAAGTCTGACACTCCCTCCTGCTCAGCACAGAGCGGGAGGAGTTATTTGATGATTTTCCATCCGAAAAAAAAGGTACAGCCCTCCGCAGACTGATGGGGTGAATTCAGTATATCATACTAAGATGACCGGTACAAAAAATTATTTCAGGAATGTTATGGGAATCCAATATATTTGATTTGTTTTATTTTCTCATACGCAATGTATCGTTACCGTGACAAAATGCACGTAGCGAACGGCAAGCGCGACGACGAGTTCGATGAACTATGTATCTGGGCAGGAAGTGAACAGCTGATTTCACGCGTCGTTCGTTAGAGTATTTCAACATCCGTTGTTGGATTTTTGATTTTAGCCGTATTGTTTACATAAATGGAGTGCTGCGTACAGGGAATGTAAATTTTACATTGAAATAAAGGAATAGTAAATGAAAACAATATTAAAAAAATGAAAATTTTCCGGAGAAAAGTTCTGGTGGAATATGATTCAAAATAAGGAGCTGAATGCACCCTGTCAGTTTGCGGAGGGCTGTCCCTTACATCCTGTATACATTTATAAATTAAAATAACCAAAAGTAACTAACACAATAAACTTCAAAATTGGCGTGAAAGAACTCCTCCTCAACGCTTTCAACTGGTAATGTCCTCAAGAGACTGGCGGCGTTGCCACATTGTATGGCAACGCTAAGCCTCTGGCCAAGATAAAAGCCAGCCCTTGGGTCACGGGAAGTGTCAACTAAGCGTTTTGAAATGTCCTTGAAAAGGCTGTGAGCACTCGGACCCCACGGTCCTAGAGTTTCAATCCCATACGGCTCGAAAATATAGTTACTAAGAAGGTGTAACAGAAAGGGTATAATCATATGGAAGACTGTGGTACGGACCATCAAACTGAACAACTTTCTCTATGGGACCACCATCGTAATCGTAAAAAAATAATCAGCTGTCCCATACATTTGGGTCGAGTAGGTATTGAAATTTTGTATGGGGCAGTTGATTATTTTTTTACGATTTCGATGGTGGTCCCATAGAGAAAGTTGTTCAGTTTGATGGTCCGTACCAAAGTCTTCCATATGACTATACCCTTTCTGTTACACGCTGTATTCGCCGCTTGAGATTCTCCACACCCGCAGCGGCAGCCCCAGCACAGCACGATCAGATGTCTGGAGTTACATCTCACCTCTCTGTTGTGTTTGTCAGCCTCCCTCGACTTCTTCTCCAGCTCCCTCATCTTCCACTCGCAGTCCGCTAACATCCTCTCCGCCCTCACGGCGGCCTGCGACCTCGCCGCCTCGTGTGCTGCGCGCCATTTTGATGTACAGGCTTCCGCAGCCGCTAATGCCTGGAAGAGAGATATTGTTTTTGATTAAGTGCCGATTTGTACACGAAAAATAATAAAAAGATGTTCTAAACTTCTTGATATACATACAGCGTGAAAGGGCCACCGACCATGTATTCAGTACATCACCCAGAACTCCCGTTTCGTAAAAAAAAGTGCAATACCTACTCGGTCAAAACGCCCCCGGCCCTTGCTCGAGCCAGCCCGCTGTGCTGAGCCAGTACTTTAAAACAGCCCCTAAATAATCTCACTCAGATCCAGCCTGTCCCCTTGCTCCCCAGCGACGCCCTAAGCCGAGGCTCGTACCCGACAGCGGGTACCCTTAGCGTGTAGTCTCTTAGTCTACAAGTTTTATGCCCCTGGCTGGAGGCCTTACTCTCATGGCACCTACAGAATAGTCCGGTTAAGCAGAAGCTAGCCTTATAGGTTGAACTGCGAGATATCATAAAAAAATCGGCCAAGTGCGAGTCGGTCGTACGAAGGGTTCCGTACCATTATCAAAAAAAAAAAATCTTAAATGGCGTCAACTATGTATGTATGGGGACACCCTTTAATTTTCAACTTTTTTTTTTGTATTTTCCTTTATTTGTGCTGTAAGGCTTTGCTTTTTGCCAAATTACATGATTATAGGTCAAAGGGTTTTGATTCCCTTGTGAAATCGCATAATATGCGACATAAACAGTCATATCTTTTGATCGCGTTGACTTACAAGTTTGATTTTTTTTTATTGCTCCAAGGGGTAGCAGATCTAAGTATTTGGTATTAATTTTAGCTTGATACCGCCACACATTCCTGAGAAAAAGGGTCTTGACAGACAGACACACGGACGACAAAGAGATCCTATAACGGCTCCGTTTTGCCGATTGTGGTAAGGAACCCTAAAACATTTCAAAGATTCCTAGAGGACGCTTAGATAAGCGGAGGTCATTTTAAGTGCCTTTTCTATTTCTACAACTTTCTGGTTCTTTATCGTGTGGTTAGTGCCTAACTTGGTGTCTGAGTTTTTATACCGTCCATGAGCCTCTGACTTGGCTTTACATGCCGTCGAGAAATATCTCTCAGGCATGCTGGTTTCCTCACGATGTTTTCCTTCACCGAAGCAAGTGATAATTATACAGCGTGTAACAGAAAGGGTATAATCATGTGGAATACTGTGGTGCGGACCATCAAACTGAACAACTTTCTCTATGGGACCACCATCGAAATCGTAAAAAAATAATCAGCTGTCCCATACATTTGGGCCGAGTAGGTATTGAAATTTTGTAACATGTTGTATAATACGCACATGAATTCGAAAAATCGATCGGTTCGAACTCGAGACCTATGACTTGGCAGTTCGACGGTCACACAACTAGGCTATCACTGCTCTACAACTTTCAACAGTATTGCCTTATGTATGCTTTTCAGTAGCTGTATGTATGTATGTACTTCTTATCTTGCTCTATAGAAATAACATTAAAACCGCGAAAGTTTGTGAGGATGGTTAAATGCATCCATTTTTTTACTCTTTCACGCAAAAACTATTAAACGGGTTTTGTTGAAACTTTAAAGTTACATAGCATAAAAATCGGAAGAACACAGGATATCTATACAAATCTATACTAATATTATAAAGAGATAAAATTAGTTTGTAAGTTTGTATGTAGGGGGTAATCTCTGGATCTACTGAACCGATTTTGATTTTTTTTTCACTAATAGGAAGCTACAGTTTATAGTCCCGTGGGATAATTTCCGACCAAAACGCGAGCGAAGCCGCGGGCTCCAGCTAGTCTATACTAATATTATAAAGAGGTAAAATTTGTTTGTAAGTTTGTATGTAGGGGGTAATCTCTGGATCTAATGAACCGATTTTGAAAATGTTTTCAATAATAGGAAGCTATATTATCCCCGAGTGCCATAGACTATATTTACAACGTGCCCGTGAGATAATTTCCGACAAAAACGCGAGCGCGGGTACCAGCTAGTAATTTATAAAGATATCGAGGGCAGAAACTAGTATAAACATCTATACAAAATTACAAATAAATAAAATTTACATTTTCATTTTTTTTGCTGTTATTTTGACAAACAGACACTTCAACGAAAGTAATAAGAAATTATATATGGTACCTAATTATAACATTTTTTTTGTCTGTCTGTCTGTTTGTTCCGACTAATCTCCGAAACGGCTGGACCGATTTAGACGGGACTTTTACTGACAGATAGCTGATGTTATAAGGATTAACTTAAGCTTACTTTTATTTTAGAAAAAGAATTATGGCTCCGTGCAAAAAAAAAACCTTGAAATTGTTAACAAAATCCTTTTCAGCTAAGGAAGTAATATATTTTATAATAATTCCACGCGAACGAAAGTCGCGGGGCGCTGCTAATATTAAATAAATAAATGCCCAGCAGTACACTGCTTTAGTCTGATGATGGAGTATCTCACCTCCTGCGCTTTCTGCTCCTGTATAACCTTCTCCTGTTCTAGTCTGTCCTTGTCTCGCTCTAGCGCGAGCACGCGCGACTCGAGCTCGGCTCTCTGCCCGAGAGCATCTTCCAGCTCTGCGCGGATCTGACGGAGAGACTCATCTGGAAAGAGGACAAAAATATCTTACTTCTTACTTCACTACATAGTATAAAACAAAGTCGCTTCCCGCTGTCTGTCCCTATGTATGCTTAGATCTTTAAAACTACGCCACGGATTTTGATGCGGTTTTTTTTAATAGATAGAGTGATTCAAGAGGATGGTTTATATATATAACTAACGAACCGCCCCGGCTTCGCACGGGTGCAATGTGTACATATAAACCTTCCTCTTGAATCACTCTATCTATTAAAAAAAACCGTATCAAAATCCGTTGCGTAGTTTTAAAGATTTAAGCATACATAGGGACAGACAGCGGCAAGCGACTTTGTTTTATACCATTGCTCCCGTGAGAAGCCGGGGCGGGTCGCTAGTAATATTATAACTGCGAAAGTTTGTGAGAATGGATGGATGTTTGTTAGTTTTTCACGCAAAAACTACTGAACGGAATTGGATGAAAATTAGCACGCAGATAGTTTATAACCTGGATTAACACATAGGATACTTTTTATACCGGTTATATGATCTCGTGGGACAATTATCGAACTCAACGCGGGCGAAGCCGTAGGTATGAGCGTGTATCAAATAAATGACTTACCGTTCCGCCTGTGCAGCTGATCAGCTAGGTTTGAGGAGCAGGTCCTGGCTGCTGACAGCTCCTCTTCAAGTGACCGGCTCCTCTGACGAATCAGCTCCGATTCCTTGTATGCTGACGCAAGCTCGCATTTTAATTCTGCAATGAGAGAGAGATATTAGGGTGTATTTTTAACCGACTTGGAAAAGGAGGAGGTTATATACCATTCGGGTTCAATAAACTACAGTTTCGAAGAGTGACGACTTTGTCACACTAAGAATTTCTCCTGTATCGAGGGTGCGTTTACAAATATTTAAACTCACACTGAAAAAAATGCACTCCAATCAAGTGACTTTTTAGCTTGATTGACGATATCTTGTTGAGATTAATCAAAATCTTAGTTAAGTTGATCATCACGGCATGATTGCAGCAATACTAGTTCAAATGATTGAACGCTCAAACAAGATTCTCGATTACCCTTAACATGACATCAACAATGATGTCATGACATTTTTTTAACTTGTATCTTGTGTCAAAGATACAAATTAAAAAAATGTTAACTGTAACAAAATAAGTTAGTTGTGTCAATCAAGCATTTTGATTACTGCAATAAAGATCATTTGACTTGATAGCATCTATCATTGCAATTAATTGTATTAATCATACAACTTGATCAAATCATGCGCTAAATAAGTTCCTTGGTTGTGCTTATCACTATTTGGTTGTGTTTATTACTATTTGACCTGATTGCTGCAAATAGGTTTTGTGGTAACTCAAATCAAGATCCCGTTTCAAATCTCAATCAAATAAAAGTAGTAGCTCTGATCATTGTGCTTGATAGGCTCAGATGCAAACAAGTTACTTAGTAAATCTAAACAAAATCTTGATTGTGGCAACTACTTTTTTTTCAGTGCACATACACAAACAGCCAGACCCGGAACAACTGCCTGTAGATCATGCATATATTTGACCGTGCGGGGATCGAACTGGCGACACGCAGCGCAGCAGCCAATAGCTCAGCCATTGCGCCAACCGTGTCGTCAAAATACTCGTGTAGCAGTATCTTTCTTAAGCTGAATAGTGTTTTATATAGGTAATATTAATGACCCCACCGTAGCTGTACAGATGGCAGCACATCAAGCAACTGCAATCTGTCATATTGCTTTAATAGATTTTGAACTTTATCTTTAAACTCAAACTCAAACCAAAAGCATTTATTTCAATTAGACCATTACAGGCACTTTTGAATGTCAAACAAAAAAAAAAAGCTAAGCTACAGTCATAATAACTTGTGAAGTACTGTAGTTGTCCATTCCAAAGCGTAGATCTCTGTGGAGAACAATGGGCAAGAAACTCCATGGACACTCTTTTCAATCAAAATATTGTTACAAAATCTTGGTTACATCATTCACGTTGAGATTATACATACATATATGTGAGAACGATGTAGAAAGACGTGCACATTAAGAGCGTCCAGAGTAAAAGATTAAAATAATCAACAATTTAAAAATAAAGTAATTAAAATAAACCATGGCAGCTAAGAGATGACGAGTCCCAACTGACAGCGTTCACGAACATGACGCATGGCTCAGCACCATTCAACTCAACCATATTGAAGGGAACCAAATTTAAAGCTTTAAGTTAAAGCTGGGAAAATTTTACCTAACCGCGGAATCCACGTATCTTTGCGCAATTTATTACATTACAACTACTCATAAAACGTTGGGGAACTTCGTGAGGCAAGACATTTCAATTTACAGGTTGATTGATGGGTGCATTCGTTGAAATGGGTGATACCAAACCTCGTTTACCATCATCATTTCAGCACTTTGTTGCCCACTGCTGAACATAGGCCTTCCCTATCGATTTCCAACGTGTCCGGTCCAATGCCACCCGGCACCAGGCATGGTCCAGTACAAATGATAGCAATGGCGGGGAGAACAAGTGCCTTTCGGCTTCGTTAAGAGAATTTTTACACCCTTTATGCAACAGATCCCAAGAATCCTTTAACAGTTTCATCATAAACTCATCTGTAAACTTATTTGGTTGCGTGGGCTGAATCCGGCTGCATCGGTTATATTTAGTTCTGATGGAAACTTCGCGAATATATCTACTTTAATTACGGGAAGCTAAATGGGAGATTCTGGCGTCAAAAACATCCTTGTATCATCTATCAAACTTGTCTGGTTCTATTTTTAATAATTATATCATCACGAGCAAGCGAGAGCGGGGCGAGAGTAGTCGACATAGTTCACAGAATAAGTAAACTGAAGTGGCAATGGGCCGGCCATATTTTGCCGTAGAACCGATGACCGTAGGGGTAGACGTGTTCTTGAGTGGAGACCGCGAATCCGTAAACATAATGTGGGACGCCCTCAGGCGAGCGTCGAGCGACGATCTTCGCAGGGTGGCTAGTAGCAACTGGATGAGAGATGCCGAGAATCGAGTTGAGTGGCGTGCGATTGAAGAGGCCTATATCCAGCAGTGGACTGCTTTAGGCTGTTGATAAACGCACGTGCTTGGGTTTGAACCTGCGGCCAACAATTCGGAAGTCGGGGCTGTTACTGCTTGGCCACTACTGCTCTGAATCTAAAGAGAGGACTATTGTAGGCTGATTATGATCACGTTTGTTTTTCTCGATGGAGTACAGAATATTTTCCAGTCACATTTCGACAGATATTACGGGTAGAAAGTGTGTCGCGAGGAAAGTGTTGAGTGTGAATGTGGATGGGTATAAGAGTAGAGGAAGACCAAAGAAACGATGGATGGACTGTGTAAAGGATGATATGGCTAGAAAGGAGGTGGACACTATGCTCAGCAGTTCCACTCGTGTAATGGCAGGCCACGGCTTAGTTTAGGTGCCAGTCTCCTACAAACAAAATACTTTCTTCTGTATACAGGGTGAATTTTCCAAGAGGGCGTGGCTGGCCAAATCCGAAACTAAACTGCTGATGAAAACTAGAACTGCATCATTAGATTTTTGAAAAATCAATATTCCTAGCCAGGAATCGAACCCATTGATTTTGGAAAAAAAAACATATACCTACTTTAATGTTACACGATTCGATAGTGTCGCTAATATGGATCAAATTCTGGAAAGTAATGATAACTTAAGAAAAACCTTAAATTTTATGTTTTTTTTTTATTTTATTTTTTTGTATTGTTAATTAAGGTCATTGATTGATGACACCCGCAGCGGCTAATCTCTGAAACGGCTGGACCGATTTTGACGGAACTTTTATTTTACAAAAAGGATTAGGGTTCCGTGTTAAAAAAATAAAACCCTTGAAATTGTTAATAAAATCAGATTCAAATATAGAAAAAATATTTGACAATAATTAAACGAAGACGAAGGTCTCGGGCAACAGCTTATTTAAACTATAAATATTTAGAAGAGTAGTATTATACTTGTATTTAATGGGAAAAAGTGGAAATGCGATACTTATTCATGAATTAAAATATTTATCGACTTTCACTGGCAAAGCGTGACAAGGGTCAAGTTTTCACTTTTTATCGTTAAAAATCATATTCTATTGACATCGACCTTTCTTATTTATACTTATATTAAAAAGACGTAAAGTTTGTGAGTTTAATAGTTTGTGAGGTTGTAGGGGGTAATCTCTGGATCTACTGAACCGATTTTGAAAATTCTTTCACTAATATTAAGCTACATTATCCCCGAGTGCCACAGGCTATATTTATAACGTGCCCGTGGGATAATTTCCGACCAATACGCGAGCGAAGCCGCGGGCAACAGCTAGTAATATTAAAAAGAGGTAAAGTTTGTGAGGTTGTAGGGGGTAATCTCTGGATCTACTGAACCGATTTAGAAAATTCTTTCACTAATAGGAAGCTACATTATCCGACCAAAACGCGAGCGAAGCTGCAGGCAACAACTATTACAATTAAAATAAGCTTGCAGCCACGCATCCCAATTTAGATAGTCGTAATTTGACATTCGATGAGCGAACAAGAAACATGGCGGCCGTTTCGAATTCCGAACGTTCTTAACAATTTGTTTGACAGTTTCGGCTCGGGACGACGCCATTTTGGAAGATTGATAGTTCAAATGAAAGATAAAGATGTTAATAAAAAAGAAATGTCTTCTTATTTTGTGGTGATTGGTGAAATTGGGATTAATGGCACTGTAAATTTTGTTGTCGTATTTAAAAACATAGTTACTTCACTAGTAATAGTACTAAAAGTTATTTAAAGTGTTATCAGTTTCATAAACGTAACACCACGCTTGTTATACCCGAAGGGTAAGGCAGAGGTGTACTTAAAAAAACTGGCAAAGTTCGAGTCGGATCCGCACGTGAAGGGTTCTGTATCATCGTAGTAGGGGAGCCGCCTTTTCAAATGGGGGGGCCATTCAGGGATTTTTGGGATATCAATGAAGAATGGAGTAGTCACCTTGGTATCACGCCGTCATTTGCCTAGACCTTCTTAACCTAATCGGATGCAGCTGTTCACTGTAGCCTAGTACATATATTTTTCATTTTATTTCAGACATGAACCTTAAAAACTATGTTAGTAAGCCACGTAGGTTTGACAGGTAATCATAAATTCCCCCCAATGCCATTCAGGAGACTGTTCGACCTGCCACGGACCCTCTGCAGTAGCGACACGACACACTTACTTCTGATCCATGGGAAACCATCAGTGTGCTCATCAGCAAACTTTTCCTATGCACTGCAGAAGCGTGGCAACCCCAGCATTATCCTGAATGCATTGTTATATTAGAGTGGGAGGAGTTATTTGATGGGACATCATCAAATAACCCCTCCCGCTCTGGGCTGAGCGGCAGGGAGTGTCAGACTTGTACTGACTAAAACCCATCCATGTTCCTTCTTTTGCCCTTTGTGTTCCAGGGCCGCGGTATCTCTTTCGAACAGTCCCGCAACCCTGGCAGGTGAGTCCCCTATAATTTTTAATTCTATATTTTCTATAATTTCTTAGTGGACAGATTCAGAGCAGTAGTGGCCAAGCAGTAACAGCCCCGACTTCCAAATTGTTGGCCGCAGGTGGCCGCAACGCACGTGCTTGGGTTTGAACCCAAGCACGTGCGTTTATCAACAGCCTAAGGCAGTACAGTGCTGGACATAGGCCTCTTCAATCGCACGCCACTCAACTCGATTCTCACCATCTCTCGTCCAGTTGCTACCAGCCACCCTGCGAAGATCATCGCTCCACCGAGCCTGAGGGCGTCCCACCTTACGCTTACCGATTCGCGGTCTCCACTCAAGAACACGTCTACCCCAACGGTCATCGGTTCTACGGCTAATATGGCCGGCAGATTGTCACTTCAGCTTACTTATTCTATGAGCTATGTCGATAACTCTGGTTCTCTGTCGGATCACATCGTTCTGGAGTCTGAGGCGCGTTACTTTATTTCATCACCACTGCTCTCAAAATGGTGAAGGAAAACATCATGGGGAAACCGGCATGGCGAAGAACTCGAAAAATTTTCAAATACAATTGTGAACTTAGGAAATCTCACACTAGCATAACATAACATTACGTCTGTAGTACCCGAAGGGTTAGGCGGAGGTGTACGTAACAGTACACCCACATTTAGCCAGTCATGTTTAAGTCCCATGTAATAGGGGGCGAGCCTATTGCCATCAACCGGACGCAAATCTAGACGCCGTGTCTGCTATTGAGAAATTCTAGATGGAAAACTTAATAGCACTTTGCACGACCTGGGAATCGAACCCAGGACCTCATGCTCAGCAGTCGCGTTTGCGACCACTAGACTAACGAGGCAGTACCAGCAGTAACCGCGAAAAGAGATTCACCTCATTTAAGAACAAAACAATGTAAAAAATTCGCATCCTCCTCAAAAATGACCACCAATATATTCAAAGAAAGACAATTTCGTCAGCCATTTACTTGAATGTCCGTAAACAAAGAATAAAATCTCATCACAGTACTAAGAAGTGAGTCAGGAATGACACACGATGCAATGTAATGACCCACGCAGGCTCAAAGAAAGTCGGGAACGTCTGGCGAACTGCCAGTCGAAGAAACAAAGTCTATACCTACGACTGTGGACCGTTGCGACATTGTTACACTACAGTTAATTTCATTCAGAATTAATAAACGTATTTTACTGCTTCATTTTCAGTGGTCGCAAGCGGAACAATACATATCCAAACGTTTACAGCAATTACGATAGACTTGCTGTCTATTATTTAAGAGTTCCATTGCATATCTCTGAAGATCAGCATCAGATCTTCACCAAATTTAAACGGGACCACCACGAAACACGCGGAGAGCAGCGGTGGCTCAGTGGTGGCGACCCCGACTTACGAACAGTAAGTCGTGGGTTCGAACCCAGGCAGGCGCATTACTTTGTGTAATTTATTTCATCACCACTGCTCTCAAAACGGTGAAGGAAAACGTCATTCGGAAACCGGCATGTACTAGAACCAAACATTCGAAGACATGTGACATCCACCAACCCGCACTGGGCCCTCGTTGTGGATTAAAGCCCATTCCCTCTCATAGAGGAGGCCGTGTGTCCCATTGTGTGAACATTATAGGCTGATTATGCTTAAGCTATGCACCGTGAAATAATAATCTTCCAAATAAAAAAAGAATCATCCAAATCGGTTCACAATTGGCCAAGATATCGCTGAGAATACAAAAAAAATAAGCAGAAGAATCGATAACCTCAGTTACGTGTTACGGCATTTCCTACAAACTTTGAACTCATTTATGTTTGTGTGATGAGCATGGACATTTGTTTCCGAGTCATGGATGTTTATATGTATAATAAGTATGTATTTACATACAAAAAGTATCTATGTAGTATTAACAACTATCTGGTGTCCACGACACAAGCCTCGTTGCTTAGTGTGGCACCTAGATGGCGCTGTGTGCAGCTATATTTATTTATTTATTTGTTTTCGAAATGACTGAATCGATTTTAATGAAACTTCATACACATAAGCAGGTCACATGTCTAAAAAGTTGACTGAGAATATTTTCGAAAGGGCTTTAAAAAAAAAGATAATTGGAAATTTCTGTTTCTATGGAAAATCTAAATTTTAAGACCTTTGTGTCCTGCTTATGCGTATGAAGTTTCATTAAAATCGGTTCAGCCATTTCGAAATAAATGAGTTCAAAGTTGCCGTAAGATGTTATAACGCTCTTAAAAAGCAAACTTACGTTCTATCTCCTGATCCTTTTCTTCAATCTCCTTCCTATAAGCAGAGAGGAGTTCCCTCGCCCTCTCAGCCTCATCGCATCTGTTGTCTGCTAGCTCTGTCAATGAGGCCACTTGGGATTGGAACTTTGATTCTTGTGATACTAGGGTTTTCCTGGAAAGAAACGGAAAAAGTCTTGGTTAGTTGACTGGCACGTTTCGTTTTCGGGGTGGTAGTCACACCTGTGTCTCACTGTGACTCGTTGGACAAAACCCAACGAGTGAATAGGGAATATGCATGTAAGTTTTTTTCACTTAAATCAATAATATGCAGTACTATCAACCCAAGAAAATAATTAAAAGTTAATTTCAACTACTGCTTGTCGCACAAAAAAAAATTAAACTCCTACAATTTTCTACGACAGTTCAAACGTCCACGACTATCGCGGCCATTCAAGTCATAGCATTTGATGTCACTTACCTCTATCTGCCTTGTTTAAATCTAATGTTTTGCCCTTATTAGAATAGTTTTACTATAATGTAAGTGCTTTATTTAAGCAAAAATTGCAATAACAATATTGTAGTAAAATCTTTATGTGCTTTTCAACTAAAAGTATTTCTTTGACACAAAGCATTCGACGTCACTGCCGGAATCGATGCGTTTTGTTTTTGCGTTCCGTTTCACCAAAAACACGCTACATAAAGTATTAAATTGTAAAATAAGTGTTGTATTAGAGAATTAAACAAGTGTACCACAATGTTTTTATGGACCGATATAAGGCATTTTTAAGAAATAAAAAAAGTTTTTTATTTCTTGCATATACCCTATTGTTGAATGAATTTATTTCAATCAAGATATTTACATTATTTACAAATTACAAATCTATAATCTACTTATAATAGTAATAAAAATATGTACAAGTATCAAAAGGGTTACAGAGCGTCAAAAAATGTTGTTTGTGAATGTGTGAACATTGTGAAGACGGCACGGTTGGCGCAGTGGCTAAGCGATTGACTGCTGCGTTGCGTATCACGGGTTCGATTACCCGCACGGAACAAATATTTGTATGTATATCGGGAGCTCAAATTAATGGACTATCACGGAAGATATCCCGTAGTATAGTATAAGTTTAAATATTTGTGTAGTAGTTCCGGGTCTGGCTGTTTGTGTACGTGAGTTTAAATGTTTGTAAACGCACCGACGATAGAAATTCCTGGTGTGGGGCAACGTTTAAAAAAAAAAGAATTGTAGGCTTTGTGGATTCCCAGATGCTTGTTAACTTTTTATCTTGTTTTACGTTTTTTGTGTAGTAAGCAACGACTTACTGTCGGGCCTATGCTGTCCCCCCACACTTAAGTACTAATGCTGTGACATTATAATATTGTAAAATCAAATCATTTGAAAAGAGTATCCATGGCGTTTCGTGCCTGTTCTTCTCCATAGGAAACGACCGACCCGAACCGTGAACCTTTTTCCGATGTTTTGTAAGTGGCCATGCCTGTTGACACGATTGTGTGTGACTCGTTGAAATTCGCCAAAGGAATTAATTTAGAGCAGAGACCCTCGCACGAATTTTGAAGCTGACTTCAACGTTATTCGTTCGACGACCTGAATGGCGCAGCGGTAGTGAGGCTGCCTTACGTTCTTAGGGTCCCGGGTTCGAATCCCGGGAGGAGCAAATGTTTGTGTGATGAGCATGGACATTTGTTTCCGAGTCATGGATGTTTATATGTATAATAAGTATGTATTTACAAACAAAAAAGTATCTATGTAGTATTATCAACTATCTGGTGTCCACGACACAAGCCTCGTTGCTTAGTGTGGCACCTAGATGGCGCTGTGTGTAATGTCCAGCGATATTTATTTATTTATTTATTATTGGAATTTAAAAAGCACCTCTACAAGGAACTAATTCTGGCTACTTATATTAGGCCCCCAGTACAAAACTTACGTCGAAGTCAGTGTTTAAAATACGATGGAGTATGTTAATATACAGGGTGTAAACAAAAAAAAAATCCAAGTAACTTTACGCAAAAATTATTGCTGGGAAACGATTTTTTTGGAGTGAAAAATCACGTATTAGGGTAGGACTCAATGTAACACACTCAAAACATTGTGCTGATGGATGGATTGAATAGTATGGGGATCGTGGAGGTTTTTAATGTAAAGTTCTTATATCAAAAACATGTATTAAAAAAAAATGTGTAAAAGTTGGAACTTTGACCCCCAATATCTCTGTAACTAGAAGGTTCCCAGGTATGGTCTTGAACAAAAAAATTATCGCAATGATGGGGAGAACAGGTGCCTTTCGGCTTCGTTAAGAGTCTTGTTACACCCTTTAGTATTTCCAACTTTTAAAAGTAATCTGTTTCGGCATATCTTACCTAGATATTGAAAGATTACAAACACTATTTATGTATTTCATTCAAAATACTTCAAAATCATCATTCGTTCAGACTTAAAATTAGACCATTAAATGTTCCCCACTTGAAACATCTAGGCAGGCCGGCCTAGTTCTGTTTACGCCTGAGTTTCAGTCTGGAGTTATTTATCTACGCTTCGACCATCTGGTTATCTTTTGTAAAGCGGTTATTATTTTGTAAATTTAGGATGGAATTTTTATGCGTACAATCGACCTGGGGCCTTAGTCAGCTATTGCAATAGTGTCAGAATGGTCTATAATTGATTTAATAAGGCCCCTAGCCCACGGCGTATTGAAGCGCGTTCGAAACTCGTTTGACGTGCGTACAAAGGGTAATTCGTCTGCGCGGGGCCTTATTAAATCAATGATAGACCATTCTGACACTATTGCAATAGCAGACTAAGGCCCCTGCTTGGCAGATTGGCTAAACAAGTTAGGTAAAGTCATCATCTGCCTAGCCTTTTCCCAACTATGTTAGGGTCGGCTTCCAGTCTAACCGGATGCAGCTGAATACCAGTATATTACATGGAGCGACTGCCTATCTGACCTCCACAACCCAATTAGTACTACATAATACGATAATCTTTAGTAGGATTGATTATCAGATTTTCGGGCCACTGACTACCTGTAACGACTGTCAAAGATCTACAAATGACAGCCAAGACCAACGGCTTACCATGCTTTCCAAGGCACGGAGGAAATTCGGTATACAATTGATGGTCAGTGGTGTTATTATTATGCCACGAGATCCCAAGTACGGTAAAGTACTATATGTATAGAATTTTGTCATCGACCGGGCCAAAATCCAGACTCCATACTGCTGATGAGAAATTCCTGACCGAATTACCCAATAACACTTTGCCCAACCGGGAAATTGTACCCTGTGTAATTGTTGTGTTCGGCGGCGCGCTGCGAATGCGGGAAAAGAACGCTTTTCACTGTATTCATGTTTGCTTTGTTTAGCCTGCGCACATATTAATTATCTTTTAGTGTTTATCATATTTCCTATAGTTCTTTATATTATAATTCAAGTAGGTTCTGTTTGTTTTATCTTATTTCATGTAATTCAATATTTATGCTGTCTTGGCTTCCGTACGTTTTTTCACGGGTGACCACTGAAAACCAGCGCTGTGCTGTGGGCCCCCCATAGCACAGCATCATGCTGAGTGGTAACCTGCCTGTCGCGGTCACGACGTGCAAGCTGTTAATTTTGTATTTATTTTTCTTTGCACCTATATGTCCTGTGTATTTATAATATTTGTTATGTATTGAATGATTATTTTTAATTTATTTCTTGTACGCACGTCATGTCCCTGCGACAAATAAACATTTTTTTCTTTCTTTCTTTCTTTCTTACCCAGGGCTTCACGCTCAGCTGTAGCGCTTGCGACCACTACACCAACGTGCATTCAACATTGAAAAAATACTGTAATATTATACAAAGAAAATCTATACATACAAATTAATAAAATTGAAGTGTCTGTAATATCAAAATAACAACTTTTTACTGAATGCATATTAAAATATATACGAAATAAAAACACATGTTTTTTTATAAATTTTTGTCTGTCTGTTTGTTTGTTCCGGCTGATCTCCGAAACGGCTGGACCGATTTTGACGGGACTTTTACTTGCAGATAGCTGATTTTATAATGTCTAAATAAGCTAGGTTACTTTTATTTTAGAATAAGAATTATGGTTCCATGCAAAAAACATAAAAACCTTTGATTTTTTTTTAACAAAATCGGATTTAGATAGGGAAGTAATATTTTTTATATTCATTTCACGCAAACGAATGTCGCGGGCAACAGCTAGTCTATATTAATATTATAAAGAGGTAACATTTGTTTGTATGCTTGTAAGTTTGTATGTAGGGGTAATCTCTGGATCTACTGAACCGATTTTGAAAATTCTTTCACTAATAGGAAGCTACATTATCCCCGAGTGTTATAGCCTATATTTACAAAGTGCCCGTGGAATAATATCCGACCAAAACGCGAGCGAAGCCCCGGGCATCAGCTAGTATAAAATAAACGTAGCTATTATTGAATTGTTATTTTCGCTAAGCGCGTTGTTTACCAAAAACATTGTTAACTATAAATATAATAATAGTCACGTGTTTTACAGGAAACTGTAGTAATAATATAGTTCACTGAAGTTTCTATAATTTCTTGTTAGTTTGTTAATACGTGGACCCTCCACTTTTGAAGACGCACCTAAGTAAATACTGGCAGACATATCATACATAAAGGGTGTAACAAGACCCTTAACGAAGCCGAAAGGTACTTGTTCTCCCCGTCATTGCGATATTTTTTTAGTTACGGAGATATTGAGGGTCAAAGTTCCAACTTCTTCACAAGTTTTTTTTTGAATACATGTTTTTAATTTAAGATTTTTACTTTAAATACCTCCATGACCCCCGTTCTATTTGATCCATCCACCAGCACAATATTTTGAGTGCGTTACATTGAGTCCTACCGTAAAACGTGATTTTTCACCTCCAAAAAAAAAAGTCGTTTCCCAGCAATAATGTTTGCGTAAAGTTACTTAGTTTGATGCACAGAATGCTTGGCTGACGGCTTCATGAAGGGTCTTGTTTAGAGATGCAAAACGAATTTTAAACGTTTTAAACCATTTTGTTTTAAACAGTCTTTTTGGTTTAAAACCACACTTAGCGGTTTAATATGGTTTAGAATGTTTTTTTTTGGAATGCACTGAGGCTTTACACGAAGCAGTATTATAGGTAATATCTGTGCACGAAGTTATCTAGACCACACCTCCTTCCTGATTTAGAATATATAAAAGGAAAATAACATAAAAGTGTTTTAAAATAACCTTCATTAACATGACAGACAAACATAGATCGATCCCTACCTGCCCCATCTCTCCCCGTTGCGATTTTGGTAGCAAAGTGAAAAATAAAAATGCGGCATTGCCGTTTTATTTTAATAAATACCCAAAACATGATTGTTTTCAGTGTCTAATCCTAAATAGTAGTATAAATATGATATATGACTTCACATATATTAATAAAAATGGTAAATGATTTCAATTAGCCTTTTAAACTATTCTTTTAAGTAATTCGTAATCAATGTACGGCCCACGTGGTCGTGGTTTTAAACCGTTTTAAACAAATTTAAAACGGGTTTTAAACACTGATTTTGGTTTAAAACGGTTTATTTACAACTATAGTCTTGTTACACCCTGTATATCATCAACAGCCGCTCGAATCAATCTACAAGTTTAAGCCACGCCTAGGTTGGTCTGTAGATGGGTGACTACCCACATACATTACCCACATACGTTACATACCGACTGAAAGAGTAGCAAATACCCATTCATCCTCACAAACTTTTGCATTTATAATATTATTAGTAGGATTAGTAAGATTATGATTCTGTTAAAGTGGCCATTTTATGCCCCCCATATTTTAAGGTGAAAGCGCCAGCGTAGCCCGCGAAATTCAAATTTTCTTACGTTTTTTGCAATTTGCAGGTCAGTGTCAGTTTGCATGTTGATGAAAAATTAGTCGCGCCAGTAACACGTATGCTATATAGAATTATAATAATTAAAATCATCAAAACAACCTTCTAAGTTCATTTAACTGCATTGATTGAGTTTTTCATGAAATAGTTACAGAATAGGGTTAAAAGAACTTAGAGGGTTGTAACCTGACACTGACCTGCAAATTGCAATAAACGTAAGAAAATTTGAATTTCGCGGGCTACCCTTGCGCTTCCACCGTAACTGTATTTAAGAGCTGTCATTATTGCTATGATTAAAAATCATTTTACCTCCAAGTACTAACAAATAAGATCCTAAGTTGCTACTTAAAATCTTCAAGTCAGGAATAGCTCAATTTAGATCACAATCGTGAATGAAATTAGTAAAAATACAAGCACGCAACGCGTGGACTTTCTATGACATCTGATATTTCGGTGCCCTCGCGCTACCCTAGCGTCTCTAGCGGCGAATTCACACGCGATAGCTCCCATTCTTGAATGCAGTTTATATAAGTGTGCAGTTCAAGGTGGCGCTGCTTGTCAAGAACAAATACATCGAAATATCAAACTTGGTACGTTTATTTTAATTCTGTGTTTTCCCGCCGGCACAGATAAGTTGGTTCAAGTGTACATGAGTTAATCGTTTTGAATGGCAACACCGAGTTTTGTTTGTAAAAGATATTGCTGAAACGTCGTCAATCTTCTAATGCTCCAATTCAGCCTAGAATATAATAATATCTTCATAAATATAGCTCTCGAAGCAAAGATATTACGAAACAAGCTTTCTTGATTTGTTAGCCGTAAAAATGTCCGCATTATGAGTATTAAAATGAAATGTTTAGGTTTTTTAATAAACAGAGATTTGTTAGAAAAATATGCCAAACGAAAATTACCCTCAGGAAGTGGTGGTCACTTTATTTATTTGTCTTTGTTTGCTTGTATACATGGTTCGAAATTATTAGCATAATAATTATAATTTGATCTCTTTAATTTTTGACTCACATCGCTTTTGTCAGTCCACTTAAGACTTAGGGTAATATTTTTTTTCACAGAAGAAAGATTCTCTTGTTAATATGCTAGATTCTCGACGATCTAGTATATTAACATAATAATCATTTCGACTCAAAATAACTACGCCTGAGAAGAGAGAAGCCTTGGTATTTTTTTAATAACCTACGAGCGCTCCAAAATATTAATGAGTACTTAATAACAAAGAAAATCAGCAACATGGCGTTTATAAGGTCACCTACTGATTTTATTTACTTGTTTAGACTCATTAACCTATAATCACTTTTAAAACAAAGTATTTCACCACAACGAACTCTGTAAACTTTCTTTGTTTCAAATTTAGAACACGCATGACTCATTACGTGCGTCAAACGCCAATATGGCGACCTTGAAACGTCAAAAATGCGCGCGAAAATAAATATACTGTGTCTAAGTCTGTAATTTGTTCACAATATGTAGTTATTTGATACTGTAAATATTGTAAGATCACATTTTTGAACCCTGAAAGGTGATTGTACTAAAAAAAGTAGTGCTTTTCTGTAAATTTCACTTGACTTCCAAAATCAGGCAGGATGTTTGAAAGTCATATATAATGAATTAAAATTACATCTACCGAACTAATAATAGTCAGAATATTCGTTACTACAGACGAAAAGTTATTATGGCACCCAGCAAATGGGTTGCGAAGTCAGAAATGCAGTCGCTTCAGGTAAAATACTGATATCAGCTGCATTTAGTTAGACTGGGAGCTGACCCGAACATGGTTGGGAAGATAATAGGATGATAGACGATAGAGTTGAACAGGGTAAGTATTCTATGGTTGATAGAAAATAATAAACGGAAAGTAAAGCGCAGGCCACAGCGCCAGCTAGCGAGCGAGCCGGGCGAGCATCGTTTCACCTCTTTTCACACTTTGGTTCATACCGTGAACTACAGAGCTGAGCTACGTCAGCAATACAAACGATGCGAACGAAATATCCGACGATGCCAGCGATGTTATTCGTTCATCTCGCCCGCCCCCTCGCTCGTCCGTACGTCGGTAGTTTTCGGTGTGAACCCACATAGAATCCCCACGGACACCTCGACTATCTCACTAATTTATGAGACAGTCGAGGTAGTGCCGGACTCGAACCGGCTAAAAACCACTCCTGCACAGCCAGTGTCCCTCTAACATGATCAGAGTCCTTTACATCTGTCTTTTTTGGCTTGGTTACGCTGCTAGGTGGCCGAACCCACATAGTTTAGCTCGCCGATGCTTCGCTTAGTTTTTATAGTTTCCCTCGCCTCGCTTCGCTCGAGGAGAAAGATGATGATTATGATGGTGAAAGATAAGCGAGACATTAGTGCAAAGCCGTGTAGCGAGGTGTCATTGTCCACTGGAGCGATATTGACATTAGCATAATCAGCCTATAATGTTCCCACTGCTGGGACTCACGGCCTCCTCTCTATGAGAGGAATGGGCCATAATCCATCACGCGGGTCCAGTGCGGGTTGGTAGATGTCACATGTCTTCGAATTTTTTGCTTTTAGGACATGCCGGTTTCCTCACGATGTTTTCCTTCACCGTTTTGAGAGCAGTGGTGATGAAATTAATTACACAAACGACTTACTGTTCGTAAGTAAGAGCTGCCACCACTGGGCTTCCGCTGCTCACAGAATGACATTATTGAAATTCTATTAGTTAGTGCATTCCGTGAATCTCCACTTCACTTCGCTCAAATGGATGGACAGCATTTAGATGCACTTACACGGTCAATTTAACTATAAGGAACATCTTGGCAGCTGTCATTAAATATGACGACAACGAATGATTTACGGCAATGAGTCTTGAGGCCGTTGGTCACGCACGGCTGTCCGGCTCTGCTGTGTCGGCTGTAGATAATGGGGGCTATAGGGTATGAATTCGCCGCTAGAGGCGCTAGTGTAGCGCGAAGTCTTCGAAATGTCAGGTGTCATAAAGAGTTTGTGTGTTACGTGCTTTTTATCACGTATTTTTACTAATATTCACGATTGTGGTCTAGATTGAGCTATTCCTGATTAATTATAACTTGAAGATGTTAAGTAGCAACTTAGGATCTTATTTGTTAGTACATGGAGGTAAAATGATTTTTAAATGTTTCATGCTTGCTAATTTTAGGGAGAATATTGTAAATATGTATCTGAAGTTTACACTACGTTGTTATCACTACATAGTATAAAACAAAGTCGTTTCCCTCTGTCTGTCCCTATGTATGCTTAGATCTTTAAAACTACGCAACGGATTTTGATGCGTTTTTTTTTAAATAGATTGATTGATTTAACAGGATGGTTGATATGTATAACATTGCACCCGTGCGAAGCCGGGGCGGGTCGCTATAGTTTGTTGATAATAAAATTGACAGTCGATCAGAAGCCTGAAACTCTGACAACGAGTTTTAACAAGGAGTCTCGCTTGTGTTACCAAGTTTTTTTTTTTCGGCGTGGCATCTCGCAGGTCAACCTATGAGGCTGGCTTCTGCTTAACCGGACTATCCTGTGGGTGCCTTGAGAGTAAGGCCTCCAGCCAGGGGCATAAAACTTGTAGACTAAGAGACTACACGCTAAGGGCACCCCCTGTGGGCTCAGGGCGTCGCTGGGGAGGGCAGCAAAGGGACAGGCTGGGTCTGACTGAGATTATTTAGGGGCTGGTTTAAGACTGGCTACTGGCTCAGCATCGCGGGGTGGCTCGAGCGAGGATCGGGGTGTTCCCAAGTTACTAGGGTGTGGAGGTCTTATAGGCATAGCTCCATGTAAAATACTGGTATTCAGCCGCATCCGGTTAGACTGGAAGCCGACCCTAACACAATTTGGAAAATGCTAAGCAAATGTTTAGGTTCAGTTAGAGGAAAACGCCAATAGTATTTATTACTAATCTGAGACCAACATTCTGCCAAGAACATGGAAAACATTTCCAGAAAATTATGTTTGAATTCTACATCTTCGTGGTTCTTAGTAAAAATAATTTGCTTGCGATGCGCCGTCGCCAGCAAGGTTACCGGATCAATTTCAGATTTTGGATAAACATTCATGAACTTTATGTACATTTAAAGACATTATTACTGAAATAAATAGCTTATAATAGGTGGTATACAGGGTGTAACAAAACCCTTCATGATGCCGTCAACCAAGCATTATACTCGTATACATCAAACTAAGTAAGTTTACGTAAAATTTATTGCTGGGAAACGACTTTTTTTTTTGGGGGTGAAAAATCTCGTTTTAGGTAGGACTCAATGTAGCACACTCAAAATATTGTGCTGATGGATGCATTGAATAGTGCGGGGGTTGTGGAGGTGTTTAAAGTAAAAATCTTCCATTAAAAACATGTATTTAAAAAAAACTTGTGAAAAAGTTGGAACTTTGACCCCCAATATCTCCGTAACTAGAAGGTTCCCAGGTGTGGTCTAGAACAAAAAAATGATCGCAATGACGGGGAGAACAAGTGGCTTTCGGCTTCGTTAAGGGTCTTGTTACACCCTTTATACCCTTAACGAAGCCGACAGGCACTTGTTCTCCCCGCCATTGCGATTACTTTTTGTTCTAGCCAGACCATACCTGCAAAGTATTCCCAACAATATTTTTTAACTTAGTTTGATGTTTCCATGAAAAACTTGTATTAAAAAAAATGTCACAAAATTTAAACTTTGACCCCAATATTTCCGTAACTAGAAGGCTCCAAGGTATGGCCTAGAACAAAAAAAAAAAACACAATGACGGGGAGCACTAGTGTCCAGACTTCGATAAGGGTGGTTTTTTCCCTCTTTACCACACCCCTCACACCCACACCCACACCCACACCACACCCACACCTCTTTTTCACTCTTTACACTAGCTGTTGCCTGCGACTTCACTCGCGTTTTGGTAGGAAATTAACCCACGGGCACGTTGTAAATATAGCCTATGGCACTCGGGGATAATGTAGCTTCCTATTAGTAAAAGAATTTTCAAAATCGGTTCAGTAGATCCAGAGATTACCCCCTACATACATTATTTTAAGTGGAAACTTGTAATTGGCTTTTTTCTACATATTACTTCTGACTAGTCGAATGTATTAGCTGTAAGTTTTTTTTAACATTAATAAAATAAAATACAAACAAACAAACTTACAAACAAATTTTACCTCTTTATAATATTAAAGTATAAGTATAGAAGTATAGATACATAGGGTCATCAACTCATCAGACAGCCTGAATTCACCCACAGCCAGAATTTACCCATTATAGGCCTTTTTTTCTTCTTCTACCAATCTCCACGTTCCTGTGCCAGTCTACATACATACAAATAGATAAAATTGAAGTGTCTGTCTGTAATTTCAATTTAATTTAATTTTTGTCTCTCTGTCTGTCTGTTTGTTTCGGCTAATCTCTGAAACGGCTGGACCGATTTTGACCGGAATTAGTTAACAGATAGCTAATGTTTTAAGGAGTAACTTAGGCTACTTTTATTTCAAAAAAAGATTTAGGGATCCGTGCAAAAAACAAAATGAAAACTCCTGAAATTGGTAACCATATTCGATTTAAATAGGGAATTTATATTTTTACAATAATGCCACTCAGACGAAGGTCGTGGGGTACAGCAAGTAAATAAATAAAGCGCACTTGGCAACCAGGCATCGGCTTAGTAACATCTAGGCACATCCCAAGTGTCTAGGCAATGTTTTGAAAGGACGTTTACCACCCACACTGTTATCGTGTTTAGTCTACGATCAAGTTTAATAGAGGACATATGATAGCACTCACATTGAAGCATATGTTTGATCTTGGTTCAGATGAAACTGTAGGGATTGTTTAAAAACACATTTGCAAGGTTTCATTTTGAAAACTACATCGTTGAACTGGTGGTTGCAAACACAACTTCAGACCCATTAATGATAATCCGTGGTGCTAGGCAACTGGGCTTATCCCAGTTGTAAACGTCCCTATGTGCCTATTGGCCTTGTTCTGTTCTGTCTCCTGCTGATATGGAGGGAAGTGGACATTATGTTGTCCCTACTCCTCCGCTATTCTTTTCTGATTAATTTCGTTGCGGGATCCAAGACAGTTAAATTGTTTATTTGTGACTTCATCGAGCTTCATTGTCTCGGCACTTTTCTGGTGGTCGCCACTGTTGGTTCTGGCGCACAGGAGTTGCAGTGGTTTGGGAATAGTGTTGCGGGCTGGTGGTTGCTAACGTTTCTGCGTGTGGTCTTGGGTTCGATTGCTAGGTCAGGCAAAGTATTATTGGTTTTTCGAGTCAAAAGTCTCAATATCAGCCCGGAGTCAAGATTTACATCCAGTTACTGATAGTGGGGTCGCCACCTATTACAAGAGACTTGAAAATTACTGGCGAACCTATCGGTGTACGTGTAGGTACACCTCTACCGATCCCTTTGAGGTCTGATCAGAGCCGTGATGGATGTGTTTGATAAATTACATACAGAGTTTCCTACGTGCCTCGGAAAGCACGTTTGGTCCCAGCTGTCATCTGTAGATCTTGGACAATCGTTACAGGTAGTTAGTGGCACGAAATTCTGACATCGTATTGTTCAGAACTAACTGGGGTGTGGAGGTCAGATAGGCAGTCGCACCATGTAAAATACTGGTATTCAGCTGCATCTGGTTAGACTGGAGGCCGACCTCAATATAGTGGGGAAAAGGCTATGCAGATGATGATCATGAAATTGTACAAAACAAAGATATTCTTTGTCTGAGTGACTTACTACCTACTTGGTGGATTTTCAGACGAATTTCATGAGCCTATAAGTATACAGGGTGTAACAAGACCCTTCACGAAGCCGTCAACCAAGCATTCTGAACATCAAACTAAGTAACTTTACGCAAAAATTATTGCTGGGAAACGACTTTTTTTTTTGGGGTGAAAAATCACTTTTTATGATAATACTCAATGTAACGCACTCAAAACAATGTGCTGATAGATGGATTGAATAGTACGGGGGTCATGGAGGTGTTTACAGTAAAAATCTTACGCTAAAAAATGTATTTAAAAAAAAAATGTGAAAAAGTTGGAACTTTGACCCCCAATATCTCCGTAATTAGAAGGTTCCCAGGGATGGTCTAGAACAAAAAAAACGCAATGACGAGGAGAACAAGTACCTTTCGTATTCGTTAAGGGTCTTGTTAAACCCTTTATGTGTATTCTGGTAGTGAGAGCAGATCGAATCCTAATCCACAAAGCGACACCCAGTACAGGTTAAAAAAAGCAGTATCAAAATATTTTTAATTCACATAGGACGAGCTGGATAAAACCAACGACCAGTGGCCCACATTAGCCCTGGATCGAAACAACTGGAAGCCATCCCAACAGTGGGATGACGCAGGCTAACAGTATCATTATATAGGCTTATATGGGCACTTATAAAACGTCGACAAATATAGAGAAGAACCGGCAAGAAACTCCATGGTTACTCTTTTCAAATTATTTGGTTTTACAATACTATCATGTTACAGGGCAGCGGTTGGTAGATGTCACATGACTTCGAATTTTTGGTTCTAGGACATGCCGGTTCCTTCGCCATAAAAAAGTTGATTAAATTTATACTGTCGTGACACACGAGTCTTTATAAATCAATATTGACATACATCCAAACATGCTTTTTGATATGCGTATTACTTTTGAAATTTAAGTGCGTACGAACATGTGGTATTCAGCCAAGTTTTCCCAACGCAGATTATAAATTGCGTTTAAGATTTGTATGTTTATTTGCAAGAGTGCTCTTCCTTGTTTTGCATTAGTTTGTATAATTAATAGTTCGTTTTAAAGTACTGATAGCTGTTGCCGCGACCTTCGTCCGCGTGAAATTATTAAGAAAATTGAAATTCGGTATTCGAATCCGATTTTGTTATCAATTTCACGGTTTTTATTTTTAAGTTTCTCGATAAAACATCAGCTATCTGCCTGAGAAAGTCCTGTCAAAATCGGTCCAGCCGTTTCGGAGATAAGCCGGAACAAAGTGACAGGCAGACAAAAATGGAGAATAATGATTTATTTGCTGTAAATACCGTATATACCTTCATATGCATTAAGTTAAAAAGCAGTTGGCAGTTGATGATTTTGCAATTAGGTTTTTTTTTAGTAGCAGGCTGTTATGTCATTAATTCCATATTGGGAACGAAAATGGGGCGAGCCTAATGCTATTTACTATCCACAAATCCGGATTACACATGAGGCAGTTCAGAGAATTACCTTTCTAACAAAAAAAAACCAATAGCACTGCCCGACCCAAGAATCAAAGCCAACACCCTAATCTCAGCAGCCACGCTTCCAACTACTAGACTAACGATGGAGCTCTCTACTTGCTATCATTATTTATCTACCATTTTTATCGTTTGACACATGACATTTAATTCTAATGTCACGAGGCGGCCAAGACGGAACCATGTGGCATACGATATTAATATCAACTTTTATTTATAAATAAATAACATTGAACATCTCGCCTATTATTCCCAAAGGGTTAGGTTAGGTGCTTGCAAAATCTCGTTCTCTCGAGAAAAAAGCAATTCAACATCCTAGCCTAGCTTTTTGCCAACTATGTTAGGGTCGGCTTCCAGTCTTACAGGATGCAGCTGAATACCAGTATTTTACATGGAGCGACTGCCTATCTGACCTCCACAATTCAGTTAGTACGGCTTTTGTTTTTGGCGTAAAAAATCACGTTTTACGATAGGACTCAATGTTACGTACTCAAAACATTGTGCTAATGGCAATGATGTTACATGAATCATATAGAAGCAACTAAAGCAATATCCATGTATGGTGATTTTGGGATATTTAAATAAAACTAATTTTGATAATCATATGTCTATTTTTTTTTTAACAAAATTTTGTTGTATTGCATCGGGGATATTAAAATACACATGTGCAAGCGATTATTTAATAAAATAACTAAATGATGACGTAAAATATTGAAAAAAATACTGGATATTGCTGTTATTGTTCTTGACAGTAGGATATTGCTGTATTTGAATCTCCTACTTTGGGATTTTGCTGGCATTGCACCGATGGATGCCATATTTACCGTTTTCGCCATACTGTATAACGCTCCGTGATTGGCTAGTACATGAACATTAAAAGTTCAACTACTTTTTATACGGGATATTGCTGTTTCAGGAACGCTATTACTTAAAAAAAAAAAACGTTTGAAATTTTACTTATATGGTAGCGCTATCATCAGGGTAATTTGAGACAAAAGGGGATATTGCTGTAGGTATTTGCTTCTATACGATTCATATATACTAATGGATTCACTGAATAGTACGGGGGTCGTGGAGGTATTTCAAGTAAAGTAATAAAATTAAAAATTGTCAAAAAGTTGGAACTTTGACCCCCATTATCTCCGTAACAAGAAGGTTGGAAGGTATGGTTTAGAACAAAAAAATGATTGCAACGGCGGGGAGAACAAGTCTATGAGACGAACGAGGCAATAAAAATAGTGTAAAAACAGAAATCTAGTCAAAAATACCAGAAAATTAGAACAAATCAGCTGTTTCATAGTATCACGCAATTTGTATGAGTCAACAAAAGAAAAATATTTATCAAAGTGACAATGAAAAACGTTGCAACAAAAGTGTCTGATCGCCAACGCGCGTGAGCAAGCGCGGTGATCTATCCTCCTTCCTTCTTCGTATGAGACTAGCTTTTTCCTTCGGCATCGCTTGTGTTATGGTCGGATATTTTCCCATGGGAATGTTTTAAATGTAGCTTTTTTATTTCTTTTTTATGTGACAATCTCTTTTGACAACCCCTTTCAATTTTGAAAAGTCTTTCACTTATAGGAAGCTAAATTATCCCCGAGTGCCATAGGCTATATTTACAACGTGCTCGTGAGATAATTTCCGAACAAAACGCGAGCTAAGCCGCGGGCAACAGCTTGTAATAGGTATGCCAAAAACGCTTGAACGCACGGACAGAAAATGTAGCATATGACACTCGGGGATAATGTACGTTTCTATTTGTGAAAGAAAGTTCGGAATCGGATCAGTAGTTCCAAGGATTACCATACCTATTCTACATCAAAACTTTACCTATTCATAATATTAGTATAGATAGACTAACTGTTGCCCGCGAACTTCGTCTGTGCGCAATTATTATAAATAAAAATATTGCTTCTGAATTTTATAATATTTTCGTTAAAACATTAATTTGAAAAGTTGCGTGGCATAATCTGTTGTCGTGGTATGGGCACGTGGTGCGGAGGAATGAGGAAAATATTGTGAGGAAAGTTTTGAGTATGAATGTTGATGGGTAAAAGAGTAGAGGAAGACCAAAGAAACGATGGATGGACTGTGTGAAGGATGATATGGCTGGAAAGGAGGTGAGTGCTGAGATGACGAGTAATAGAGAAGTATGGAAGAAGAAGACATGCTGCGCCGACCAGAAATAAATTGGGATTGTTGAAGTTTGTGAAGATGGTTGATATGAATGATAATGATTAGGCCACTAGTATATTAATAGTGTTTATTAAATCACTTTATCATAGTTTTTCTTAATAACTTTACACTGGATAGAAGCAAGCAACGCCATGACACTTTATTACTAGGACCGAATAGTAACCGTGATGTTGCCAGATTATGAATAAAGATTATAATATTTACCACAGATTATAACAGGGATAAATAAGGGCAAGAGAATGATGATGATGTTGAATTCGAAGTTTTTCAAGGACTTAATAAAAGGTTTTAGGAAAATTATGAATTACATCATTTTAGAATTAGGTCAGCGATTTCGATGATCGAAAAGTCAAAAGTTTATGAAATAAGTTATCGAAAAGTAAGTCAGTTGTTTTGGCCCTCAGAAATGGTATTCTTTAACATCACTTCGTAATTTGAACGATGGAATTTTGTGAATCCACGTTCATATTGTTTTTATAAAACAAATGAGTTCGCGTTTTGAAATTTCTGATTTGCCTTTTACCAACATGTTGGAGTCGGCTTCAAGTCTAAGCTATGCAGCTAAATATTAGTATTTTTCATGAAGCGAGCTCCTCAACCTAGTAACTTTTTCCAGAATAGCCAATAAAAATAAATAAACTACTTACGGCTCATCCAAAGGTTTCTCTTCAGTTTCATGGAACGGCTCACTGATACTGATTTCTTCTTCTATAATCTCCTCTATAATCTCTTCTTCAGTCTCACTGCCACTCACTTCTGCTTCACTTTCACTCTCACTCTCCTCACACTCCTCTAGTTTATCAGTCACTTCACTCTTATCTCCTATTTCTATAAAACCACTGTCACTGTTATCACTAGAGATTCTTTTTAAAGTCTCAGGACTTTCAACTTTGATAGTCACTGCTTCATTGTCATTTTCACAATCATTTACGTTGATAACTGTTGTATTATCAGCGAAGATAATGTCGTCAGCATCTTCGAGGAATTCCTCGTCTTCCGAGGAAAGGGATTCGAAGGAGGAGCCAACTTCCTCGTCAGTTTGTTGCTCTCCATCATCGAAGACTATGTGCTTTCTGAATGTGACTCTTTTTTTCCCACAGTCAGATCTGTCGTCATCGGAACATCCCTCAGTGTCAGATTTCGGAGGCTTCAAGTTAGATTTCTTCGATATGCCCGGTGAATCACCTTCAGGTTCCAAACTATTATTATCTCCATCTGTGTTTAATAGTTTATCTAATTCACCTTTCAATTCATTTCTATAATTTAAATTTCGTTCGTCGATACTTTCGTATAGAGGCTCACTCTTATCAATCTTGCTGTCAGTACCTCCCATTTGTTTGCTTTCATTTAATTTGTCGACGGTACAGTCTATAGTGCGCGCGATCTCTCGTAGTAATGCCTCCGCATGTTTTTTTTCTTCCAAATCTGGTTCGTTAACGTACACTAATGACACGTGTTCCTTGTTTTCGTTGCTCTTAGAATATTTCTGCAGTACCAGAGCTTTGACGAAGTCCGCATCGTCTGAATTATTTTTGGCCTGTGTGGGAACAACGACGTCATTCGCCTTCCGATCGGAGTTGCTCCTTTGCAATACATTTGTCTCTTTCAAGGGGCTTATTCGACACGACTCGGTACGTACGTTCCGTCGCTTACCCCTCTTTCTCTTCCCCGCCATAATCTGCAGTATAGCACCGACGCCAGTTTTCTGGTTATTGTAATCAGTTTCAGGTAACAATAAATTCACTACATCTTTGCGTATTGTGTTGAATTTTTCGTGCTCAGTGTCGTTTCGTTGCGCGCGCGCGGTAACTGATGTTAATTTTGTATGGTCGGGGTTCGGGAACTTTCGGGCGTCGTCGGCCGTTGCCGACGCGGCCTCGGGTTTCCCGCCTTTCCTCTTGAAGAAATTAAACATGGCGGCCGGGTGTTGTCATGTCCGCCTCCCCCGGCGATGTCCCACCGACTGTTGGCTGAAATACTGTAAAGTATACACAATTTGTAATATACGTATATGTTTGCGGTTGATATAGTGCAGTGCGGTTTTGTTTTGATTTTTTTCTTTGATTGACGCTATATTATGTAAATATCTAGTGTTTGTTTGAATAATTGCGTGTAATTTTGTTGGTAGCCGAGTGAAATGTTGTAATAACGCGTGCATTCCTATTGAAAGTATTCTGATTATACAGAAATATGCGTGTATTTTCTACGGATACGTTGCCCGATACTTTATTCTCTTTACTGAACAGTACTTCTAAACACTTACTAAATTTATGGACTCCTGGTACTTCTAAAAAAATGTTTGTGTAAGATGTTTTAACATTTCTGGAAAGTTTTGGCAAAAATCTTACAAACAGATAGATATATCGAGGGCAAGTATAATAATTAAGGAATAGATTGATCTTGTGTAGTCTGCGTGTAGATTTTTACACATTCGGCATACAAAAGTCTCAAGGGTAAGTTAAAGGTAGGTATAATTCTGAAGGTGATCACAAAGAACTGCAAACTCCAGCACCAAAGCCAACCGAATCATAACATTACATAAGAGATCCACCTGTAATCCCCAGAAGCTAGTCAAAGGTGGGTGTGCCTTCTCTTAGGTACACGTCTACCTAACCCTTTCTACATAGGAGAGAAGTGTTATTACTAATAGCCTAGTGGTGTGACCGTCGGACTGCCGAGTTCGAACCCAAGATACGCACCTCTGATTTTTCAGACTCATGTGCGTATTGTATAATCATCACTTGCTTCGGTGAAGGAAAACGTTGAGAGGAAACCAGCACGCCTGAGAGATATTTCTCGACGGCATGTAAAGCCAAGTCAGAGGCCCATGGGCGGCATACAAACTCTGACACCAGGTTAAGCACTAACCACACGAAAAGGTAAGAAGATATTTCTATTACCTTTATCGTCAATTTTGAGCCACACAAAACTAATTTCCGTCTATTATTATTTCACAGGTATTCAACGTAAAAAACTTGGCATTACGAATGTGTGTCATGTTGTAAATATATCAGTATTTTGTAACATTGTCGTAATGTAAACATTTCAACGGTAATTAATGATAGTTTTAGTGTTTAACACTTCGAGAATAGAGAATCAAGTAATATATTTAAACTAGACTGAGAATTAGTTATTTTTGAACTTCCAAAGTAATTAAAGACAGTCTCATTCAAAAAGAAGATGTAGTGGCAAAAATTGAATAGAGTATGCTTAGATGGTTTGGTCATGTGGAGAGGATGAATGAAAGCCGACTAACAAAAGGTATTTACAAGGCAGATGTGAATGACAACACCGGGGAGGGGCCTAGACCTTACATACACTGACCTTATTGGTGAGGTTCTTCAGCAAGGTCAGGTGGGTAGTACTCGCAACCGGCGTGCTTGTATGGCCAGATGTATGAAAGTGGACGAGGCAAAAGGAGTTTGTAAGGATCGTAACAGCCCCCGTAGCATGACCACCGTAGAAACGGGTTTTGTCGACGGCAGAATCGACAAAATGACAGATCAACAAAAGAAATCGGTCATTTTGTCGATTCTTCCGTCGACAAACCACTAGACTATCACTGCGATTGATGAAATAAATGTCATAAAACAATGTCTGGAACTGCGACCTGGTGGCCTACCATGACGTCTTAAAGCAGGAGTAATTCCAGTGTGGGAAAGAGATGGCGCTAGACGATCTGTATAGCTGTGTCTTTTCCACACTCTCATAACTCAGGGGTATGACCACCACTGCTCGTCGTGTGTCGTGTTTTACACCTCTGCGGTCTGCCTTACCCCTGTAGAGGTACAGGCGTGATGTTAGGCGTAAAATCCATCAGACTGGTATTACATAAAGAGAATTAGGACGTTAGAATGAAGTATAAACAAAACCCAGCAAGGCCGTACATAATATTAGTATTGGCAATGGTTCAGCAATCAATAATAGGGTATTTAAATGAATTGAAATCCTTATTTCCCATTAATTGGTAACTTTTGGCCGCGGCTTCGCTCGTGTTATTTTACAATTTGATCATCAATTCGGGTTGTACTCTGCTTGTAATAGTATAATTCAATCATGATTCGAAAGACACGTGGCGCCATCTATTACGATAAGAACGTTATTGTTGTTTTCCTAGGGAACAGTACTTTTTTTCGGGATGGAAGGTACCCTATGTCCGTTACTGTACACCTGACAACGTATATGCAAAATTTCAGGATGATCGGTTCAGTGGGTCAGGCTTGAAAAGGTAACAAACAAGCTTACTTTTGCATTTATCATATTAGTTAGGGTGATTTAGAATATGAGTTTACTGTTATGCTGCTTTTCCACCAGAGTTGTGATATGCAGCGTTGCTATAGATGCGTTTAATATCCGCCAATCATATTCATTGGTCCACATAGCACAGCACTGGTAGAAACTGATTCAACTAAGCTACTTTTTCTACATGGAAAGAAGCGAGCTATGGATGCGTGCTATGGAGGCGAGCTTTGAAGGCGTGCTATGGAAGTGTGCTATGGATGCGTACCATGGATGTACAGAGCACTGTACCTACAGTAGACGCGCGTTTGTCACCGAAACTGGACATTGCAGTGGCGCATTTTCATAGCACATCTTATTCGCTCCGTTACATAGCTTAGCATCAGTGGAAACGGTCACATACTTTTGTAGCTTAGCTTTTACATTCTTGCAGCATAGCTGCATAGCACATGTGGTGGAAAGGCACCCTAAGTCTATTATTACTAAAACACGAGTTTTGAATAAAAACAGTATATTTATAACAAAACAGACGGCTGTAGCCATAAAAGCAAAGGTCAGTGTCTTGACTAAATATAACCGCGATGAATGCGCGCGCGAGGAAAGTTTGGTTTAGAGATGTACCTTAGTGATTTATTGTGTAGCATATCGATAGTGCGAGTTGGTGTTGTTTTTGGTTTTTAATAAAGAAATGTATTGTTTTTGGTTTTTAATATACAGGGTGTACCAAGACCCTTAACGAAGCCGTCAACCAAGCATTATGTACATCAAACTAAGTAACTTTACGCAAAAATTATTGCTGGGAAACAACTTTTTTTTTGTGGTTAAAAATCAACTTTTTACGCTAGGACTCAAAACATAGTGCTGATAGATGGATTGAATAGTACGGGGGTCGTACATTACATACATTTTGACTGTGTAGGTATTGCACTTTTGTAGGAAACCGTAGTTAAAAAAAATAAGTGGGTGGCTCAGAATTATGAACTGAAGACGTTGTAACCGTGGTTTTCGCGTCGGTTTCTCTTCCACCCCGTATAATTATTATTTAACGCATAACAAAAGAAAAATCAGTCATGTTTAAAATTTTCATACAAGTCCTCCTGTTGTGTATCATTACAATAATATTAAAAAACAAACAAATGGGCAGAATGTGTTTCAGTTTATAATTTGTGTCGTTCCTCAGACTAGCGTTCACTAATTTTAAATGAAAAGTGGATAATATTTGTCTATCAAAGAAGAAAAATTATGTGGAAACAAATAGATGATCATGACATGACAAGAACACAAGAATATAATCGTCTGCCTAGCCTTTTCCCAACTATGTTAGGGTCGGCTTCCAGTCTAACCGGATGCAGCTGAATACCAGTATTTTACATGGAGCGACTGCCTATCTGACCACACAACCCAGTTAGTACTGGGTAATACGATACCCCTTGGTAAGACTGGAAGAATTTCAATCAAGATATTTACATTATTTACAAACTACAAATCTATAATAGTAATAAAAATATGTACAAGTATCAAAAGGGTTACAGGGCGTCAATGGCGCAGTGGCTGAGCGATTGACTGCTGCGTTGCGTATCGCGGGTTCGATTACCCGCACGGAACAAATATTTGTATGTATATCGGTAGCTCAAATTAATGGACTATCACGGAAGATATCCCGTAATACACACGGCTACACATCAAGATATAAATTTAGCTAACCCAGTTAGTTAGTACTGGGTAATACAATACGCCTTGACTGGTTGTCAGACTTTCGGGCCACTGACTACCAACTACTACAATTGACAGCCGGGACCAAAAGCATAGCGTGCTTTCCGAGGCACGGAGGAAACTCGGTATGTAACGGATGGGCACCCATCCACAGACCAACCTAGGTAGGCATGGCTTAACCTAAAGATCGACTTGAGCGGATGTTAATATTCAGCCACGAGCTCCTAACACAAGAATATATCACAAAGCTAAATACATATTTTGCTACTTTTCACTGCAAACTTGGTTGTTTTGAATCTGTAAATCTTTCATTTTATTTACGTTTCAAGCAAGCCATTTGCCAAAGTAAAGGTCAGTGCCTCAATTAAATATATTCACAAGATGCACGATTCCACGTATTTATTCACAGACATAAATATATTTAGAGAAAGTTACACGTAGAGATGTGCCCCGGTGATTTATGGGAGTTTTCGTAATATATCGATACGATATAATTATGTTAGAAATTAATGATCTTCTTGAGGTAGTGTAGTAGTTGGGTACGTATTATAAGGTCCGTACCCAAAGGTTTACCAACGGGACCCTAATACTAAGCCTTCGCTGTCAAAAAAACTGTTTTTATTATAAATGCCGTATATATTGTCATATGCATTCAGTAAAAAGTAGTAAATATCAAAAACACTTTAATTTGATTTATTTGTATTGATACAAGTATTCAGCTGCACCTGGTTAGACTGATAACCGACCCAACTATGGTTAAAGCACTTGTCAGATTATGAAGACAAAGATGAAGAAAAAAAAACTTTTTTTTTTACCTTATTGTAGTTGTCAATCGTTATAAATAGGGAATAATTAAAAACAATAACCAAAAAAGGGAAAAAAGCGATGAAATGTATGTGACTAAAAGAGCGATAGACATGAATGTTGATGGATGGAGAGGGAGAGGAAGGCCAAAGAGAAGATGGATGGATTGTGTGAGGAAATATATGAAAGAGAAAGGAGTGAATGATGCCGTGACGTCTGACAGGGGAGAATGGAAGAAGAAAACGTCCCAGTCTTCGTCCAAGAAAAGACCCCAAATATAATAGGACAAGGACAGGAAGATGATGAATGAAAACAAAAACTCTTTGTATACTGAAAAATGCAATCTACATATTCCTTTACCTATTTCGACCTTATAATCGAAGTTGTTATTTACCTATCAATAAATCAACACTTTTTACAACAAACAGTAACATTGAATCAGTAGCCTGCCAAATACGACTTATTTTTGTCACAGTAGATCGTAGCGTAGTATAAATCAGTTGTAATACGCACACGTGGCGTAGTTTGCATGCCACAGGTGTGTTGCAATCGTTTTAAATGCAGAGGAACTAGACAATCTTTGGGACGTATGGTCGAATGAATGAATACATTAAAAAAAATACAATATGTTAAAAAACCCTGACCGATCCAAAAGGGGCATATAGGTAGGTATACCAATGATGTAACCAAATAAAATAAGAAACATAAAATATTCATGAAAGTAAACATATTTATTGAATTTTAAAATACATGATTTTTTGGAAAAAATGCCACTATTTCCGTAAAATCTAACAAACTTTTAAAACGCGACAACACCACATTCTGCATTAGTATGTTCGATCGCCAATTGTTTGTTTATGACGTCATTACCCGAGAAGCGACCAGAGTGTCACCGCCCGCGGCCCTGTGTTGCCATGTAAGTTTCCTCATTTTAGTACCTACATTTAATTTAATTTTATAGCGGTTTCTTTTTTCAAAATTTCATAAATCTAATCTCGATTCCTAATAATATCCTCACGAATCAGCAGCAGTGGTGGGCGTGGTGGCCTATTGTTAATAGGGACTTAGGAGTTTTAAACCCAGATGCTTTACTGTGACTAATTAATTTCATCACCACTGCTCTCAAAAGGAAATCATCGAGAGGAATCTGGGAAGATCAAGTAATGAAAAAAATAAAACGAGACCATGTGACCTCTATCAATCTGCACTTGGCCCAGTGCAGATTGGTAGATGGCATGAGTCATGTACTTTTAAAGAGAGGAGAACTGTGGTCCAGCAGTCGGAACAAAATAGGCTGATATGCTGTGTAATAAGAGCATTTAAATGATACCTTCACAATCAATGATTGTTTTAATCTAACCAAGGTTTTGTATTCTGAATGAAAAGAGTATTCAGGGAGTTTCTTGCCCGTTTCGTTTTGTTTCGCCCCTATTCTTTGTAATGGGCAATAACAGTAATTTCACAGTTTTTATGTCTTGTGACTGGGAAAGTACCTAGCTACATTTCATTGTTATCTTTGTTTTGACAGTCCAAAGGTGCCTGTAACCGGCCTACTTGAAATAAATGCTTTGATTTTGATTTCTACACGGCAGGTAACATTATAATCTTGTACTGGCTATGGGTAGTACGGAGTTTCAGTAGAATAAGAGGCCAACATATACTAGTTTTTTATTACAACTATTTGTGTTTTAATTTATGTGATACGTGTGGTATCTATTATTATAAATCATCATTTAATACGCACTCCTAGACGCGTGGCTTTGACACGCGGTGTGTCGCATCAATATAAATGCAGCCGTTCTGTGACGGAGTGACTGACAGACATACAGGGTGTAAGCGGAGTCTTCACGAAGCCGTCAACCAAGCTTTCTATACATCAAACTAAGTAACTCTACGCAAAAAATATTGCTTGGAAACAACTTTTTGTTTTGGGGTGAAAAATCACGTTTTACGGTAGGACTCAATGTTATGTGGTCAAAACATTGTGCTGATGGATGCATTTAATAGTACGGGGGTCGTGGAAGTATTTAAAGTAAAGTTATACCATTAAATACTTGTATTTTTTTTAAACATATGAATAAGTTGGAACTTTGACCCCCAATATCTCCGTAACTGGAAGGTTCCCAGGTATGGTCTAGAACAAAAAAAAGAAAGCAATGACGGGGAAAACTTGCCTTTTAGCTTCGTTAATGGTACTTTTCAGGAAACGCAATAGGTATTTGATAATATATTACTACCGCTACAAGAAATAACGATAGGAAAACGTCAAATCTCATAAATTGAAAACACGAGCGACACAACTATTTCCCTAATAAACCGTAAAGTATCGATAAATAACGCCACATCACTACGTTACTATTAACAGCTGATCTAACGGAAAGGCGTCCGGTTTTAAATTCTGTTCCACGCACACATGCCTGGTTTTATTGATCTTTTTTTAAAGTTCGTCTGCGTTTCGATTTTTGAATGTGAACTCTTGGTGCGCCATGCTCTCCTAGTACTTTTGATCGAGTTGTTTTTTATTTTTTTGTATTAAAGCTTGGTAATTTTTATTTATTGTTTTCTGACTATGTCATTGGGCCAGTGGTCACAAGGGCTAGTCCTGAGCATGGGGTCCTGGGTTCGATTCCCAGGTTGGGTAAAGTGTTATTGGGGTTTTCCGTGAGGAATTTCTCATTACCAGTCTAGACTTGTCTCCGGTTGTTGTTGGCAATAGACGTGCCCCTCCCCCATTACGCTAGACTTAAACGTAACTGGCGAAATGTGAGTGTTCTATTAGTTACAATGCTGCCTTACTCTCTGGGGATTAGGACCGTATTTTGCGAGTTAATAGGATAGTTACTAATAACGTAAGTAGGTAGTCACCACCCCTTGAGCTCACAAACAAGAAAACAACCAAGCTTGCAGTGAAAAGCAGAAAACTATGTATTTTAGCATTTTAATAATACAGGGTGTAACAAGACCCTTCACGAAGCCGTCAACCAAGCATTTTGTACATCAAACTAAGTAACTCTACGCAAAAAATATTGCTGGTTAACGACTTTTTTTTTTGGGGTGACAAATCACGTTTTGCCCTAAAACTCTATGATGGAAATGGCTTTCGGCTTCGTTAAGGGTATTGCTAAATAATATCCTCTCGGGTCGATCTTCAGATTAAGCCGCGCTTGCCTAGGTTGGTTGACCACCAATTACATACTTACCGAGTTTCCTCCGTGCCTCGGAAAGCACGTTAAGCCGTTGGTCCCGGCTGTCATTTGTAGATCTTTGACAGTCGTTACACGTAGTCAGTGGCCCGAAAGTCTGAGAACCTAACTGGGTTGTGGAGGTCAGATAGACAGTCGCTCCATGTAAAATACTAGTATTCAGCTGCATCCAGTTAGACTGGAAGCCGACCCCAACATAGTTGGGGCAAGGCTAGCCAGATGGTGATGACCCCTTTCTAGCCATATCATCTTTCACACAGACCATCCATCGTTTCATTGGCCTTCCTCTACTCTTGTCTATACTTACATCTATACATACATACAAATAAATAAATAAAATTGAAGTGTTTGTTTGTATTTTTAAAGACAACAGCTTTTTACTGAATACTTAAGAAAGTAATATAAACGGTACTTACTTATAACAAAAAAAAACATATTTTAACATTTTTGTCTGTCTATCGGTCTGTCTTTCTTTCTGTTCCGGCTAATCTCCGAAACGACTGGACCAAGTTTGAGAGACATTTACTGGCAGATCGCTGATGTTATAAGAAGGATTTTAGAAAAGGGCTTAGGGATCCGTGCAAAAAAAATTAAAACCCATGGAATTGTTAACAAAATACGATTCAAATATGGAAGTAATATTTATAATAATTTCATGCGGACGAAGGTCGCGGGCACATATCTATACTAATATTATAAAGTGTTAAAATTCGTTTGTAAGTTCGTATGTATAATAGGAAGCTACATTATCCGCGAGTGCTATAGGCTATATTTACAACGTGCCCGTGGAATAATTTCCGACCAAAATGCGAGCGAAGCCGCGGGCAACAGCTAGTAGTAGATAACCTAATAAATAAAAAATATGCCACTCTATCATCAAGCAAGAACGTCAACAAACATAAACAAAATGTAAGTAACCCGAAGTGGTGAGAGGAAGTGGTTTGACGTCAATGCGTAAAAACAAGATGGCTGACATTGAAAGAAAATTAAAAGTATTTTCGAATAAACTGATGATATGTGGTGCGAATATAAACAAATATGTCATGTGGGTACTGCGCAGTTTTTATGTAAGTTTATTTTTTTATTTATGGAGTGAGGGATTTGCTTTTTGTTTAGCTGAGTACTTTCCTCACAATATACATAAGTAGCTGTTGAACGCGGCTTCGCTCGCCATTCGGTCGGAAAATATTCCACGGCCCAAATCACTGAACCGATCATCCTGAAATTTTGCATATACTTTGTCAGGTCTAAGAAACGAACATACTCGTAGTACGGGTACCTTTCATCCCGAAAAATAGTACTGGGGGTCTAAAATCGCTCTGTTCCCGAGGAGAACTACAATAACGTTCTTATGATAATAGATGGCGCCACGTGTCTTTCGAATCATGATTGAATTAAAGATATTATTATAAGCGGAGTACAACCCGAATTGATTGTCAAATTCTAAATTAACTTGAGCGAGGCCGCGGGCAAAAACTAGTATTCTATAAAATAACAATAGAAGGTATACTCTAATCCAGCGGCGACCTCTCGCGTCCGGCCTTGGTTCAATCCATGGTCCGGAGCGAGATGGAATGGGACGCCGTCACCACCTTCTGCGAAGCAGTCATGATAGCGAAGGAGGTGGCGGAACGTGAAAGGCAGAGAACCTCACGTCCCAGCCGTCGCGGGAGACGCACCGGGCGTCGGGCCACCGTAGGCGCGGGCCTGTGGACGGTGAGCTGTGGGCTAGCTCGCCGTCCGTCCGTGTTATGACGACAGGCCGTGTCGACGGCGCGAGTGTTCCACGCGCGCCTCAAAGAGTCAGCAAACAGGAAGGGGTCCGAAAGGACCGATGCCTGCCAGGGTTGCGGGACTGTTCGAAAGAGATACCGCGGCCCTGGAACACAAAGGGCAAAGGAAGGAACATGGATGGGTTTTAGTCAGTAAAAGTCTGACACTCCCTCCTGCTCAGCCCAGAGCGGGAGGGGTTATTTGATGACTTCCCAACCGAAAAAAAAAAACAACAAAAAAAAGGCTAAAACGAAACCCTATTACTAAGACTCCACTGTCCGTCTATCTCATATATTTCATATATCATACATAAAATCATAACCTTCCTGTTTGCTTCGTCGTAGTCGGGTAAAAATATAAGTTAAAGAATCCACATTGGCCGTATTGCAACCGCGTGGTGGACTACAGCCTGCTGCCCAGCAGCCTGCTGCCCAGCAGGCTGTAGTCCCATTATAGGCGTATTTGGCGAAGCTTGCCAGACGGCTTGGTGACCAAAGGCTGTTAAATTGAAAGCATACGACACCCAAACTTCCCACGCTACTAAAAACCAGTCATAAAAAAATTAAAAGCAATAAAATATCTAACAACGATGATTCCCCGCGATTTTCTGTGATTGCGGTCATTTTATGAGCTGGCAACTCTCCAACGGTTCGATTCCAAATTCGAAATAACGTTGATTTATGGTTGAAATTGGTGTTATATAAATGCATTCATTTTTATTGATTCAATCATGGCCGTAGGTATATATATCTAAGTAAGTCCCGTTTTGTAGAACGGTAATCTGCCTAGGAAAAGTCTAGGTAGGTGATAAATGCTGTGATGCTCAGGCTAGGTGAAGCGACTACATCCGCAGGGTATCCCCTGGTTGCAACTGGATCAGAGTTGCCGAAAATCGAGGTACTTACGTGGCGTGCGATTGAAGAGGCTTTTATCTAGCGGTGAACTGCTGTAGGCTGCTGTCGAAGATCGGCTACCAGTATTACCGGAATCAGCTGAATACCAGCACTTTACATGGAGCAACTGCTTTTAAGACCTCCACAACCCAGTTAGTACTGGGTAATCTGATACCCCTTGGTAAGGAGCTTATTGTCGAGCCTATGCTGTCTCCCCATACTTAAGTACCAATGCTGTAACATGATAATATTGTAACACCAAATGATTTGAAAAGAGTAACCATGGAGTTTCTTGCCGGTTCTTCTCCATAGGAAACGACCAACCCGAACCGTGCACCTTTTTGTCGACGTTTTATAAGTGCCCATCTGGGCCTATGTGAAATAAAAATATATTGATTTTGATTGATTTTTTTAAGACTGGTTGTCAGACTTTCAGGCCATTGACTTGAGTGACTACCTATAACGGGTTTATTCCCGTCTACCCCCACCGGTCTGTCCCCACTGATAATGGTTGCAACTATTTGTCGCATCTTCCACTGTGGTGGTTGCGTCTGTTCAGTCGCATTTGCTCCTACCTCTGTCCCCAGATGCCTTGTGGCAGATTACACTTAAATTAGTGGAATACTCTACGAGTGGTGACCGACTCGACGATTAAGTAGCCGACACCACCAAGTATTTCAACTAACAATTTAGAAAGAAGGATGGCCTTTCTTGGCCTTTCTGGGCCCAGCTGTAAATGCTGCCTTCAATATCAAAGATCTACAAATGACAGCTGGGACCAACGACTTAACGTGCTTCCCCAGGCACGGAGGAAACTCGGCATGTAATGGGTGGTCACCCATCTACGGACCAACCTAAGTAAGCACGGCTTAACCAGAAGATCGACCCGAGCTGCTGTTATTATTTATCAAAGCGCCAAAAAAATGTTTTTAGCACTATGTTGTTATTTACAAATCATATTGTTTTGCTTCTTGTAATAGGGCCCAATTAAAGTGAGCCCAGTTAAAAGTTTATTATTCAATCAACAAGCTGCAATAGCGGAACGGATTTGGAAGTAATTTTGCACTGAATTAAAATGTATCCGAAGTTACAACATTAAATTACTTTATTAAAAGAAACGGTGCGTAGTATTTCCACTAGAATCCATGTCAGCTGCGTCCGTTTAGACTGGAAGCCGACCCCAACATAGGGAAAGGCTAGGCAGATGAGGAATGCAAAACAAAGCTAGTGTTATGATAAACTTTCAACAAAGAAAAGTTAGGTTCAGAAACTTACAGAGCAGACATAAGTACCCCCGTCACTGCGATCATTTTGTTGCTCTAGAGTCTAGAGCATACCTGGGAACCCTTTTAGTTACGGAGATATTGGAGGTCAAGTCAAAATGCAAACATTTTCGCTAGTTTTTTTTGTTTAATATAAGTATTTAATGTTATAACTAGTGATCGGAATAGGTTGAGCTAATGTGCCTAAAGTTCAAGGAACAGAAACGAAAGTGGAGACTTCCTTACGGCTAATTTTTTTTCGGAATCTTTGTTCCGGATGTCGGAACATTACTTAAGTACAACTAAAATTAATAAAGTAAAACAACTATCGAATTCATATAGTTTCTGTTTAAAAAAAAAGTGCACGATTTTTAATGTTTAAAAAATAACGGTAACCTCCTTCACTTCGTTTGAACGCCGTAAGAAGTCGGTTAAAAAGGCAAAATAATGAATTCAATTAGTTTAATGTACTGATTAATAAATAACATTATTATTAAATGTACTTAACTGATTCCGAGGCATTTCCGAATTTCAGAAAAAAATATTCAGAAAAAAAAAAAATTTGGCGTAATGAACACTTTTCGTTTCTGATCGTTGCTTGAACTTTAGGTACATTACCTATTCCGATCACTGGTTATAATTTTACTTCAAATACCATATATGTTACAACTTTACACCTCCACGACCCCCGTACTATTCAATCCATCCATCAGCACAATTTTTGAGTGCGTTACATTGAGTCCTACCGTAAAACGCGACTTTTCACCTCGAAAAGTCGTCTCCTGTAATTATAGCTCGTCAAAGCCCTTTTAGGATATTTCGTAACTCCTCGGGCAGGAAATGAGAATATTTTTAGAAAATCCTCTTTTCTTGATGGATTCCGGGAGTTGTCGCATCCTGTCCTTTTTAGTTTTTACTATAATAATAAAATAGAGTAGTTTATGAGTTACAGGAATGTCTGGGAGCGATTCTATGAATGTGGAGTCATTAAGTTTTAATTTAATCTTTAGATGAGATAGATACAACGAGGCCATTTTTTTTAAGTTCGTTCGTTTCTGTTTTTAAATATGAACTCTTGGTGCGGTATGCTCTCCTAGTACTTTTATGTATATTTTGGTAATTTTTATTTATCGTTTTCTGACTAAGTCATTGGTCCAGTGGTCATAGGCACTAGTGCTGAGCATGAGGTCCTGGTTTCGATTCCCAGATAAGGCAAAGTGTTATTGGGTTTTTCGATCAGGAAATTCTCAATAGCAGCCACGGAGTCTTAATTTGCAATAGGCTCGCCCCCTATTACATGAACTTAAAGGTTACTAGCAAAATATGGGTTTGCCTCGTTGGTATAGTCGTCATAAGCGTTACTGTTGAGCACGAATTCTGGGTTCCATTCCCAGCTCGGGCAAAATTTGATTTACTGTCTGGCCCTGCTGTTGGCGATATGGTCATCATCAACCGAGCTGCAGTGCAGTGAGCCTAGTGGAGTGACCGTCGGACTGCCAAGCCATAGGTCTCGAGTTCGAACCCAGGACACGCACCTCTGATTTTTCGGATTCATGTGCGTGTTGTATAATTATCACTTGCCTCGGTGAAGCAAAACATCGTGATGAAACCAGCATGCCTGAGAGATATTTCTCGACGGCATGTAAAGCCAAGTCAGAGGCTCATAGACGGCATAGAAACTCTGACACCAGGTTAGGCACTAACCACACGATAAAGAAGCTCAACTGGGCAGAAATATGGACTCCGTCCAAGGCCCGGTTTGTTGGTGAGAAAATCTTGATGGCAACACCCAGGAATATTCTTAGCATAATCAGCCTATAATGTCCCCACTGCTGGGACACTCGGTCTCCTCTCTACGAGAGGGAATGGGCTATAATCCACCACGCGGGCCCAGTGCGGGTTGGTAGATGCCTTCTGTCTTCGATTTTCTGGTTCTAGGACATGCAGGTGTCCTCAAGATGTTTTCCTTTACCATTTTGAGAGCAGTGGTGATGAAATAAATTACACAAAGTAATGCGCCTGCCTGGGTTCGAACCCATGGCTTACTGTTTTTAAGTCGGGGCCGCCACCACTGGGCCACCGCTGCTCCGGAATATTCATGCTCGGCATTAAATACGGACGCAGCTATATTTTATTTGAAATCCACTTGAAATTCTACACTGAACCGGAGCATCGCAATAGTTTATTTATTAATAGTAATGGTTTTGTATTGATCTGTCTGGTTCTAGTGAGATGACGCAGCATACAAGCGTTTTAAGCAAGCCAATGGATTCATTTGAAAATACATATTTTATTGACTTTTTTTAGTTTATAAGTTTAATGTTAAAGTTTTTAGATTAGCAACACTCCCGAAGCTAGTGTCATGATTGTTTTACTTTTGTCTATGTGCTCTCGTTGTAAAAGAACAAAACGGTGCTGACTCTTTTGTGTTACTACATATTACAATTAAAATCTAGTGATTTTGCTAATAAACCCTGCTAAAACGACTAATTGTGTTTCTCAATTTTATTGCTGCCCCTGTTTACAGTTATTATAAGTATACAAGGTGTAAACAGACCCTCACGAAGCCTTCAACCAATCATTCTGTACGATCAAACTAAGTAACTCTACGCAAAAATTGTTGCTGGGAAACGACATTTTTTTAGGGTGAAAAATCACGTTTTACGGTAGCTTATGATCGCTTAGCTATCCTCATTCATACTCAAAACTTCTCTCATGAAGTTTTCCTCATTCCTCCGCATCACATACACATACCATGCCCCCCGATTACCGCACAACTTTTCAGTCACCGGCACCACTTTCAAACCTGCAAATATCTGGCAAAAATACAAATGTATCAACTATAAAGGATGTAACAAGACCCTTTACGAAGCCGAAAAGCACCTGTTCTCCCCGTCATTGCGAGCATTTTGATGTTCTAGAGCATACCTGCACAGAAAAAAAAAATTACTTGAAACAAGTGATATTATTTGAGTTAAGATCTTTTGGGTTTTCGATATAAGGAAAGTCGAAAATGTCTTCGATTGAGATATTTTATGTTTCATATTATAGTTCTTAGTCCAAAAACGACTTATTTAGATTAAAACTTAATTGTCTCTTGTCACAAAATCTAAAAACTGTTGTTTCGAAACATATTGTATCTCAATCGAAGACGTTTTCGACTTTCCTTATATCGAAAACCCAAAAGATCTTGACTCAAATAATATTCGGTACTTGTTTCAAGTAATATTTTTTTCAGTGAATACGTTTCAAATGATGTAAAGCTCTTTTTTTAAAAGCTAAATGACTTGACCCAAGAACGAAAATATCTTGTTCTAAATAGCCGAGATAATTCACTCAAGAGCGTTTTACTCTTGTTGTAAAAGGGACCATATTCCGCTCAAAGAAGTAAAGCTCTTTTTTTAAAAGCTAAATGACTTGACCCAAGAGCGAAAATATCTTGTTCTAAATAGCTGAGATAATTGACTCAAGAGCGTTTTATTCTTGTTGTAAAAGGGACCATATTCCGCTCAAAGAAGTAAAGCTCTTTTTTTAAAAGCTAAATGACTTGACCCAAGAACGAAAATATCTTGTTCTAAATAGCCGAGATAATTCACTCAAGAGCGTTTTACTCTTGTTGTAAAAGGGATCATATTCCGCTCAAAGAAGTAAAGCTCTTTTTTTAAAAGCTAAATGACTTGACCCAAGAGCGAAAATATCTTGTTCTAAATAGCTGAGATAATTGACTCAAGAGCGTTTTATTCTTGTTGTAAAAGGGACCATATTCCGCTCAAAGAAGTAATGCTCTTTTTTTAAAAGCTAAATGACTTGACCCAAGAACGAAAATATCTTGTTCTAAATAGCTGAGATAATTCACTCAAGAGCGTTTTAGTCTTGTTGTAAAAGAGGCCATATTCCGCCCAAAAAAGTAAAACTCTTTTTTTAAAAGCTAAATGACTTGACCCCAGAACGAAAATATCTTGTTCTAACTATCTGAGATAATTCACTCAAGAGCGTGTTGTTCTTGTTGTAAAAGCTAAATGACTTGACCCAATAACGAAAGTATCTTGTTTTAAATAGCTGAGATAATTCACTCAAGAGCATTTTATTCTTGTTTTAAAATGGAACGTATTCCATTCAAATCACATACATTTTTCTTTGTAGCGTGTTTAATTCTTCTCGTAAACAGTTACATTCTTGTTGTAAAATGGAACGTATTCCATTCAATTTACTTATAGCTCTTATCATATACGAGTTAAATATGATAGCTTAGCTATTTAGAACAAGATTTCTTCAAATGAAAGTAAGATATCTTGTTCATAATAGCTATGATATTTAACTCATATAAAATAAGAGCTTTAGGTAAATTGAATGGAATATGTTCCATTTTACAACAAGAATGTAACCCTTTACAAGAAGAATTAAACATGCTTAAAAGAAAAACGTATGTGATTTGAATGGAATACTTAAGTTCAATTTTACAAAAAGAATAAAACGCTTGAATATATAAATCAAAAACAAATACCTAAACAAACCTAATCTATACAAGCCAAATTATTTTCGAAACCAATTTAAACCTATTAGGAAAATATTTGTACTAAATAATGAAATGAAAGTGAAATGTAAGTTTATCATTTATTCTGAAAATTACTTAAAATAATGCTAAACTTAAAATAGCTACTATTAGCAGGATACTAAATTATAGTATCCAAATAATTTATATGTATAGAAACTTAGATACAATTCTAAAATTTTCTATTTGAATAAAGAATACAATGTATTAAGATTGAATTTAGAACGGGTTTCATCACTTATCACTTAGGTAAATTACACTGGCGGACTGTCAAGCGGATATACATTTGTGAGTTTCTTATTTCTTTTCTAGATCTTTTAGAGGATAGTTTGTACCATACATTCTCTGCCAATTTTCAATAGGACAATGAAAGATTTTATTTTATGAATTAGTTCTAAATGTAAAACATAATCATTTCATCATTTTTTTAAATTACCAACATCCGCTTTGCATTCGGTACACAGCATTTTATGGATTTATTTCACTTTTTTCGTACAAAATTGACGCCACAAAGTATTCTCTAATAGTCAACCAAAGCAGATACATTTTAGGCGGTGCATATGCAATTCCAGAAATTACATTTAGGCAGGGCTTTATACACGTCCATAAGACCAAATGTCAGCTCAAATTTCGGTAACTCAGTACATCTTTATACATTTTATAAACTTTTATAAAACTCAACCTTACTATTAAAAACCAAATTTTACACATCTAAGTTTAAAACATCGACTATATATGGTGGTACTGTATCATACGCTGTATGGACTTGGTACACTTTTTTTTGAATGATTATGAGAAGGTGCTCAGCCACTTGGGGATACTTGGCGTGAAAGACGTGGTATATCTTGAACAATAAGTCGAACGCCTTTGCAGCTGACTGCATGTGGTATTTGACATCATCAATTACTATGTATATCTGGGAGAAATTTTGCAGCGGTCCTTGTATGAGCACGTATGGTTGCACGGTGTCTTTCCGCGCTACCGCCTTAGTTTTCTGGGTTTGGATTACGTTGTCGATATCTCCGGCGTCCTGCATTAAAAACACAATTTTAAAGTCATGCCATAATTCCCGGGTATATTCCCCAGCTCAGCAGAGGCTCTACTATGAAAATCGAAGTTCGAAGATGCGATGGCTCTGTTCCTTTCTCTTCTCTTGTAATACACGCTGTGGTTTTGAAAACGTGGTGAATTTTTTGAGGTTAGGTACTAGATTATTAAAACTCAACAAATATAGCAAAAAAAAATAACCATTTTTTTAAGTTAGGTATGTAAAAAAATATCTCTAAAATATTTATAAGATTTAATTCAATGATAATCGAACATTGACCTGACATCAATTTAAGTAGGTACCTAGGTATGAAAAGGATCGCTTTTTCATTTGTAAACCTCTGCTGCTAGGTCATTGACCCGGCCTCAGCTGTTCGCTTATAGGTAAATGCATGGCAGAAGTAATGCGTGCATGAATTTAGTGAAATTAAAAAAAAAACACTAACTAAAAATTATTGGTGTTTATTACTGAGCATAGAATCGCACTATCTACTGCTATGATGACAACCTGTCTGTTAAATTCACCACATTTACAAAACCACAGCGTGTATCAGAGCATCCAAAGTTATTTGTATGAAAAACCAAAAAGAATTTAATCATTTTGAGAAAGCAGATTTTAAGTACTATTTCGTAACCTTTGCACTAAGCAATATGTTGAATTTATCGGATACTAGCTACTGCCTGTGACTCCGTCCACGTGGAACTCGTTTATATCGTAGCTTTATACAAACTTTCACCACCCATTTCACCCCCTTAGGCGAAGATTTCCGGGAGTAAAACTATCCTATGTCCTTCCCCGGGACTCAAACTATCTCTATACCAAATTTCATCTAAATTGGTCGTCTGTTACCTCTTCCCACTTAAACCGCTGAACCGATTTAGATGAAATTTGATATGGAGTCAGTTTGAATCCCAGGGAAGGAGATAGTTTGAATCCCAGGGAAGGACATAGTTTTTACGTTTAGTTTTAAACGACTTCCACGAAAAATGAAGTTGCAAAAGCTAGAACTAACATAAATTGGGGCACTTCAACATATTATTTTCGCACCACAAAGATGGCAACTCCACTAACTGGACGAAAACCGGCGGAACCACCCTACATCCATCCATTCAATTTTAATTGGGTACATGCAATACTTACATCTATTTGAACCAATAAGCCCCGGACTGATTCAGAAGTTGAGAACTTGACTTTTCGTGATTTTCGGCCTTTGGGTGGTATTAAAAAACCTAACAAGTAAATCTGGGCAGGTATTCTCTTGTCTGAAATAAAACATTTTAAGAAATTAATACAGATTTTAATAAGACAGCCAATTTAAAATGCATTGTTATTGATCATATCATATGAAGTGTATTAAGTATGTTAGTCTCGACTACTCAACCATTGATATCACATAGTATATTAAATAGACCTTCTGCGACCTGAAGTTCTTTTTCACTACTTTTGGTGGCATATAAGAATTTAGCCTATTTATTACTTGTATGTTTTGGTGGGATACCAATGTTATGTGTATCGGTGAATAATTTATTCTTAAACTCGATTTACCCTACTCCAAAATTTAACTCAAGATAGACTTGTATTATCGCATGACATGGCACAGATGGGTACTAGGACGATATACCAACATGGCTACTATAAATACTTGTAAATAGATAGAAAAGATCTAAAATTCTGGTACCAATATTACTGTTTATCACAAAAATATTTGCCCTAACCGGGATAGAACCTGGTGCTAGCGTCGTAGGCAGGGTAACTACCCACTAGGCCAACACAGACTGGATAAATATGTAGGTACTTACCGTTGTCAATGATATTTCCTAGACCTTCAATGATTGCTTTTGCATCTTCATTAGTCACCATACTTTCTCTAAGCTTCAAAAGTTTCGAGAAAAAATGTTCCCAGTTTTTATAAAAGTTAAGTGACTTCTCTTTATATTGTTCCTCAAAATCCAAAAGTATCTACCTATAACAATAAGGAAATATGAAACAGAGTTGCATAAAACAGAGTGAGCATTCCAAATGGGACAGTAGGGTAAATGTTGAAACTAACACCATTTGAAAAAGTCTCACACATTCAGTAATTCAAATAGAATGCCTGATGATTCTAAGGAATCAGGCCGTCTATTTCAATTTTTGAAATGTAATTATTTTGAGAAATGTTTTACCAGAGTATCTGCCTTGCCGTTTTTTAAAATGGGCCATGTTTCGAGAAATTCGTGTACAGTTTCAAATTTTTGTTTGTGCCTTAATTCAAAGGTGTTATTCCACCTTTCACAAACTTGATCCCATGGCTCATTATTATGTTTCAGCCAAATAGCGTCATCATTTGAGACCGCCTCTGAAATAAGTCCAAGAAAAAGAGAAAATGTATCGTAACTTTTCCATACTTTGTGAAAGTTTAGTAGAATTTTGAAGTATGTTCTACCAATCTCAAAAAGAAGTAAAATCTCTTCAAGAACATAAAATGCAGAAAACACCAATTAAAAGAAGAATATTTATACCGAGAATAATCCTACAAAATACGATGCCAAATGATTATTCACTACATCTTTAAGACAATCCATTCAGGATTGTCTTTTCATGTTTCCTATAAACCTGACATTTAAACATGGAGTATCTTTTTTGTGTAAGTAGCCCCAAACAATACAAATCAACTTAGCCCAATGATAAACATATTTTACCTTGATTACTTTCCACAGATTCTGCATCTGAATCCCTAATAGAGTAAGTGGATTTAGTGCTCCTACGCTTTGCTCCTGATATGTAGAGCAGATTTCGGACCTTGTCCACTAATTTGCCTTTAGAGGGCACATATCTTCCTGAGGCAGATTTGGATGTTGGCACAGCTTTCATATAGTATGTGTATATACTTTCTGTCGGGAAAAGTGAAACAATTTTTGCAGCTAGCAAATTGAATTCCTCTGGTTTGATATTGCTGAGGGAAAAAAATACAGATTACTTCCATTGACATTATGTAAACCAGACAGCAGTGTTCATTGCTTAATATAGAATTAAGTTATTTAGAATCAGGATCAACGTAAATACATAAATTTGCTCCCTTGTGACACAATCTCTCACTTTTCACATACCTACATTTCTCTCACTGGAACCGCACTAGGCGGTATACAATCCACATGGTTTGACATGCAATACCGAACCTAAACTAACAGTCTAAAATTACTAATTATAATTATTTTATTAGCTAGGTACTTGAGCAGTACCTATATCTGTTAAGGTAAATCTGCAAAAAGGACATTTACCACCTGGCGTTGGTAAATCTTAGGATTTACCACACTTCACACATTTACCTTAAATAAGCTTATATGAATTTCACTAATCTACATTGTGTACTAACTACTGCATGGTGATTACTGTGAGTGTGTCCAGACTATTCTACTATAGCTACTTAACCTACATACACTACTACTTAATCTAATATGTATACTTAGTAGAAAAACAAACACTACAATAGTTCTACAATGGGAAAACATAAGTAGTTCAATAATTACTTGTTAACAATGAATGTGTAGTGATGTTTCATCAAAACATCAACAACAATGTTTCTTTTTTGTGAATTCAATTGTTTGTATTTTTGATAATAATTTAAAACACTATTTCCCTGTGGAGATGATTGGAGGATAGTCTTCAAATCAAATTCTGGCAGTGAATGCCTACTTGGTATATTTAAGTAGGAATCCAAGTCTAAAGTGATATCCGTCAGAACTATTGATTGATCTTGATCAAATTGCATTGCATCTTGACAGTTAGCTTTAATAATCATTAAATCTTCATTTAATGAAGATGTGGTTTCAGTATCAGCAACTGAGTTTAAGTAATCCAGTAGTTTACTTTTAAGTTTAATTCGGTGCCCAATATGCGGGCAAAGTTCTTTCAAATAAATATCATTTGAAACCAAATATTTGAATTGTTCTTTGCATATATCATTTTCTGTAAAAAAAACTTAGTTTTAAATTGAATTTAGGTAAATGATGAATATGAGCTGTAAACATAAAATATTTTTTTAAATTTTATCATTGCCAGTAAGTGCGAGCCAAAACAGTCTCCATGAAATTAGTTTTGTTTTCATTTTAAAGTAGCATGGTCAATAATTAAGATGACAATGGAGCAGTATACTTACCTAATATATATACTTATTTAATAAGTATACTGTTACATTACATTACGCTTTCGTTATACTTATTGATTTAAGCTTTCACGATTTACACACATTATTTTAACAAAACGGGATCTAATAGCGTATTAATATAACTTAAAGAGTCGCTAGCACGGGCGACGCTTCATACAAACATAGTTTGGTTCTCATTTATTTTAAAACGGCATGCTGGAAAAACATGAAACTGCACTTATACCTACACAGGCAACGACACACGGCGTTACGCCGCCCGCCACCGAGGCGGTCGGTGGTACACACGGCCACACATCAAGCTATATGTTTCCAGTATAAGCTGACCTCGCATTGTACGGAAATCCTATACAATGCGAGATCAGCGTAAACTGGAAATGTATGGCTTGATGTGTAGCCGTGTGTACGCGGTGGCGGTTTCGACTTTCGAGCGGATTGAAATTTTGTATCACGATCAAGATCTTACCTACATCGCCTACCCGACTACCCACACGGAACCGCCGCCGCCATAGATCATCATAAAAATGCACAACTTACTTTTGAAGTTCTCCACGACTTCTGATGGCACATCCCAGGATACCAGGATGTTTTCTGTAGTTCCGTCCTCGTCCATTATCTTATTCAGCTATTTTAGTAATATCCACTCACTAAATTTGCAATTCACGACAGAAAAATATGATTTGCCGACCCGACGCGACGCAACGAACGAATGAGTGGCGGTTGGCAGCAAGTTTATAAAATGTTGCCAGTACTTGATTTTTATTTTACCCAATAAATACATCACTTATATAGAAATTGTATGGTGTAGATTCATATGAAAAACTAGTTTTGAAGTGGAACTTCTTTTGTCGCAAAATATGTAAGTATAGGTAAGTAGAGGGGTACAGCAGTGGTAGTAGGTACCCCTACTCACCTCACTATTAGGTTAATAGTGAGGCCTGGGCCTTTACTCTGAAATCCGAAAACTAACATCGTATCGTGCTGTCTTATTCCCTCTTGGGTTATACACCATATGAGTGAGTAGAACGGCAGGACATGAAGTTGGATTGAATTAATTTCGGAGTAGGGTAGGTAGGTCAATGTTTTTATTTTTCTCACGGTTTAAATAATTATTCTTTTTAAATGTTTGTTTATTTATGCCATGGGCGCCGGCAGCACTTGCACCCCCCTGTCGAAAGAAAATACAAAGTTTTTTTTTTTAAATTTCTTCTGGATGGGATTGCTGTCCAAATTTGTTCATCACCTTGCCAATAAGTTCAGTATCCTTCAGTATAATACATGTATAATTATAAAATTGGCGGATTTACCAATAGGCAGATCGGAAGCCTAGGGCTGCAGATTTTAGGGCGGCAAATGTTGAAATGATGCCCTCAGAGAATTCGTAGAATAATAATTCACAAATAATAAATTTCCGAGTTGAACGGAATTTTTCCTCAATGTTTAGATGCACCTCCCTGAAAGTAATCCTGGCGGCGCGGCGCGGCGCCCATGATTTATGCCTTTTATATTTCAAAAACGCGTGGTAGAATGTGTTAAGATGAGATTGCAGATGATGATTATGAGATGATGAGATGCAAGTCTCAGATGATCGGGTAAACAACTTAATACGGCAACACTGCTCATAGTAAAAAAATCAATCTCTTGAAACAAGATTTTGTAAATTTTGCTGCAAGAAATACTATCTTGGTGCAACAATGCAAAGAGAATACAATCTTGGCTCAAGATTCATGAATTTATGTGCATCAAAGAATTTATACCTAAGAAATAACGGCTTAGGTACAATATTGCTTTTACTTTCGATGGTCTTAAATCAAGATTCATAAAGTTTGCTGCATCAGTAGGTATAAACATCATTGAACAAATATCTATACCTACATAACTATTAGTGATTTTAACCGACTTCCAAAAAAGGAGGAGGTTCATCTGTATATATTTTTTTAACGTGATAACGTCATAAAACTTATTGAGCTGAAATTTTGCATACAGATGTAAGTTTAGTAACAATGCAATAATCTGGTAGGTACTATTGAGCTGATCTCATGATGGAGTCAGGAGGTAGAACTACTCAACGGCGAACAGCAAAGACACGAAATTTTGTAAATGGATTTAACTATAATATAGGTAGCCTGTTCTAAACTCCATCATGACTTGGCTGCTGCTCCCAAGGTTTACTTCCGGCGAGGGAAGTCCTCAACGGTGAATAGTACAGACGCGTTTTGTAAACGGATTTAACCATAATAGCCTGTTCTTAATTCCATCATGACATGGCTGTTGCACCAGGGTTGGCTTCTGGCGAGGGAACTCCTCAACAGTAAATAGGACAGACATGTTTTTTTTTTTAAATTTGTGATAGCGCGTTTTAAACTTCATCATGACGTGACTGTAGATCATAAAACTTGTTTTGCACTCAAAAACGAAAAATAAATTAATGTAAATTTTATTATAAGCGCTACCCCACAGAGCATCTTATATACCTATGCGCTACCCACTCATCTATTTGAAGTCGGTGCCAGGCCAACATGTCTAATAGGGAGTAAAAGATAGGTACTATGTATGTAGTAAGTAGGTAGATACTTGTAGGTAACTAGTAGGTAGGTATTACTATACTTACTTGCCAAATGTTTCCTTCATAGTCATAGTTATTTATTGCCTTAATTATGTTGAGGTACAATAAAATTGTCTTATGATTGATAAAGTTACACATAATTACCCTGATAGGGCGTAGTAAAAAGCGAACCGACGCGCGACGGCTTGAACTGGCTTTATAATGTTTAGGTAATTCGGAATGTCCAGTGGGAATTACTATACCTACTGCACGGTGCCAGCCAAGCCGGGCTTGCTTTAGCAAGGTATTCCTCACCAATAAGCCTGCTAGCCCTACGTTCCACCGAGTACAGTGCGGCAATTTGGTATTTAGCTGAGTCATCTCCTGAGCGTACTCCAAACAGGATTGGACTTGTGCTTTGTAAGTATAAGGTCAAAAGCTGTCCAGGTGTGAAGTATCGAGGATGCCCAGCTTGGCCGCGGTTTGAAATTTAGACTCTATGGTGATGATTGTCACCAGCCGACTCGTTTCTTATTGAAATCAAATGTAGGTGGTATTTTTACTCAGAAATAGGTACCAAAAATGTCTACATACTAAAAGAAAAAATAATAAGTTTCTGTTTAACTGAATCTTGGGTGAAACTAGTAATTTCTCCTACCGAGAAATATGTTACTTGCTATAAGAATGTCTTAATACTTGATTGTGAATTTAACTGAATCTTGGGTGAAACTAGTAATTTCTCCTACCGAGAAATATGTTACTTGCTCTAAGAATGTCATAATACTTGTCTGAAAATTTAACAAATTCTTGAATAAAATAAATAATATCTCCTACCGAGAAATATATTATTTGCTTAAAGAATGTCTTAATACTTGATTGTGAATTTAACTGAATCTTGGGTGAAACTAGTAATTTCTCCTACCGAGAAATATGTTACTTGCTCTAAGAATGTCATAATACTTGTCTGAAAATTTAACTAATTCTTGGGTAAAATAAATAATATCTCCTACCGAGAAATATATTACTTGCTTTAAGAATGTCTCAATACTTGACTGTGAATGTAACTGAATCTTGGGTAAAACAAGTTATTTCTCCTACCGAGAAATATGTTACTTGCTTTAAGAATGTCATAATACTTGTCTGAAAATTTAACAAATTCTTGGATAAAATAAACAATATCTCCTACCGAGAAATATATTACTTGCTTTAAGAATGTCTTAATATTTGACTGTGAATGTAACTGAATCTTGGGTAAAACTAGTTATTTCTCCTACCGAGAATTATGTTACTTGCTTTAAGAATGTCATAATATTTGTCTGAAAATTTAACTAATTCTTGGGTGAAATAAATAATATGTCCTACCGAGAAATATGTTACTTGCTTCAAGAATGTCTTAATACTTGACTGTGAATTTAAATGAATCTTGGGTGAAACTAGTAATATCTCCTACCGAGAAATATGTTACTTGCTTTAAGAATGTCATAATAGTTGTCTGAAAATTTAACTAATTCTTGGGTAAAATAAACAATATCTCCTACCCGAGAAATATATTACTTGCTTTAAGAATGTCTTAATACTTGATTGTGAATTTAACTGAATCTTGGGTGAAACTAGTAATTTCTCCTACCGATAAATATGTTACTTGCTCTAAGAATGTCATAACACTTGTCTGAAAATTTAACTAATTCTTGGGTAAAATAAATAATATCTCCTACCAAGAAATATATTACTTGCTTTAAGAATGTCTTAATATTTGACTGTGAATGTAACTGAATCTTGGGTAAAACTAGTTATTTCTCCTACCGAAAATTATGTTACTTGCTCTAAGAATGTCATAATACTTGTCTGAAAATTTAACTAATTCTTGGGTAAAATAAATAATATCTCCTACCGAGAAATATATTACTTGCTTTAAGAATGTCTCAATACTTGACTGTGAATGTAACTGAATCTTGGGTAAAACTAGTAATATCTCCTACCGAGAAATATGTTACTTGCTTTAAGAATGTCATAATACTTGTCTGAAAATTGAACTAATTCTTGGGTGAAATAAATAATATGTCCTACCGAGAAATATGTTACTTGCTTCAAGAATGTCTTAATACTTGACTGTGAATTTAAATGAATCTTGGATGAAACTAGTAATATCTCCTACCGAGAAATATGTTACTTGCTCTAAGAATGTCTTCATACTTAACTGTGAAATTTAACTGATTCTTGTGTGAAACTAGTAATATCTTCTACCAAGAAATATATTACTTGCTTGAAGATTTTTAAATTATTCATTTGAGATCTGAACGGATTCTTGAGCCAAGATCGAGTCCTTATTGGTACAAAAAATAATTTTTGAGTCAAATCCGCGCAGCTGAGAAATAATCATTCTTAATGCTAGAAATAAATTGGTTTTGATTTGAGATATAAGTTTTGACTTAAATAATATTTCTTTTGAACAAAGATTTTCGATCTTAAAATTTAAGAATTTTTCATTTTTGAAGCGTTAGTTGGATTATCTTAGTACAAGATATATATATTTGAGATCAAGAAATATTAGGTGAAACATAGTTGGTTCTTGGTTCAAAAGAACATTTTTTTCTGTGTGGGAACCTTCTAGTTACGGAGATATTGAGGGTCAAAGTTCCAACTTTTTCACAAGTCACGAGCCCCGTACTATTCAATCCATCCATCAGCACAATATTTTGAATGCGTTACATTGAGTCCTACCGTATAAAGTGATTATTCATCCCAAAAAGAAAAGTCGTTTCCCGGCCATAATTTTTGGGTAAAGTTACTTATTTTGATGTTCAAAATGCTTGGTTGACGGCTTCCTGAAGGGTCTTGTTACACCCTGTATTCATATACCTCTGCCTGTCCGTTCGGCGTTAATAGGCGTGATGATGCATGCAATTTGAGTACGATAATGACATGTTAATATTAACTGTTGTCAGGTCTGTAATGGGGTCAGACTACATTCTTAAACATATTTATTTTCTAGACTAACACGTTTCTAGTATAACATTAGCAAAAAAAAAAAATTCGTTATGCGTAGACGAGTGTTCGAGCCATGAATAAATAGTGCCACAGAGACTCAAGCCCGTTTTCATTTCGTAATATTGTTGATTTTAAATTAATAAATCTGTATCTCGATTAGATTAGCACATTTGTCTATTCCATTCGCATGGATTTTGGAGAAATTCGTTACTTACATGCATTACTTCATTAGTTTGAAAAATTCATCTGCACGTCAGCGTAAAAAACGCAACGAATCATGTTTAATTGTCAAAATGACATAAGGAATACAACTGTGTTACGTTGTTTTTATCAGAGATATGACGACATCAATAATGTATTCGTTTGACACTGATCATCATCATTATCATTCTGCTGCCCTTATCCCAATTTATTTGGGGTCGGCGCAGCTAGTCTTCTTCTTCTAGACTTATCGTTTACTCATCATCTCAGCAGTCATCTCCCTAGCCATATCATGCTTCACACAGTCCCTCCATCGTTTCTTTGGTCTTTCTTTACTTTTACAGCCATCCACATTCATACTCAAAACCTTCCTCACAACATTATGTTATTTATATATTTTTTTAACACTTCAAGCACAAATTACAGAAGCGGTTTTATGTTACACAATAAGTTTACTGTTATTTGACCGCTGATAGAAGATCTCTCAGTAATAACGATGGTAGAAAGCCAAAAATGCCTTAAAAATTTATTCTAGCTCAGTTGAAACCCGTACAGTTTTCCCACAGTTTTTGTATGTCTGGTAGCAGCAATCCAAAAGCAAATTTATTGCAGCGAAAATAAAAATCATCGACACACACTGACAACTTTGACAGATCTGATATTTTAAATTATCTGAGAAAGGACTGTACGAAACGCTTTGAAACCGATTTCCACTACTCTAAGCCCTCTGGTTTTAAAATTCGAAATAATATAGAGCAAAATTAGACTTAGACTTATGGCGACAATAAATCTTACGAGTATAAAGTTAGTGAGAAAATTCCTACAAGCGGCTGCGATCATTCGAATAAGAACATTACCTTTATGCAAATAAGGTTCGTTTGAACTAAGTTCGCTGTAGAGACTTGCTATTAGTCTCTGATATAAATACTCCATGTCTCTATGCCACCTCTATAAGCGAATGCGTTCACACTCGACCAGTTTTACTGTTTATCAATTTACATATAGTTTACCTCAATATTTTGTAAACTAGTTATCAACGAGTGACTCACTGATTAAACTGTAGTTGTAGATTATTTGGTGTATTCAATTCGTTGTACAATTTCAAAAAGTATATAAGTTTTTAAACTGTCATGGTCCCTAACATTATCATTAATACTGAAAACGGGGTATTTACATTTTTTTTTGTTTTGACTTCCCCATATTTCGGCGCTGTTGCAAGCACCATGATCACGGACAAACAGAAGTTATTGCAGGTGGGGTTTGTGGTGCAGTGGTAGCGGTACTGAGTGCAAAAACGATAAAAAACGAATAACTTCAGTTTATTTGTGAACATGGTGCTTGCAACAGCGCCGAAATATCGGGAACTCGAAACAAACAGTAAACATCGTAAATATCCTGTATCTAATGTTAATGATAAATAAGAAATATTATTAAGGAATAATTTTTATGACAGACAACACTTAATTATGTTAATTTTGTTTTAATATTTGTACGCCGTTGACGGCAAAACAGAGATCTCTTTATAACTTTATATTTACACCTTTACACCTGACGTAAAAAACGCTGACTTTGAAAAATATAATTTATTGGCTAAGTATTAAGATTTTACGTAAGGAAATCTCAGTACCGCCTCTCAGGAGTCTGATTTAGGAACACCGTATTGAGTTAGCCTGCAACTGGGTTGTGGAGGTCAGATAGGCAGTCGCTCCATGTAAAATACTGGTATTCAGCTGCATCCGGTTGGACTGGAAGCCGATCCCAATATAGTTTGGAAAAGGCTGGGCAGATGATGAAGGTCCGCGATCGGGAAGTAATTAATGGTCTCTAGACTATTCTCTGCCAGAAACCTCATAGACTCAAGTGATGATATAAAGAAACACCTGGTCACTATTGTTGCCAATATTTAGTATTTACTTATGCAAGTTGGCAATTACAAGATAGCGATAGAAAAATAGTCAACTTTCAACAATCAGCCGCCATGCCAAATACGGTTTCTATTTTAAGATAATGATTGTGTTTTAAATTTAGCTCTGATAACATTATTATTCTTAGAAAATTATTTATTAAAAAAAAAATCACTAAAAATAGAAACACAAAACACATTAGTCTTTAGGTTGTTTGCCTTTGGCTGGAGCCTTAAACTCAAGGCATCCACAGGATAGTCCGGTTAAGCAGAAGTCAACCTCATAGGTAGACAGGCGCGAAGGCATTAAAAAAAATGGTAGAAACTACAGCAAGCCACCTTTTACGATCTTCACATACTCCTTTCGCCTCGTCCACATTCATAGTCACACACGCACGCCGGTTGCGAGTACGAAGAACCTCACCATATTTATATCATTCATAGTTTTTTTAGAAAATGGCGGACTTTTTTTTAGCAGACGCTAAACAAATAGGCATCTTTTCCCTCAGTAGTTTTTTGAAGTCATCAAGTGAAGCTGTCAAGTCAATTAGTCAAGTTGTAGCATCTATAATAATATTAAAAAGAGGTAACATTTGTAATACGAACGTATGTAGGGGGTAATCTCTGGAACTAATGATCTAATTCTAAAAATTCTTCCTCTGGCAGAAAGCTACATTATTCGTGGGTGCCTTAAGCTATAAATTATATTTATATCATGCATTTTAGCCGAACTGTCACAATTTTTGTGGACGAAGTCGCGGGCGAAGTGCTTTAAAGTGTAATGTTTTACGCTTACTGAAGTCACCTCCGAGGATTGATAAATTAGAGAATTTGAATTTGAATTTTTGTTCTTTGATCCATTACATATCGAGACCCTTCGTGTCTTGCAAAGCACGTTAAGCCATTAGTCTCGGCTGTCATTTGTAGATCTTAAACAGTTATATGTAGTCAATGGTTCGAAAATCTGACAAGTCTTACCAGGGGGTATTTGGGATATGTTCTACCCAGTAACTTTGTTAAGAAGGACCGATAGGCAGTCGCTCCTTATAAAACAACTTTTGGCTAAAAAAACCGACTTCAAAAAAACATAAATGTTTTTTTTACTTTCGGATGTCGGTGACTTTGTTTGTTTCATTAAATTTTTTGCCAGCGACTTCCGAAAGTAAAGTTATTTTAGACATTTTTAACGTTTTTTTCGAAGTCAGTTTTTTTTTGCAAAAAGTTGTTTATTTTATCTTTTTTAGTAATATACCACACACATTCTTGTCAAGAATCAATTTTACATTGTAACTTGTAAGGACCATCCATCATGTCAACATAAGCCAAGAAGAAGAAAAAACCAAACCACTGAACTGATTTTGTGACGAAAAGCATATCATATTAAATAAAAATAATTTTTCAAATCGGTTCATATATGACGGAGTTACGAGTTTACGAGGTAACAAACAAAAAGAAAATACAACCGAATTGAGAACCTCCTTTTTTAAGTCGGTTAAAAATACTGGTGTTCAGCTGTATCCGGTTAGACTGGAAGTCAATTCAAACATGCTTGGGAAAAAAGCTAGGCAAATGTTGATATTATGTTATACCGTTAATATTTTTATTACACGAATAACAGATTTGTGAATATTCGCACATATATAATACCTAACAGTAAATATACAGGTCAGACCGGGTCGAGTCTCGTATTGGGGTCGAGAACGATCGATTACAATAAAAGTTTTTTTATCTACAAAGCTTGTTGGACTACCTCATTAGTCTCTGGCCACAAGTTCCACTGCAGAGCATAAAGTCTTTTCCGTATTCATAGCATAATTACCATGTTTAAGTATTTTTTTTTTATCAATGTTAAAAGTGTGGTAAATATCTAGTATTTAAAAGTGTTATTATAATATTATTAGGTGCAATTTGTAAGTAATTTTATGAAAATAATTATAATAAACTGTATCAAGGATAAAAATCGGCAATGTACCTCACTTCATTAATCGTTTTCGTAAAACCGCAAACTGCACAATCAACCTTGGAAATTAAAACTTTTTACAAAACAAATAGATACCTTACCGCACTAAATAAAATAAAACAGTATCACTAATATTCACGATGGACGCTTTAGACGTCCGATTTCTCACTGCGTTTCCGTTAATAAAAAACCACTTTAACAACAACACTTCGTAATTATTTGTTTACAAACAAAATCAATTACACACCACGCGCGGGAAAATGACTGACGGGAAAATTAGAATCTGACAGCTCCCTAAAGTCAATAAAAAAATAGGCTATCGACAATCCACAGATAAAATAAAGAGGTTATTTTTAATGGCGGCTGTCGCGTCCGCACGTCAACTGAGTTTAGTCAGACTGGTCGTACCGTTTCGCGTTACTGCATTCGGAAATAGAAATACTTATTTTCTACTCTGTGTATCGGTTGAATTTTGCACTTCAATTCAAAATGGGGGCAAAAGACGCTTCGTCTGAGTCATCAGGGGTTGCTAACAATGAGTGAAGTGACTTTGAATGTGACCTAGTTTACACGAAACTCTTTCTAGATCATCTATTTTTTTTTTAGAAAATACTATTAATAGTCTGACAGGTTTATGTGCCAGTAGTATTGTTTTTAATTTTTTTTGGCATGCATCATCACGTCTTCAATCACGGCAGGTATGGGCAGGTGTATTGATGTTTTTAAGCCAGAATTTTCTTTGAATTTGTCACTGGCAAGGGCAATAGGCTCGCTTTCTCTTATCTACACATGCTGGAGAATTTCTTATGCTTTTGTTTATCTTTTTCCAGTTTTTTCTTTTGTAAATGCGAAAGTTTGTAAGAATTGACATTTGTTACTCTTTCACACAAAAACTACTGAAAAGATTTGACAGAAAGATAGTTTATATCGCAGATTAACGCTTGGGGTACTTTTTATCCCGGTTATGATCCCTGAGACATCAGCATTACCGATCTCGCCTTGGGCATTTAACAGCTTCATTAATAAAATCAAAGATAGCCAAATAACAAACCTTTTTATTTAATCATCTTAAAATGTGGGACAAGCGCGCAAGATTATGATCATTATGATTATTAAGAAAAACTCGTCTGTATCAGAGAGAGTAGACTATAAAATATGCACAAAATTATTGGAAATTTAAATCACAGACACAGTTGAAAATATCTTTAATTGGCCTTTTCCCGCGGCTTCGTATGCGATATGGTCGGTAAATTACTCACAGGCTCGTTTGAAATATAGCCTAGCGACCCATCCCGGCTTCGCACAGGTGTAATGTTTTAGTTAAAAACCTTCCTCTTGAATCACTCTATCTAATAAAAACCCGCGTCAAAATCCGTTGCGTAGTTTTAAAGATAGAGGCATACATAGGGACAGCCAGCGGAAAGCGACTTTGTTTTATACTATGTAGTGATGGTACTCGGGAATAACGTGGCTTTCCATTTATTTTCTGCTGGAAACTGCCTCCCCCAATTCCTTCCATGTCCTCTTTTCGCTCTTTTCGCGCGTGCCTGCTTCAACTAGCCCTCGCGGTACGCGTCCAGATCGTCTCGCTACCTCCTTTTGGGCCTCGCCGCGCCGGCCGTCTTCCGTCAACCATAGTGTGGTCTGTGGAGACCTTTGCCCAGCGGTCATCGTGCATGCGGCTAGCATGACCCGCCCAATCCCATTTTAGCCTGGCAGCCTTCTTGCCAACATGCACTATGCTCGTTTTGGAACGCAGCATGGTGTTACGAACTCTGCCTTGTCTTATGACACCCAGAATGCTGCGTTCCATTGCCCTTTTGCGAAGTCCTTCCCATTAGTGAAAGAATTTTCGGAATCGAATCTGTAGTTCCGAAGATTACCCCCTATATCCAAACTTACAAAATTACGTCTTTAGAATGTTATAATTAGTATAGACAATTAATTTTAGAAATATTGCCAGAAAACAAGTAAAATTAATAAAACTCCCGACTTATTTATTAAACGGTAACCCTAAAGTCTGACTCACGCAAAGGTACACGACCGGGCTCAACAATTTCTATTCCTCTACGCCGTCTGTTTTGGCGCCAAAAACAGCGGCCATGTTGGATTTTGTTATTTTATTTTCCTTTCACCATAATAACAAATGATTATGGTAATTTCAGAAGGGTAGGCAGAGGGTACCTACCCGAAACTGTCAATTTTTCCCAAGCAACTTGTACCTAAAGCTTTAGCGATAAAGTTGAAAATCTATTAAAGAAATCTGATAGATTGTTGTAGTAGCTTGATGTGCTGGCGTCTGTATTTCGCCAATTATGTTTAAGTCTCCTGCAAAAGGGGCCGAGCCTAGTCCTACCAACCGGGCACAAATCCAGGGCAATGCAATAAGTTAACTTTGCTTGATCTTAGTCATAATTTTTCTGCCAATATTTCAATTTATTTGGGGACGCCGCAGCATGTCTGTCAAAACAGTTGGCCCAATACCCAGTGGCACCCAGGTTAAATAAGTGCTGTCAATGGGAGCTATCGCGTATGAATTTGCCGCTAGAGGCGCTAGTGTAGCGCGGGGGCACCGAAATGTCATATGTCATAGAAAGTTCTTGTTTTGCGTGCTTTTTTAACACGTATTTTTACAAATATTAACGATTGTGGTCTAGATTGAGCCATTCCTGATTAATTAAGACTAGAAGATTTTAAGTAGCAATTTAGAATCTTAATTTTCAGTACTTGGAGATAAAATGATTTTTAAATGTTTCATGATTGCAAATTTTATGGAGAATATTGTTAATATATGAAACTGAAGTTTACACTATGTTTTTATACTTAATAAACTAAATTTTTCATGAAGTTATTGGTACTTTATAGTATAAAATAGAATTTTTGACAGGACCTTAATCGACAGTGGTGCCATCTGGTGAGCTCAAAAACGATAGCCCTCATTATTTCGTTACTATTGCTCAAAAAAAGAAACACATTGTGAGGAAATAAACATTGTCCTTGAGTCAAAACATCGAAAATGTTACATCCACCAATCCGTACTGGGCCTGCGTAGTAGATTACGCCCGAGCTAGACTTGGTCTAAGTCAAACTCAAACTCAAAAGCATTTATTTAAAAAAGACCACCACAGGCACTTTTGAATGTCAAAAAAAAAAACAAAAAAAAAAGCGAAGCTACAGTCCCACTCACTAGGCATAATAACTTGTGAAAGTTCTATAATTGCCCATTCCAAAGCGTGGATCTTTATGGAGACAAGAATGGGAGAATTGGAGCAAGGCCTTTATCGAAGAGTCCGACAGAGCAAGATAGCAAGAAAGTTAAAGAAGATAAATCATAAGATAAATCATCATCATCATCTGCCTAGCCTTTTCCTTACTATTTTGGGGTCGGCTTCCAGTCTAACCGGATGCAGCTGAGCTGAATAGACAGTATTTAAGGTGGATGCGCAAGGGTAGCCCGCGAAATTTAAATTTTCTTACGTTTATTGCAATTTGCAGGTCAGTGTCAGATTGTACGTTGATGAAATATGAATCGCGTCAATAACACGTATGGAGTTACAGAATTATAATAATTCAACATACAGCTCTCCAAGTTCATATAATCACATTCAATAGCTATTTCATGCAAAAGTCACTTTTTGAGATTATATGAACTTGGAGGGTTGTATTGATGATTTGAATGATTATAATTCTGTAACACCATACGTGTTACTGGCGCGATTCATATTTTCATCAACATACAACCTGTCATTGACCTGCAAATTGCAATAAACGTAAGAAAATTTAAATTTCGCGGGCTACCCTTGCGCATCCACCTTAACATTTTTACTAAATGATGTCATAGAAAAAAAACCGCTATCATTTTTCCTAATTACTTTATCCTTCTATCTACACATTCTATTGCGAGCCATTCATAATATCTTTAGTGCGACAGAATATCGATAAACAGATAGGTACTGATATCGGTGTAGATAAATAAGTGAAGTATGAAAATCATGGATAATTCAGTATCACACCCGACATGGGGACTTTACAAAGTGTATCTTGTTGTTGTATACCCCTCTGTGATTGTAGCGATGTAAGTACCTAATTTTTATTTAATACGTAGAGTAAACCAACTATATACATTATTACAGTTAAAAACTATTATATTAACTAACAACAAACTATTAAAGGGCATCAAAAAACTGCTAATCAACTCCCCGACTCTTGCTCGAGCCAGTCCGTGATGCTGAGCCAGTAGTTTCCAGAATATAGATCCAGCCTGTCCCCTTGCTGCCCCGCAAGGGGACAGGCTGGATCTATATGCTGATCTATAACCCCATGTATAACCCCAGAGGGTGCCCTTAGCGTGCGGTCGCTTATTTTATGAGGTGTGAACCAAAGTATGAAAAGAGGTGAAACGACGCATCGCTTCGTTCGCGTCGCTCGCCCGCCCGCCAGCTGGCGGTACGGCCTGTGCTTATGCCCCTGGCTGGAGGCCTTACTCTCAAGGCACTCACAGAATAATCCGGTTGAGTAGAGGAGGTTGACATGCGAACTAACAAGCCGAAAAAAACAAAAAAAACCTCCTCAACTCTATCAGCTGGTAATGCCCAAGAGACTGGCGGCGTTGCCACGTTGTATGGCAACACTTACACCCGTACCTATAAACAAGTCAAAGTGATTACTTTATTCTGTAGTTTAGTACTTTGTTTGAAATGAGAACTGTCAAAAGTTCTTCTTCGTAAATTCCTGTCTATTTCAGAAAAGTACTTGCCTAAGTAATTACTTAAACTAAAATAATTACTTTAACTTGACTATAGATACGAGTCTTAGTTAGCCTCTGGACAAGGTAAAAGCCAGCGTTTGGGTCACGAAGCGTCAACAAGGCACTCATAGATCCAGCCTGTTCTTTTGCTGCCCTACTCAGCGCTGCCCTAAGCCGAGCTAGTACCCCACAGGGGTGCCGTCGTGCTGTCGCTTAGTCTATAAGTTTTATGCCCCTGGCTGGAGACCTTACACTCAAGTCACCCACAGGATAGTCCGGTTAAGCAGTAGCCAGCCTCATAGGTTGACGAGCAAGATGCCATGTCGAAAAAAAATGACATAATGTGTGAATAGATTTACTGTTGTTATACAACGTGTAACAGAAAGGGTATAGTCATATGGAATACTGTGGTACAGACCATCGAACTGAACAACTTTCTCTATGGGAAAAAAATCGGAATCGTAAAAAAATAATCAGCTGTCCCATACATTTGGGTCGAGTAGGTATTGAAATTTTGTATGGAGCAGTTGATTATTTTTTTGTGATTACGATGGCGGTGTGATAGATAAAGTTGTTCAGTTTGATGATCCGTACCACAATCTTCCATATGACGATACCCTTTCTGTTACACGCTGTAAGTGTGATTCTGATTGTGTATAAATTGTTACCAAAATTCATTGATACTGTGCAAGATTATTTGTTAGCAAAATTCATTGATACTGTTCAGGATTATGCAAAATATTATCCACGATATTAGATAATGTTTTCCTCAATAGATAGTACGTACTAGTTATCTAACAATAGGTATCTGTGAAACAGAATTACTGGCTTGAATCATCATCATCTTTTTCCTGCAATTTATCATAGTACCTTTCCCAACTATGTTAGGGTCGGCTTTCAGTCTAACCGCATGCAGCTGCATACCAGTATTTTACTTGGAGCTACTGCGTATCTGACTACCACAACTCAATTACTGGGTAATATGATATCCCTTGTTAAGACTGGTTGTCAGATTTTCGACCCACTGATCACCTGTAACGACTGTCAAAGATCTATAGATGACAGCCGAGACCTGGGCAACAGCAAGCAACTGGGCTTATCCCAGTTCTAAACATCCCTTCGTGTCTATTGGCCTTGTTTTGTTCTGTCTCCTGCTGATGTGGAGGGAAGTGGAAATTATGTTGTCCCTACTTCTCCGCTATTCTTTTCTGATTAATTCCGTTGCGGGATCTAAGACAGTTAAATTGTTTCTCTGGGACTTCGTCGAACTTCATTGTCTCGGCGCTTTTCTGGTGGTCGCCACTGTTGATTCTGTCGCACAGGAGTTGCAGTGGTTTTGGAATTGTGTGGCGGGCTTGTCCTAAAATAATACTTCCCTGTTAGCCTGTTAGTTTTCACACACACTTCATTCCTTCCCACATATCTTTCACACAGTCCATCATCCTTCCTATCGTTGGTCTTCACCTACTCATATTCATACTCAAAACTTTACTCACGACATTTTCCGCATCCCTCCGAATAATATGACAAAGGAAAATACCCGTAACAGGAAAAATAACAAAAATAGATACACATATCAATGGATCACCTAATTGAGGCTCATTTCGATAGACAGATAATACTATCGCATTACAAAATGGTTGTTTTGATAACAGTTTTAAATCTCCTGATATGGGCTGAGTGACGAATTCAGGTTATTCAAGAACTGCGTCAACTGTGGATTTTAGATATAATCTTCTGCATAGCCTTGCCAGACTTTGTTGAGGTCAGCTTTCCAGTCTAGCCGTTTGTAGCTGAATACCAGTATTGTACATGGAGCGACTGCCTATCTGACCACCAAAAACAAAATTACTGGGTATACGGCAGTGGCGAAGGTGCCATACAACTCAATTCCTATCGGCTTCCCTTTGAAAAATGGTACAGTCAGTATTCTATAGACAAAAAATTTGCTCACATTAAAGATATGTCCTCCGGCTTACCTCTTACAAAAATTGACCCTTCGCTACTGGTATACGGTACCGTTTAGTAATTGGAGATTTACTCGGGTCGATTTTCGCCTTGCAGCTAATCGCTTCACAAATCGCCTCACAAAGCCGCAAAACGCTAACCCATTTACACTGAAATCGCAAGCGTCAAGGTCTTTATCGAAACAGTAATACATTGAATACAATTCAAGAGAATTGCTTGAAGAACAAAGAGAGAATAAGAAATAGAAGAAAAGAAGAAAACAAAATACACCTCATGTCGATTTTAGTCAACAGTCGCATGTGGACGGTCGCCGCGCGGCCAAAGTAGGATGCTACTCTACTTTGGGGCTTGCGACTTAGTCACTTGCGGCCTAGCCGAATTGCCATTTAGACGGTCGATTTCCGCAGGACGGCGTGTACACCTCGCATGAGACTGGTTGTCAGACTACCAGTAACGACTGTCAAAGTACCAGTAACAAATGACAGCCGGGACCAACGGCTAGAGCTTTCCGAACATTGAGTTTGAGGTTACACTGTTACTATTGCCATGATTGTTGAATGGTAATGAACTGTCAAACTGAACAATTTGTTTATAAGTACTAAAACCGACATTATTTCCACCGCCAGTCTTGTATAACCAGTCTTTAATCTGCTCACTGCTGGTACTTATGCCTCCTCTCTATGAGAGGGAATAGTGTGGTTTGTTAGATGTCGAATGTCTTCAAATTCTCGGTTCTAGGACATGCCGGTTTCCTCACGATATATTCATTCACCGTTTTGAGAGCAGTGGTGTCGAAATTTCAAATAGTAATGCACCTGCGGCGAGAAGGGCAGACGGCATTGTTGACATTGCGGGAATATCCTGGATGAGGCTGGCACAAGAGAAAGAAAGAGAAAGAGGTCTCGCGCGAAAGAGAGGCCTATAGGTACCCAGCAGTGGGTGAAGTCTGGCTGTGGATGATGATGACGACGATGAATGCGCCTGCTTGGGTTCGAACCCACATTACTAAACCACGGCGACACAGCTCTTAGTGTCTTGCGCCACTCTTTTGTTTTACTTATTATTTACACGCAGAACGTCTAAAGAAGAAAAAAGAAGGGTCTTCCTCAACTTTTAAAGACCTAGTAGAATATACAGGGTGTAACAGGACCCTTCACGAAGACGTCAACCAAGCATTCTGTACATCAATCTAAGTACCTAACTGTACGCAAAAATGATTGCTGGGAAACGACTTTTATTTTTGGGGTGAAAAATCACGTTTTAAGATAGGACTCAATGTAACGCACTCAAAAAATTGTGCTGATGGATGGATTGAATATTATGGGGGTCGTGGAGGTATTTAAAGTAAAGTTATAACATTAAAGAAATTGAAAAAAAAAACTTGTGAAAAAGTTGGAAGTTTGACCCCCAATATCTCCGTAACTACTCGTAGAAGGTATGGTTGGTTAGGAGATATGGTTTAGAACCAAAAAAATATCGCAATGACGAGGAGAACAATTAGTGCCTTTCGGCTTCGTTAAGGGTATTTTTAAACCCATTAGATACTTAAACATTTATTTAAGACTAGCTATTGGCCGCGATTTCACTCGCTATATGGTCGGAAATTATCCCGTGGGAGCGTATTTAATCCAATAACACTCGGGGATACTGTAGGATCAGTAGTTCCAAAAATTACCCCCTACATTCAATGTCAGTTAATTATTATCATTTTCTTCTCCAGGGAGGTCAAGTCAACGTGACTGACGGCATCGACTACGGTGGTGGCGGTGGCGGCGGTGGCGGCTGGGGTGGAGGCGGGGGTGTCCACGTCGCTGACGGCATTGACTACGGCGGTGGCGGTGGCGGCTGGGGTGGTGGCGGGGGTGTCCAAGTCACTGACGGCATTGACTACGGCGGCGGCGGCGGTGTTCACGTTAGTGAGGGTAGATACTAAAATCGTGTAAGTACGCATTGGTAATTCTTTTTTACTAAAAATAATTAAAATCGACCATAAACAGGTATACAAGTGGGAAGGGAAACCGACGCTAAAACGATCACCACGTATTCAGTAACATCATTCTGAGCCCCCTACAAAGAAATTTTTCATCGCCAGTTTAAAAAAAAATTGCTATTCCTTACAGTTTGACCGTGTAGGTATTCAAGTTGGTTTTTTGTAGGAAAAGGTAGCTACCCTTAAAAAAACATAACCACGAAGGGGATGGCGGGGTTTATTCGCTGGCTTCGCTGGCTCACTCGATCCCGCCATCCCCTTCTAACCTAACTTGTCCGATTGGGGGTGCCCCAAGTCCAGAGCTCGCTACACTCGCTCTTATATCCAAATTCTCCTAGTAGCAGTAGTAGCATTGCTTATTGTACACACATACAGTCAGTGGGTCTATATTAGAGATTTTTGCAAGGATCTCAACTGCAAGGGCACAAACGCCGTCAACATCTCGTTTCTGCAAGTTATCTAAATGATTTTCTTTTAATCATATTTTTTTTCTGTCTTTCTTACAGGTAATGGAAAATAACGCAGAGCTACTTTGATAATTATCGTCGAATAAAAGTATTAATAAGTTACATTTTATATTTTTTGTAAGTTTTCAAATACTCTTTTTGCAAATGCACTATAAATATGAATCAACAACGTTTGCACGAAACAAATGTTTGTAATAGAATACTTCATTTATATCTAGAGAAATACAAGGTGTAAACGGCCCCTTAACGAAGTCGTCAACCAAGCATTCTGTACATCAAACTAAGTAACTCTACGCAAAAAATTTTGCTGGGAAACGAGTTTCCTTTTTGGTGTGAAAATCACATATTACGGTAGGACTCAATGTAACGCACTCAAAATATTGTACTGATGAATACAATAGTACTGGGGTCGTGGAGGTATTTAAAGTAAACCTAACATTAAAAACTTGTATTAAAAAAAACATGTGACAAAGTTGGACCTTTGACCCCCAATATCTCTGTAACTAGAAGGTTCCCAGGTGTGGTCCAGAACTAAAAACATATCGCAATGAAAGGGAGAACAAGTGCCTTTCGGCTTCGTTAAGGGTAATTTTACACCCATTATAATTAAATCATATCACAACAAAGTAAAAAAAGATTATAAGGCATCACATCTTGGCCACAAACTAGACCCTTAATTGCCACGCTTCTTGTGACAACAAATGCCGACAGAACAAAAAAGAGCTGCTTCTAGACCGTGCCACAACTCACCGCCACGCGACTTGCAAACTGACGGTGCTCACAAGAAAGAAAAAAATTGAAAAGCGTACGTCGTCGCTTGACGCAAAACGCATAACTCGAGACTGCGAGCCCCTAAGGCACCAAAACAACCTTTCCCATTGGTGTCAACGAAAAACATGCCAAGAGGGATGGCAGCATTGCTTCATTGAATGCCAATGCTGATTCTTTGGCTCCAAAAACTAAGCCCATTAAGAGATAAGGCATAATGTCATTCTATAAGCGAGAACCACAGAGCATCTTATATATACTGGGTGAGAACGGTTATTAGAAATGTCAAAAATTCCATTCAAATCGATGACGTAAGTTTGACAGAAGACATGCTGCACAGAACATAAATACAGTATGACCAGTTTCAAGTTTGCGGTTCAAGGTGGGTGGCGCTGCTTGTCAAGAACAAATGCATCGATATGTCAAACTTGGTACATTTATTTTAATTCTGTCTTTTCCCGCCCGCATAGATAAGTTTTTTGAAGTGTATTGGAATCATAAACTTATGTCAATACTGTTAAAAGTCATTTTAGAAATACGAATAACTTTGAAATATTTGCCACTTGTGTAGACCGTCATGTGAAGACCAATAGGATGGCGAGGTCTCGGCGGAAAAGACGGCGAGCATTCAGACCATGACTACTTACTGTTTTTAGTTGGTTTGCAACTTTGCAAACTTATTTAAAGACGTTTATAACTTCTGCTGTTGAACCCTCCAGATCTGCAGAAATTTTAAATACAACATGTATATTTAAAAACGAATCTCTAGTTTTTTTTAACCCCCGTCCTGTGGTATTTGTACATCATCTGCCCAGCCTTTTCCCAACTATGTTCGGTTCAGCTACCAGTCTAACCGGATGCAGCTGAATACCAGTATTTTACATGGAGCGCCTGCTTATCTGACCTCTACAACCCCGTTAGTACTGGTTATTAGGATACATCTTGGTAAGACTAGTTGTCTTACGGCCACTGACCACCTGTAAAGACTGCCAAAGATCTACAAATGACAACCGGGACCAACGGCTTAACGTGCTTTCCGAGGCATGGAGGAAACTCGGAATGTAATGGGTGGTCACACATCCACAGATCAACCTAGGCAAGCGCGGCTTTACCTTAAGATGATCCGAGCGCCTGTTATTATTTTGCCACGAGCTCCTCTGGTGGTATCTGTACGATGCGAATGTTATAAAATGGTATAAAGCATTAATTTATGAGATGAGACTTTCGGGAGAAAGTCAGTAAAATATAAATGCAAAAACAAATTAAATTAGTTAGCGAGACTCCGCAGACTTGATAGGTATCGATATCTAAACGAAAAAAGGATGCTGTATTTCAAAAGACGTCATTATGTTATAACTGTACCTATACCTACTAAGCTATTGACGGAGATAAAAAATGCAATTAAGTGAAACTAACTTATATCTAGCATAATCAGCCTACAATGTACCCACTGCTGGGACACACGACCTCCTCTCTATGAGAGGGAATGGGCTATAATCCACCACGCGGGCCCAGTGCGGGTTGGTAGATGTCACATGTCTTCGAATGTTTGGTTCTGGGACATGCCGGTTTCCTCACGATGTTTTCCTTCACCGTTTTGAGAGCAAAGGTGATGAAATAAATTACACAAAGTAATGCACCTGCCTGCGGTTCGAACCCACGACTTACTGCTCGTAAGTTGGGGCCGCCACCACTGGGCCACCGCTGCTCTCCAACTCATATGTATGTACCAGTACATCATACGAGGGTGGAGGGATACCGGTGCTAAAAGTCGGTTGTTAAAAAATAAAAACCAGCCAACTCCGAGTTGGACTCGCGCATGAAGCGCTCCTTACCATCGTAGTAGGGAAAAATATAAAGGGGGCTCCCCATTTTTTTATTATTTGTTTTTTTATTTTTTTTAATATAAATATCGCTGGACATTACACACAGCGCCATCTAGGTGCCACACTAAGCAACGAGGCTTGTGTCGTGGACACCAGATAGTTGATAATACTACATAGATACTTTTTGTTTGTAAATACATACTTATTATACATATAAACATCCATGACTCGGAAACAAATGTCCATGCTCATCACACAAACATTTGCTCCTATCGATATCCGAACCCGGGACCCTAAGAACGTAAGGCAGCCTCACTACCGCTGCGCCATTCGGGTCGTTGTATAGTACCTACACATTCTGTGGAAATTTCAACTGTCTATCTATTGCGGATCACGAGATACAGCCCGCTGACAGACAGACGGACGGACAGACGGGCAGCGGAGGCTTAGTATGTGATATGGTCCCGTTGAATGAATGAATGAATGAAAGGTAAAGTTTGTGGGGTTGTACTGAACCAATTTTGAAAATTCTTTCACTAATAGGAAGCTACATTATCCCCGTGTGCCATAGGCTATAGTTAAAACGTGCCCTTGGGATAATTTCCGACCAAAACGCAAGCGAAGCCGTGCCAATAGTTAGTTGCCAATTGACATACAAGTCAAATCTACGATAAACGCAACGTGCAAAGGATAATTTAGATAATTATTTTTGTAATCTCTACTTCACAGTTTTCGTATCATCCTAAGCTCTTTTCCAAAATACGTGTTTTTTTAGATTAGGTCCGGCCCTGCTGATAACACCTGATGTTAGACATTCTTTCCAAGTATAGATTACAGATAGCGCAATCAGTGCCGATTCAGTCACATATCCGTCTTTACGAAAAAAAGACGCAAAACGAATTTTTATTTTTTATTTTCTGTTATAAATTGCAACATGAGCGGTGTCAATGTAAGTTTTTTTTTGTTAATTTACTGTTAATTTTATCCCACTTCTGAGCAAAGGCCTCCCTCCATGACATCCAAATCTTTCAATCCAGGGCGAATGTGGAGCACTGGTCGTTGGCTCTGTACAGCTCGTCCCGCCATGTCTTGCGTGGTCTACCGCGTCGCCTTCCGGCTGTTTCAGGGCTCCAAAAAGTGAATTGATTTTGTTGAAATACTAGCTGCCCGCGGCTTCGCTCTGGTTAACTATTTATAGTTTGACAATCAATTCGGGTTGTACTCTGCTTATAATAATACATATAATTCAATCATGATTCGAAAGACTCGTGGCGCCATCTATTTATCATAAGAACATTATTGTTGTTTTCCTCGGGAACAGTACGATTTTCGGGATGAAAGGTACCCTATGTCCGTTTCTGTACACCTGACAACGTATATGCAAAATTTCATGTTGATCGGTTCAGTGGTTTAGGAGTGAAAAGGTGACAAACAATCTTACTTTCGCATTTATAATATTAATAGTTATTATTGGATTTTTTGGAAGCTGCATCTATTGCAAATGCTACTGATTAGCATGAGGTCCTGGGTTCATTTCCCAGGTTGTTGAAGTTTTCCATCGGGAATTTCTCAGTAGCAACTCAGAGAGACTTTGGTAGCACCTCAGTTTGGGCTTATGCCCGGTTGATTGCAATAAGCGTGCGTATTATGAACTGGGCGTGATCTTCGGAGAAATACACGCGTGATTTTATGTTATGCTATGCTGAGATAGGTGGCCTCGTACAGGACAAATTTCGTTTGTGTTATTTTTTTCTTGTTCACTTTTTGAGATGTGATATACTAATAAACGTAGCATGAAGCTCTAAGGTTCCGTGTAACTAGTCCCCACCTCACTCGGATAGTCCCATGTAATACCCAGTTAACCCCAGTAGTAACCGGACACAAATCCAAACTCAACCCAGTAATAACCGGGCACAAATCCAAACTCAACCCAGTAATAACCGGGCACAAATCCAAACTCAACCCAGTAATAACCGGGCACAAATCCAAACTCAACCCAGTAATAACCGGGCACAAATCCAGACTCCGTGGCTGCTACTGAGAAATTCCTGACGGAAAAACCCAATAATACTTTGCCCGACCCGGGAATCGAACCCAGGATCTCATGCTAAGCAGTCGCGCTTGCGACCACTAGACCGAAGAGGCCGTCCATAAACTAGAACAGAACTATAGTCTAAAATTCAGGGTTTTGGGAGTGCAATTTTAGGTTTTACAACCCTGAACTGTCCCATTCCTGGGCAAAGGTCTACCTAACCCCATTCCTTCCACTTTTGCGATGTTGGGCGTCATCTCGCCAATGGGTCTAAGCAAGAAATACAAAAAAAAAATATTTCTTAAAAATGCCTTGTTTAATTCTCTAATACAACACTTATTTTACAATTTAATACTTTATGTAGCGTGTTTTTGGTGAAACGGAACGCAAACACAAAAAGCATCGATTCCGGTAGTGACGTCAAAAGATATGTGTTAAAGAGTTTCACTAAAATTTTACTATAATATTGTTATTGCAATTTTTGCTTAAATAAAGCACTTACATTATAGTAAAACTATTCTACTAAGGGCAAAAATTTGATTTAAACAAGGCAGATAGAGATAAGTGACGTCAAATGCTATGACATGAAGGGCCGCGATAGTCATGGACGTTTGAACTGTCGTAGGAGTTTAATAATATATTTTTTGTGCGACAAGCAGTAGTTGAAATTAAGTTTTAATTATTTTCTTGGGTTGATAGCACTGCATATTATTGATTTGAGTGAAAAAATATTACATGCATATTCCTTATTAACGTGGAATCTATCCAAGAGCAGCGGTGGCCCAGTGGTGCCGGCCCCGACTTACGAACAGTAAGTTATGGGTTCGAACTCAGGCAGGCGCATTACTTTGTGTAATTTATTTCATCACCATTGCTCTCAAAAACGGTGAAGGAAAACATCGTGAGGAAACCAGCATGTCCTAGAACTAAAAATTCGAAGACATATGTGACATCTACCAACCCGCACGGGGCCCGCGTGATGGATTATAGCCCATTCTCTCTCATAGTGAGGAGGCCGTGTTTCCCAGCAGTGGGAACGTTATAGGCTGATTATGCTATCCAAGGCGTCATCGCCGTCTTCTCTTCTGTCTGCTGCGACACCATCTTAGTGCTCCAGTTTTACGATATGCACGTCCACAGCTTCGTCTGCATCCATCAGTCCCATTTTAGTTTTGCAGCATCATGAGCTACGCCGGGATTTTGAGTTCTGGAGCACAGTGTGTGGTGTTCCTTGTTCGGTTAGGAATGTCAACTTTAAGTATACTGCGCTCCATCTGCTGTTGGCAAACCTTGAGTTTGGACTTCTGGATGTTAGTCAAATATAGATGATAACATATATGCGTTTTTGTTTACAGTTCGATGACGGCGGTGGTGGGGTCAATTTCGCTGATTCAGACGGCGGTGGCGTCCAGTTCGCCGACAACGGTGGTGGTGTCCAATTCGCCGATAACGACGGTGGCGTTCAATTCGCTGACAACAGCGGTGGGGTCAACTTCGCTGACAACGGCGGTGGGGTCAACTTCGCAGATAACGGCGGTGGGGTCAACTTCGCAGATAACGGCGGTGGGGTAAACTTCGCTGACAACGGCGGTGGAGTCAACTTCGCAGATAACGGTGGGGGCGTTGACTTCGCTGACAACGGCGGTGGAGTTCAGTTTTCTGATGGAGACGGTGGTGGCGTTCAATTTGCTGATTGAGGACAGCTGTGTCAATGTTACATAGTAGAGGTATTCTCCGGTAAGTTATATATTATATACTACTTAGAATGAGGAAAATGTCGTGAGAAAAGTTCTGAGTATGAATGTGGATGGGTATAAGAGTAGAGGAAGACCAAAGAAATGATGGATGGACTGTGTGAAGGATGATATGGCTAGAAAGGAGGTGACTGCTGAGATGACGACTAATAGAGAAGTATGGAAGAAGAAGACATGCTGCGCCGACCACAAATGAATTGGGATAAAGGTAAGAGATGATGCTATATTAAGAAATCTTCTGAAAAATGATTCTAGACTAGAGCTTTAAACTGTGCATGTCTTAATGTGAGCTATTAAATTTAAGAATATTATATACATGTCGGAGACGGTCATTGGTACGGGCTTGAAATGGATCGCAAGTACATGGTGTGGTGGTGACATCACGCGACCTACTAACAAGTCTACCCACACCACAGCGTCCTTTTACAGAGCCCTGATGGTAAACTTTAAGCTAGGACGACAGTCACTCAGTGTCTGATCGCGGCCGGGATAAGACCTCTTGGAACTGTACCCTATTTATTCATTGTGCCCCGTGTTGTTGTGCTAAGTTGTAATCTCAAGTAATTCGTTAGTTTTGCTAGAAACAGTGTATCGCTCAGTGTCTTTTCATAGCACGCAACCCATCGTCTGCCCACATGATGTAGAAGCCTGGCGGAGTAAATCCTGACACCCCGACATACATTTAAAAATAAAAATAACTTCTAACTAACTTTAACTCGAGTTCGATAAACAGCGTGTAGCAAAAAATAATCGGCTACCACATTTGGTTCGAGTTGGTATGTAAGTATAGGACACCTGAATAATCTTTCGCGAGTACGGTCCTATGGACAAAGTTGATCAGTTTGAGAAGATACCTTTAAATATGGCCACACATCTTTCTGATAGGTGCACGGAAAGATTTTTGATTCAAGTATGGGACTTTGCCCAACTATATTAGGGTCGGCTTCCAGTCTAACCGGATGCAGCTGAAATCTATTATTTTACATGGAGCGACTGTCTATCTGACCTCCACAACCCAGTTAGTACTGGGTAATACGATACCCCTTGGTAAGACTGGTTGTCAGACTTTTTGGGCCACTGACTACCTGTAACGACTGTCAAAGATGTACAGATGACAGCCGGGACCAACGGCTTAATTTGCTTTCCGCGGCGGTCACCCATCCCCAGACCAACCTAGGCAAGTGCGGCTTAACCTAAAGATCGACCCGAGCGGCCGTTATTATTTTGCCACCAACTCCTCGAGATCGAGATTCAAGTATTGGATCAAAGTTTAAAATATTGTTTTATTTTTTTTCCGATAGAAACTCCTTTCACGGCTTGTACATAACTAAAAAACAAAAATAATACATACAGCATAGTAGGTCGTTTTCAGTCGTTTTTGCTGAACCCCATGGGAAATAGGTTTATGTATAACGATGTATTATATCAGCTCAAATTTCAATTTGTTTTTCTCACATCTGTACATCGATGAATGATAATTCCACATTGTCATTCTACGCTGTTCTTACACCCGAATTCTCAAACGACACTTTAACAAGACGTGATGAAAGTTTGGAGTATGAATGTGGATGGGTATAAGAGTATAGGAAGACCAAAGAAACAATGGATGGACTGTGTGAAGGATGATATGGCTAGAAAGGAGGTGACCGCTGAGATGACGAGTAACAGAGAAGTACGGAAGAAAAAGACGTAATATTTGAGATGCTTTGTCGATCCCAAATAAATTGGGCTAACAGCAGAGAATGATGATTTGAAAATTGTCAAAAAAAATTGAAAGGTCATATTGAAAGAATTTTTCATGAAATAGTTACAGAATAGGGTTAAATGAACTTAGAGGGTTTTATTGATGATTTTAATGATTATAATTCTGTAACTACATACGTGTTACTGGTGCGACTCATTTTTCAACATACAACCTGACACTGACCTGCAAATTGCAAAAAAATGTAAGAAAATTTGAATTTCGCGGGCCACCCCGACGATACCACCTTAACTGAATTGATCACTTAGCATAATTTCAACATCACACCTTCAGACAGTCCATCCGTCGTTTCTTTGGTCTTCCTCTACTCTTATACCCATCCACATTCATACCCAAAACTTTTTTACGACATTTTCCTCGTTCCTCCGCATCACATGCACATAATAATTATAAGTATTATAATCTTTATTACACATAGATAATTACTTACTAATCACTTTTTTATCTTTGTTACAGGTATCGGAATAAATCCAATTATGATTAATCTATTTTTAAATTTGTCGTTGTTTTTTTTTTCAATTAAATTCAATGATACATTCACTAAATTATTTATTTGCAAAGATCTGCGGCATAATATAATACTTTTTTATTTTTTGCTTTATAATAATAATACATTTTTATTTTTTAATGTTTTGTAGTTTTCATTGAGACCTTCTTCGACCACATATAGCGCCAAAAATGGTTTTAAATAAAGAAAAAAATAAAGGGTGTAAATTATATACGAGTGAACCCTTAACGAAGCCGAAAGGCACTTGTTCTCCCTGTCATTGTGATCATTTTTTTTTGCATACCTGGGAACTTTCTAGTTACAGAGATAATGGGGGTCAAACTTTTTCACAAGTTTTTTAATTGATTAGACTTATACGTTTACTGTAAATACCTCAACGACCCCAGTACTATTCAATGCATCAATCTGAACAACGTTTTGAGTGCATTACATTGTGTCCTACCGTTAAACCTGATTTTGCATCCCAACAAAAGAAAGTCGTTTCCCAGCAATATTTTTTGCGTTAGAGTTACTTAGTTTGATGGACAGAATGCTTGGTTGACGGCTTTGTGAAGGGTTCTTTTAGACATTGTATTAGAATTTGCAGTTACTTATCACCATTAGTCTATAGGATACGTGTAAAAAGATTATTAAAGATGCCGAAATGTATGTACTTGCTCTCTGAGTCTTGATGTACAGAATGCTCAATTAACGCCTAGGACCCTCGATAATAGGTTTATTAGCAAACTGTAACGGCCGTTTTCAATAACTTATTAACAGTTAACGGAACGTTGCTATCTCAGATAAACAGTTAAAGAAACATCAACTGTCAACCCTCCGAGAGACAGATAAGTGACGTGGATAGCATATTCCTGTCAATTGATTGCTAACTTTGTTTATGGAAACACCGATAGCTACTAGAGTAAGGCATATTAACTAACCGTTATACGTAAGTAAATTATAGAAAACGGCCGTAAATCAACATCACCTGCATCATCTTTTTCTCAACGATTTTAGGCTGGCTTCTTATAACCGATGGATGGAACTGAATACCTGTATTCCATTCCAATCACCTAACTTAACCTTAGATAGCACGCAAAGCTGTTGGTCCCGGTTGTCATTTGTAGATCTTTGACAGTCGTTACAGGTAGTCAGTGACCCGAAAGTCTTACAACCAGTGTTACTAAGGGGTATCGTACCCAGTACTAACAGGGCTGTGAAGGTCACATAGGCAGTAGCTCCATGTAAAATACTGGCATTTAGCAGCATCCGGTTAGACTGGAAGCCGACCCTAACATAGTTGGGAAAAGGCTAGGCAGATGAGGATAGCATCTATTACCCTATCTGTCTGACCTCCTCAGCCCAGTAACTGGGAAATACTTGGTAACGAAATCAAATGTCTCGCTGATGGTGGCGGGTGTGTCGGGACGTTTAGTTCCCTTCAATATGGTTGAACTGAATGGGGCTGATGCATGCGTCATGTTCGTGAACGGGCGCTGTCAGTTGGGACTGGTCATCTCTTAGCTGCCACGGTTTATTTTAACTACTTTGTTTTTAAATTGTTGATAATTATAATCTTTTACTCTGGACGCTGTTAATGTGCACGTCTTTCTCCATCGTTCTCACATATATGTACGAGTATAATCTCAACATGAATGATGGAACCAAGATCTTGTAACAATATTTTGATTGAAAAGAGTGTCCATGGAGTTTCTTGCCCATTCTTCTCCATAGAGATCTACGCTTTGGAATGGGCAACTACAGTACTTTCACAAGTTATTATGCCTCGTGTCTGTGACTGTAGCTTCGCCTTTGTTTTTCTGACATTCAAAAGTGCCTGTTATGGCCTAATTGAAATAAATGCTTTGAATTTGAACGAAAACGACGTCTCTGAATGCGGACTTAACTATTTAGCTGGATATATGTTATGAAAACAACGCAACAATGACATTGTATGCAGTCGACAGTCTCATTAAGATATTTTACATCTTGTAAACGCGTGTAAGTCGTTGTCTAAGAACCATCGTCGGTCCCGCTGTAATTTCGATCTTGTATACGTATTAGCACTGCGTGGAATCGGGAAAGACGTTGAAATATACTTGCTATACATCATTATCCATTTGCAATAATCAACTAATTATTGTCGGTACAAGTGTGAAGATTCTAATCCCATGCAGTGCATCTAAGTGTGTGTCTTAAACCTAGATTCTACGCATAGAAGATAGGATGACCTAAGTTCCCTAGCTACGATCCCGACGGCAAATAGCCCAAAGTTTCCCGGCCTATACAACGCCCAGTTAAAAACTTCTTTTCCATGTTAGTATGTTCCGTTCGGCTTCTGAAAATGGAGATACCAAAAATTCAATCTGGCTGTTCCTTGGTTTTGTGATCCGTATTTGTTTCGCTCTTCAAGAATTGGGAATACAATGCTGTCACGTTGTGTTTTCACACCTGCGTAATGCTGTCAGAAGATCAGGAGTGCAGGTAAGATATACTACAACGTGAGATCACCATAACACCATACTACGTAAAACTACATTCTTACAAATAAATATTTCTGTTTCTCAAGCATTCTGTACAACAAATGAAGTAACGGTACGCAAAAATAGGTTTAGGTTAGGTTTTACGCCTGCCAGGGTTGCGGGACTGTTCGAAAGAGATACCGCGGCCCTGGAACACAAAGGGCAAAAGAAGGAACATGGATGGGTTTTAGTCAGTAAAAGTCTGACACTCCCTCCTGCTCAGCCCAGAGCGGGAGGGGTTATTTGATGATTTCCCATCGGTAAAAAAAAAAAAAAAAGCCAGGTAGGTAGAGCAAAAACTAGAAGTAAATAAAAACTGGCTAAGTGCGAGTCGGACTTGTGCATGAAGGGTTTCGTGCCAGTCTCTTAAGGGAGCCCACCTTTTTGTTTTCGGATGGGAAATCATCAAATGACGGGGTCCCCCTCTGGGCGGAGCGGAAGGGAGTGTCAGACTTCTACAGACTAAAACCCATCCATGTTCCTTCTTTTGCCCTTTGTGTTCCAGGGCCGCGGTATCTCTTTCGAACAGTCCCGCAACCCTGGCAGGGGGGAGCCCCCCTTAATTTTAAATTATTTTTTGTTGTTTTATCGGCAACAGAAATACACATTCTGTGAAAATTTCAACCATCTACCTATTAAGGATCATGAGATACAGCCCTTAAGAGGGCCCTTCCCGGTCCGTCTATCGTCAACGCGAGCATGGTCGAAAAGCTTGTTGTTTCATCCAGAGCCACAGCGGCGATTTTCTTTCATTTCCCCGTCTTACCCTGCCCCGAAACCGCACATCTCGAATCCCGCGCACCTCATACCGCCTAACGCGATGACAATGAACGAAAAATAGTGTTCGAAAATTTCTTAAACTTGTTCCAGGAAATACGTGTTTTTGAATAAATCTTACAAGTGTGTGAAATAAATATTTGTCATTAAGAATTTCCATTACATGTGCAAGGTTTCTATCGAAATGTTTTCTTTACTTTTACAGTTTATGAGTACATTAAGAACAGCCAAAGTTCAGTTAAAATTTGTACAAAACAGCAATTTTTGGAGGCATAGACTGAATTTGTTTCTACAATTTTTATTTTTTGGTACCATAGAAACCTAGATATAGTGCACAAAATAGTTCAAAAAAATCAAAGATAGATATGTAACAACTGCATAATCACGTACGAGCGTTTGTATGAAAAGTATGACGGGTTGGCCGCTCTTAAAAAAGTTAGCTAAGCGAAAGCTTAGTAATCATAGGGTCCCGTTGGTTAACCTACAGCTAAAAAAAGAACTTCATTTCACAGTTTTCGTTGTAGACTGATCACGCTTCAATTGATTGTGTACAAGTTTAGATAGTCACCTGCCGAGTACTTCTATTATCTTATTGATATATCAATGACTAATGTATCTTTTCACCAACACAAAGCAACAACTACATGGATGCGTCAAGATTTTCTTGCTTTTGGGTTTTCAACTTTCGACTCGACACTGAGAGCTGAAATTCCAGCTGCATGCTTTTATAGTAAGTGCTACTTTTTGTTTTTAAAACAGATATCGGCCTAGATAATACTGATAACACTATCAATGGGTACTTGCCCAGAGCGATAAGTGTTTTTGTGTTAAAACGTCGCATTGAGGAAAACGTTTTAGATTTCACCTGTTTGTTTTATTGTTTTCCAAAATGGGTGACGAGAGAGTCACTATTGTCGATGGCGTTGTTCATGTAAGTTAACATTTCTTTTATTAATCAACAAAGTTAAGTTTTACTAGCTGTTGCCCGCGGCTTCCTCGCGGTTTGGTCGGAAATTATTTCATGACCACGTTGTAAATTTAGCCTATGGCACTCGGGGATAATGTAGCCTCCTATTAGTGCAAGAATTTTCGAAATCGGTTCTGTAGATCCAGAGATTACCCCCTACAACCTCGCAAACTCACAAACTTTACCTCTTTATAATGTTAGTATATAGACTACAGCTGCCCCGGCTTCGCATGGGTAGTAGATCATATTTTGCCTACACGTTTTGTCTGTCGTAGGGTGGCATCAGCGTGATGCGTCGAATATGTGGATTAGATTTAAATAACTGTCTACACTACTTAAAGTATTTTAATGTATTTTTTTTATTATGTAAGTATATATTATAAACGTAAAGAACAACTAAAATATTTCCTTTTAAACAACATATTTTCATCGTATCATCGCATCATATTTACGTCATACTTTTCATACAAAGGCTCGTACGTGATTATGCAGTTGTTACACATCTATCTTTGATTTTTTTGAACTAATCGGTATTTTGTGCACTATATCTAGGTTTCTATGGTAGCAAAAACTAAAAAATTGTAGAAACAAATTCAGTATAAGCCTCCAAAAAAGTTTTGTACAAATTTTAACTGTACTTTGGCCGTTCATAATGTACTCATAAACTGTAAAAGTAAAGAATACATCTGCAAACCTTGCAGATGTAATGGAGATTCTTAATGACAAATATTTATTTCACACACTTGTAAGACTTATTCAAAAACACGTATTTCCTGGAACAAGTTTAAGAAATTTTCGAACACTATTTTTCGTTCAATTTCATCGCGTTAGGCGGTATGAGGTCTCAAAGAGAGTCAGCAAACAGGAAGGGGTCCGAAAGGACCGATGCCTGCCAGGGTTGCGGGACTGTTCGAAAGAGATACCGCGGCCCTGGAACACAAAGGGCAAAGGAAGGAACATGGATGGGTTTTAGTCAGTACAAGTCTGACACTCCCTCCTGCTCAGCCCAGAGCGAAAAAATAAAAAAGGTGGTATGAGGTGCGTGGGAGACGAGATGTGCGGGGTCGGGGCGGGGTAAGACGGGGGAATTGAAAGAAAATTGTCGCTGTGGCTCTGGATGAAACAACAAGCTTTTCGACCATGCTCGCGTTGACGATAGACGGGCCGGGAAGGGTCCTCTTAAATGAACTTAGAGGGTTGTATTGATGATTTTAATGATTATAATTCTGTAACTCCATACGTGTTACGGTTGCAAATCATATTTTCATCAACATACAACCTGACACTGACCTGCAAATTGCAAAAAACGTAAAAAGAATTAAATTTCGCGAGCTACCCTGGTGCTTTCTTTCTTACCTTAATTTTTTGAGTTGTAACTGGGACTGTTAGTTTGCTGCGACAGTATAAGGTTAAGCGTGCCTGCGTGGCTATCGTGGCGTATCTAGGTAATAGTAGGTACCTACGAGTATATAGCTATATCTGTGGTAGTGTGGGACGTCCCCCAGCTAAAACAGTCTCAATTTCTAAGAACAAGTTTCAACGTTCGGTAATGGCTTGTCGATAATAGGAGCATGAGTTGATCTTTAGGTACAGCAACGCATGTCAAAGTTGGTGCGTGGATGGTTGACTGTTCAAAACATATTGAGATACCTCTATGAAAAAAGAAAAATTATGTATTAGACTCACACAGGACAATACAAAAAATGGTTCACATAACATTAAAATAAAATTATATAAAAAGTAAACATTTTACAATAAAAAACAAGTGAAATAGGACCTGTGCGAGGCCAAAAAGCCCGTAACTCAGCATGGTGCTGTAACTTTAAAAAAAAAGTCACAGTGGTGGTATTCTGGTAGGTATTCTATGCTCCGGGATGCACACCGGCTCTTATTTGTGGATCTTCGACAGTCATTGTGAGTCAATAAGCAGCAGAAATAGCCAAGTGGTGTGACCGTCGGACTGTCTAGTCTCGAACCCAAGACACGCACTTCTGATTTGTCGGATTCATATGCGTATTGTATAATTATCACTTGCTTCGGTGAAGGAAAACATCGTGATGAAACCAGCATGCCTGAGAGATATTTCTCGACGGCATGTAAAGTCAAGTCAGAGGCCCATGGGCGGCATACAAACTCTGACACCAGGCTAGGCACTAATCAACTATCTTCTAACAACCAGTCTATCTCGGGCAGAATGTCTACCAACCAGTTTACCATGGAGCTGGGTTGAGGAGGTCAGATAGGCAGTCGCTCCGTGTATAATACTGGTATTCAGCAAAATCCGACAAGACTGAAAGCAGACTCCGACGTATTTCTTCTTTTAAACTAATCAATAAACATTTTCAATTTCAGGGAGACGGTGGTGTCCACGTGGTAGACGGTGTAGACTACGGCGGGGGCGTCCAAGTCGTCGACGGGGGCTATGGCGGGGGTGTACACGTTGTAGACGGCGACTATGGGGGCGGCGTCCATGTGGTTGACGGCGCCGACTACGGTGGTGGTGTTCATGTTGTTGACGGCGCCGACTATGGAGGTGGTGTGCACGTAGTCGACGGGGACTACGGCAGCGGGGTGCATGTTGTAGATGGCGCTGACTATGGGGGTGGCGTCCACGTCGTCGACGACGACTATGGCGGTGGCGTCCATGTAGTTGACGGTGCCGACTATGGTGGGGGTGTTCACGTCGTAGATGGAGACTACGGAGGGGGTGTACACGTCGTGGATGGAGCAGACTACGGAGGGGGTGTACATGTAGTCGATGGCGATTACGGTGGTGGAGTGCACGTTGCGGACGGGATTGATTATGGCGGTGGTGCCCCTACATTTCGCTGATTTAGCTTGAATAAGCGGTAAGTTCATAAAAATATTCTTATTTCACACTTAAAAGCACAAATACGGGGTGAATTTTTGAAGTGGGCGTGGATGGTCAAATCCGAAACTATGAGGAATAGCGAAAAATACTCAAAAGAGTCTCGAGCTCGATTTTGATGAAAACTAAAACTGCATCATTCGATTTTTGAAAAATCAATGTTCCTAAGCAAGGGATAAACACACTGTTTTCATTACACCATTCGATAGTGTCGCTAATAAGGATCAAAATCTTTTAATTCAATTTTATTACGAATTCTTGTCTACAAAAAATTCGACTGAGAGAAGAGAGCGAAAGACGAAATCAATTCGGTTTTATGACTGGTCGGAACGACGGATGCCATTTTTGCCATCCGCCAGCTGTGCGAGGAATACGGAAGTGCGAACAAAATCTTGTACATGCTGTTCATCAACCTCGAAAAGGCATACGACAGGGTACCTCGTGAGGGTTTCTGGTGGTCCCTGAAAGAGAAATCAAGACGTGTAGCTCCATCTGTTTCACACTAAAGTGACTTTAAAATAATGCTGTGGGAAAAATGCGGGATCTGCCACCATTTTTTTTTTCTGATTGGAAGTCATCAAATGGGCCCTCACTCTTAGGTACTCTGGGCGGAGCGCAAGGGAGTGTCAGACTTGTACTGACTAAAACCCATCCATGTTCCTTCTTTTGCTCTTTGTGTTCCAGGGCCGCGGTATCTCTTTCGAACAGTCCCGCAACAACTGGCAGGAGGGATGTGCCCCCTTGCTCTTAGTGGACGGTCATCAAGTTTGTAATTCCTCATTTCAATTTTGTATTTCATTTGTTGCAGTGAACAAGGATGATGCAGCGTAACTTTGGTACAGCAAAATGGAATCTAATCTAAAATAATTACTTATAATACATTTTTGTTATATTTTTTTTTTAATCGTGTTTTATTTCGAACTTAATGCTCTCTCTTCGAGAAACTTATTATTAATTCATTCATTACAGACTTAGTTTATACATTCAATTTTGTTATCCATAAATTAGAATCACAATTTTTTTTTTTTTTTAAACCAAGTGCCAAGTGCGAGTCGGACTCGCGCATGAAGGGTACCTTTCATTTTTAATATTATTTTAGATTCTTGCGCATCTACTTCGCTGTTTTCTAATCTTTGTAAAGCGACCGTGACCGATATTCAATTGATAGGGTATTTTTTTTAAAGATCAAAATGTTTTATTTCACATAGGCCTTCATGGGCACTTAAAACGTCGAGAATAAGTGCACGGTTCGAGTTGGTCGTTTCCTATGGAGAGGAACCGGCAAGAAACTCCATGGTTACTCTTTTAAAATGATTTGGTTGTACAATACAGTACATGTTACAGCGATAGTACTTAGGTATGGGGGCACAACGGAGGCCGGACAATAAGTCGTTGCTTGCTACATAAAAAACGTAAAACAAGATAAAAAGTTAACAAGCATCTGGGAATCTACAAAGCCTACAATTTTTACAAATTCACAAACAATACAGAATGTATACAAAGGAAAGAAAATATTACAAAAGACTAAAATAAACATGTTGTACAAAGGTTGTCATCATTACTGTAACTATTCTTAGCAAAAGGCTTCTAAGTATATGATTTGAAAACTATTATAAAAAATCTGTTAATAAAGAAAGTTATTAAATGGTGTTTCGTAATAAATATTTGACTAAAATTGAGAGACGTAATCTTATAAATGATTCCACTGACAGAATCAACAAAGAAAGTTATAACGTATTGATTTTTTTATTCCTTGATATAAAAAAACAGTGGAGGAGTCAAAAGATACCATTGCCCATGAAAACAATGCAACGTTTCAAGTAATTTCATAGTACTAAAACATCACTGACCCAAATAGACAATTATTATTATAATGTTCAAAGCCACGTAACAATTTTCAAACACGCCTACCAATAAACTGATAGCAAGAAAACATTGCTGTGATTCTTGTTGTTTAAATGTTTAGGCGCGTAACATTTTAATCTACGTAATGTAGGTGGGCATAACGTTTCTTACAATATTTATTTCAATCCTATCCTTACCTATCACGTTCATAATCCAAGAATTACGTTTTTTTTTACTTTGTATTAAATAGTATTCGACGAGGCTTATCTTCTTGGAGAAGAAGCGCTTGACAACCGTTTCTGCACTAGTTTTAGCTCAATATTCTGATGAGCGCTCATCAAGGCCAATCCAGTTAGTTGTTTAATGTTTCGAGGGAGTTTGGAGCATCATATATATAGGTACGAGTATTTGGACCCCCAAAACCTTTCCCTTGGCTTCGGCCTCGATTACTATATTTTAGTATTAGATAAACACTTGGGGGTTTATTCTTAATGTTGATATTAGCTAATTCAGCGTCAGCTAAACTTTACACTTTCTGTCGCTTCAACGTCACGCGTAGCTTAATTTAAAGTTACAATCAGCTTCTAGAAAAGCAGTATGTGCCATTATAAAGGTATACATGGATCTTTTGGCGTGTGACATTAATCAGAACTAATGTCACAAAAGTTAACCAACAACTCTCCAAGCGCCAGAACACCCTTGTAACACTGTAAACTCCATCTTGTAATTGCTTAAAGCTCAGGCCACACCACCAGCTAGCAAGCGAGCCGGCTAGCCTCTTTTCATACTTCATTTCGGCTCTTTCGGTAGTTCGCGGTGTGAACCAAAGTATGAAAAGCTATGAAACGATGCCTCGCCCGGCTCGCTCGCTAGCTAGCTGTGTGGCCTGCGGTTTATAACCCTAAAACATAGAACGATAAGATCTATTCGTCTACGTTACTGTTACTGTTAGCCTGTGTCATTCCACTCTTAATGGCGCCTATGTGGGCCACTGGTCGTTGGTTCTGGTTCTGTCCCGCCATCGTCTACGTGACAGATAAATAATTCCACTTACCAGTAACCGAAGAACTCTGAAAGATCCATGCAGTCGACCTCCTTTCTCGTCTCGGGAGTTACTTCGTCAGCTATGCCGGAATCTACGTCCTCTTCCGAACTTGACGCTGTGTCGCTTTCTGAGTCCGATCGCGTGTTACTCATCGCATCGACAGTGACAGTCTTTCAAAATTTTTTTTTTTTTTTTTGGAATTTTATGACCTGGTAACTGGACCTTTAGGTCAAATCTTATTTTATTAGTCTTTCAAAAATGGCGGCAAAAACTCGTAGTGATGTAACGGTTGTTTACGGTTTTTGTTGAAGGTCCGGTTTTTTTTTGTTTGATAAGTTTTTTTTTGTTGAAGGTCCGGTTTTTTTTTGTTTGATAAGTTTTTTTTACTGTTACTGTTGCGGTTTTTAGTAGCTGCAAATGAAATAAGTGTAAAAATAGGGTTCCCTAGCCGAATGGCAAAAAACGGAACCCTTATAGATTCGCCAAGTCTGTCTGTCTGTCTGTCCGTGTATGTCACAGCCACTTTATTCCGGAACTATTAGGACTAAACAATCGAAAATTAGTAGGTAGATGTATTATGTGAACCGCTTTACGGTTTAAAAAAAAACGGTTTTTACAAAAATAAAATAATATGAGATTAAGGGGGTCCCCTTAATCTAATTTATTTTTATTTTCCCCATACATGGAACTGAAGAAATTACCAAATTACCCCTACCTGAAATTATTAACTGAATTTTTTTCATCAAACCTATACGTGGTCTTTGGTTTAGGATATGTCTTTAAAAAATGACATTGAGGTTCCTAATACCATTATCTCTCAAAGTCAATTATTTGAAAGATAGATAATTCCAAAGTGGTAAAATATGCGTCCCCCCATCTAATTTCTAAATTAAGAGGAGGAAAATTCTGAAAAAAATATTGGATTTTAGAATGTAAAAAAAACTTTCAACAAAATTGGTTTGAATAAGATTTGATGTTTATTTTTTGAGATATGGGACTTTTTCATCAAACTACAGCAACAAGTTTGTTTTTTATTATATCGTTTGGTGCTACGGAACCCTATGTGCGTGTGAGTACAACTTGCACTTGCCCGGTTTTAGTTGAGATATCCTACACAAATTCTTGTCATAAATAAGATGCTAGTGGAAAACATAAAATAATTAATTCCTTTTTTAGAAGTCGGTTAATAGAGGGACCAATACCGTAAAATTGACCAGTATGCATATTTGATTTCATTTTAATTGCGCAACATATTGCCCTGACAGCCAACGATTGATAATTAGGACGGCAGCCAATAGAATATGTGTCATCGATAACAGAGGTGAGATAATTTGTATACGACAGACGCATGTCGTTGTTACGACTTTTCAGTTCATGCAGCTGGGTTAATTAGTTAGAAAAAAACTGAAAACAATGCCGTAGTGAAAAACTACAGTCTTTTTAAGGTTTTTTAGGGTTCTATACCTCAACAGGAACGCTTATAGGATCACTTTGTTAGTCATCAAGTTGTTTATATCACATTCTCGGGTTTACGGTCTCTTTCAGCTGTGAAAAACACAATCCTACGTAACTCAGGTAGTGAAAATTTATAGTCTTGTTTGTTTGTAAAACGTATAACATATTACTCAAGCAAGTGTTTTTCGTTGAGAAAATAAATTTATCAATTTATCACTAGCCATTTAGTGACAAAACATGTTTAGTACAGTTCATGTACAGACGCAAGCACATCAAGCTACCCGAAACTGTCAAATTTACCCAAGCATCCTTGAACCAAATGCTTTAGTGATAAAGTTGAAAATCTATTAAAGAAATTTGACAGATGGTAGTAGCTTGATGTGCTGTCGTTTGTACATGTTTTATCAATATTTATTTGTTATCCTGAGATTGATATTACAGAAAGTGACTCATCATCTACTGTTGACTGTTTGTAGATTTCCTTTTCCCACGTGTATAGGGACCAACAGTAAGACAAGCTCATAAGGCAAGCAGACTGTTCAGAAACCCTAACAACATGAAGAGTAATAGGTTATAAGGGCAAGCCTAGGTTTCAGACTTGGGACTAGCCCGCCACACCATTCCCAAACCACAGTAACTCGCCTCTGTTGATTCTGGCGCACAGGGCGCCAGAATCAACAGAGGCGACCACCAGAAAAGCGCCGAGACAATGAAGCTCAACGAAGTTCCTGAGAAACAATGTTCTGTCTTGGATTCCGCAAATAAATTAATCAAAAAAGAATCGCGGAGGATTAGGAAAACCATAATTTCCCTCCATATCAGCAGGAGACAGAACAAAACAAAGCCATTAGTCACAAAAGGAAGTTTACAACTGGGATAAGCCCAGTTGCCCTATCACCACGGATAAATATTAGTAATGTTAGTAAGTTAAGTTGCGTTGTAGCTGTGTTGTAAGCTTGGCTGTGGGTGTATGACAGTACAACCACTATTCTCAACCAAGTTGGGGTCGGCTTCCAGTCTAACCGGATGCTGATATCAGTATTTTCTATGGACTATCGACTATTATCTGACCTCCACAGACCAGTTACTGGATAACACGATACCCTTGATAAGACTGGTTGTCAGACTTTCGGGTCACAAACTATCTGTATAATGACTGTCAAAAATCTACGAAGGACAGCCGGGACCAACGGCTTAATGAGCTGCTTTCCGAGACATTCTGGAGTTTATTGCCAAAGTTCCTGTTTTCATGAAATTACCTCGTTTTGTTGTTATAGCGGCAACAGAAATACCCTGTGAAAATTTCAACTTTCGTAAAGTAATAAATACATATTAAGGATCATGAGATACAGCCCGCTGATAGACAGACGGGCGGACGGACAGCGGAGGCTTAGGGTCTCGTTACCCTTCGGATACGGAACCCTAAAAATGTGCAAAGTCTGTAAGTACTATCTGTTTTTTCCGTTTCATAGATCACAAAGCCAGCATGTCTATCTTCACCGCGCCCTCAAAATTCGATTATTCTATCTATTTGTAGCTGGCAAGCATCCTTTGACATTTAGTCTTTGCGTCGTAAGCCAAGACCGGCCAGCCGACCCGGGGCATTATTTATATTGACCTCAATCGTTTGTTCGTTAAGAATCTTCGACTTCCTGGTTGATTGAGCTGTGATCGATAGCTCTGTTAGCTTTATGAACGCCTAGTACCTTTAATTTGTTGATTTTTCAGCAGATTTGTATTGAACTGGCTTTTGGCTGCGGGATTGTTCTAAAGAGGCCTGGAACACAAAGGGCAAAAGAAGGAACATGGATGGGTTTTAGTTAGTACAAGTCTGACACTCCCTTCCGCTCCGCCCAGAGTGGGAGGGGTCATTTGATAATATCCCATCCGAAAAAAAAAACTGGCTTTTGATTTGGTTTCGCTCGCGTTTGGTAGTAAACAATTTCACGTGAGTGTTTTAAATATTTATTTATTTATTATCACATACATTTGTTTTAACAGGTTAAGACCCTAGCTAACAAAGTAGTCATAAATTGCTAATTATCCAGTCCCAAGTAACGGGTCTGGGGAGAAGCACAGGTTACACAGTGGACAACATACTAAGTGTCACCCTCTGGAATTCCGCCAAAGAGCAAGAAAATATGTCCAAACGCCGAGAGACACTATTAAGAATTTTTATTGCACGAATCACTAGCGAAAACTTTAATAAGTTTGTACGGGTTGCCGGAACTTTAAAAAGCCCCTCCCTTGGTCCCAACCACAGCCTCCTGTCTGGAACGAGCAATCCCAACGATTCCAATATTTTTGAATATGGCCTATGGCACTCGGGGATTACGTAGGTTCCCGTTAATGAAAGATTTTTCGGAATCGGATCAGTAGTTCCCACACTCCGAAACCAAACGTACAAACATTAACTCTTTAGAAATAGTAAAGCATTTTACGAGGTGTAAACGGACAAAGCTGTCAACCAAGCATCCTGTGCATCAATAAGTACGCAAAAGTTATTACTGAAAACGACTTTTATTTTTGGTGTGTAATAATCACGTTTTGCGGTAGGGCTCAGTGTTCCGCACATTAAACATTGCGCTAATGGATGTATTGAATAGTACGGGGGTCGTGGAAGAACTGTAACTTGTATTTAAGAAACAGTGTTGGCACTTTGAACTTCATTATCTTCTTAGCTAAAAGACATAGCTGGTCCAGAACAAAAAAAAATATCACAATGACAGTAAGAAGTTAAGAACACGCCAATCGGCTTCTTTAAGTCTTCTAGCGTTTAGATGAAGCTTAACTCACTTTCAGATATAAGGTAAACGTTCGTTATTCGGTATTGGTCGAGTGGTCGTCGCAAGCGCGACTGCTGAGCATGAGGTCCTGGTTTCGATTCCCAGGTCGGGCAACGTGTTATTGGGTTTTTCCATCAGGAATGTCTTAGTAGCAGTCATGGAGTCTAGATTTGTGCCAAGTTAGTGGCAATAGGCTTACCCCCTATTACATAGGAATTAAACATACCTGGCGAAATGTGGTCGCCAGCTTGTGAGCGGGAGGGGGGCAGAAGGGTGCGTGTAAAAAATAAGTACTAAATACGTGGCAAGTGTCCCAGTATAGTGTATGGGCTGCCTCGTTGGTCTACTGGTCGCAACTTCTGACCATGAGATCCTGGGCTCGATCCCCAGGTCTGGCAAACCGTTACTATGATTTTTCCTTCAGAAATTTCTTAGTCCCACGGCCTCTGAATTTGTGCTCTGTTGAGTGGAATAGGCACGCCCTAAATTACATGGTCCTTAATTTAATTGGTCCACTGACTGCTTATAATAATGCATTTGGAATTATTTATTACTTTATGACCAAACCTACTAGTATCTTTATTTTGGTGGCTGATATTTAAAAAGGTTAGATTTTATTACTATTAAAACATTTGCTAAGCTCCTATGCTGCTTTGTGTAAGCACGACACCTTTTTTTCAAAACAAAACTATTTAATATTGAGTAGTATACGTAATAGTTATGTATTACTATATTAAAAAAAAAACAATAAACAAATTTGGTAAAGTTAATACAAATTTGGTTAAGAGGATAACTATCTTCCCTCTAGGAGTACCTAACTATAAGCGTGAATACATATTACTGACACAACCCAACACAAATAATTCCTTAAAAAAAAATAGTTCAATCTATTTTAACCAACACAACAAAAACCGTAAAACCGAAATTTATTTTTAATCTGTTCACACACTGACCTTACAAAGCACTTCACTATTTTAATTCACCATGAAGTTCATTATTTTTTTGAATAACAAAACATGACATCTAGGAACGCGGGAAATTTTGACAAGTAAATAAATAAAATAAAAAAAGTTGGAAACAGTTGCGATGACGATTTTAAAACACTCCAAAGTGTATAACAAGATAATTATTGACAAATTACTTGTAAAAATATTATTTTAAATGAGTCGTCAGTTCCTAAATAGCCGTTTGCTATTATTAAAAGTCTCTGTGCGTATTATTTTTATTATTTCGGATTACGCGCCAGTTTTGTTAACGTGTAGTCTCAAACTGGCTTATGTTCTTCGTTTTACATTGAGAACGCGACGTAGGGTGGGGTGGAGCGGCTTTTTAGTACAATTTTTAATTTATAAAATTTTTCGTGTATTTTCGCAAGTGCTGTCATTCGGTCTCATGCTCGATCCTTAGGCCGAGAAAAGTGCTATTAGGTTTAGCCATCCAGAATTTCTCAGTCTGCTTGTATGACCTCCACAATCCAGCCACTGGAACACGATACCCCTTGGTAATAGTCTGGTTATTGTCTGACTTTCGGCCTTCTCTGTCAAATATCTGAAGAATCCACATCAGTTTAATGACAACGGAGAGTGTGACAACGGAGGAACGAGGCAAGGAATGAGTGACCACGTCAAGCGTTAGTAAAGTTATGGTCACGTGACGCTTGATCGACGGGTCTATGGGGCTGTATTTTAGTCATGAGCCCCCTGTTTATTATGTTGTAGATTCAAATAAATGTCGCGTCTTAGTACTTCTTTTTCTTCTGCTGCCTCTTCAACTACTGAAGGTGGCGGTTAACTTCAATTAAGTCTCGATTGTCTTTTGCGAGACGGAACAGCTCAGCAGCACTCGGGACTCTGGTCTATTCACGAATATTTCACAACCAACACATTTTTTCCGACCAACACTGCGTTTCCCCGCTACTTTTGCTATCATTATCAGTTGCAGTAAGTCATACACCTCGTGCCGAAAAACGTTTCCGGGGTAAACATTCTTTCATTGAGCACTACTTTTCGTCTTACTCCTAAAAAATACTTTAAGTCCTAATAACGACTCCACGCCCTCTCTACTCTTGTCATCGCCAACGTTTCTATTATTAAAATGGCCGCCCAGTTCGGTGCACTCACCAGTAATCTATTTTCTTCTTTATGGCCCGTATGCGACTGCACTGCACTTTTTAGGACACTTTATAATTAATCATCATTCTCCTGCCCTTATTAGTCTAATTTCGTCATCTCGACAGTCACCTCCTTTCTAGCCATATCATCCCATCATTCTTTATCGTGTGGTTAGTTCATAACCTGGTGTCCATGGGCCTCTGACTTGCTTTTACATGCCGTCGAGATATATCTCAAAGGTTTCCTCTCGATATTTTCTTTCATCGAAGCAAGTGATACTTAATTATAAAGGGTGTAACAAGACCCTTAACGAAGCCAAAAGGCACTTGTTCTCCTCGTCATTGCGATCATTTTTTTGTTCTAGACCATACCTGGGAACCTTCTAGTTACGGAGAAATTGGGGGGTCAAAGTTCCAACTTTTTCACAAGTTTTTTTTAAATACATGTTTTTTATGTAAGATTTTTAGTTTAAACACCTCCACGACCCCCGTACTACTTAATTTATCCATCAGCACAATGTTTTGAGTGCGTTACTTTGAGCCCTACCGTAAAACGTGATTTTACAACTAAAAAAAAGTCGTTTCCCAGCAATAATTTTTGCGTAAAGTTACGTAGTTTGATACATAATGCTTGGTTGACGGCTTCGTTAACGGTCTTGTTACACCCTGTATACCAAGTCTTCTCCGTTCCTCGGAAAGCATGTTAAGCCGTTGGTCCCGGCTATTATTTGTAGATCTTTGAAAGTCGTTACAGGTAGTCAGAGGCCCGAAAGTCTGACAACCAGTCTTAGCAAGGGGTATCGTGTTACCCAGTACTAACCGAGTTGTTGAGGTCAGATAGGCAGTCGCTCCGTGTAAAATACTGGTATTCAACTGCATCGGGTCAGACTGGAAGCCGACCCCAATATAGTTGGGGAAAGGGCTAGGTAGACGATGAGGTGTGTTCTTGAGGGGCTATCCAAAAGTAACTGCCGCAGGGGTCCCCCAATCCGTAACTAGAAAATTCCCAGAACAAAAAAATGATCGCAATGACGGGGAGAACAAGTACATTTCGGCTTCGTTTAGGGTCTTGTAACATCCTTTATAATGGGTGGTCCTGGTCACCAATCCACGTACCAACCTTAATCAAGCGCGGCTTAAACTCAAACTCAAAGCGTTTATTTCAATTAGACCTTCGCAGGCACTTTTGAAAGTCAGAAAAACAAAGGCGAAGCTACAGTCACAGACACAAGGCATAATAACTTGTGAAAGTACTGTTGTTGCCCATTCCAAAGCGTAGATCTCTATGGAGAAGAATGGGCAAGAAACTCCATGGACACTCTTTTCAATCAAAATATTGTTACAAGATCTTGGTTACATCATTCATGTTGAGATTATACATATATATGTGAGAACGATGTAGAAAGACGTGCACATTAAGAGCGTCCAGAGTAAAAGATTATAACTATCAACAATTTAAAAACAAAGTAGTTAAAATAAACCGTGGCAGCTAAGAGATGAGCCTTAACCTTAAGATCTACACGAGCGGCTGTTATCATTTAGCTAGGAGTTCCTCTTTAGCCATGAGCTCCTCAAGAACACACCTGTATCTAGAAATAAACGAATTCTATGTCTGTCTGCACTACTTGGCTGTCGAAAATAATATATTACGGTTTCCGAAAGTGTGGGACGAAGGAATTTGCGCAGATTTTAACACCTACCAAGGTTAGTTTAGCCGGGAAATAGACTGCAACACAGTCTCGTAACATACCTAATAACATCACGCTTGTGTTCACCGAAGGGGTGGACAGAGGCCCAGGGTTGAGGGACTGTTCGAAAGAGATACCGCGGCCCTGGAACACAAACGGCAAAGGAAGGAACATGGATGGGTTTTAGTCAGTAAAAGTCTGACACTGTCCTGCTCAGCCCAGAGCGGGAGGGGTTATTTGATGATTTCCCATCCGAAAAAAAAAAAATTTAAAAAAAAATAAGGGTTGGACAGAGGTGTACTCGTAACTACAGACGCCAGCACATCAAGCTGGGAGTTGGGAGTTTGGAGTATTTGTAATTAAAATACAAATACGTATTTGGTATTTGTATTTCAATCACTTCTTAAAAATGTAATTTGTAATTGGTATTTCAAATACCTGACGCTGAGGTATTTTGTAGTAAGTATTTAATATAATACATTTGAACATAAATACATTTAGCAATCTTATTAATGGGTGCGTTCTGCAGAAAATAGCGCTCGATAGCTTTCGTAAGCAAAATGGCGAGAAATATGTTAACTTTTAAAGTTGGCAACACTGCACCTTTCCCGTACGTCTAATTGTCAAGTATTTTGTCAATTGTCATTTTCATTCTTAAACGGTTATTTATGTCAGTTTTTTTCACGAAACTTCTTACATAAGTTTATCAGTAGGTAAAGGTATGAATAGGAGGCATAAAAACTCTGACTATAGGCACTAACCTCACGATAAAGAAGAAAAGAAAGAAAGAAATGAAAATGCCACAATTAATAATTATTCTATTCTATTTACGTAACCTAATAATTTACTGTATTTTGTAATTTGTATTTTAATTTAAAATAGTTTAAATACTGTATTTTGTATTTTATATTTCAAATACACGACTTGAGCGAGCTTATTGCCATCAACAGGGAACAAATCAAAATTCCGTGGCTGCTACTGAGAAATTCCTAATGGAAAAACGCAATAACACTTTGCCCGACCTGGGAATCGAACCCAGGACCTCATGCTCAGCAGTCGCGCTTGCGACCACTAGACCAACGACCTACCCCTGCTTAGCACGGATGCAATTTACTAATGCAGAAAACGCAGCAAAGAGCTCATAAAAAAATAAAAAATAAATAAGTACCTACAAGATTTTCTTTCATATAAACTTTGGGGACTCAAATAGTCATCGGTCGAGCTCGAGCACAGAACATATATACTCTAGGAGAGCTCGAGCCGTTTTCAAGTGAAGCTACATTATACATTATGGCAATTGCTTTTTATTTATACAACGTGTAACAGCATAAACGCAAAACCTCTTAGGGGGTCATTGTACTGATCATTATGGACAAATTTCACTAAGGGACCAACCTCAAAATTGCGAAAAAAACAGCTTTTTAGTACATTTTGTCGAGTTATGCGCACAGGAATGTATGGGGCAGTCGATTTTTTTTCGCGATTCCAGTGTTTATAGTGAAAGTTGTTCATAATGATGATTTTTTTTTCGGATGGAAAATCATCATCCGCTCTGTGCTGAGCAGAAGGGAGTGTCAGACTTGTACCGACTTAAACCCATCCATGTTCCTTCTTTTGCCCTTTGTGTTCCAGGGCCGCGGTATCTCTTTCGACCAGTCCCGCAACCGTAGTAAAATTGCCCTATAAGGTTTGCGTTTATTCTGTTACACGTTGTGTAGAAGACGAAACTTAAGTAAACAATACAGAAATCTATATGGGTATAATTTTGCAGGTATGTAATAAGAATTACTGTTGTAAGTATTTGCTATTACATACAGGGTGGTCCAAATAGTGACATCATAAAAAAAATAGTTTCCTCACACCAGGGGAAACCGAAAATACCCCATGTATGTTCCGCGATTATGATAGTTTTCGAGTTATAGATTCTTGAAAATTGTATGAGCCGCTTTAAATACATTCTATATTTAATTTTCAACTGACCGACTTCAAAAAGGAGGAGGTTCTCAATTCGACAGGTATTTTTTTTATGTTTGTACACCGATTACGCTGAGATTTATGATCCGATTTACGTGATTCTTCTTTAGTTTGATGCGGAATAGTTGCCATTTGGTTCCATTTAAACGCGGTGAAGATCTGATGCTGATCTGCGGAGATATAGTACAATGGAACTCTTCAAAAATAGACGGCAAATCAGCAGTGATTGCTGCAATCGCTTGGATGTTTATTTTTTATCCAACATCATGACGTAACATCACACTTGTATGCTCTGAGGGGTATGCAGATGTGTACAATACACTCAGATTTCGACAGTTTAGGTATGTTAAGTTCCATTTATTGGGGATAAGGCTATTACTATGACGTGTATTGTTACCAATGTAAAATGAATGCATAGCAAATATTTGTATAGGATATTACAATTAGATATTACAATACTACAATAATTTAAAAAAATAATAGATGTTTTATACTACGCAACGGATTTTAATGCAATTTGCAGCAATAGATAGTGATTCAAGAGGAAGGTTTATATGTAAAACATTGTACTTACCCGAGCGAAGCCGGGGCGGATCACTAGTTTGATATAAACTCAATCTAAATTACAACACTATCGCGGTGGCGCAGAATTTTCTAAAGGGCCGTTAGGATTTTGATTGCAGCTGGACTCTACATGGGCTAGACACCAGTAGCGAAGGGTCAATTTTTGTAAGAGGTAACTTCAGGTAAGCTGGAATACATATCTTTAATGTGATTATATTATTTGTCCATAGAATACTGACTGTGCCATTTTTCAAAGGCAAGCCGGTAGGAATCGAGTTGTAATGAACCTTCGCCACTGGTAGACACACTGACTCGTTGGTGTAGTGCTCGCAAACGTGACTGCAGAGCATGCGTTCCTAGGTTTGATTCCAAGGTCGAGCAAAGTGTAATAGGGTTAGGAGTTTCATAGAAGCAGCCAAGGAGTCTGGATCCGTGCCGGGTTGATGGCAATAGGCTCGCCCCCTATTACGAGTAAAGTTATGTTTACGTGTCGCTCAACATAGCTGGCAAAATTAGGTACACCTCTGCCTGACTCTACGGGGATTACGTACAGGCGAGATATTATGTTTGAGTGACATAATGATAAATATTAGAACAAGTGCTGTTTTGGCGGTTCGCCCGCATAAAATTAGTAGCTATTACGAGTTTGACCAAAATTAGGTCCTACATTGTGTCAGGTGACATTTTCACGTGAAAAACGTGACGAAAATCATGTCTGCTAAGAGTTATTAAAAAGGGTGGCTGTTATAATATATTATTGTTATTTTCGCGATTTATTTAAAATTTACTTTTTAAGTGTCGGATTATTATTATTTTTGTCTATTACTGTGAATATGAGGACTAAAGAAGGAACATGGATGGATTTAGTCAGTTAAAGTCTGACACTCCCTCCTGCTCAGCCCAGAGCGGGAGGAGTTATTTGATGGTAGGTATCCCATCAGAAAAAAAGGGTGTAACAAGACCCTTAACGAAGCCGAAAGGCTCTTGTTCTCCCCGTCATTGCGATAATTTTTTTGTTCTAGACCGTTCCTGAGAACTTTCTATTTACGGAGATATTGGGGGTCAAAGTTCCAACTATTTCACAAGTTTTTTTTTAAATACTTACATGTTTATAATGTAAGATTTTTACTTTAAACGCCTCCACGACGCCCGTACTATTCAATCCATCCATCAGAACAATGTTTTGAATCCGTTACATTGAGACTACCGTACCGTAAAACGTGATGTTTCACCCAAAAAAAAAAGTCGTGTATCAGTAATAATTTTTACGTAAAGTTACTTAGGGTTAGTTTGACTTATTGCTTGGTTAACGGCTTCGTTAAGTGTCTTGTTACACCCTGTATATCGGTCATATTTTTATTTTGTATTATTTCGATTTATTTTAGTAAGTTTAAACGAATGTCTGGTAGTTTAAGTACTTTAAGCGACCTGCCCAAATGCTTTCTTTGGTATTGTTCGTCGTATCGTTGAGCTCCTTGAGTTATAAGTACACAATCACTGACAAATGCTTACACTGACTGGACAGTTCAACTCAAATCTGTGTAGTACTTTCTTCAAAAGACCATCTCAGACAGAGGCACTAATCTGCATAGTCCTCATGTGAGTTAACCAAGATTATGTCTGGACTTCAAAAGAGACTATGACCTCTGAGTTTGTTTCGGCTGTTTCTTCTCAGAGTAGTCGGGTACGAAACACCGGCCCGCGGCCCCATCTACTTTTAAAGCATTACATGACGTGACATGTAAAAGTGTTTTGTAAAACCAATTTAAAGTTATAAATATGATTTAAGTTACGTAATCTTTTTACTCGGTCTTCCATTCATCAGCAAACAAGTCTATTCCAGGGTTGGTCTCCACGAGCGCGTTGAGCATAGTAAGCATACGCGGTATAGGGAAGGTGGATCGAGCTATAGTGCGACAAAATGGGAAATTAAATAATTTATGCTTTGTTATAATATGGCTTACTTATCTCCGAATCGGCTGGGCCGATTTTGACAGGACTACTAGCAGATAGCTGATGTTTTAAGGAGTAACTTAAGCTTAGTTTTATTTTAGAAAAAGAATAAGGGTTCCGTGCTAAAAAATTAAATTCTTGAAATTGCTAACAAAATCTCATTCGAATAGGGAAGTAATATTTTCACTTCTCATGCTCTAAAAGTTCGTCTTTATGTCATGCGTAGGCGACATAAAGTCGCTTTTTATGCTCTAGAGCATAAAGTAAAATCCTCGTCGAAGACCTAGGCAATCGGTCCAACAGCCACACAAACAACTGCAACTTCATAGAATAACCTCTTTATTTTAGTTTGTTTCGTTAGTATTCTAAGAACAAGGCAATGATATTTCTCATTGCCCTAATGTAACTTTCAATTTTAATTAAATTTACAATATTTACATGTTGCTGTTTCATTTCCTCGCAATCGAAGTCAAAAGTAGAGTGTACAACTCGTCCATAAAACCCATTTTACACTCTATATCCATCCGAGCGAGCTTGTCGCGTAAAATGGTGCGTTTTATGCACTTGATGTAGAATCTGTTTCACGCGGTCGAATGTCGCAGGCATCACCTTGGAATAAGGAAAATTAATAAAATAACCTAGAACACACAACTCGTTCACATCGTTGTTTTTTAATCTGTTCGAAATACATAATTACAATAATATGTAAAAACCGCCACGTGCGAGTCGGACTCACGGGTTATTGTACATTCGCCACAAAGTAAATTCGTCACATTTTGAAAACTCCATACATTGAAAGCCACATGCATAAAAGTTGTTCATAACGATGAGTACAATGACCCCTTAAGAGATTTCGTGTATGAATAGATAGACCCTATACAACGTGTAACAGAAAGGGTATAATCATATGGAATACTGTGGTACGGACCATCAAACTGGACAACTTTCTCTATGGAACCACCATAGAAATCGTAAAAACATAATCAGCTTTCCCATACATTTGGGTCGAGTAGGTATTGAAATTTTCTATGGCACAGCTGATTATTTTTTTACGATTTCGATGGTGGTCCCATAGAGAAAGTTGTTCAGTTTGATGGTCCGTACCACTGTATTCCATATGATTATACCCTTTCTGTTACACGTTGTATAGGGTCTATCTATTCATACACGAAATCTCTTAAGGGGTCATTGTACTCATCATTATGAACAACTTTTACTATGGGAGCAACCTCGAAAGCGCGAAAAAAAAATCAGCTGTTCCCTACAATATGATCGCATTAACTCGTCAAAATGTACTGAACAGCTGATTTTTTTTTCGCGATTTCTTTTTCTTCAAAATTTCAGCGCAATCGGTTGTGGGGAACTGGTTTGAAATTCAGTTGCAAGATTTGACCAACAAGGCAATTTAAATGAAAGCTTGTTGATCCCTAAATCCACTAATTTGTAAATTAGTTTCGATTCAGTGCGTGTGTTGGTACGGCAACTGCGCATAAAACTAATGAATGAACTCTGCTTCGTGAATCACAATAAATCCATTCGGTTCATGTATCCGAATTTAAACCAGCGCGATATTAAAAATCATATTTTATTTGCATGGCAATATTGTGCTAAATCCGTGAATCATTATTACGTCAAGGTAAGGTTTATTTATAAAACTTTTTCATTAAAGGATATATTGACATTACTTTGTTTGTTATTTCTACATTGTTTGTGCATCGTTGGTCAATGATTATTGACATAGATGTGGAAGAGCTATCTAGGTGCTCCATAATTATTAAGGAATCTTAGGTAAGTTTATTCATTTTATTATAAAACTTTTTTGGATGATTCTCAAGGTTTTTTTGAAGGTATCAGAATCTTACTATGCACATTTTTATAGATGACGGAATAGAGTCATAATCATCTAGCCTAGCCTTTTCCAAACTATGTTCAGGTCGGCTTCCAGTCTAACCGGATGCAGCTGAATACCAGTTGTTAAAGTATTAAAAACCATCGTATAGTAAATCGGTAACCGGTAAACTCAAACTCAAAGCATTTATTTGAATTAGACCTTGGCAGGCACTTTTGAAAGTCAGAAAAACAAAGGCGAAGCTACAGTCACAGACACAAGGCATAATAACTTGTGAAAGTACTGTAGTTGCCCATTCCAAAGCGTAGATCTCTATGGAGAAGAACGGGCAAGTAACTCCATGGACACTCTTTTCAATCAAAATATTGTTACAAGATCTTGGTTACATCATTCATGTTGAGATTATACATATATGTGAGAACGATGTAGAAAGACGTGCACATTAAGAGCGTCCAGAGTAAAAGATTATAACTATCAACAATTTAAAAACAAAGTAGTTAAAATAAACCGTGGAACCGAAAGGAAGGGAAGGGGCCCGAAAGGACCGATGCCTGCCAGGGTTGTGGGACTGTTCGAAAGAGATACCGCGGCCCTGCATGGAACACAAAGGGCAAAGGAAGGAACAAGGATGGGTTTTAGTCAGTAAAAGTCTGACACTCCCTCCTGCTCAGCCCAGAGCGGGACGGGTTATTTGATGATTTCCCATCGGTAAAAAAAAAAAAAGTGTGAGAACGATGTAGAAAGACGTGCACATTAAGAGCGTCCAGAGTAAAAGATTATAACTATCAACAATTTAAAAACAAAGTAGTTAAAATAAACCATGGCAGCTAAGAGATGACCAGTCCCAACTGACAGCGCCCGTTCACGAACATGAAGCATGCATCAGCCCCATTCAGCTCAACCATATTGAAGGGAACTAAACGACCCAACACACCCACCACTATCAGCGAGACATTTGAGTGAGCCCGACTAACTTAGTCTTTTGCACAAGTTACCACATACCTATTCCTTCTCGTCCTTGTTTCCGTTTCCTGCGCGAACCTCACTAGCGCGCACACACACATAGCCACTTCCCGTTCAGACACCAAATCAAAACGGCGGCATGCGAGCCGGCTTCGTGAAAAACAAGAAAACAGAAGAAACCCTCAAGATAGCTTTTTTTGAGTTGGCATCTCGCAGTTCAGCCTCTGAGGCTGGCTACTGCTTAACCGGGCAAATCCCTGTGGATGCCTTAAAAATGAATCTAAGGCCCAAAGCCAGGGGCTTAAAACTAAGCGACCATTCGCTAAGGGCACCCCCTGTGGGGTACGAGCCTTGGCTTAGGGCGTCGCTGGGGAGGACAGGCTGGATCTGAGTGACTCAAGATAGCTGTGTGTGTGCCAGACTATTTAACGTAGTGCACTGTGGAAGAATTATAATCGGGTGTGAAGTGAATAGGTTTGCAGCGCTCCACGGCTACGTGAGTACCCATCTGCGTCATTTCCTTCGTTCCCCTTGTTGTAAGGCTATTTTGCCGGTGGGTTTATAGTCATTTGATCGAAGGGATAAAACGACAATACCAGTATTTTACATGGAGCGGCTGCCTATCTTTTTGGTATAACACTAATTACCTAGATATTAACATGGAAATAGAAATGAAAACAAATATACCACATTATGTTGACAACATTAAATTAAAACTAACGCGGAACGGTGGACACTCCTGCATTCTTTCTCTCACAGAACACCAGACATAATTATACAGAGTGATTTTTAATAGAGAATATAATTATGCATGTAATTTTTGCTTCACTTTAATCAATGTAAAAATTAAATGAAATATTTTAAAAACCCCAACGCAAAAAAAGAAAAGGGAAAACATTTTAAAAGTCAAAAATATTGTTAAGCCATCAAATTCATCGAGTAACACCTATATTAATTATAGAAATACACAGATGGCACTTTAGCATTTGCTCGTTAAAGTGGTGCTACAATGTCACGGTGGGGTACTGCGCCGAAGCATTGCCAAGAAACTAGCTTTGATATAAAAAAACTGCATTCAAATCGGTCCAGTCGTTTAAGAGCTACGGTGCCAGAGACAGACATAGCGGTCAAACTTATAACGCCCCTCTTGTTTCGTCAGGGTTTAAAAATACAGTACTACTCGTATAAATCCAAGAAAATAATTAAAAGTTAAGTTCAACTACTGCTTGTCGCTCAAAAAAATTAAACTCCTACCATTTTCTACGACAGTTCAAACGTCCGTGACTGTCGCGACCATTCATGTCATGTTATCTGACGTCATTTACCTCTATCTACCTAATTACCCTGAATATAATAATTTTACTAATTGTATGTGCATTAATCAAGTTAACATTGCAATAACAATATTATAATAAAATCTTAGTTAAACTTTAAGTTCTTTTGAATAATTAAAAGTTTTTCTTTGACACACAATATTTGACGTCACTACCAGCGTTATCGAGGGATGATGCGTTTTGAATTTGCGTTCCGTTTCACCAAAAACACGATACATAAAATATTAAATTATAAAACAAGTGTTGTATTAGAATAATAAACAAGTTTTCCACACTGTTTTTATGAGCCAATACAAGGCATTTTGAACAAATAAAAAACGCTTAGGTACTCTATCCGCGAGTGTCAAAGGCTATAATGGGTTTAAAAATACCCGTGGCGGCCCATAAACGATCAATTATATTGCGCCATAATACGAATTGTGCAATTTAATTGACCGATTAGGCTAAATATTGAAGATTGTGCAATGATTGAACAAAAGTTTGAGCGAGTTTAATTTTTATTGTACCATATTTTTCCATTGCATCGTGTAGGGTCAGTATTGCGCAATGTTTTTTAGTTCGTGTTTCGTCTTGAGGTGGAGTACACGCGCGAAAAAATTGAGCACTTTGTATTTTTGTGCAATATAATTGATCGTTTGGATGCAAAGCACCTTTCAATCTTAATGTACAATAAAATGCCGATAGGCACTTGTTCTCCCCGTCTTTACGATTTTTTTTTGTTCTAGACCATACCTCAGAACCTTTTTCACCCCAAAGATAAAGTCGTTTTCCAGCAATAATTTTTGCGTAGGGTTACTTAGTTTGATGTACAGAATGCTTGGTTGACGGCTTCGTGAAGGGTCAATTTACACCCTGTATTTAAACCATTCTCGTAAGATAATTTCCGTCCATAACCCGTGTGAAGCCGCGGGCAAACACTAGTCTTTGAGAAAGTTTATAGTGTAAATTTTTGTTTGCAGATTACTCGATTGTTATCAGCAGAAGCCACGGAACTTGTACCAGCTCCTTACAAAGAGGTTCGAAAGTGTGACGGCTAGTCATTTGAAGGTTTTGAAGACTGATAGGATGAACTAAATAAAACAAACAGTACGAGAAAGAAACGGTGACTTAAATTCCTTAGCCACTTTCAGGTTGTATCCTAGTGACGAAAAAGAATCTCTTATCTTCAAACCATGAACAATAAAGAGTACAAAAAGCGTGCAGGCACGTCGGGCATCCAGGGACAACTGTACGAGACTAAATTAATCAGTCTTATATATTTCAGACTGAAACATGACGAGAGTGTTGATCAGTTCAGTTTAGCCACCAATAGAGACGACATAGGTGCCTTCGATGACATCTGTTTCAAAGCAAAAGTAAAAGGCTTTAATAAACCAATCGCTGTGTTTATTCAAGCCAAGCACAGAGAGAACGATAAACTTCTAACGTTCACTAGTAAAACTGAGTTGGCAAAATATTTCAACAGTTACTTGGACATTAGACGCGCTTTTGATCCGAGCAGTAAAGACATGATTTTTGGAGGAAAATTTGATGAGACTGAATGCTTTTTCGTTATGTATACAACAGCCAAGGACGATCCCAATAACAAGGCATACGAAGGTAGTTTTGCTGAAAATTTGGACGAACTTATAGGAACGGGAGGTAGTTGCACACAGCCGTCATACAGAAATGAAGACTTGGACTTTTTATGTAAAATAGTAATGAAAGAACAAATCACAACATTAGTAGAACAGATAACGAAGTTTATTTGTGATGGATCTGATAGCGAAATGTCGATGAATAATGATCTTATGCTGCGCTTTCATGTCATTCTAGCGCTCAACGTTTTACACGTTTCTGAAATCCAAACTGAAGGACATCGGATTGTCAACTTCAGACAATACTTCTTTACAACCAACGAAGAATTTATTGTGCTGATCAAAAACATACTGTGCTTAGAGGTCCTCCTCAAAATGCGAAAATCAGAAGAGACGGTTGAAGAGAGTTTATTGACGAAGTTCCTTAGCGAACCTTCTGAAATAACAACACTTAGTAAACTCTTAGGAAGTGTTCTTACGTATAAAAACGGCAAGCTTGAGTTTGTTAGCAAATCCACAAACGACGATCTAAAGAGACAACTCGACAAAGCAAATGTTCCTGAATCGGCTGTCTATGAAGCAGCCGAACTGGCCGCTAAAGAGTATTTACTATCTCTGAAGCTCAAAGTCCCGGCTCTCTTCGGCAACAAAGATTTAGCAATAAGAGGCAAACCTGAGAAAATAGAAAAGAGACTAAAGCACCTGACGTCAAAAATCATAGAAATATTTGAACAAACTAAATCCAACAACATCGTCACTATAGATGAGTCTCTCGAAGAGGGATTTCTGCAGTTGAATGGCGGCATAGCTTCTGCTGTCGGCAACATACTGGTTTTCGATGAAACTTCAAAACTTTTGAAATTTACAGATAACTGTGAATCACTTGGCAATCTTGCCAAAACATGGTATGAAACATTGAAGAGTAAAATCGAAAATTTGCACGAATATAAACTGGACGTGAAAGTTAAGAAGTTTCCAAAACTTTCATTTGAACGAGGAGAATACGACGTGAATTTGGTGAGAGATTTCTATGATAAATTACTGTTTTACACTAACCAAGCTGACCAGAGTAGTGTAGGCGAAATGTTGAGAGGAGAAATAGAAGATCATCCATGCAATGACGTCACTAACTTTAGAGCGAGATCTGACGTCATATTTCTAAAATATCATGATGAAATACAAAAACTGTGGATGGCACCTAAAGTAGGAACATACCTTACAAAGAAAAGCAAAATATATGAGGATGCAGTTACGAGTGCCATGAGCGAGACATTGATGGGCATTTTAAATATAATGCATAAGTTTAAAAACAAGGACTACACATTTAATGAAGATGCCATAAAACGGTTAGAGGCTTATGAGCAGATTCTTGGATCTGTAATTGCTACAGGGAGCTGTGTGTTAACAGTTGCTAAGGTGGTACAATACCTGGGAAATGAAAAAAAAAACCATATTGTGTTAGACTTAGACGACATTTCCAAACTGCCATTGAAGAGCCAAAACACTTTATGTAAAGAATTGACGAACGTAACTACGGAGAAGATACTAATTATTGTTATCAACAACTTTCATGAATCTGGAAATTCATGTAAAAAGCTTGAAAATATTGCGAAAGCCGTCGTCAACAAGCAAATTATAATCATTACGAACAAGATTTCAGTTGAAATTATAACTAAATATTTCTCAAAAACAAGTAATGTATTGAACGATGATACTATTGTTTTTACAGACATGACTGTTGAATCTCAGAAGAAGCTTTTAGCGACTTCTAAACTAAAATTTCAAGGTGAAGACTTAAGTTTAGATAAAATCGTAGATGATGAGAATGCACTCCTGCTCGACGAAGATGTATTGAATCAAATAATCAACAATGAAACAATTGTGATTGGTAAAACTGTTATTAATTACAGTTATGATAAGGCTAAACCTTTCTACATTGAAAGACGCATTAGCCGCACCAAAAAACAAGACCATGTTATGTTCGCCGATATTAAAGACAAGGTTCTAGAAACCTTATACGATTTGGAAGAAGACGTTGTGCTTATATCAGCAATGCCGGGGATGGGAAAGTCGACTCTACTCTCACATTTATCACTGAAAACAAAAGAAATCGATCCTAAAGTTTGGATAGTAAGAATAAACCTGTTAGAGCACGCGAGGATATTTAGTAAGTGGCAGGACGACAAGATAGTCATCAGTACTTTGGAAAGTTTAAAGTTCATGTGTCAAGCTGCACTCAGCGAGGAATCAAATGAATCTGACAAAGAGGATGAAGTATTCATTGAACTGGAAGAATCATCAAACGGAACTGTTACCCTAAAGAAATGTTCAGGAGGTACTTCTACAGAATTTCAACTGAAAATGTTCCTACATTTTTACAACAGAGGAAAACTGATATTTCTTTTCGATGGCTTCGATGAAATCTTTCCTCACTATGAAAGAGAAGCGCTGTTATTGCTAAAGTCAGTCAGGAGTTATTCTCGGAAGCATAAAGCCTGGATCACAAGCAGATCGTTCAATCAAATTAAATGTGTTTTAGAACAAGAGTTCGGATTATCGTACGAAATAGAACACTTTGCTCAACATGAACAGGATATATACTTTAACAAATTTTGGAAGTCAAAGATACAATTCAGTAGTCTTAATAATAAACAAGTCAAGAACGTTCAAGACTTTGTACGTTTTATATTAGAACTCCTACAGACTGAGATTTTTCGTTTCCAAAGCATAATGCGACAAAAACCGTACTGTAAAGTTTACTTAAACTTCTTGGAATTCATGAAAAAGGAATCTTTAGTAACTGGCATTGATTCTTTTTGGGATGATTACAATTCCTTTTTGAAGAGATTTGACATTCGAGAGCGCATTATCACAGTTTTTGCAAACGATTTAACTGCTCCACCGCTGCATCTATACCTACTAGCTGAATGTTTCCACAACAAGATTAAAGACGTTGATGAGGGAGACAAGAACTGGGACATAGATTTCACTGGCTTCATATTTTACGAATATTATTTTGAGACTAAAATAAAAAAGATCCGTTTCCAAGAGAAAAATAAGATTGATATCTATAATCCGGATAATAAAATGACTTATGAGAAAGAACGTGCAGACAGTGTCGCCAAACATAAGAAGCTAGGTGCTTACGCTATATTTTACCCGCACGTGGAGGTTTTTGAAGAAGCTGTGTTGAAAGAAATTAAGGATATGATTGATGACCTGAGTGATGGACGAGAGAAGACTGGTCTCATACGAACTGTAGCAGATAATATACCTCTATTCGTGCACATGTCGTTTGCGGAATACTTCGCAGTCGAGTACCTTTGTGACCTGTTAAAACATGAAAACAGCGAAGAAAAACAAGAGAAGCTGTGGAATTTCATAGTCAACGTTATGTTCCGGAAATGCGACATGAGTATTTTCAATATTTTTAATACCAAAATAAAAATAGACGAAGAACTGAGAAGTGTGGTCGAAAATAACAAAAAAGTAATATTTAGATTGCTATACGAACAGAAGAAGACTTGTGTTTATTTTTGTTTTTCGAATTATGAGAAAACCGATAAAACAGACCGCGGAATCGATCCCGAGGAAACGTTTCGATATATGCTTCTTGTGGTTTCAATGTTTTCTGACTTATACGACAAAAATGTTGTCAATGACAATAGTCCAGTGAATTTTGAAGATTTTATTCATTTCTTTTACTTATGTGCTCAAGGCAATGCAGATGCGCTGCATATTGGCTTCGTAGACCTCAGCTGCGGCGCGTACCACAGGGGGGCACAGTCCTCCACACGAAATCTAACCCCTTGATGACGAACTAAACGTTCAAGACACGCGTCAGCATCTTTGTACTGGAAACAGACTGGTCGTGTATTATGGTGATACTGAATAATGTATAAAGTTACCATGGGGCGGTAACTTTATACATTATTCAGTACTTACTTTTTACTGATGTTTACTTGTAGAGTCCTTCGTGGTCGGCTTGTGAGACTTTTTGTTCGTACCGTGCCCGAATACCAACTGAGACCGCGTGGACACAGATTGTTGGATGTTGCGTCTGCACGCAGTCTCTCATTTTAACTCTCCTTTGGTTCGCGCCCTGGCAATGCTAAATGCTTTACTGGCATCGACACCGGAGTGTGATTTATTTGCCTCGAGATGGGTAAACGTAGATATGTCGTGGATGTTTGTGTTTCCGTGTGAAGTTAAACGAATGATGATTTTTTCTGTGAGAGGATAGACGAAAGATAAGATTTTCTAATTATTTTTAAGTGTTTTATTTAATATTTTTATCATTCCATAAAAACTCCGTAAAAACTACGTTGTTTAGAGCATTTTGTCAATCATTCTACACGTGTATGGCCTATGGGTCAAGCATACGAAAAAAGCGTTAACACCCTGCGTGTTTCTCTACAATAATGCCTTCAGGGCGCTGATGAAGCTGCCTCGCTACTGTAGCGCGTCGGGTATGTTTGCGGGCGCAAATGTAGATCGATTGGCGGCGATTATTCGCTAGAGAGTTGTGTCCCTGACGCGCTGCATACGAGGCAGTTCCAACAGCTACCTTCAGCTGTTCGCATGGAGGATGGATTTGGATCTGAATTGCCCAATAATGCGGTACTGGACTAGGCTGCGTATTGAGCAATCCGGATCCAAACCTAAATTTAGGCTAAGGTGAATTTAATTTATTGTATTTTTTTTTTATACTATCCTGTTAGCGCAAAATTGTAATTTATAATGTAATTAATTCTTAGTGTGTTTTTATTATTGTTTTGTTTCACATGTAATATGGACTGGTTCTGAAATAAATGATTTTAATTAATTCATAAGGTAAATATGTTCCTTTTGATCTATGTTTTGCCCGTGCATTAGCTTGGATTTATGTTACAGGAATTGTAAATATTGTCTTAGCTATAAAAATAAATAAAATTGTCTGTTTGTAATATCAAAATAATAGCTTTTACTGAATGCATATGACTGGACTTTCACGGGACTTTTACAGGCAGATAGGTAGCTGATGTTATAAGGTCTAAAACAAGCTATTCTAATTTTAGCAAAATAATTAGGGTTCCGTGCAAAAAAAATTAAAACCCTTGTTTGCAACAAAATTTGATTCAAAAAGGGAAGTATATTTTTTTTAATAATTGCTCGCGAACGAAGGTCGCGGGCAACAGCTAGTACCTAAATAAATAAATCTCTACCTTGTGAATGCTTTTGAAAGGCGTGCGCAGCGCTTTGTAAACGCAATTTCCCATCTCCATCCATCTGCATATTATCCTCGAACACGGTTTTCTCAAACGTCGTTCAACCGTTTGTGCGTCGTTGTTCCTTTCACCACCCTGTATAATTTGGTTAAAAACTTTGTTCATTCTGTATAATTTGGTCAAAAAGTTTGTTCATTCTGTATAATTTGGTTAAAAAGTTTGTTCATTCTGTATAATTTGGTTAAAAAGTTTGTTCATCCTGTATAATTTTGTTAAAAAGTGTGTTTCGATTATTACCGCTGTCCACCCCCTGTTAATCCACCGCGGGGACAGTGTCACAAGTTTTAAATCCAAAAACATTTATCTGCTAATGGTTACTAGTCTGAATCTTTAGGTACTCCACAGGGATCCATTTTGGGGCCCCTTCTTTTTATTATATTTAATAAGTAATGCAATGACTACAAAACAGATATAATAACTAAATATTTAATGTAAATGCATTAGGTCGCTGGAACATGGTGAACTCTAATCGTATGTCGATCTTTAGTTATAATTTATCAATTCAGTATTGTAGTTTATTTTTAATTTTATTTTTTTACAATTAATGTTTCAGGTACTTAGTCATAGTTAAAAATTAATAAATTTTATCGTTTTTCTGGTTTTCTCTGTTTTTAACTTAATTAATATTGGCGCTATTATTTAATAAGAGGCTTTGCAGATCACGTGTTTTTTATGCGCAGACGACGCGCGTAGAACGACATCACGTTCATATGTCGGCGTGGCTCTAGACAACTCTGCTTACGCTAGCAATGGCACAAACACGCTGTGAGCGCGCATTTGAATCGGTACAAACATGTTGATAACGTTTTAGAAGATTTTACGCAAATTAGACGCGCAGAGTACGCGGTAATCCAAAACGCACGACATCAGCGCATAAAAACGTGGTGTGCAAAGGCTCTTAGTTAGCTTAGCTTATTTTCCGAACTTTTTTTTTTCGCAAGTTCATATAATCACATTCAATAGCTATTTCATGAAAAAGTCACTTTTTGAGATTATATGAACTTGGAGGGTTGTATTAATGATTGGAATGATTATAATTCTGTAACTCCATACGTGTTACTGGCGCGATTCATATTTTCATCAACATACAACCTGACACTAACCTGCAAATTGCAATAAACGTAAGAAAATTTAAATTTCGCGGGCTACCCTTGCGCATCCACCTTAAGAAACTTTAGTTCACGGCACCAAAACCAAATGTGTACCATAGATAAAGGGGGAAAATAAAACAAAAACTCAGTGTTTCATCATTTTAAATCTATTAGTTATAGTTTTCAATCGTTCCTCATTAGTTTTTTTTCTTTTCTTCTGCGAGTGCGTTCCATACAAAGTCCTCCTCTGTAGACAACGTTTAATAACATTAATTTCAAAGAACAATTGTCCACATTTTTCACATACGTACCTTTTCCCCATTTTGGATTTAGTTTTTATACATTCATAATTCATGGCTGACGTATTTTTGCAAAACGAAAAACAAAGATTGCATAAACTTATAAGCTTTGAGTCGAAAACTTTTTTTTCTTCTTCAAACAATAGTTTTGAGATGTATTCCGCGTCAAGACTTCTCTCAGTATTTCCTTGGTGGAAGGTCTGGTAGTGATGCCGTAGGTCGTTTCTTCCGCCGATGAGATATTTCTTGCATATTACACACAAGCTCACTTGGCTGTTTTTAAATTTGATGTGGGTTGACTCGTGTATTATAGCGTCGTATCTGGAAAATAAAGATTATGGTAATTTGTATTTATAGAAATAAACAAAAAATGAAGGTAAAGGTGTAAATGATAACGTGGCGGTTGACAGCAAAAAACACTTTTTTTTTAATTTTTGTCTTTCTGTCTGTTCTGGCTAATCTTCAAAACGGCTGAATCGATTTTGACGGGATTTTTACTAGCAGATAGCTGATGTTATTATGTAAACTGTAGTCTAAAGAAAAGTAGCCTTAGTTACCCCTTGGTAACTAAAGCTACTTTTCTTTAGACTACAGTTTCGGAGATTAGCCGGAATAAACAGACAGACAAAAAAATTAAAAACAATATTTTTTGTTTTATGTGCAGTTTAAACTTTCATTATGCAAATTTATATTCGTATCTGACCGTAGCATCACTTTGGGCCCCATCAGAATGCCAGTACCTACTGTGACTTTTTTTTTTAAGTTACAGCACCATGCTGAGATAGGGGGGGGCTTTTAGCCTCGCACAGGACCTATTTCACTTGTTTTATCTTTAAACCAACGTTAACTTTTTTATATAATTTTGTTTTAATGTTAATTCAAGAATTTTTTGTGTTTTTTTTTTTTGTATTATAATGGCTGATAAATACTTTTCAAGTATTCAGTAAAAACCGGTTATTTTAAAATTACAAACAGACACTAAAATTTTATTTATTCCTTTAAATAGATTGTACATAAAATAACAAAAACCTCACCTGATAGGAAATCCTTTACCACACTTCTTACACCGATAAACTCCAGGTTTCACTAAGTCATCGTAATGCACACTTTTATCAATAAACTCATCGGTTACACCGTTCAACCAAGGAGTATTGAATGCTTCTAATTTAACTTTACAATCAGTTGTTAGATCAATTAGCAGCTGATCGCTAGTACAATCAAGAAGGATTAGGTCATCATCTTCAAATACTAAGCGATTTTTAATGGGTTCAACTTTTGTTTCATTCTTTTCCGTGCCAATGGAAATTACATTTGTCTCCTCTGTTGTTTGTGATATCTGAAAAAAAAAAAAAAAAAAAACAAGGTAGTGTTTTATAATATCTCCCACGTCGATTGTGTTGTGACATCACTATTTAGTATGTAATTAGTATGTACACCACTAGTATTATCTATGATTGTCTATACTTCCGGTAGGCTACTCCGGTCACCGTCCTAACTGATCCTGTCTGTGTCTGCTGTATATAATGTAATGTGTCTCCTGTAAAGTAAATATATCAAGTGTACCTAACGGTATGTTTTATTCAACTATCCAACATAACAGATAGCAAACTCGATCTTTAGTTTCGGCTGAAAACGTAACCCAAAATATATGGAGGTAGGTAGTTACTGAAAACCTGCCAAAAATTCAAATTGAAAAATCCGTCCTAAGATTCTTAGAAGACTTAATTTTTTAAAACAATAAGTAGCTATTTATAAACAAAAAAAAAGGTTACATTTCAGAGATGGCTCATGAACAGCAGTTTTGAATCAACCAGTTTTTGGTGAAACAAAAACTTCGATCGGTCACTACATGCAATACAAAGATTCACAACATTTCGTCAGTTGTTTCAGTCCCTTGTAATAGGGGGTGAGCCTATTGCCACAAACCGGGCCCAAATCCAGACTCCAAGTGACAAACAAATTCTTAATGGAAATCCCAATAACACTTTGCACAACCTGGGATTCGAACCCAGGATCTCATTCTCAGCAGTCATGCTTGTGTGAGTGATCACTAGACCAACGAAGGATTTAAAAAGGCGCGATTCCATTAGGCAAGTCTTGCATGCAAGTATGACGTCACATTTGCAACTTGCAAACAACTTGAACAAACCTGCATAAAAGCTACAAGTTGTACGACGAAGTTTGAATAAAAAAATGTAAAAATAAAGGTACTTGTACATTTTTTAGTAAAATGTAGGTACTTACCTATAAGTAAATTTTTTATTCACGAAACGAGCAAATTGAACGCGCAAACGTTAGTTGCACGTTTCGAATTGCGAATGAGTGACGTGTCCTACTCAATTGTTGAACATCTCCACTTGTATGCAAGGAAAACCTGCATGTACACTATTGAAAACATGTTTCCAATGCAAGCAACTTGTACGCAAATGTGACTTGATACTTGCATGCAAGACTTGCCTTAGGAATCGCGCCTATAGACTGGTTAAAAATAGCTCCCAACTGTGAACTGACCCGCGTAACACTATTACTAGTGTGTGATGTTCTCCGTGTACTATGGCTATCATTGACTAGTGGTTCCAGATCTCCCGCCTTCTCAGGATGTTTCTTCAGGGTATGCAATCTTAAATCTCTTATGCTGGTAAAGCTGTGAAGGCAGGTGGGGCATTGGAAGACCGTCTGGTTCAGCAATGGTATGATTATATGACTTACATTATGGATTAGGCTGGAATATCTGAAAGTGAGAAGATCTTTTGTTAGATTCAGGGTTCGAAAATATCCGATATTTATTATAAATATCAAAATATCGGATATTTATGATATATATTCGATATATATCAAGTTTGATGTATATCCGTTTTTGTATGAAAGCCATATTATTATTTTATTGTATTATTTGTTTATTATACTATTTGCTTAAGTGTTACATAAACATAATAAATAAATACATTCATCATTTAATAAAGTTATTTTTTATAAATACAAAAAATATTTAATGCTTCATAAATACTCAAAAATGAAGTAAAATCATTTCTGCACTTTGTCAATAACTTTCTTTGTAAAAAATAATAGATTGAACACAAAAAAAACTTAATCTTTCGTAACAATTTTTTTCTGACACCATTAATGCCAGCAGAAGTGTTGCCATTTATGGATTAGAACTTACTATTAGGGAATATGTTTTAATTCTATTTTATCGCCATTTACATTTGGGAAGTAGAAATACAGTAACAAACGCCAAAAGTTACTTAATAATATAAAATGTTTAAACCATTTTTGTATTGATATAATTATCATAAAATATCATTTGATATATTTCGGATATATATCATGATGTATATCCTCGAACCCTGGTTAGATTGTAGTTAACTTAGATTGGTTGGATATTGTGTTAGCCCAATGGCTAAGGGTTGAGCGACGGCGTTCAACAGTTTCTCCATATGAAAAGAGTAGAAAGTATGATTTAGCAGCCCATATGCTTCTGCACTGCCCAGGGGTTGCCCCATACAGGGCAAAGTACTTCGGTAACCTACCTGAATTACCGAAGCACTTTGCCCTCTCTGCGACAATAGTCAGCAACATCAAGGCGATGCTGGCCTTTCTCTATAAGATTGTTATTTAGGTAGGATAACTCCCAACCTCCATGCGAGCAAAGCTGCAGGAAAAAGCTAGTATAGAAATATGTAATACCTCACCTATTATTGGAGATTCTATCACAGAACTCACATGCTTCAAGTGTATGTTTGCAGAGGCTGTCGTATGAATTTTGGTCTTCTGCACATCCATTTTTTTTTACTTTGATGAGTTTTAGTGGGACATTCTCTTCATCGCTGTCACTACTTATACTTATTGCAGTATTACTCATGAAATAGCCTGTATTTCTCATTCCTGAAAAAAATAATTGGAAAATGTGTGTCAATTCATGCTCACTCAAGCGGACAAGAGACCGTTTGAACGTCCGTTTTGAGAGTAGCGGTGGCCCAGTGGTGGCGGCCCCGACTTACGAACAGTAAGTTGAGGATTCGAACCCAGGCAGGCGCATTACTTTGTGTAATTTATTTTATCACCACTGCTCTCAAAACAGTGAAGGAAACTGGCATGTTCTAGAACCAAAAAATTCGAAGCCATGTGACCTCTACCAACACGCACTGGGCACTGTGGTGGATTATAGCCCATTCCCTCTCATAGAGGAGGCTATGTGTCCCAGCAGTGGGAACATTATAGGCTGATTATGCTTATGCAAGCTGACAAGGTGGGCTGACCCCTAGTAAATGTGTACACAGTCTAGGACATGAAGTAGCATTAACTCACCTACCGAGGAGACGTGAAACAAACATTCTAGAATTTTCAAAGAACAACTTTGAGAGAGAGGCCAACAGAAGAATTCAGCTGCGCTGGGCAGCATTTGGGAAGCAAATTTTTGTTTTGGGTCGCCCAGCGAGCTATGGAACGGGCTATGTTTGGAGTCTCTCTGTGGGATCGCTTTCGGAATGAGGTAATCCGACAGAGAACCATTGTTGTGGACATAAGTCACAGAATAAGTAAGCTGAAGTGTCAATGGGCCGATCATATTAGCCGTAGAACCAATGACCGTTGGGGTAGACGTGTTCTTGAGTGGAGACCGCGAATCGGTAAACGTAAGGTGGGGGTGGGGGGGCCCTAAGGCTCGGTGGAGCAACGATCTTCGTAGGGTGGCTGGTAGCAACTGGATGAGAGCTGCTGAGAATCGACTTGAGTGGTGTGCGTTTGGGGAGGCCTCTGTCTAGCAGTGGACTGCAGTAGGCTGATGATGACAATTTTCAAATCTGCATGCACTGAGCGCTTGTTGGCTGCCAGTGTGGCTATCGTGTGTCCTAACAAGTTAGCAGATGTGAAGTCACTAGGTACTAACCAAGGCACATGTCAGGGCCTACGTAGCCTACTAGTTACAAAAGATAATATTTCACTTAGATATAACACAGATCGCCTCAGCCTGCCTCGGTAGTCTATTGATCACAAACACAACTGCTGAGCATGATTCGAGGGTTCGATTCCCAGGTCGGGCAGTGTTATTGGAATTTTCCATCAGGAATTTCTCAATAGCAGCCAAGGAGTTTGGAATTGCGCGCTGTTGATGGCAATAGCCTCGCACCTATTACAAGGGACTTAAACATAACTGACGAAATGTGGGTGTACTATTAGGTACACCTCTGCCTAACTCTTTGGGGAGTACAGGCGGCATGTTATGTATATAACACAGATATTACAATGCTTCGAAATGAGTCCATTGCGCCCATGTACAGCAGGAGCTAGTCGCTAGCATTTTCAATAATATAATATGTTTTTGTAACAGCTTTTGTGAGTGTTATTCGGTTATTTTTAGCTGAAATACCTCCTGTGGAGTGTAATGCTATTTTACTTAACGGTACATCTGAAAATATTTACGTTTTACATCTGATATTACTTATAGTTACAAGGACTAGGTATGATGGTTAAATTTTAAATATTTCAAGATGTTTTAGTAACATTGGTGTACTTGATGAAGGCTGGATAAAAGAACAACCCATCAATCACTAATGATTAGTTTTAACAGGGTTTGAAATTACCTTATATAGTTGCAAACAAAAATGTAAGAAAAAAATCACGCCTACTCTTAAAGTAGCAAGGAAATAAAATGGATCTCGCAATAAACTATCTTCGTAACTTTTACACTGCCTAAGATGAATGTTCATCAATGTATGCAATAATATTTTAGATAAGTTACAAAATAAATAGGAAAAAAGGTGTAACTATAACCGTATTTACCTTTTTTGAAAAATTAACCTAAAATAACGAATTCTTCTAAATGACTATTCAATAACATAACACACATTGCGGCTATTATTCTACGTTTAACATTTAACTAATAGTAAGAAATATGTACATAACGATTCAATAGATTTTGTGCAGCTTCGACGTAGCTTAATTTTTTTTTTGTTTGACTTTGACAATTTGAAATTGACAGTTCAGCTCTAATGGTTTGCGATGGCCAGTCGTAATTTCGTCAAAAAACCGAGTGATTATTTTTCGTAAATTGGGATTGTAATTTTGTAGTATTTTTTGTGGATTCAAATGGTCACCGTAACAGCACCTTCTCTCTCTCAAAGAGAACAAGCACTTGAGAAGAAATGGAACCGTTATTAATAAATCTTCTTGGATGGAAGTTTAAATGTTTGCTAAATTATTGGTATAACTAAACGCATCTGAAAACATAGGACAAGATGTCAGATGCAGATTTCTGTCATTTGAAATTGACACCTGTATGGCACGTCACAACACAAAATAATTCACAAAATCGCGATATTATTGAAAATTTCTAAATATTTAAGCTATTTCGGTTACATATATTGCAGGAAAATGGTAAACTATTGACAAAATAATCAATTTACAACAGTTTGCAATTGTACTCTTACCCGAATCCTGATGTATTCTCGAAATACTATCGGCGACAAAGTATTGTTTTTAAATTATGAAATTAATCATTTTTATATATTTTTAGGACTTGAAAACGTTTGGGGAGGATAATTTTGATCCTAAACAATGGATTAACAAAGCGTGGAGCTCTAGTGGCAATCAGGAAAAAGAGGTAAACGAATGAATCAATGTCGACACCTTTGTCTGCCGGTCTAAAACTAAAAGTCGCTCAATATATGACACATATATGAACAGCATATTAATAGTCTGATTGTGAAAATATTACTTAATATTAGTCAAAAAATATTAAGGAGTGCTGCTCTAAAACTCAAATATCTTAGTCATTCAACTTCTACTGAAGTGCTAACACAAACAAGCAAAATGGAGGATTATAGAACACAATAACGCAGTGCCCCTGACTAAGCTAACCTTTAAGTTGTAGTGTCTAAAATGTCCAAAAGCCACTGAGGCCGAGATTTGCGTGGCCACCACCCGGTCCCAAGTTATTTAAAACTATTTTATTGTGATGTAAGAATTTACTATCAATTCCAAGAAGAATTGCTGGCTAAGATATTCTTATTATTTTAAGTTTCGTTTTTGTATAGTCAACTTCACAAATGCTTTACCACTATGATAAAAACAGTATTGATGACACAGTTGGCGCTGTAGCTAAGCGATTAGCTGCTGCGCTGCGTATAGCGGGTTAGATCCCTGCACAGAACAAATATTTGTATGGCCTACAACTAGTTGTTCCGTGTCTGGCTGTTTGTGTATGTGAGTTTAAATGTTTGTAAATGCACCCATGCTTCTATTACAGATATTTGTGGCCAACACGGTGTCAAGGCTTCAGATTTACATGAAGCAACTGACCAATTCATTAGATGAGACCACTACACAGGTATGTAATACAATATATACTTTATTCCACTCATGTTAGAACTGGGAATCAAACACAGTACCCCCATATAATATTGCACACGTGTGAAGCCGGGACAGGGCGCTAGTTCCATATAAAAGTTTGTTATCATTGCACAACACGCAGCCCGTCTCTTTCGAGGTGAGAAAGAGCTACCTCAGCGTTGACGAATTGCGCGATCAATATTAAAGTTCACTCCACTTTAGTACTTATAAGACTTTTATTGTCAATACACATGAGGGATCAAATATTGCATGTCATTATATTATTAATGCTCCATAATTTGAGTAAAATAACAAAAAAAGTTTGTACTGGTATCGCTTGCGAGCCCGCGACGAGTTAATCATGATACTGACTTGATACTCGTATAGCTTTTTATTTCTTCTTTGACTGGAAGTGCCTTCAAAAGAATCTCAAGAATCTCTCATCTGTAGATGTTTAGCAATAAAAATAATTGTTTCAGATAGTGAGTTCCATCCCTAGAATCCTGCAGGATGCGTCATCTCTTCAACTGGAAGGTGCCATGCTGCAACAGAAGCTTTTGTCCCTGGAGCAGAAGGTTCAAAGTGTGGAGGAGCAGACCGGTCATTCCATAGAGAGCTTGCAGAAAATAGACCAGCTTAAAAGTCGGTTGGAGGTAAGCAAAGAGTATAGGGACGTGGTGCGAGGAATTGTTAAAAAAAAATGTAAATGCTTTTAACTCATAGATAACTTTAATACCGCGATTCAGGATTTTGATGTTGGTTTCCCAATTGGGGCTATCGCGTATGAATTCGCCGCTAGAGGCGCTAGTGTAGCACGGGGGCACCGAAATGTCAGATGTCATAGATTGTTCGCGCGTTACGTGCTGTTTTAACACGTATTTTTACAAATATTCACGATTGTGGTCTAGATTGAGCCATTCCTGATTAATTATGACTTGAAGATTTTAAGTAGCAACTTAGAATCTTAATTTTCAGTACTTGGAGATAAAATGATTTTTGAATGTTTTATGCTTGCTAATTTTAGGGAGAATATTGTAAATATAATATGAACTTGAAGTTTACACTATGTTGCTATACGTAATAAAATAAACTTATATGAAGTTATTGGTACTTTAAAGTATAAAATAGAATTATTGACAAGACCTTAATCGACAGTGGCGCCATCTGGTGAGCTCAAAAACGATAGGCCTCATTGCATCATAGATGTCGCCAGTGGTCTTTTTGTCAACTTCATTAGGTCTGCTACAATATGTGTTGCGTGGAGAGGAGAGCTCTTGGCTAAATAATACCAGCCGCTCGGGTCGATCATCAGGTTAAGCCGCGCTTGCCTAGGTTGGTCCGTGGATGGGTGACCGCCCATTATATACCGACTTTCTTCCGGGCCTCGGAAAGCACGTTAAGCTGTTGGTCCCGGCTGTCATTTGTAGATCTTTGACAGTCTTACAGGTAGTCAGTGGCCCGAAAGTCTGACAACCAGTCTTATCAAGGGGTATCGTATTATCCAGTACTAACTGGGTTGTGGAGGTTAGATAGGCAGTCGCTCCATGTAAAATACTGGTATTCAGCTGCATCTGGTTAGACTGGAAGCCGACCCTAACATAGCTGGGAAAAGGCTTGGCAGATGTAGACACTATGACCCCCGAGGGGAAAGTACTAGGCGCCCATAACAACCAAGAGATCTTCCACAGAACGCGGCATCGGCGTTACGCGAAGCTGACAAATGGGCGGCCTTGGCCACTTCTTTAGAAGATATCCTGGAGTCAGGAGTGCCCACCCAAGGGGAGAAGCTGGCTGAACTGGCTGGACAGGTGGAGGCCATGACTGCCAGTCTTGAGGTGAGACCTTCTTTTGTATATTTCTGCAATCCTGGTACCTTTTGAAAACTTATTGGACACATACAGGGAAGTAATTTTTATGTAAATGACGATGATATAAAGTAAACATACAGGGTGTAACAGGACCCTTCACGAAGCCGTCAACCAAGCATTCTGTACATCAAACTAAGTAACTACGCAAAAGTTATTGCTGGGAAACGACTTTTTTTTACGTTCTATAATCCTACATTTTTTCAAAATTTTCCTCCTCTTACTTTAGAAATTAGAGGCGGGGGGGACACACATTTTACCACTTTGGAAGTGTCTATCTGTCAAACGATTGACTTTGAGAAAAAATGGTTTTAGGAACCTCAATGTCATTTTTAAACGCATGTATAGGTTTGATGAAAAAAAAACTTTTTTAGTTTCAGTTACATGTATGGGGAGCCCCCCCTTCCCTTCTTTTATATTTTTATTTGTGTATAAACATCGTAAAGCGGTTCACAGAATACATCTACCTACTAAGTTTCAACTATGTAGTCCTAATAGTTTCGGAATAAAGTGACTGTGACATACACGGACAGACAGACATGGCGAATCTGTAAGCGTTCCGTTTTTTGCCATTCGGGTACGGAACCCGAAAAATGATCGGAATGACGGGAAGAACAAGTGACTTTTTGTTTCGTTAAAGGTAGTTACACCCATTAGACTTAATTCACACATGCATAAAGAATTCAATTCAAAATTTAAATACATTCGTCAGCAGGTTTGTAAATTTCTTCAATTTTACGATCACCAGGTACTGAGCGACGCTCCAGATTACGAGAACAAGCGTTTGCAACTGGAGACGCTCTACAACAGGCTCGAGGCAGCCATCAGCCCGCCTCTTATAGAAGCACTCACTCAAATGGATGCTGGTAAGGAATCTAGAATCTTATCTAGTGCGTAACACCGAAATCCGCCATCGGACGAAAGTCTACGACGTCGGGGATCGGGCGTAGGGCCTCAAATGGGCCTCGAAACATCTGGCTAGACGCGGAGATGCCCGATGGAGCAAGTCTTCGACCGAGTGGTAGCCAAGGTTAGGCCAAAGATACCAGGGCCGTCCTAAAGCTCGTTGGGTCGACTACATCGTCAAGGTCGCGGGAAACACCTGGATAAGGGATGCACAGAACCGGGAAGTGTGGCAGAAAAAAAGGGAGGTTCTACACCCAACAGTGGGTGATTCCGGGCTGATATGAGGATTAAGATGAATCTATCTGTCAGCAGTGGTGACCAGCTATACTTCATAATCATCAATCTCTCTCCCCGTATCTCAATTTATTCGTGGTCGGCGCAGCATGTCTTCTTCTTCCATACTTCTATATTACTCGTCATCTCAGCAGTCACCTCCACGGTGACCAGCTCTAAGTACTTATAATCATTAAAATCTTAAATGACCAATCATGAAATAGACGTTTAATGGGATTAAATTACCCTAGAGGGTTGTATAGATGATTTTAATTCTGTAACGACATACGTTTTACAGTAGAGTCATATTTGATTTAACATACAACCTGACACTGACCTGTAGATTCCAAAGGCACACAGCACGAACAGTAAATGATCCATCATGCCGACTGACGGCCGTTTTCAATAACTTACTAACAGTTAACGGATCGTTGCTATCTCAGATAAACAGTTAAAGAAACATCAACTGTCAACCGAGAGACAGATAAGTGACGTGGATGGGATATTCCTGTCAATTCATTGCTAACTTTGTTTATAGAAACACCGATAGCTACTAGAGAAAGGCATATTAACTAACTGTTATACGTAAGTAACTTATAAAAACGGCCGATAATCGTAATAATCTAATCGCGGTAATGGTTTGTGCTTCCATAACCCATTCCACCCCATGTATCGTGTCGAGCTTATCAAATAAGATGCCATCCAGAAAATAAAACGTGTGTCAAAAAAACGAGGAGCCCGTGGTTACATAGTAAGAACCGTTCGGATCGATCTTTAGGTAAAACCGACCTTGCCTAGGTTGGTCCGTGGATGGGTGACCACCCACTACATACCGAGTTTCCTCCGTGCCTCAGAAAGCACGTTAAGCGTTGGTCCCGGCTTTCATTTGTAGATCTTTGACAGTCGTTACAGGTGATCAGTGGGTCAAAAGTCTGACAACCAGTCTTACCAAGGTGTATCGCACTCCCCAGTACTAACTGGGTTGTGCAGGTCACATAGGCAGTCGCTCCGTATAAAATACTGGTATTCAGCTGCATCCTGCTAGACAGAAAGCCGACCCCAACAAGGCTAGGCAGATGATGACACTAAAACAAAATATTGTAGGGCGAACTGCAACCTACGTGGCGGTGTTCAGCGGTATGGGACGCGCAGTATCAGTTTGCCGGTGTTGGAGGCGCGCGGCGGCCGCAAGGCTCTCGACTTCCTGGCGTAGACTGGACGCTCACACTCTGTCTGCCCTTACCAGGCTGTTGGCGAGCGAAGCTGGGAGGCAGGTCAGTATAAAAAAACCGGCCTACTGCGAGTTGGATTCGTTCACAAATAGTTCCTTACCACCGCCGAAAAAAAACACGTATGGGAACCCCGTTTAATTTAAAATTTCTTTTTGTTTTTATTATTTAATGATATAACGACAATTTATAGACACTCTGTATTTCAAGTAGAGATGAAACGGATAGTAATTTGAATGGATAACGGATATTCGGCAAATTTCGAGGTCGGATAGCCAGATATTCGGCAAGTTTCAAGGTCGGATAGCCGGATATTCGGCCCTATGTCGCGTTAGATGCTGTGACGAGTTTGATTTGAGTTAACGCTGCCGCACAAGTGCGGTGCTTATGAAGCCAAGCGGAGTCGCTTTATACCATCAAATGCTGAAAATTTAGTATTTATTCACAATAATTTTCCTCTTGTTAATTTTGAGTATCAAATTATTATCAATAATAATATTGGTTTTACCGACCTATGAAACTGGCGTTTTTTTTTCTCACAAATAGAAAACCTCGTCACTTCTATGAATTAGAATATTCATCAATTGCTTGATATTATATCGAATAATGACCATTATAGACAACTACCAATAGTAAAAAAACTTTATTACCTAAGTTTTTTCAACAACAAAAAGTTAAAACAAATAGTGGTCCCCTTTTTGTTAGCAAAAGGAGGACCACTATTTGTTTTAGCTTAGCCAAAACTTATTTTTGTCGCTTAATCTAAGTGGCATACGTTATCTTAGTTTTTTAAACATTATTGCATAAAAGTTTTAAAACATTAGTGTTCCCAGTTGTTAAATAAATTAAGAAAATGTTAGTTATGAAAAATTGAACTTTTTTAAAATCTGATAGGAAATCTTTAAAGGCTGATTTCATAGGTGGGGACCTTAATGGTTAGTAATTATTCTCAGTAATAAATTTTGCATTTTTAACTATAAATACATGTCATGGTGTTTATAAGCTACTGTGGTATGATTTGTCTTGTGTTTTTTCGGTATCCGGCCGGATAGTAGGTTACTATCTAATATCCGACCGGATAGTTAAAATTCGCCGGATAGGCTGGATAGGGGATAGTTACCGGATATCCGTTTCACCTCTAATTCAAAGTGTTACCTATTACGGCTGCAAAGGTTGCCGGACGGACAAACAGCGGAGCCTTAGTATTAGATTCCCGTTGATACCCTTTGCGTACAGAACCCAAAAAGCAAAACGCTCTTTTTTTATTATTATTTTAAACGTTGTTAGTATTTGCTGAGCCGTTTCATCAAAATAATAAATAGATAGCTAGATTGCCATATTCAACGTTTGCTGCACCTTAGTATAATGGAAATAAAATTGAGTTTCCTTTGCAGGTTGACTGGTTGACAAATGTATTGAAATCGGAAACTCCTTTGGCAGAATTGATCAGACTGTACACTGACTTGCTTCTTTCTTTGGAACCTGCTCCAACGAAGGTAACGTATATACAGATATCATCATGCCTGCCCTTAAGGCTGGGGGGGGTAGGGGGATGGCCTAAAACCTCAATAACGTATCACCAAAGTGAGGGAGGTGTATGAAAGTGGCCTAAACAACCTCACAAAGCAAAAACATAAGCAAAGCATAAGTATAATCAGCCTATAATGTTCCCACTGCTGGGACACACGACCTCTATGAGAGGGAGTGGGCTATCCACCACGCGGGCCCAGTGCGGGTTGGTAGATGTCTTCGATTTTTTTGGTTCTAGGACATGCCAGTTTCCTCACGATGTTTTCCTTCACCGTTTTGAGAGCAGTGGTGATGAAATAAATTACACAAAGTAATGCGCCTGTTTGGGTCCGAACCCACGACTTACTGCTCGCAAGTCGGGGCCATCGCTGCTCTCACGTGATTAATATGGCCCCTAATCTGAATGGTCTTCAATTCCTCATATGACTTGACCAAGATTAAATGTCAGGACTTTAAAAGTGACTATGACCTTTGAGTTTGTTTCGGATGTTTCTTCTCAGAGTAGTTGTACAATAGACACTGACCCCATCTAGTTTTAAAAAATGTATTATTTTTGACGTTTAAAAGCGTTTGTGCAACTATCTTGGAGTTGTCTTCCAGTCTAACCGGATGCAACTGAATACCAGTACTTTACATGGAGCGACTGCCTATCTGACCTCCACAACCCAGTTAGTACTGGCAATACGATAGGTACTCCAACAATGGTGTTATTTAAACATTCAAAGCATTATTTCAAGTAGGCCAGTTACAGGCACTTTTGAATTATCGAAACAAAGATAACAATGAAATGTAGCTACAGTCCCAGTCACAAGGCACACAAACTGTGAAAGTACTGTAGTTGCCTATTCCCTAGCGTAGATCTCTATGGAGAAGAACGGGCAAGAAACTCCATGGACACTCTTTTCAAATCATATTCCATTGTTACAAAACCTTGGTTACATCATTCATATTGAGAAGATACGGTCAATTAAATACGGACAATTACAATTATGAAGGTACAACCAATTAACATAAATAAATATAATTTTATCATTAATTTATTTTATTTATTTTTCATAATTGCAGGTAGTTTCAGCGAATCTGAAGCTGTGTTCCTCACCAGATGAAGGCATATTGTTGCTGACGGATTTAAGGACTGATATAGATGAGTTCATTACTTGCATTCAAGGCGTCGTCGATGGGCCTAGGCAGAACAAGGGTGAGTTTATTTTTATTCAGATACTAGAATAGCCACATAGTACAAAATTACGTACTATAGCCACATAGTACAAAATGTTCTACAGCGACATAGTACAAAAAGTAGTAAAGCCACATAGTACAAGACGTACTATAGCCACTTAGTACAAAAAGTACTACAGCGACGTAGTACAAAACGTACTATAGCCACGTAGTACAAAACTTACTATAGCCACATAGTACAAAAAGTACTACAGCGACATAGTTCAAAAAGTACTACATCCACATAGTACAAAATGTCCTACAGCCACATAGTACGAAAAAAATACTACAGCTACATAATACAAAATGTACTATAGCCACATACTACAATACATGGTATAAAAAGTACTACACCCAAATAATACAAAAACTACTACAGCCACATAGTACAAAACGTACTACATCCACATAGTACAAAACGTACTATAGCCAAGTAGTACAAAACATACTGTAGCCACATAGTACAAATAGTACTACAGTGACATAGTTCAAAAAGTACTACATCCACATAGTACAAAATGTCCTACAGCCACATAGTACAAAAAATACTACAGCGACATAATACAAAACGTACTATAGCCACATACTACAAAACATGGTATAAAAAGCACTACACCCAAATAATACAAAAACTACTACAGCCACATAGTACAAAACGTACTACATCCACATAGTACAAAACGTCCTATAGCCACATAGTACAAAACGTACTACAGCGCCATCTACCCCACAAATGAAGAACTAGCATTAAATTCCTAGATTAAAGTTCCCCGCGTCTTATGATAATAACAATATAGAAAAACCCGACTCGGAGAATTCTCCCTTGTATATGGAGGTTGAAAAAGGATCATGAAGTTCGATTCCCAGTTCAGGCAAAGTGTTATTGGTTTTTTACATTTGGAATTTCTCAGTAGCAGCCACTGAGTCTGGATTTGTGCCCGGTTGATGGCAATAGGCTCGCCCCTATCACATGGTACTGAATATGAATAGAGCTGGCTGTACACCTCTCCCTAACCCTTCGGGGGGTACAGGCTTTATGTCGTTTTATCCATTACAGAGACTCTACTGCCGGCGACTATACGTGAGTTCGGTCGAGCTGCGTACGCGCCGCTCAGGGAATTACTCCCGAAGTACACGGAGCTACAAACGCAGCTGTTGCTGGATAATCTCAATGATCCACAGTTAAAGCAGGTATGCTTTAGTATGTACAGATTGTATTAGCTTGATGTGCTAACATCAAGCTAATACAATCTGTCAGATTTATTTAACACTTTCACTGCTAAGTCCCGAATCCCGAGTTCAATAAGCCACGCCCACGCCAGTCAGTACAATTATTACCTTTACGAACGAACGAAACTTGGTTTGAATAAACCTCAATAGATGGCGTGCGTAACAAGTAACATTTATCACACGATTTCTGTATACATACTTACCAATACCAAATAATACTGGAATGTCCCACCACGATCTTTTATAAACGAAAGAGGATGTTTCTAATAACATTAAGAAAAAAAGACTTCATAATAAAATTTATTTTCGACAACCCATAAAGCTTACTTAGATATGGACTCGCTAGTCGGGTTCTGGGCATAAATACAAGTCATCTATAGCTAATTATAACGACGACTCGGATACGGGTTGTGGGCACACGAACGAATTATTTTTCGACTCATACGCTGGGTGCTGGGCAGCGAACGTGTTAATAGACTTTCAACTTTATAGCTACAGCTTTAAAGTCTGTTTTATATTATATTGATACCTGAAAATGTCAAACTTACAAATAATGCTGCCAGCTCTTTTGTGTAGTATTGTACCTACAATACCGGTTTGTTGAATCGTAACTTTTTATATTTAGTAGACAAGTAGAAAAAAAAATTACAGATGCCATCAGTGTTGTTAGTACACGGAATAACGGATTTTTAAACCTTTTTCTCTTCAAAACGGTAGAACTTTAAAAAAATACGGCAATTGCGGAACTTGACACCATACAAACAATTAAAATTTTAAAAATAATTATTATAATATTTTGAATAAGGCAACCCTACATTTAACACGAACAACACTTGACGCCGTTTTATTTTTCTAAAAAAACCATACTACTGGTTTTATTAACGGCAATTTACGGTAGTAACGGCAACCCTCGTAATGTCAGTTTTGTCTCTGAGATTAAGAAACAGACTATAGGTTCAAAGTTGATCGGGAATATTGTACAGTTTCGGGAGTTTATACTGCGTGGAAAGGACACCGGGACAATCGATTACTACGTATTTAGTACATCATTCTGACCCCCGTCCTCCTACTTAAAAAACGGTAATTAAAAAAAAATATGCTATTCCATAAATTTTGACCGTGAAAGTATTGCACTTTTGTAGCAGCCAGCAGATTAAAAAAAAAAATACGGTCTTCTTTCTTCATCGTATGGTTAGTGCCAAACCTGGTGGCAGAGTTTTTATGCCACCCATGGGCCTCTGACTTGGCTTTACATGCCGTCGAGAAATATCTCTCAGGCATGCTGGTTGCATCACGATGTTTTCCTTCACCGAAGCAAATGATAATTATACAATACGCATATGAATCCGACAAATCAGAAGTGCGTGTCTTGGGTTCGAGACTAGACAGTCCGACGGACACACTACTAGGCTATTTCTGCTGCTTATTGACTTATAATGACTGTCGAAGATCACAAATGAGAGCCGGTCCGATGCATCCCGGAGCATGGAGGTATCTCAATATGTTTTGAAGAGTCAACCATCCACGGACCAACTTTGACATGCTGTTCCTAAAGATCGACTCGTGCTCCTTTTATCGACAAACCATTACCGAACGTTAAAACTTGAATTTCAATGCTCGAGTCGGTTCGGTATAATTCGAACAACGTACATCAGAAAACCTTCCACCAGGATACACCTTGCCGTGGCCGACTTGAAAACCTCTTAACGAATCCAAGTCGGCCGGAGTTAAGACAATCTCTGCAGATGAGGCTTCATGGACGGCTCAGACCTCAAGTGCGTATGCGGCGTCTCCCCTCAGACAATGGCCCACCTTCCATCTTACACCGCATGCCCTGTCACCTGCGCACTTGATGATCTACTTACTGCATCAGGTAGCGAAGTTCGCGTGGCTAAGTTTTGAGCTAGACACATTTGAACTTTTTGCCATTGATACGCTAAGATGCCTATTTCCCAGCTTCGCCGAATCATGGCGACGCGAACATGTGTGTAGCACTCCTGAAAAATGGTATTTTCTAGAAATTCAATCATAATCATTCTCTTTATACGATTACAGGAAGATCTTCTGGAACGTTCCCGAGCAATCCTGTCGATATCGGAGCGCTGTTCAGGCTGGCTGTCAGCCGCGCGCGGCAGAGCGAGGGGGATCGCGGGCGAGGCGCTGTATGTCTTCTATATGCCGGCCGTAGAGGTGAGCAATCACAACTCATTGTACAGGGCGTAAACGAAGCCTTCATGAAGCCGTCAACCAAGCATTCTGTACATCAAACTAAGTAACTACGCAAAAATTATGCTGGGTTTTTTTGGGGTGAAAAATCACGTTTTTCGGTAGAACTCAATGTATCGCACTCAACAAATTGTGCTGATGGATGTATTGAATAGTACGGGGGTCGTGGAGGTGTTTGAAGTAAAGTTATAAGTATAAATAACATTTACAACTTAAAAAATAAAACTTGTGACAAAGTTGTAACTTTGACCCCCAATATCTCCGTAACTAGAAGGTTCCCAGGTGTGGTCTAGAACAAAAACAATATCGTAAACTTTTTTACAAGTTTTTTTTTGTAAATACAGACCTCCGTACTATGGAATCCATCCATCAGCACAAATTTTTGAGTGCATCACGTTGATTTCTACCGTTTAACGTGATTTTTCACCCAAAAAAAAAGTCGTTTCCCAGCAATAATTTTTGCGTAAAGTTACTTAGTTTGATGTACAGAATGCTTGGTTGACGGCTTCGTGAAGGTTCTATTTACACCTTGTATAGGCAAATGTGACCCATAGTTAAGCGAAATTAACCCACATTTGGGCGACTTTAGACCAGGGATGTTATGGAGCTCCGTAACCGTAACCGAAACTATTGGATATCCGAAATAAAAATATATCCGTAACCGTAACTGTTCGGGGTTGGGTTAAAATAGAGATCAAGGATGAGATAAGAGATGAAAGTCAGTTTAAGGTGGATGCGCAAGGGTAGCCCGCGAAATTTAAATTTTCTTACGTTTATTGCAATTTGCAGGTCAATGTCAGGTTATATGTTGATGAAAATATGAATCGCGCCAGTAACACGTATGGAGTTACAGAATTATAATCATTCAAATCATCAATACAGCTCTCCAAGTTCATATAATCACATTCAATAGCTATTTCATGAAAAAGTCACTCTTTGAGATTATATGAACTTGGAAGGTTGTATTGATGATTTGAATGATTATAATCCTGTAACACCATACGTGTTACTGGCGCGATTCATATTTTCATCAACATACAACCTGACACTGACTTGCAAATTGCAATAAACGTAAGAAAATTTAAATTTCGCGGGCTACTCTTGCGCATCCACCTTAAGATGAATAAATTCACTGTATTGTCTGTTTCCACAAATATAAGATTAAGATTAATTTATAGTATGGTGAACGAGATGGGATTATGAGTCACGCGCACGGTATGTCGCCGAATTACGTACTGAACTATTGCTGTGTAAATGCAATAATATAAATGATGGAAACATACTGAGCGGGTGGCGCAATAATGATGACCCAGGTAAACGTACTGTACTGCCCTGCCAGGGTTGCGGGACTGTTCGAAAGAGATACCGCGGCCCTGGAACACAAAGGGCAAAGGAAGGAACATGGATGGGTTTTAGTCAGTAAAAGTCTGACACTCCCTCCTGCTCAGCCCAGAGCGGGAGGGGTTATTTGATGATTTACAATCGGATAAAAAAAAAAAAAAAGGTAAACGTACTGTACGGTGGTTGGCCCGTAAAGTAACCGTTTCACAAGTTTCGGATAGTTTCGTATAAGGGCGGAGACTAAATAAAACGACATGCTTTTGACAACGAAAATAACTTACCTTTAAGATTGATTATAATAATAATAATAAAACATTTATTTCAGATTCATCCAAAGATTACATCCATATTTGTTAGTAAAATCGAGCTTAAAAACTAGTGTTAGTAATAAATAACGAGTTTAATAATAATAAAGTGGCAGGTCCGGGTGGACTTCCCGATAATGGCGACAAATCACTAAACGACTGCGTGCAGCCGTATCCAGCGCGCCAGTATCGGAGAGTCCCACCGGTCCGCCAGCGCGCGCAGGATGGTGTTGGGACTGTCGCGCGTGCGGCGCATGATAGATGCACACCGTTTGCCCATGAAAATAATACCAAATGATAACCACTAGATAAAACCTATAAATAAAACCAAATTATTGCATACTATTTGTGTTTATATTTTACTTCAATCTAATATCCGTAACCGAAACTATCCGAAACTAACGGATAATCCGAAATAATTACGTATTCGTAACAGTATCCGAAGCCGATATAATTTTATTTCTATATCAATATCCTGATCCGAAATGTCATATCTATCACATGTCTGCTTTAGACCCATAATAGGGTATGTGGAAGAAATACAAAACTTTGTTTATTTCTTAAAAATGTCTTGTATTGGCCCATAAAAACATTGTGGTACACTTGCTTAATTCTCTAATACAACACTTTTTTTACAATGTAATACTTTATGTAGCGTGTTTTTGGTGAAACGGAACGCGAACGAAATGCCATGTGTCAAAGATACACTTTTAGTTGAAAAGTACTTAAAGTTTCACTAAGATTTTACTATAATATTGTTATTGCAATTTTTGCTTTAGTAAAGCACTTACAATATAGTAAAACTATTCTATTAAGGGCAAAAAAATAGATTTAAACAAGGCAGATAGAGGTAAGTGACATCAAATGCTATGACATGAATGGCTGCGATAGTCATGGACGTTTGAACTGTCGTAGAAAATTGGTAGGAGTTTAATATTTTTTTGTTCAACATGCAGTAGTTGAAATTTTTTTCATTTATTGTCGTTTAAAAATTAATTACATTTCCTTTACCAGAATAGCATTAATAAACCACTAAGGTTTGTACATAATGCTACATGTAATTCTACATCGTATTAAAAAACATAATCAAGGTAAAAAATATGCAACTAATTAATAACTAACTAACAAACTAATTAATTATACCTAACCAACCAACCACTATCCAACTACCAACTATTACCTAACTACTTATTTTCTTGGGTTGATAGTACTGCATTTTATTGACTTAAAAAAAAAATTACATGCGTATTCCCTATTGGCTGACTTGACCGTCAGTTCAAATTACCTAATTTACGAACAACAATCAGTCAATGACCCCTCTCTTCTAGAACTTCACCTCATCGTTATCAAACCTGATATCGGCGCACAGTCGTCACATAGAGAGCGCGTTCCTCTCCGCCGCGTCAGGAGGACAGCTCACCGGGGTGCTGTGCAGCAGCTTCCCCGCCGCGCTGATGCTGCAGACCGCGGCCGCTAACATCTTGCAGACTTTGGCTGAGCAGAAGGATGTGGAAGGTATGTAGAAAAATAAAAATTGATGAAAAATTAAAATTATCAAAAATAAAAAATCTTTTTTTTTTTATTGTAAGTTTTATTAATTTTATTTACTACAATCAGCGTCAAAATCAAAATCAAAGCCTTTATTTCAAGTAGGCCAGTTACAGGCACTTTTGAATTGTCGAAACAAAGATAACAATGAAATGTAGCTACAGTCCCAATCACAAGGCATAAAAACTGTGAAAGTACTGTAGTTGCCCATTCCCTAGCGTAGATCTCTATGGAGAAGAACGGGCAAGAAACTCCATGGACACTCTTTTAAATCAGCAAATTGTTACAAAATCTATGTCATGTTGAGATGGTACACTATGTGAGAACGATGTATCAAGATGTGCTCATACACACCTCAAAAAACGTCTTTTATATAGCACTAGCGACTCGCCCCGGCTTCGCACGGGTGCAATGTTATACATATAAACCTTCCTCTTGAATCACTCTATCTATTAAAAAAACCGCATCAAAATCCGTTGCGTAGTTTTAAAGATCTAAGCATACATAGGGACAGACAGCAGGAAGCGACTTTGTTTAATACTATGTATTGATGATTGGTAATTGAAAGCATTCCTTGAAATGGGTGATACTAGACCTTATTTGCAACAATTTTGCCCTCGAAAACTTGGGGTCTAAAGGCTGATATTATGAAGCTCAACCATAAATCCGACAGGCACTTGAAACGCTTTTTTTTTTCCAGAATTAAAAGACCCAGATCCCCTACATGACTTGCCCACCTTGCTGCTAGAAGCGGACGTGCGGCAGCGCCTTGCAGCCTTCAGGACGGAGCCCCCGGCCTCCGCTGCCGTCCTCAGGCGCACTAAGGAGCAGCTTAGAAGTCTAGCTAGAGCTATATTGAGGAATCCTGTTGATGTTCAGTTGGGTAAGTTAAGTAATGTTTCCACTGCTATGATCTACCATGTGAGCCCAGTGCGGGTTGGAGATGTCTGTATAAGCAACTGGGTTGTGGAGGTCAGATAGGCAGCCGCTCCATGTAAAATTCAGGATAATCTAGCAACAAAGCGCGTCGGGAGGACTCGGACGGCAGTCGGAACACGTTATCTGGGGTTAGGGGTCATTCGGCCCACTATGGAACTGGGACCGCGGACCAGTTACCCCTTGTAAAAATTGATAGTGGTTAACTGGGCCCACATCTGTTTTGTTTTCAATTAAGCGAAGGGTGGCTTAAAATGGTTTATACAGCGTGTAACAGAAAGGGTATAGTCATATGGCAGACTGTGGTACGGACCATCAAACTGAACAACTTTCTCTATGGGACCGCCAACGTAATCGTAAAAAAATAATCAGCTGTCCTATACATTTGAGTCGAGTAGGTATTGAAATTTAGTATGGGGCAGTTGATTATTTTTTTGTGATTTCGATGGTGGTCCCATAGAGAAAAGTGTTCAGTTTGATGGTCGGTACCACAGTCTTCCGTATGAATATACCCTTTCTGTTACACACTGTATATTATTATACAATAGATCTTGTACACGATGTATAAGCACTACCTGTACCTTTGTGTGCGTTACCTACGTGAAGGTACGCCATTATAGGGTTCTGTACTGGAAGGGTAATCAATGGAACACTATAACTAAGTCTCTGCTATCCGTCCGGACGGACCAACGGACGGACAGACTATTTGACGGTTTATTTGTACAGAAGATATAGATTTCGGGGATGACAGTACTGAATACACTGAAAAAAAAAGTAGTTGCCACAATCAAGTTTTTGTTTAGATTGACTAAGTAACTTGTTTACATCTGAGCCTATCAAGCACAATGATCACTCACTACTTTTATTTGATTGAGATTTGAAACGGGATCTTGATTGGAGTTATCACAAAACCTATTTGCAGCAATCAAGTCAAATAGTAATAAACACAACCAAATAGTGATAAACACAACCAAGAAACTTATTTAGCGCATGATTTGATCAAGTTGTATGGTTAATACAATTAATTGCAATGATAGATGCTATCAAGCCAAATTAACTTAATAAAGTTTCAATGATCTTTATTGAAGTCATCAAAATGCTTGATTGACACAACTAACTTATTTTGTTACAGTTAACATTTTTTTAACTTGTCTCTTTTTAACTCTTTTTCAATGATATCATGATAATTATGGGTAATGGAGGAACTGGTTTGAGCGTTCAATCATTTGAACTAGTATTATAATCACCTTAACTAAGATTTTGATTAATCTAAACAACATATCGTCAATCAAGCTAAGAAGTCACTTGATTGGAGTGCATTTTTTTCAGTGTAGTGATGTTACAAACTATTGACGCGATAAAGACTATATTATTTATATATTATTTATATACTAATATTTTAATATTATGTAAAATTTGTTTGTAACTTTGTATGAAGGGGTAAACTCCGGACGTAACTAACAAAATTTAAAAAATCTTTCACTGACAGAAAGCTACATTATTCGTGGGTGCTTTAAGCTATAAATAATATTTATATCATGCATATTAGCCGAGCTATTAGAATTTTTGCGGGCGAAGTCGCTGGCGTTCTTAGTCATGATTACGTTTATTATTGTTACAGAGAAAATACCGCAGCTGTCAGTATGGAACAACAACGACGCATTGTCAACAGATCTACCTGACTTTGCGCTATCGCCACAAGAGTACATAACTGAGGTAAATAATACAGGATGTAAGCGACAGCCCTCCGCAGACTGATGGGGTGGATTCAGTATATCATACTAAGATGACCGGTACAAGACATTATTACAGTAATGTTATGGGGATCCAATAAATTTGATTTGTTTTATTTCCTCATACGCAATGTATCGTTACCGTGGCAAAACGTACGTAGCGAACGGCAAGCGCGATGACGAGTTCGATTAACTCTGTAGCTAGGCAGGAAGTGAACAGCTGATTTCACGAGTATTTCAACATCCATTGTTGGTTTTTATTTTTATTTTAGCCGTATTATTTACATAAATAAAGTGCTGCGTACAGATAATGTAATTTTACATTGATATAAAGGAATAATAACTGAAAACGATGAAAAAAAAATACCGGAGAAAAATTCCGGTGGAATATGATTCAAAATAAGGAGCTGAATGCACCCTGTCAGTTTGTGGCTGTCCCTTACACCCTATATTTACTTATCAATGATTTATCAATCCTTTACCACGGTTTGGTCGTAGTCTGCCACCATTGGTGGAAGATACCACCAATTCAAGTGGCATCTGCCACCAGTGATGACAGAGGTAGGAGCAATACTGAATTAGACGCAACTACCAGCAGAGGTGGTAGATGAGTCACCTCCTTCTGCGAAGCAGTTATGCTAGCGAAGGAGGTGGCGGGACGTGAGAGGGAGAGAACCTCACGTCCCAGCCGCCGCGGGAGTCGCACCGGGCGTCGGCGCCGGCCACCGTAGGCGCGGGCCTGTGGACGGCGAGCTATGGGCTAGCTCGCCGTCCGTCCGTCTTATGACGACAGGCCGTGTCGACGGCGCAAGAGTGTTCCACGCGCGCCTCAAGGAGAGTCAGCAAACAGGGAGGGGTCCGTAAGGACCGACGCCTGCTAGGGTTGCGGGACTGTTCGAAAGAGATACCGCGGCCCTGGAACACAAAGGGCTAAGGAAGGAACATGGATGGGTTTTAGTCAGTACAAGTCTGACACTTCCTTCCACTCCGCCCAGAGCGGGAGGAGTCATTTGATGACTTCCCATCCGTATAATAAAAAGAATTTGAAGATTTCCGATAGGTAAAAAAAAAGGTGGTAGATGAGAAAAACAGTTGCAACTGCCACCACTGGTGACAGACCGGTGGGGGCAGATTGGAATAAACTTACCTTATGAGGTTATGCCAAAAATGTCGTCTCTTCATATTTTTTACATTTTTCTCCAACAGATTGGACAGTACCTGATGACATTGCCGCAGCATCTAGAAATGCATCTATCAGAGAAACAGGCTCCACTACAATTCTTATCAGAGGTAAGTCGAATGCCCATTTTCACTAACATTAGGAAACACTCACTGCCTCCTTGGTCTAGTGGTCGCAAGCGGGACTGCTGAGCACGAGCTCCTAGGTTTGATTCCCAGGTCAGGCAACGTGTTATATGGTTTTTCCATCAGGAATTTCTCAGTAGCAGCCACGGAATCTGCATTTGCGCCCGGTTGATGGCAATAGGCTCGCCCCGATTACATGGTATTTAAACATTACTGGCGAAATGTGGGTGTACTTATTAGGTACACCTCTGCCTACCCCTTCGGGGAGTGCAAACGTGATGTTATGTTATGTAGGAAACACTTAAAGTGCGGATTTGAGTCCGGACCGGACTGCGGACACTGGACTTGGACAAATCATCTGCAGAACCTTTTCCAAATTATGTTGGTTGCGGTCGGCTTCCAGTCTAACCGAATGCAGCTTAATACCAGTATTTTACACGGAACGACTGCCTATCTGACCTCCGAAACCCAGTTAGTATTGGGTAAGACGATACCCCTTGGTAAGACTGGTTCTCACTCTTTCGGGCGACTGACTTCCTGTAACGACTGTCAAAGATCTACAAATGACAGCCGGGACTAACGGCTTAGGGCTTATTTACACAGACGCGGTACATGTGCCCCGCGGGTACCGCTGCGTGTCCCGTACCACGCCCTGACACTGTATTGATACCTGGGGTGTTACCATGACGTCTTAAAGCAAGAGTGATTCCAGTGTGGGAAAGAGACAGAGCTACAGGGTCAATTTTTATTCAGTGCGCAAACTTTGACAAATTAAACTTAAATGAGTTTTATTAAATACCTATTTTTTATTTTGATAAATCTTAGTAAAAAAAAATAAAGTTATCGTTAACGAAAAATGTTTACTTTGAAATTAATTTTATGGCCGCCAACTCGCGGGCGGCGGCGCTCCACGCTCGTTTATTTATCATGCACAGGCATCATTTACGTGGGTTACAATGTACTGATCGCCGATTTTATCTGGTTCCAATTAGACTTTTTTTAAGATTTGGCCGTTATCTGAAGTTATTTGAAGAGTAATTCCAATTTTTCCTTCATACTTTCGTGGGCTTAGGACCATCAAAATGCAGAAAATAAATCATACTGACCGTGATCAAGCAGCGTTTGAGTGGCTGCTAAAATGGTCCTTTCATTAGGGGGTGTCCATATTTAGTCGGATAAATAAATATAAAAAAGTTTTGATCAATTCATAGAAATGTGTTCTATTACTGATACTGAAACAGCAAAATTTTTTTGCGCACTGCTCAAAAAATATTCCAGTATACAGGTCGTCTAGCGCCATCTGTTTCCCACATTGGAATTTTTCCTGCTTTAAGGTGGAAGCGCAAGGGCAGCCCGCGAAATTTAAATTTTCTTACGTTTATTACAATTTGCAGGTCAGTGTCAGGTTGTGTGTTGATGAAAATATGAATCGCGCCAGTAACACATATGGAGTTACAGAATTATAATCATTCAAATCATCAATACAACCCTCCAAGTTCATATAATCTCAAAAAGTGACTTTTGCATGAAATAGCTATTGAATGTGATTATATGAACTTGGAGAGCTGTATTGATGATTTAAATGATTATAATTCTGTAACTCCATACGTGTTACTGGCGCGATTCATATTTTCATCAACATACAACTTGACACTGACCTGCAAATTGCAATGAACTTGAGAAAAATTAAATTTCGCGGGCTACCCTTGCGCTTCCACCTTAAGACGTCATGGTAGGCCACCTGGGAACCTTCTCGTTACGAAAATATTACGGGTCAAAGTCATGGACATTTTCACAAGTTTATTTTTTAATACAACTTTTTAATGTTATAATTTTAAAATACCTCCACGACCCCCGTACTATTCAATGCACAATGTTTTAAGTGCGTTACATTGGGTCCTACCTTAAACGTGATTTTTCGCCCCAAAAAAAGTCGTTTCCCAGCAATAGTTTTTGCGTAGAGTTACTTAGTTTGACGTACAGAATGCTTGGTTGACGGCTTCGTGAAGGCTTCGTTTACACCTTGAACGCGAGATGATTGCAAATCACGCCATATAATCGATTTTCGAGTTAAAACAACACAACACAGTAAAAAAGATGATATAACTTATAAGATAAATCTGCTTTAGTGATTTAGACCATCGTTAAACTAGGGGTCGCCGAGGTTTAGCGTTAGACCATGGTTTAGTCTATGGTTTATCGTAAAACCACGATTTGTAATACCGTTTTTTGTTTAGACCGTAGTTTATCGAACTTTAAACCAGGTTTTTTAATTAAACCGCTTTTTGTAATAACACCGTGAATGTTTAAGTTTTTTATTAATATTTGCAGGTATGCACACATACGTGCGAAGTATATGCTGAGAAAATCTTGAATATAAGAAACATGGACGCTTTGGGGACCAAGCGCTGTCTTAACGATATTGGTAAGATTTTTAATATAAATAGATGTTATATTTTACAGAATAGCTGTTGCTCGCGACCTGGGCTCGCGTGAAATTATTTAAAAAAATCTTCAGTTTTTTAATCGAATTTTGAGGGTCTCAATTTCAGGCGTATCAATTTCAAGGGTTCATCGAAATAAAAAAATAATAATCAGCTGTCCCATACATTTGGGTCGAGTAGGTATTGAAATTTTGTATAGGACAGCTGATTATTTTTTCATGATTTCGATGGTGGTCCCATAGAGAAAGTTGTTCAGTTTGATGGTCCGTACCACAGTATTCCATATGATTATACCCTTTCTGTTACACGCTGTATACGACATGTTTAACAAAACTATTTTTTTTTTTAAGTTTTGTCTGTCTGTTTATTCCGGCTAATCTGCGAAACGGCTGGACCTATTTTGACGGGACTTTGACTAGCAGATAGCTGATAATATGAGGTCTAACTTAGGCTCCTTTTATTTAAGAAAAATAATCCAGGGATTCAGTTTGATGGTCCGTACCACAGTATTCCATATGATTATAACCTTTCTGTTACACGCTGTATATTTTCAAATACATGGTGTAAAAAGTTGTTATTTTGATATATTAGAAACAGATACTTCAATTTTATTTATTTGTATAGATTTTATTTTTTGTCATTTTGTATGCACGTCATGTCCCTGCGACAAATAAATATTTTTTCTTGTATTTCTAAATCGACTTAAAATATTATTTTTATCTCTTCCAGTATACCTATCAAGTGTGGTTGAAGATTTAGGTAGCAGCATTACTCCATCTTTGAGGAGTCTGGAGAAGTCCCTTCGAGCTGCCACACCTAGCCAGCCTGCTGAGTGATGAGACAGTCATAACATTTCGCTTGTAATTGCCGAAGAGTTATGCAGAGGTGCACTTCAAGTGCAGACGCCAGCACATGAAGCTACCCGAAACTATCAAATTTTCACAGCCAATCTTGTTGAACCTAATGCTTTAGCGATAACATTGAAAATCGATTAAAGAAAATTGACAGATCGTAATAAATGATAAATGATGTTTATTTTGCGAATAGGTTTTTACAAACACTTTTGCTCGTCAAACTAGATGGGGCCGGTGTTTCGTAGGTACCTGACTACTCTGAGAAGAAACAGCCGAAACAAACTCAGAGGTCATAGTCTCTTTTAAAGTCCAGACTTAATCTTGTTCAACTCACATGAAGACTATGCAGATTAGTGTCTGAGATGGTCTCTTGAAGAAAGAACCACACAGATTTGAGTGGACCTGTCCAGTCAGTGCAAGCATTTGTCAGTTATCGTGTAGCTCGACTTATAACTCAAGGAGGTCAACGACAGTAGCTTGATGTCCTGGCGTCTGTACACCCACATATGTATCTACCATCAGTTGTGAGTACCATGTGAGTGTATTTATATTTAGTATTATGTAAACTTATTCAAAAAATTATAATTTAATCAAACGTAAATAAATACGAGTTAATAAAGATACATCCAAAGCAATTAAACTGTTTTTTTTTGTACGAGAAAAAAATTAGGAAAATGTCTTGAGAAAAGTTCTGAGTATGAATGTGGATGGGTATAAGAGTAGAGGAAGACCAAAGAAACTGTGGATGGACTGTGTGAAGGATGATATGGTTAGAGAGGAGGTGTCTGCTGAGATGACGAGTAATAGAGAAGTATGGAAGAAGAAGACATGCTGCGCCGACAACGAATGTATTGGGATAAGGGCAAAAGAATGATGACTAAAAAAATCCTTAAGTGATAAAATGACTAAAATCAATCCCTAAAGTTTTTGAGATACGAGAGCTATATTAGCTGTATACAGGGTGTAAAAGTACTCTTAAAGAAGCTGAAAGGCACTTGTTCTCCCCGTCATTGCGATCATTTTTTTGTTCTAGACCATACCTGGGAACCTTCTAGTTACGGAGATATTGGGGGTCAAAGTTACAACTTTTTTTTAAAATACTTACATGTTTTTTTATGTTGTAACTTTACTTTAAACACCTCCACGACCCCCGTACTATTCAATGCATCCATCAGCACAATGTTTTGAGTGGTTCGAGTCCTACCGTAAAACGTGTTTTTTACCCGAAAAAAAACTGTTTCCCAGCAATAGTTTTTGCGTAGAGTTACTTAGTTTGATGTACAGAATGCTTACAGGTTCCGTTTACACACTGTATGCCAGCATCGCGGGCGCGGTGAACCCGGGCCACATCAGTAAAGGCCCATTTTCACCAAGCGGAAATATCATCGCGCACTTTTTTGATGTCACTCTATGTAGGACTGTATCAACATTCTGAAATTGCGAACCCGCATTGAGCAAGCGTGGTAATCTATGCTAGTGTATTCTGTGTATGAGAAGAGGCTTTTGCCCATCTGTGGGACAGTAATAGGCTGGAATTATTATTATAAGAAATAGGAACGAATGACATCAAAAAAAGTTTGGCCATTTGCTTGATGACACACTTTTTCCAATTTCAGTAGCGTCCATCAGTTCCTTTAGTGAACAAACAAGAGCAGGGCCGCAACCATTCTTGTTGGTTTCAACTGACGCTATCCCTGCAGAACTGTCATTGTATATCAAAACTTTCCAAGTGATGATCACTATGAACTGCCAACAGAGATACGCAATAGCCCTGCTGGACACGATATTAAGTGCCCCATCGTTTGTGGAACAGCACCACATTTGCACTCCAGGGCGGAGTCATTAATGAATCTCCACCACCACTAGAACACCAGACGACCACTAAATCGGCAGTAAAATGTTGATAATAGATAAATAGGTTTTTAGAAATAAAACTTCAAAAATTAGTTCATATACCCACATTTTTAATAAATTATAGTCCAACACATCCAATACTGCGCTTCTTATTGTCTCCATAGCTTGGAAATCACACTTGGCTGATCAGCCAAGTTCTTATATTGTCATCGCTTAAAGGCCAAGTTACTTAAAACATTGCTTAATTTTAATGATGCGAAAATCTCATGATGATACATTTTTGGCCAAGTCTTTGATATTTTGACTTATTTTTGTCCAAGTCTTAGATTTTTTTGGCTAAGTCATTGATATTTTGACTTATTTTTGGCCAAGTCTTCATAATTGGTGAAGTTTATTTTGAATTATTTTGATATGTTGCCAAGTTTGATTTTGACATAACATAGGCCACTAAAAAAATGTAGCTATTTTCCTATTTATTGATAAAACCTGTATACTATATGCGTTCACTCATGTTTTTTTCAAAATTAATATATCTTTATCGTTGTAAAATCGAATCGCCATTGAGTAGGTGGAATGTCACAGCTATAGTACTTCTATGACGGTCCGCACACGACGCAACCAACCTGCATGGTCCTCATATGACTTGACCAAGACTATGTCAGGACTTTATGGGGGAAGCACCACGGTATCCCCCGAAATTCAAATTGTGTTAGGTTTTTTTACAATTTGCGGGTCAGTTTCATGCTGTATGTTAAACAAAATACGATTCACGTTCGTAACACGTATGTCGTTAAAGAATTATAATCATTAAAATCATCAATACAACCCTCGTAAGTTCATTTACTCCCATTTAATGATCATTTCATGAAAAAGTCATCCAATGGAGTTAAAGGAACTTGAGAGGGTTTTATTCGTGATTTTAATAATTATAACTGTAAAGCCATATTTCATAAGGTCGTGAATCATATTTTAATCAACACACAACACGATTCTGACTTGAAAATTGCAGAAAATGTAAGAAAATTTGAATTTCGTGCGCAACCCTGATGCTTTCACCCTGTGTGACTTTAATTTTTCGTCTCAGAGTAGTTGGATGTCCAAACACCGACCTCATCTAGGTTCTGAAATATTTTCTTACATGGCGTGGTAAACTGACTTTAAAATACATTGAATGAAAACTGTTCAATAACGCGTTAGAATCATGGACAATACCCAAGTTTGATGAATGCATGAAAATAAGAGCCAAGATTAGTCAGAACAAGCGCAGTAAGATTTTTTTTATAAATATGAACTTAGATCTAAGGTAAAGATTTAGACATTCAGGGCAGGACTAGATATGTTATACCTAAATAACATAGTTAAAAATAACTTTAAAAGAAGTAACATAACAATGTTGGAATTCTCAACCTTTTTCAGAGGGGCTAAGTATTAATATAAGTTTAGAAAACTTAATATATTATAGTTCGATAAAACTCGTTAATTCCTATTATAACGACTTGCCATATCAAATACTTAAAAAAAAAACGAAAGTATGAAAATGTACTTCATGTGTCCAAAAAAAAACAATTTTTGAGATAACCAACTAATCCATATCAAAATTGTATGTAAAAAAGATAGAGAATTCGATAATCAGTTAAATATATAACCAACATCAATTTACACAAAAAAACTATTAATTAAATATAAACATGTTTAGCCTAACACTCTAACAAATATATATTTGAAATACTTATTTATATACAAGTTATATTAAAAATCTAAAAGCAGAAAATATCACTAAACTATCACATTTATTTAAGGATTATATATTATATTTAATTTATAGCGAAATGGCGACAGGATTTCACTTTTTAAAATATCCGGCCAATGTGTGAAGTGCTAAGATTGTATAGTAATAGAACGGACAAGAGTGATCTTTCTCGTATAACCCAATAACTTTGATTAGATATTGTCTAGATAGAGCATCAAATGTGCGCAAACGTGTCAAAAAATATCAGCCAACTGTTGGCTTATAAGTTCGCACACGAGACATAGACACACAGTGTTTAGACTGTGCACGCTGCCGCACGTACACATGTTTGAAATGGTTGGCTCGTTTTGATTTTGATTTTAGGGCAACGCTCCATCTACACATTATATAATCAAAGCCCAAAACCTGGGTTGTGTTGAGGTCATCTAGACAGTTGCTCCATGTAAAATTCGGCATCCAGTCAGAATGCTGATTCCAACATTTTTGAAAAAAAGACTACGCAGATAATGATTACAGATGAGGATCACGAATCTCACCTTCTTAATGAGCTAGCACTCCACAAAAATATATTATTTAACATACAAGGTCTAGTTGAAACAATAAGTTATCATTGCACCGCGTATATTGTAAAGTATGAAGAAATATCTACATGTATTAAGCAGAAAATTTGGCATCTTATAGAATCACTTGATGATAACAATAATACCGATTTTCTAAATACATTTCCTATCCTAGGTTGTTATACTTGCATATCTTACTCCAAACATTGCCCGGATAATATATATCATTTATGATATTAAATGTATATGTATGTATATTAAATGTTATATAAATATATTGTTTGTTATTTTACAAAGATTTCGAATTATTACTACGATACACTTTCAGCTCGAGGCTCTTGTACTAAGAATTAGTTATTTTTGTTTTGTTATTTTTCAAAGTTATTTTGTTATGCACTAAAGTTTTAAAATATTTAAATATTTGTTAAAACTGAGAATAGCATACATTTTGGAAATTCTTATCGTAATTTTTAGTTTAATATTGGTTTATATTTGATACATTTTAAAGAAAATAACTTCAAAAAATAACAATATTGCTTAGAAACACTACAAGTCTAAGTAAACATTAATAACATATAAAATCTATATACTTTAATCGTATAAAAACAATGCAATTTACTTGTCAGTTAATTTTATACGTCAAAAGATTAAAAATACACAATTCAGTTACAGGACCCAAACCCAGCTATTGCAAAAGTAAAACATCATCAAATATGAATGATTGTAATACTACATTAATTTAAATATTACTACTATACCTACCACAAACGATTGATTCTATACCTTAAGGTACGCATAAATGTTGTATTTTTTTTTTAAATTTATTACGTATATTCTACAAATATATCTACTACGAATGATGAATATGGAAACTTACTATACCTACCTACATATTCGTTGAATATTCTACAGGTACATTAGTAATGAGAAGTATTTATTGTTTAATATTTTTATAAATACATGTTGAAACAGATGCATAGCTTTTAGCGAACATATTAGGTAATATATTACATATATATAAATGTATATTGCATGTACCTATACATGTTTACCACCTAACACTGGAAGATTATGTGATTACATATTTCAGTTTTGTCGTAAAATGTGTTAGAGAGAAGTAAATTACACAAATATGATGATATTTTTATGATTGTAATATACGTTTTATCTACTGTGAATATATGGAATCAAATATGACTACAATATTAAAATCGAATAAGTTTATTAAGAAAAAAGAATGAAATGGACATTTTTCAACATTTTTGTCAAACATACTGTGCAGCCATACACAATTTGCTTTTTACGTGTCACCTAGAAAATACAATTAGGTAAGTAGATATTAAGAAAATAAACCAGATAATTTTAATCTGTTTAAACGCAACTACTTCCTTAGAAATCAATAGTAAAAATATTAGCGGTACCTTTTAAATAAAATCGGTAGTTTCCCATACAGATTCGATATTTCAGGAAAGTATTTTTTAAACTATAATTATAATGCTTTATTGAATAACTGAGTTTCATTTTAATTTATTTCAAGGGGAGGCACAAATGAAGAAATATGTCCATCGAATTCAAGATTATGATTTAGACACAGCATTAATTTGATGTTTCTACCACTAAATTGTAAATATAATTTAAACTACTAATAAGCAACTATGTGAGAATTCCGAAATACATATTTTTCTACAAAACGTGTTTGAAGGAGTGTTAGTATTTTTAAATCAATATCTGATGCTTTGCAGTTGTATAAAATGTATAAGTTTATATACATTATAAAAATAATGTACTCAAATAATACACGAGAGATTCGACTGTCTGTTTTTATAACATAATATTTAATTAATTATTTTTACATATTAAATATTTGTAATGTTCAAACTTCAAATACCCACTAAATTATATTTACAACCATTCATATTCGTAATATTCCAATGAAAAAAAAAGTATCGATATATACATATAAATAATTATATTAGTGTTTATATTTTCTTACAGTAAAGTTTATAAAATCGAAGGAAAACATTACTAACTTATTTTATTAATATTTTTTTTTATTCAAGAGTTTTAATATCACCGGTCTTTATGGGAAAAGTAACAGTTAAAATACTATATTGTTGAGTTCTCATTTTCACTCACAGGCTAATAACAACTGAAAACCTCAAAAGAGTAGGTAAACGTACTACACCTACTAAGAATACTTTTTATTATGGGACCGATACTGAAATCGTTTCATATAATTATGTTCGCATAACACGATAAAATGTAGCTAGCGGTCGATAATCGAGTTCGTGGTTCATAATGATGAGGACAATTAAAACTTTTTTCAGATTTTTAGTTATTTCAATTACACCCTGTATACGTTTAAAAAAACATAAAGACCGCTGATTTTCATAATACGAACAGTTTATGTACATTAAATATATTTAGGCATATTATTGTGATATATATTGTCATTTAAATCATTGCGATATCTACAAGAGATTTTAAGCTCATACAAAAAAATATAAAAAATCTACATCCTCCATTGGTCCATTACTCAGTAAAATAAAGTTACCAAAATGTGTGTGACATATTTTGTTATTATTTATTACTTTGGTATCACTTAAAGAATAAACAAAAACTTATAAAACTGCAATCCCTTTCAAATTATCTATTATTTTTACATAAGTCACAATGCAAATTATAATTATTATTGTCTATACATATTGTGTACATATTTTAGTTTAAAAATGTACAATGAAAAATATTGTCAAAGTCACCTCTGCGAGAAAACGTATACGTCAATATTATTTATTCATACATATGCGTATTATAAATATGTATAGTTTATAAGCCATAATTATAATCTTTATTTAATTAATATTTGAATACCGATATGCCATTTATATACTTTTATAAGTCAAATGAGAAGTTGAGATGGCTTTTTTGTTTACTTAGCAATAAATGACTTAGCTAAGTAAAATTAGCCAAATTCAGATAAATTACGATTGGTTTTAGTAATAAGAAAAATTACAGAAGTGTATTTAAGTCCATTTGAGACTAAAGAACATACATTCTAAGCGTTAGAAGGAGATTGATTGAAAATGTATAGACAATTCCTTATTTTTTATATTTTTGAAACGTTTTAAATGTTCAGGGTCTTTGACAGCGCATTTTATTAATCACTACATAAAAATATACATATTTGTCGAGTATACATAGTTTCTATAAATATGTATTTAATTTGCTAAAAATGTACACCCTGATCTAAGTATTTTGGCATGATACATATTTTACTACAACATTTTTATACGAGACGGTTTTATATGGGTGTTGACTATTTAAGCAAGTCTAGTTTAATTTTTATGTCTGCCTGAATTAGGCAAGCTGATTACTAGCCGTGTCTAAAATTATTATTTTCTATACATATGCAGGTAGCGGTTTATTTCAATATCAAAAATGTTGACAGGTGTGCTAATTATTAAAAATGATTAGAATTATATTTCTGGCAACAACCTCGTATACATAAATAGGTTATATACATACAAACCATTATATATAGTATACACGCATTTATATTCAACAGGTCACCGAGCAAAAATTGGTCAGAAGAATACAGAGAAGTATCTAAATACATTGTATATGGATAGACGTAAAATATAATCTAATATAATATGTATATTAGATATGATTTAAATATACTTTTTTTTGGGCAATATTCTACAGTATACATATAAATATTATATTCCTTACTGGTCTTAAACTGACTCCTAGGACGTCTTAAGCAAACCCCATTTAAAAATAAAACTCCCGAGTTTTAAAATTCAAAATGGCGGGTGTCGTTGGCGGGAACAAGATGGCGATAAGTGGCGAATTTATTCTTCTTCTTCGTTTTGGTAGCTAACGTAGCGGACAGAGGATTTGTCGCTGGCTATGAGGCTCTGAAAATTATAATAAACAAACATAATCGTTGGTCTAGTGGTGGCTTGGGCTACTGCTAAACAATGCTAAACAGTTGGACAGTATTGATGAACAAACAAAATTGCACTTTCTTGTGAATGATATACGACTGGTTATTAGTGACCGGTACTTAATCACGTGATTGTACTCATGATAACGAATAACTTTCCCAAAGAAACATTTTTTTTTTAACTTATTCGATTTTCTAAGTTTCTTTCCAAGTTTATCTTGGACATCACAGACATCGGTGAAGGAAAACATCGTGAGGAAACCTGGACTTATAAAAGTCTGAAATCCCCAACCCGTCGTCAGCAAGCGTAGTGACCAATGCTCGAGCTTTCTCTTTTGAAAAGAGGCCTTTGCCCAGCAGTGGGATAGTAATAGGCTGGTATTATTATTATTTTTCGATTTTTTCACACTAAAACAACACCCGCATAAAATTCGCGCGCGCGTTTCTTTGACCTATCAGCTGTTAGCCGAGCGCCTACCTACTGTTGCAAGGTACGATAGTAATGAGACAGAACGGCGTCACGTGGCTAACAGCTGATAGGTCAAAGGCGCACCCGCGCGAATTTCATACGGCTGTTGTATTAGTGTGATAAAATTGAATCAGTACAAAAAATGTTTCTTTGGGAAAGTCGTTTGTTATCATGAGGCCAAAAACGTGTTTAAGTATCGGTCACTAATTACCAGTCTCCCTATACAGCATGTAACAGAAAGGGTATAATCATATGGAATACTGTGGTACGGACCATCAAACTGAACAACTTTCTCTATGGGACCACCATCGAAATCGTAAAAAAATAATCAGCTGTCCCATACATTTGGGTCGAGTAGGTATTGAAATTTAGTATAGGACAGCTGATTATTTTTTTACGATTTCGATGGTGGTCACATAGAGAAAGTTGTTCAGTTTGATGGTCCGTACCACAGTATTCCATGTGATTATACCCTTTCTGTTACACGCTGTATAACGATACCTTGGCTACACCTACCTGTTTCTCGTTTGTAGCCGGTGGGGACCTCAAGAACAGCAGACAGGGTGCGTAGGCGAAGTTAAGGACTGCGATGATGACCAGCATCCACTCGAAGCCGATGCTGTTCATCAGGGCTCCTGAGAGGGCCGGTCCTGGAATAGCAGATTACTGAAGTATATCATTAGCTTTACTGTACATTTGTGAGGCTTTCAAACCAAACTTTGATGGTTTGGGTGTACAGTGTGTATCAGAATGGTGTGGTCATACATATTGAACAGTCTGTTATATACCATCAAACTTGACAGCAATTTTCTTTAATGCGCTAACATTGTAATCGCGAAAAAAATACAGTTGTTCCATATACAGGATGCAAGGGACAGCCCTCCGCAAACTGACAGGGTGCATTCAGCTCCTTTTTTTGAATCGTATTCCATCGGAATTCTTCTCAGGTTTTTTTGTCGTTTTTTTAAGTTATGTTCTTTTCCTTTATTTGAGTGTAGGTAAAATTACATTCTCTATACGCAACACTCCATTTATGTAAAATATACTGCTAAAATAAAAAATAAAACAACAATGGATGTTGAACTAATCTAACGAACGACGCGTGAAATCAGCTGTTCAGTTCCTGCCTAGCTACAGAGTTCATCGAACTCGTCGTCGCACTTGCCGTTCGCTACGTGCGTTTTGCCATGGTAACGATACATTGCGTATGAGGAAATAAAACAAATCAAATTATTTGATTCCCTTAACGTTCCTGAAATAATTTCTTGTACCGGTCATCTTAGTATGATAATTATACTGAATTCACCCTGTTAGGGTCTTAACTTGGACTTTAAATAAAAGTAAGACTGTAAACTGACAACGTATATCCAAAATTATGAACAATAGTAGAAATAAGGCACGCGTGTGTCGTCGGTTGTTCTTGCTAATGAAGTGAGCTGGCTGGGCCCGCGGCCCCCTCTCGTACCCCGCGCAGCCCGTCGCGCCGTCGCCAGCGCAGCCACCCGACGCCTGACGAAGATAGCCGATGGCGCCCGAACACACCCCTATCGGTCTACAGAGGGCTCTCCTTTACACCCTGAATTTGGGTAATTTACAGTTTTCCGAAACACGCTGACTTGATCAACGACGCAGTCACAACGGCGGACACGACGGTGTGTTTACAATTCTTAAAAATTTGGACCGCCAAGTCATAGGTCTCCAGTCCGACCCCAAGGCACGAACCTCTGATTTTTCGGATTCATGTGCGTCTAATGAATAACTATCACTTGCTTCGGTGAAGGAAAACATCGTGAGGAAACCAGCATGCCTGAGAGATATTTCTCGACGGCATGTAAAGCCAAGTCAAAGGCCCATGGGCGGCATAAAAACTCTGACACCAGGTTAGGTACTAAACACACGACACAGAAAGAAGAATTCTTAAATCGTCCTTTATTTTACTTTTTCGTCTTCGTTTTGGGGTCTTGGACCAAATAAAGTACTAGGCTATCATAACTTACCAACAGCATATCCAAGGCAGAAAGCCGTGTCTCCAATAGCGTACACCGAGCCGTAGACGGCAGCATGTCTGATGTCGACCAGGAACCCAAGTTCAGGCATCATCGAAGAGTCAACCATGCCGATAGCGAAGCCGAGCCCAGCGTTCGGAATGATCAGGTGCTCTAACTTACGAGCCATTGGGATCTGTGCGGTTAAAAGTGTTGATATTGAAATTGTTTACATTCCAGAGGACTCTCTTTCAAAGAACTAAGTATGAGGAGACATATTTATGTAAACATACACTGTCACGTATGGGATATCTTCCGTGATTATTCATTATTCTGAGCTCCCGGTATGTTGACGCTGTTTCAAGCGCCAAGATCGCGGGATGACTAATATCCCGTAAGTGACAAAGTTTAGATAAAAACCGTGAAAGCTCATAACAGTGTTTGACGTGATTATGTAGTTTATTAATTATTATAGAGCTCTAAGCTACTTTTAAACATTATTGTGAGTGTGCTGTGAATGTTCCCATCCCGTGTTTTTCTTACTTTTTACTAATTGTCACTAGTCTTAAAAATAAAAATATTCATGTCTAACAGGTCCAACTATTCACACACGAAATATTTTCAGAGAATCATCTAACGGTTATAACGAAGCCATTTCAATGGTTTTATTTTATCTAAGTATATTTTTATAAAAAATAAAATAATTTAAAATTACTTGACCCACAAAATAAATAGGGCTCCTTATTTTTCAACATCCATTACGCTAGTTTACTACGGTCTCATTCATATTATTAGGAGACAAGATTTTATGCAAAATGTTTTAATAAAATGTAGATAATTTCGTAAAAACAAAAGCATTTTTTTTATTTGTTGAAATGGTGACTTTACGATTTACAGAAGTTACTGTTAAAATATTTCGTGTATGAAAAGACCTTAGATAGTAGACCTTATATGTATACTAGAAAAAATGAAAAGATGATCCTTTTTTCACTGGCATTTAAAAGAACTATCCGCAATAATCCGCATTGCTGTCAATGGGAAAAGTGCCCAAAAAGCTGGCAGCATTGCCACATTGAATGGCGTTGATTCTTTGACCATAATATAAAGCCAATCAGTCACCCCTCTGGCAAAACTATTTATTTTTATCTCCAATGAAAGGTGGCTGAATATTTCTTACCAGAATGAGACATACGCCAATGATGATGAGCCCAGAGCAGGCTGCGAGCCAGCGTCCCATCTTGTGGCCGAGGGGTCCGAACAGATTTGTACCTGAAACAAAAATATTTCAGTATTAGGTATGACATTTTTTAACACAACGCTATTATTTAAATATTATTAAAATATAAAAAAATGACAATTCTATAATAAATTTAAAAAGAGGTAAAGTTTGTGAGTTTGTGAGGATTTATGGGTAATATCTGGATCTACTGAACTGATTAATTATTTCGCCTTTTCTCAACTACTTGACTCGACTTCCAGTCTAACCGAATGCAGCTGAATACCAGTATTTTACATGGAGCGACTGCCTATCTGACCTCCACATCCCAGTTAGTACTGGGTAATACGAGACCCCTTGGTAAGCTTGTTTGTCAGACTTGCGAGCCACTGACCACCTGTAACGAATGTCAAAGATCTGCAAATGACAGCCGGAACCAACGGCTTAACGTGCTTTCCGAGGCACGGGGGAAACTCGGTGTGAAATGGGAGGTCACCCATCCACGGACCAACCTAGGTAAGCGCGGCTTAACCTAAAGCCGCCGAGTGGCAGTTATTTTTTAGGCACGAGTTCCACGAAAAGTAGATCTTTGACAGTTAATACGGGTGGTCAGAAGCAAATAGGTGGAATCCATGCGTCATGTTCATGAATGGGCGCTGTTAGTTGGGAGTGGTCATCTCTTAGCTGCCACGGTTTATTTTAACTACTTTGTTTTTAAATTATTGACATATTCTTTTAATCTGGACGCTCTTAATGTGCACGTCTTTCTACATCGTTCTCACATATATGTATAATCTCAACATGAATGATGTAACCAAGACCTTGTAACAATATTTGGATTGATAAGAGTGTCCATGGAGTTTCTTGCCCATTCTTCTCCATAGAGAACTACGCTTTGGAATGGGCAACTACAGTACTTTCACAAATTACGCCTTCTGTCTGTGACTGTAGCTTCGCCTTCTTTGTTTTTCTGATATACTAAAGTGCCTGAACTCAAACTCAAAGCATTTATTTCAATTAGACCATTCTAATTGAAATAAATGCTTTGAGTTTGAGTTTGAATAACCAGTCTTACTTACCAAGGGGCGACGTTTTACCCAGTAAGTAGTTTGAGGTTGTGGAGGTCAGATAAGCAGTCGCTCCAGTTGATACCAACCAAACATAGTTGGGATAAGGCTAGGCATATGATGACGCTAAGTAGTAAAAGGAGTATGACGACTTACCAATGAGATAGCAGATGCTGGCCGGTAGGAAGGCAACACCCTGCTGCCAACGACGAGCCTCCATCGTATCAGCCATCCAGAGGGGTAGACTTGGCTCCAGCATTGCGATGCCTACGTTCGCGAAGGTTATGGCTCCTAAAAGTCAAGAGACACGACAATTGAAAAACTTTGAAACACTGTTCAGGTATATCATCATTCACTTGCATATATCCCAATTCATTTGAGGTCGGCGCAGCATGTCTTCTTCTTCCATACTTCTCTATTACTCGTCATCTCAGCAGTCACCTCCTGTCTAGCCATATCATCCTTCACACAGTCCATCCATCGTTTCTTTGGTCTTCCTCTACTCTTATACTCATCCACATTCATACTCAAAACTTTCCTCACACAATGGATGGACTGTGTGAAGGATGATATGCCTAGAAAGGAGGTGTCTGATGAGATGACGAGTAATAGAGAAGTGTGGAAGAAGAAGACATGCTGCGCCGACCACAAATTAATTGGGATAAGGGCAGGAGAAACATGATGTATGGCTAGAATACTAGTATAAGATCATTTTGTCTAGCTCCTGTAATTGACACTTATTGGTTGCATAATAGGCTCTCAAATGGGCAGCGATGACTTGGTCGAAACATAATGAAGAGAACACTAGACTAGTAGACTGCATACAAACCTGCAGCGATGAGGATGTAAGGGTCGCAGACGAGAGCCTTCAAGGATGGTGGCTCCGACTCTTGACGAACTACTCCGGGTTGCAGGATCATCAACTGTAGCACTGCGAACGAACAATTGTAGATTAGTTTTGTTACCCTAAACTAGAGCTAACAAAAACTTTCTGCGCAAAAAAAAACTGACTTCCAAAAAAACACTAAAAAGTCTAAATTATCTTGACTTTCGGAAGCCGGTGTCTTTGTTTGTATCATTGACTTTTTTGCTACGTGTTATGTTTCTGTGTGTGTGTGTTATAGTCTGTCTTCCTGTGTAAGTACGTTTTGAGAATAAGACAAATAGAGGGAGGGAGGGAGAGAGGTGCATGGTAATATTAGAACAAGATCCTATGGCCGCCAGACATCTCATTTTCTCATAAATCTAATGTAAGGCATCGAGTACTGGGCCTGTGGACGGTGTGCTATGGGCTAGCTCGCCGTGCGTCCGTCTTATGACGACAGGCCGTGTCAACGGCGCGTTCGTGTTCCACGCGCGCCTCAGAGAGAGTCAGCAAACAGGAAGGGGTCCGTAAGGACCGACGCCTGCCAGGGTTGCGGGACTATTTGATGATTTCCAATCAGAAAAAAAAGGGTATCGAGTACTGTCAGTAATATTTACTGTGAACCTATGCATAGTACTCTACCGATATTGAAAAATTGGCCGTCGGCACAAGTCAACTGTTATGCATACGTTCACAGCACATATTAACAGTACTTGATGCCACACATTTTTTAATGAGAAAATAAGTAAGGTCTAAGGCGTCCCTTGGTTCTTGGACCATATACATAGTCTGCGATTAAACTGGAGCATCTCACTACGCATATTATTTCTTCCCGTGTCTCGGACTTCCAATTTTTCCAACAGGCAGAATCTCCGAATATTTCAATGACAAGAAAAACCTTTGCACTCTGTCTTTGTTTGGAGAAAAGCCTACTTTAGTTTAGAACCATACAATCAAGTGTAATCAACCTACAATGGCCCCAATTTCCCCCTGCTGACACACATGCCTCCTCGCTATAAGAGAGAGTCGGCTATCCACCACGCGGACATAGTGCGGGTTGGTACATGCTTCGGACCAACCCTGGCAAACCCGGCTGAACCCGAAGATCGATCCGAGTGAACTTCTCCTTAATGTCACTCTTAGATAAACTCAGACTATTCAGTAGTTTGTGATTGTTAGGTAGCTTTTATCAAATATTTTGAATTTTTAACCGACTTCAAAAAAGGAGGAGGTTATATGTTGGTGTGTATGTATTTTGTTTTTCTATCTTTTTTTTTTCTCCCCCATTTGTGGACCGATTCTCAAAATTATTTTTTTAGTTGAAAGACTATACTTCTGAGGTGGTCCCATTTAAATATGGTGAAGATCTGATGTTGATCTTCGGAGATATACTATGGAACTCTTCAAAAATAGACGGCAAATCTGTCGTGATTGTTGCAATCGCTTGGATGTTTATTGTTTATACAAAATCATGACGTAACATCACGCCTGTATGCTCTGAGGGGGTACGCAGATGTGTACAATACACCCAGATTTCCATTTATTGGGGATAAGCCCATTACCATGATATGTATTGTTCATCATCTGCATCATTTTCCCAACTATTTTGTGGTCGGCTTCCAGTCTTACCGGATGCAGCTGAATACCAGTATTTTATACACAACACAATAACAACGACATAAATATTAGTAAAAAATATTTTCTAAAGCTATTGAGACGTTTGCGTATGGTCATCATCATCTCATGGCGCTGAGCTGATGAAGGTAGGTACAACTCTTTAACGGTTAGGAGTTTGGTGATTTCTTGTTCTAGAATAATGTACAGATAATGCGACTTTTAATATCGATAGTTGATTTCTCTAGAGACAACAGAGTGAGTGCTAGAAACTAGAAGTATTAATCATTTTAGCCGACTTTAAGAAAACAACTGTTGTCATTTAGACGCGTATTTAATAATGTAAAAAAAAAGAAAAATAAAAAACCAAAACACAAAAAAGTGAAAAATAACTTTAGGTGACAAAAACACCAAATCAATCAAAGGTCACCGACTTCGAAGCTTGACCTTAGTTCGATTGATTTGGTGTTTTTGTCACCGGCTTCTGAAGCTTGACCTTAGTTCGATTGATTTGGTGTTTTTGTCACCGGCTTCTGAATTAAGCTAAAGTTATTTTTCACTTTTTTGTGTTTTGGTTTTTATATTTCTTTTAGTTTTTTTTTTATTGTGTTTTTTTTTTGAAGTCGGTTTTATTTTTTGCAAAAAAGTTTTTACCTAATCACCTCAAAAAAAAAACATAAATAAATACGTAAAGTAGATTCCTTATTACGTAACACAACACGAGTAATAAGATTCTCGCTCATTATAAACGATTACGACAACAGTTCATTTCCTACTCCTGTCGACTTGTGGGCGGGCACTGTGCGCAGTGTCAGCAATGTGATATGGATAAGTAGATAAATGGGTAAACGAGTACTCGTGGCAGATCGAGTGATTTAAGTTTTAGTAAACTAAAAATATATTTTAACTTTCTATTTTTTATACTAGACTGTTTAACGGCTTCATAGTTCATACCTTCGCTTCTTCTTCAACGTAGCGAAAGTAAAGCGCGGAAAAAAACGCAAATCAAATCATAGTTTCCTAACAATTCATGACTAAAATACTTTTCATTCCATTATTTTATTTCAAATGTGCTTTGAAAAACATCATTTGATACAGGTGGGCATTTGTTACTGCAGTTCTCGGCTCTATGACAACCTCGCCTGCGGCTCGGGTGTGAATTCTGCCCGAATGCAATAACAAAGTTTCCCCACCGTTGATCCCAGCTGTCATTGGTCAGTTTCCGAAAAGTCTGACAACCAGTCTAACCAAAGGGTATCGCTTCCTATGGTTCATTGTTGGACATTTAAAGTGCCATTTTAATGACATAATTGAAATAAACGGCTTGACTTCGACTTTGAAAGCAGTTCCTAAAGGTGGGTGTACACTTTCGCTGACACACTCCAAGGCGGGGCGGGTGCGAGACTACATACAGTGTGTTTGGTTAACGGTTACCGGTACTTTAAGGAGAAAATGTTCTCTGTCCATTTTTTAGACCTATATTGTATCCTGTTTATGCGTATGAGGTTGCATTAAAATCGGTTCAGTCATTTCGAAAACAAATGAGTTCAAAGTTTGTATGAAATGCCCTAAGAAACACACTGTATAATAGCGCTCGTCTAGCGTCGGTGTTCGTCGCTTGCTCTCCGTCCCGTATCGGTGTTTTGCGAGACGTCTCGGGAGAGACAGTGCGAGCTCTCGAACAAGGCTAGGTATACCTATTATAGCTACCACAATAAACAATCAGTGAAAGAACTTACATCCATCTCCAAGTGCCAAGGCGGAGAGCATCAGGAACGGTGCCGTCTTTCCAACGAATTCGTACATGAGACCTCCAAATGGTGGACCGATCAGGACGCCCAGAGCCAGACCTCCTAGAGCTATGCCCATGGCGTTGCCTCGTTCCTGAGGAGAGAAACAAATCATTGATCGGTTTGGATCCTATACTGGGTGTAAAAAGACCCTTAACTAAGTCGAAAGGCACTTGTTCTCCCCGTCATTGCGATAATTTTTTGTTCTAGACCATACCTGGGAACCTTCTAGTTACGGAGATATTGGGGGTCAAAGTTCCAAGTTTTTCACAAGTTTTTTTTTTTAATAAATTTTTTAATGTTATTACTTTACTTTAAATACCACCCCGACCCCTGTACAATTCAATCCATCCATCAGCACAATGTTTTGAGTGCGTTACATTGAGTCCTACCGTAAAAAGTGATTTTACACCTCCAAAAACAAGTCGTTTTTGCATAGAGTTACTTAGTTTGATGTACAGAATGCTTGGTTGACGGCTTCCTGAAGGATCCTTTTACACCTTGTATAGTGCTGAGCGTTTACACTTTTGTAGTGGTCCGCCTTCGATTTCCAGGTCAAACAAAGTGTTATTGAGCTTTTATACCAGGAATTTCTAAGTAGCACCCACGGAGTTAGGATTTGTGCCCGTTTGATGGCAGTAGGTAATCGATATTGGGACCAGAGTGATCTAGGGCACAACAGTGTGTAACCGCACCTCATTACTTTAGATCAGTGTGGCATGCCTTCACTTTGCAGACCGCATCAATTCTATAGTGGCATGTTGTGATCCCTCAAGGAAGAAATCACTGAAGAGCACTTAGATCAGTGTGGCATGGAAGAATTATAATTTTTCAATGCCATTGTGTAATTAACTTCAGTATTGGTAATGTCTCTTGATCATTCTAGTTCCAACGTCGTCTTTTATGGTTCAAAACATACCATCACAGCTAAAGGTGGGCACAACTTTCGTCAGTTATGTTAAAGTCCCATGTAATAGGGGGCGAACCTATTGCCATCAACAGAAACGGGCGCAAATCCACTAAACTGACGAGGAAGACACTTGTTTTTAAGGTGGATGCTTAAGGACAGCCCGCGAAATTTAAATTTTCTTACGTTTATTGCAATTTGCAGGTCATTGTCAGGTTGTATGTTGATGAAAATATGAATCGCGCCAGTAACACGTATGGAGTTACAGAATTATAATCATCCAAATCATCAATACAACCCTCCAAGTTCATATAATCTCAAAGAGTGACTTTTTCATGAAATAGCTATTGAATGTGATTATATGAACTTGGATTGATGATTTGAATGATTATAATTCTGTAACTCCATACATGTTACTGGCGCGATTCATATTTTCATCAACATACAACTTGACACTGATCTGCAAATTGCAATAAACTTGAGAAAAATTAAATTTCGTGGGCTACCCTTGCGCTTCCACCTTAAACGAGATGACACAGACAAACTTACAACGGAATTTGCACCAGGGGTGGGATTAATCATCATGATCATCATTTCCGTGCGTCTCCCATCCAGCGGATCCCCGCAACCTTCACCAGGTCATCGGTCCACCTAGTGGGAGGCCTACCAACGCAACGTCTTCCAGTTTGCGGTCGCCACTCCAGAACGTGTCGGCTCCATCGGCTATCCGTTCGGGGTGGGAATAAAAGGTGGTTTAATATCCAAAGATACCTTCCTTACCTTGTCGTCAGGGTACCGTTCTGCTAACATGCCCATACCAGACACAGATGAGCAAGAGGACCCGATGCCTTGCAGCGCCCTCGCAATGAACAGCACCGAGTAGGAGCGACCGAAGGCGAATACTGAGGACAATCAGATCGCAGCTAGATATAAAGAGTGACTGTGCTAGGGAGCTTACTATGACGTCTTAAAGTAGGAGTAATTCCAGTCCACATGTGTGAGTACTATGTACTGTAAAGCTACCATTTACATTTAGTTATCATTCATTGACTCGAATGTGCCCTGGTGGCTGAGAGAATGTCAGGCTCACTCAAATGTCTCGCTGATAGTGGCGGGTGTGTTGGGTCGTTTAGTTCCCTTCAATATGGTTGAGCTGAATGGAGCTGATGCATGCGTCATGTTCGTGAACGGGCGCTGTCAGTTGGGACTGGTCATCTCTTAGCTGCCACGGTTTATTTTAACTACTTTGTTTTTAAATTGTTGATAGTTATAACCTTTTACTCTGGACGCTCTTAATGTGCACGTCTTTCTACATCGTTCTCACATATATGTATAATCTCAACATGAATGATGTAACCAAGATCTTGTAACAATATTTTGATTGAAAAGAGTGTCCATGGAGTTTCTTGCCCATTCTTCTCCATAGAGATCTACGATTTGGAATGGGCAACTACAGTACTTTCACAAGTTATTATGCCTTGTGTCTGTTACTGTAGCTTCGCCTTTGTTTTTCTGACTTTCAAAAGTGCCTGCGAAGGTCTAATTGAAATAAACGCTTTGAGTTTGAGTCTGGGAAAGAGATTACGCTAGACGACCTGTATAGCTCTGTCATGCCAAAAGATCGAAAAAAAAAAGTTGCCATCCTAATTAGAGAAATTAACAGGGTCCAAGAAAAATGATCGTTTGGGACTTTTGTCCGTTTCTAAATATAGACAGTAGTGTTCAAAAAAAGAATAAGAATCCATACTTTTTAAAGTTTTTGTACGAATAATTGCAAGGTAGGATGCGTAGTAGTCGCAACCGGCGTGCTTAAATGATCAGATGTATGAACGTGGACGAGGCGAAAGCGGTATGTAAGGATCGTAGCAGGTGGCGTTCTGTGGTTTCCGCCTACCCCCATGGCGTGAGTTTATGTATGTATGTATTCGCAATACTTCGAGCTATTGTTTTCAAAATTGTCCCGGAGAGTTTCTTGTGCATCAAACTTACTCAAAGTCGACAGGAACATCAGAATGAAGCCAGTAAACATTGGGACGCTGTAACCGATTCTGCAACAAAGCAAAAATACAATATTAGAGACGTACTTTCTAGGTACTTTTTTCCGACATGGCATCTCGCAGGTCAACGATGAGGCTGGCTTTCAGCTTAACCGGACTATCCTGTGGGTGCCTTGAGAGTAAGACCTCCAGCTAGGGGCATAAAACTTGTAGACTAAGCGACAGCGCGCTCGTTGGCATCCCCTGTGGGGTACGAGCCTCGGCTTAGGGCGTCGCTGCGGGGGGCAGTAAAGGGACAGACTCAACCTGAGTGAGATTATTTAGAGGCTGGTTTAAAACTATTGGCTCAGTATCGTGGACTGGCTCGAGCAAGGATCGGGCGCCTTAAATACTGGGTAGTACATCCCTGAACGATGTCCTTCACAACACCTCTGCTCCTATTGTATTGTATTGTATCGTTGTATCGGGCTGGTCTCCGCAACCCCCCGTCCAAGCGCGTATTTTGCGTGTGGGTGGGAAATTTATTCGATACATCCTAACTCCTGCTCCAGCGCCCTGATGTTGCTAACAATCTCGCGGAGAGTACCTTGGTACCCGAAGTACTTTGCCTTGTATGGGGCAAACTCTGGGCCTTGCAGAAGCACGTGGGCTACCGTCTCGTCTTCCTCCATGTAGGCTCGGCATAAGGGGCTGTCTGTGACTCCTATGATAAATGGGGGCACCTTTTACTTACTTGTGTGTGAGTGGTCCAACGAATGGGTTGGCGAGAAGCTGGACTAAAGCTTTGCTGGCAAACATAATGCCAACGGCCACGGTCTCATGGATCAGCTCCTCATGTCTTTCTTCGCGTTGCATTGTCAGATTCACTGCAATCAAGCAATATAAATAGGCTTGTAGAGGTAGCTATGACAGCGTACAAGGTTCCTCATCATAGAGAAAGGAGGATGCTCAAACCAGACGGGTGTTGTGTCTGGTGGGCTACTGCCCGATCATCCTTGAAATGCGTCCTGCTTCATGTGGCACCGGCATTTGTTTGCGCTTTTTTAATGCTATGTCCTTCGCTTGGGTATCGGAGCGTTGCAATGACTAATTGAGCAATTTCTCAAATTAATCTACTCCCGAGTTCAAGTTTGAGTATGTAGTTCGTCTTCTTTATCGTGTGGTTAGTGCCTAACCTGGTGTCAGAGTTTTTATGCCACCCATGGGCCTCTGACTATGGATGTATGTAGCTCATACAAATTATTTTTTAAGAACAAGGTTTTAAATATAAGTGTGACGTTTTTTTTTTCTTAATCTTCTCAACAAACCCTTTTAATTGATACCCATGGCATGGGGGTGCATAAAAATATCTAGTCAGCCATCTTTGGGAGTCCATCATATGTGATTTCGAATGAAGTCGCATAGGTAACCTTGCGTTGTCATCTGAACTAAACGTGTGAGCAAAATTTCAGCTAAATCTTTTGGGAACAACGGTTTTAAAATTCAGTTGCAGGATTTGACCTTAACCAACAAACAAACATACAAAAATTGCCAATTAAATATAAAAAAGCAATACTCACGCGTCTGTGTCTCATTCTGTACCAGTCCGGTGTTGTTGACTTGCATACAGGGACAGTAGGGGGTTGGTGACGGCGGAGGGAGGGTGATGTCCTCGAGGGACATCGACAGCGGGGCGTCTGGGTGGCGAATGTCGTACAGGAACTCTGGGATGATTGGTACTGCAAGAGAACACGTATTTGTAGGCACTGGATTTCCGATGCTCGATTTTGATTTCTCGGAGCTATAGGAGCGGGCTCAACATTGACATATGGTGTGAAAGTACCCTTAACGAAGCCGAAAGGCACTTTTTCTCCCCGTCATTGCGATATTTTTTTTTGTTCTAGACCATACCTTCTAGTTACGGAGATATTGGGTGTCGAAGTTTCAACATTTTCACAATTTTTATAAAAAATACTAGAAATACTAGTTTAAAGTATTACATACCTCCACAACCCCCGTACTATTCAATGCATTCATCAGCACAATGTTTTGCGTACGTTACATTGAGTAGCGCCTTGGTAGACGTAGGGTTAAAGACCCAAAAGTTTGTTAAAGAACCAAAAAATAAACTTTTGCTTGTTCCAACAGTGTTTCTAACTAAGTTTTTTATCAAAACAATGATAAATGATGGTTACTATGCAAATAGGTTTTTAAAAACTCTTTTAGACGTAATTCTTTTAAAAGTAGGTGGTGCCTTTGTTTTGTACCTGACCACTCTGAGAAGAAACAGCCGAAACAAACTCAGAGGTCATAGTCTCTTTTAAAGTCCAGACATAATCTTGTTCAACTCACATGAGGACTATGCAGATTAGTGTCTGAGATGGTCTCTTGAAGAAAGAACCACATAGATATGAGTGGACCTGTCCAGTCAGTGTAAGCATTTGTCAGTTAAATTGTGTAGCTCAACTTATAACACAGGAGCTCAACAACAACCGACAATATTTATGGACAAAGCTAGTGGCACACCGATTTCCATGAAAAATCATGAAAATCGGTTCAGATTTATTCGAAATATGGACTGATATATCAAAATAAACCTAACACGCTTAAAGAGTCGGTTGCATATTGTGTGCACTTTTTCTAATCCATATTTTTGTAGTGCTAGTCTGTCAAGTTCACCTGGAACCTCACTCAAGTGGGCGCCTGTGAGCGCATACAATTCGAAAGTGACCTAAATTGTTTATAAAGTAAAGGAGTGCAAAGGTCGCATACTTATCAATACAAAGCATATAGGGTTTAACCGCGTATGATACGCTGTTGATACTTTCCGCTGTTGGTACCCAATAATACACCCACATTTCGCTAGTTATGTTTTAACTCCCATGTAATAGGGGACGAGCCTATTGCCATCAACTGGGCAAAAAACCAGACTCCGTGGCTGCTACTGAGAAAGTCCTCAAGGTACGAATCAATCAAAAGCACCGTTACCTGACCTGGAATTGAACCCAGGACCTCATGTAAAGCAGTCGGCACGGAGGAAACTCGGTATGTAATGGTCACCCATCTGCGGACCAACCCAGGCAAGTACTGCTTAACCTGAAGATTGACCAAGCGGCTGACATTTTTTAGCCATAAGCTCCTCAAGGTATTCGTTTAACTGATCCTTTTTTCAAACACATTGTTCAACAAAACAATGAAAATTCAAAGATTTCTAGTTACCAAGCATATGAATCCATTACGAAACACCATCCGATCGACATTCCGAATTTGAAAAGCCCTTCGCTCCGTCAAGGGTGCCTGAAACGACAGTTAATTCCGAATATTCCCGAGTATGACGCGGTCGGCTTTCGACGGAAATTGCCGAACTTTGCCCAAGTACTCGTCGGGTTAATGGGTCGGACTGAAGTACCAGGGATGCATGTTTAATGAGGATTTGAATAATAAATAGGTGTTGAATTGAGATATTTTGAGATTAAAGACACGTTTAACTTAAAAGTTGAAGGGGCTGTTTAAAATCTAGCCAGTGGTTTGACGTTGAGGTTAGTTGAGGGAGGTTCGATTCTCGCAAGGAACAAAATATTAGTATGGCCTACGGGTAGTTGGACCGGGTCTGGCTGTTAGTGTATGTGAGTTTAAATGTTTGTAAACGCACCCACGATACAGGAGAAATTCCTAGTGTGGGGAAACGTTTAAAAAATTATTTTCTTTGTTCAATTTGTTTCAAAGCCAAAGTCAAACGATTTATTTCAATAAGGCCTTTAAAAGGCACTTTTAAACTTCCGATAAGGAAATAGAGTTGAATCTATGGCCATTTTATTACCACAGCTCTCAAAATGGTGAAGGAAAACATCATCAGAAAACCAGCTTGTCTTAGAACCCAAAATATCGAAGACATGAGGCGTCCGTGGTGGATTATGGCGCACTTGTTCTCACAGAATAGGCTTATAGTTGTTGTTATAAAGGATATTCAATTCAATTCATTTATTCAATAACAATTTTTACATCGTGTCTGAATTTTTATAACTATATTTAAAGGAAACCTACACGCAATCCATATTTAAATCATTACAATTATTATCCAAATTAAATTAAAATCAGAATAATACAAAAAAAAATAGAAGTCAATTCATAAAATACAATAAAATTTCCATGTCAATTCAATGAAATTATGTTACTTTCGACTTATGTATTAATTTACAATTCATTCATAGAATATATAGACACTTGTTTAACAAGAACTGTTTAAGCTTACTCTGTAACTCACTTGTATACAGGATGAATTTTTCGAGTGGGCGTGGATGGCCAAATCCGAAACTATGAGGAATAGCGAAAAATCCTCAAAATCAATCAATCAAGCCCTATTTTGACAAAAACTAAAACTGCATTATTAGATTTTTGAAAAATCAATATTCCTAGCCAGGAATCGAACCCATTGATTTCGGAAAAAAAAGTACACACTGTATTATTACACCATTCGATAGTGTCGCTAATACGGATCAGATTCTGGGAAATAATGACATACGGTAAACTTAAGAAAAAAATTAAATTTTATGTTTTTTCATATTATTTAGTTTTCATCAAAATCGGGCTCGAGACTCTTTTGAGCATTTTTCGGCATTCCTCACAGTTTCGGATTTGGCCATCCAAGCCCACATGAAAAATTCACCCTGTATACTAGACTATAAGTAAAGAAAATAAATCAGATTTCTTAGAACAGTTCATAAAACACGAATTAAAAAATATAATGGCCACTGTAAAACCAGTTCAAACCAAACCTCAAAAGCAGAATTCATAATATCTCGCTGTGCGACTATACATTATATAATAAAGTCGAGCTAGCCAAAAGGCAATTTCCAACTATTTAACAGAGTTAAATGCTACCCGGTGCAAAAGGGTGAAAACTCGACGAAATATGATTTGAAACGCGACGACGAGAACCTTGTCTTGACTAGTGAGGGGGCAGTGTCGATAAATTTTATTGTCGATAGAAATAAAGGTAAGGATCGGTCTTTGATCAAAATCAAAATATTTTATTTCACATAAGCCTATATGGGCAGTTATAAAACGTCGAGAAACGGTGCACGGTTCGGGTTGGTCGTTTCATATGGAGAAGAACCGGTTAGAAACTCCATGTTAGTCTTTTAAAATTTGGTTTTACAATTTTATCATGTAACAGCATTAGTACTTAAGTATGGGGGGACAGCGTAGGCCCGACAATAAGTCGTTGCTTACTGCTACACAAAAAACATAAAACCAAATAAAAAGTTACAAACAAAATCGGAAGTGGGTTCTAAATTAGACTGACAAAGCCTTACAAAAATGGGTCAACAAAATAATTGGATGACCTGGAATCATTCATGTATCGACAATCTTACAGCGCAGCCCCAACACTAGAAGTCGGCTCTTTTGATGAGGCGGCTAAGTGAATTTCACTTTGATCTCTGCGACGGGGAAATTGCCCCAGCTTCCGTGCTGAACCGAGTTCAGTAGAGGGGAATCGCGTGTTTGGGATGTGAGACGTATTTCATTACAACTATTCTTTTGTTTAAAATGAACTAGCGACCTGCCCCGGCTTCGCACGGGTGCAATGTTATCCATATAAACCTTACTCATGAATAACTCTATCTATTAAAAAAACCGCATCAAAATCAGTTGCGTAGTTTTAAAGATTTAAGTATACATAGGGACAGACAGCGGGAAACGACTTTGTTTTAAACTATGTAGTGATGACTAGTTCAAGTCGTGCCCCGCAAGACCTCGTGAAATTATTATAAAAATAAAATTTTCCCCGTTTTTGCGACATTTTTCGATCGTACCGTGATGTTAATATCGCTTCGCTACTTAAGAAATTAGAGGGGGTTTCATTTTATTTATTTATTAAAGCTTTTTGCAAAAGTTAAAAAAAAACTGTACAAAGGCGGACTTAATGCCTTGGGCATTTTCGACCAGTATACCTTAGGGTGACGCAGAGACAACGTACAGTAGGTGCAATAACAGAAAAAAGAGACTAGAAAATATTTAGTAATTAAAATATTGGGTGTAACAAGACCCTATACGAAGCCGAAAGGCACTTGTTCTCCCCGTCATTGCGATCAATTTTTTGTTCTAGACTAGACCTGGGAACCTTCTAGTTACGGAGATATTGGGGGTCAAAGTTCCAACTTTGTCGCAAGTTTTTTTTTTTAATACATTTTTTTAATGAAGATTTTTACTTTAAACACCTCCATGACCCTTGTATTAGTCAATCCATCCATCAGTACTATGTTTTGAGTGCGTTGCATAAAGTTATACCGTAAAACGTGATTTTTCACCCCAAAAAGAAAGTCGTTTCCCAGCAATAATTTTTGCGTTAAGTTACTTAGTTTGATGTACAGAATGCTTGGTTGACGGCTTTGTGAAGGGTCCTGTTACACCCTGTATACAGCGTGTAACAAAAATATAATCATATTATAATCATATTTAATACTGTGGTACGGACCATCAAACTGAACAACTTTCTCTATGGAACCACCATCGAAATCGTAAAAAAATAATCAGCTGTCCCATACATTTGGGTCGAGTAGGTATTGAAATTTTGTATAGGACAGCTGATTATTTTTTTACGATTTCGATGGTGGTCCCATAGAGAAAGTTGTTCGGTTTGATGGTCCGTACTATAGTATTTCATATGATACCCTTTCTGTTACACGCTGTATAACAATAAATACAGATATATTATAAACATAAATAAACAAGAAAAACTACCACAACTTAGTTCTGAGACGAATGTGCCAACTTCTTCCCTCCTGTTAATAAACACAGACTAAAGTTATTCCAAGTTTAAACCTTTGAAAATGTATGGTTATTCCTTTGTTATTCCTGGTGTAATTTTATTCCGTGTTTATTAATAAGAGGGCTTGTGTTTAAGTTCTCGTGCTTTCAATTTTACCAGTTTGGAAGTGTCTATCTTTTAAACGATTGACTTTGAGAAAAAAATGGTTTTAGGAACCTCAAGGTCAATAAAGACCTGCCAGGGTTGCGGGACTGTTCGAAAGAGATACCGCGGCCCTGGAACACAAAGGGCAAAGGAAGGAACATGGATGGGTTTTAGTCAGTAAAAGTCTGACACACCCTCCTGCTCAGCCCAGAGCGGGAGGGGTTATTTAAGACACGTAAGGAGTTGTTTATTAAGACACACCGCACGTATAGGTTTGATGAAAAAAATATTTTTTAGTTTTAGTTCCATGTATTAAGCTTCCCCTTAATCTTTTTATTTTATTTTTGTATAAAAATCGTAAAGCGGATCACAATTTATACTCTACCTACTAAATTTCAACTGTGTAGTCCTAATAATTGTTTCGGAATAAAGTGGCCGTGACATACACGTACATACAGCCAGACATAAAGACAGACAGACTTGACGAATCTATAAGGGTTCTATTTTTTGCCATTCGGCTACAGAACCCTAAAATCCGGCCAAGTGTGAGTCGGACTCGCGCATGATGGCTTTAATTTTAATATATTTTTATTATTTGTTGTTATAGCGGTAACAGAAACACACATTCTGTGAAAGTTTCAACAGTCTACCTATTACAAATCATGAGATACATTTGCGATTCACGAGAAATATTTGCTATGCATTTATATTACATTGTTAACAATACATTTCATGGTGATAGGCTTATCCCAATAAAATGGAACTTAACATACCTAACTGACGAAATCTGGGTGTACCTTACATATCTGCGTATTTTATGATCAGTGATCGGAATAGGTAGAGCTAATGTGCCTAAAGTTCAAGGAACTGAAACGAAAGTGGAGACTTCCATAAGATTTTTTTTTTTCGGAATTATTGTTCCGAATGTCGGAACATTACTTAAGTACAACTAAAATGAATAAAGTAAAACAACTATCGAATTCATTTACTGTTTCTGTTTAAAAAAAAAAAGTGCACCATTATTATTGTTTAAAAAACAAAGGTAATCTCCTTATCTTCGTTTTAACAGCCGTAAGTAAGTGCGGAAGCTAATTTAATTTTCATACCAGCTTTAATAGTTAGAACTAACAAGGACAAAAAAAAAACAATTTATAGGTTTTCATACCATTTATTAATTTTGTACAATTATTGGAACTAAACGTAATAAACTAACTAACGTCCTTGTTGTCAAACTCGATTAAAAAGAAAAATAATTAATTCAATTAGTTTACTGTACTGATTAATAAATAACATTATTATTAAATGTACTTTACTGATTCCGAAACATTTCCGAGTTTCAGAAAAAAAATATTCGGAAAAAAAAATTGTCGTAAGGAACACTTTTCGTTTTTGTTCCTTGCTTAAACTTTAGGTACATTAGCTCTACCTATTCCGATCACTGGTTATTATATTATGTAAACAATAAATTCAATTAGTTTACTGTACTGATTAATAAATAACATTATTATTAAATGTACTTTAGTGATTCCGAGACATTTACGAGTTTCAGAAAAAAAAATTCGGACAAAAAATTGTCGTAAGGAACACTTTTCGTTTTTGTTCCTTGCTTAAACTTTAGGTACATTAGCTCTACCTATTCCTGTCACTGGTTATGATATTATGTAAACAATGAATTCAATTAGTTTACTGTACTGATTAATAAATAACATTATTATTAAATGTAGACACTTTATTGATTCCGAGACATTCCCGAGTTTCAGAAAAAAATATTCGGAAAAAAAAATTGTCGTAAGGAACACTTTTTGTTTCTGTTCCTTGCTTGAACTTTAGGTACATTAGCTCTACCTATTCCGATCACTGGTTATGATATTATGTAAACAATAAACATCCAAGCGATTGCACAGCAATCACGACAGATTTGCGGTCTATTATTTATAAGTTTCATTGTATATCTCCAATGAATGAGAATGAATAAAAGATGATGAATTGAATGTGTGATGACCAAATAATAATTCACAATTATTCCCGAAGATATGGCTGAACTTACAGAAAAAATAAGGAAAGAAATTGATAACCTCTTCCTTTTGGAAGTCGTTTACCAAAACTTAGAACTGTTACTATGTCGATATTCAGACAGGAAGACATACATAATGAAAATTTATAATAAAATTCCTAAACAGGTAAAAAAACTAAATACAGAACATTAAAAAAGATACTGACAGAGAAAGCATATTTTAATATTAATGAATTTTTAAATGACAAATCGCTATAAATATACTGACCGAATCTATTCTATTTATTTTGAATTGCATGACTATTTAACTAACTTTTTATTTTAATATTAATGTTAATTGTTGATTGTTTTACATTATTATTCTTTGCATTTCTATGTTTTTGAAATCCTATGGTCTTTCGACCTAATTTGTACACCAGCCATGGTCAAACATGTTGAGCCAAAGAATAATCTTGTAACACCTATAATTTGAATCATACCTTGTATATTATCTACACATGTTTTTGCAAATAAATAAATTTGAATGAAAGGAAGTATTGAACACGACCTATCTATAATTTTAAAGGCTATTTTCAAAACAATGTGCCATTTGGTAAACTAACAAACGTGGGAGAATCACGACTTATCACATTATTCACGCATTTTAGTTTAGATTTCAACATCTCGATCATTGTAGAAATGGAACCAACCAATTCAAGTTTGTAGTTGATTAAAAAGAATGAAGAAAGATTTTAAAAAAAACATTTTTATTTGTCCCTGGGATATGACGTGCATCATACAAAATGGCAAAAAAAACAATTAACTTAAAACGCATATCAAATATTTACACATTCAACAGGACGGAATAAAAAAAAAGTGAACAGCTTGCACGTCATGACTGCGACAAGCAGGTTACCCCTCAGCATGACGCTGTGTTATGGGGGCCCACAGCACTGCGCTGGTGATGAGAGTACGCCAAAATGTTATTGGACCGAGACAACATGCGGTATAAATAAACATGAACATCAAGCCTACCTACGTGAGCCCTACCGTAAAACGTGATTTTTAACCCAAAAAAAAAAGTCGTCTCCCAGCAATATTTTTTGCGTAGAGTTACATAGTATGATGTACAGAATGCTTGGTTGACGGCTTCGTGAAGGGTCCTGTTACACCTTGTATTCTATTCTGCCTCTTTCCAATTCAAAATTGGAACCGTTTTAAACGGCTTCCTATCCAGCCAGACACTATTCAAGATGGTGGCAAATCCAAGATGGCGGAGCACAATCAGAAGAGTGCTTCACCTCATCTGCAATTCATTAGATCGCGTAATAGCCCATCTTTCCTCGGAAAAGAATCCCAGGGAAATACTTAACGAATTCGCTGGGAGAATAAAAGAGTATTTGTACGGTTGGTGAGAATACAATTGGTCACTGTTTTAAACTTTCAAGGTTTACACTTACTTATACATAAACTGTCACTTACACATACTTACCTTACTTATATCGGGAGCTCAAAATAATAGACAATCACGGAAGATATCCTGTAAGTGACAGTTTATGTATAAATACAATTGGTGTTTAGGAAGTAATATAAAAAAAAAACGACTTCCAGAAATAACACGAAGCAAATCTAAAATAACTTTATTTCGGAAGCTGGTGACTTTGTTTGTTACATTGACTTTTTGGCCACCGACTTCCGAAAGTAAAGTTATTTTAGACGTTTTATTGTTTTTTTTGGAAGTCGGACCTTTTTTGCAAAAAATAAAATGTTTTACACTTTTATGTTCTAACCACACAAAGTCTTGACATGAAACAATGTTACATTGTAACTAGAAGTTATTAATTAAGGAACAATCATGTCGTCAACATAGGCCAAGAAGAAAAAATACGCATTAGAAGAGCTAATTCCTAGACTACTCAAGCAAAGTCAATAACATTTCAGCTCAATCTGTTGAGGGGAACTGGTTTGTAATTCAGTTGCAAGATTTTACTAACAAGACAAGTTAAATAAAAGCATAAAACAAATGAGTTCGCTCTCAAATTGTGTGGGTCACTTGAATGAGGTTCCAAGTATTTATTCATATATTCATACACTCATATTGCATTTCTCACAATCGATTCCTAGATCTCTCTAATGCATCTAAAGTACCCTTAACGAAGGCGAAAGGCACTTGTTCTCTCCGTCATTGCGATCATTTTTTTGTACCTGGGAACCTTTTGGTAACGGAGATATTGGGGGTCGAAGTTCCATTTTTTTCACAAGTTTTGTTATAACTTTAAATACCTCCAAGACCCCCGTACCATTTAATCCATCCATCAGCACAATGTTTTGAGTGCGTTACATTGAGTCCTATCGTAAAACGTGAATTTTCACCCCAAAAAAACGCCGTTTCCCAGCAAAAATATTTGCGTAGAGTTACATAATCTGATGTACAGAGTGCTTGGTTGACGGCTCCGTGAAGGGTATGTTTACACCTTGTATACAGTCGGTTTTAATACCATTGGTAATGAAGTAGCCGAAAGTTAACCCGTTCTAATAACCTACGATTCGTAAGCTAAACTTACCGACAGTTGTTAACAGCATGTTGTCAAGCAGGAGGGCGATAGCGACAATGACCAGGACTAGTTTCCTGGACTCCCTCAAGGCTGCTATCTTCGCCTTCCACCGGCTGGTGAAGCCGTCTGATGCGACGCCCATGGTGATGATTTAGTGGAATTCTGGAAGAAGAAAAAATAACCTTAGTTTGGGCTTGAATCGTCAGCTTATGTTTTTTTCTTTGCCTGGTGTTAGAGTTTTTATGCCACCCATGTGGACTTAGCTTTCTAAATCAAAATATTTTTATTTCAAATAGGCCTAGATGGGCACTTATAAAACGTCGACAAAAAGGTGCACGGTTCGGGTTGGTCGTTTCCTGTGGAGAAGTACCAGCAAGTAACTGCATGGTTACTCTTTTCAAATCATTTGTTATTACAATGTTATCATGTTACAACATTAGTACCTAAGTATGGGGGACAGCGTAGGCCCAACAATAAGTCGTTGCTTACTACACAAAAAATGTAAAACAAGATAAAAAGTTAACAAGCATCTGGGAATCTACAAGGCCTACAATGTTCACACATTCACAAACAATCGTGCCGCATCTTTTTGCTTGCAATACTATCTCTATTCTACCAAGAATCGACAAAGGTCTTTCTATACAAATTGACATGTCTTGTCATACATTTTTAAAATCGCCATGCTTGCGACGATAGAAACTTTTTACAATCTGTCATTTTTTCCGAATCTTCGTCGACAAAACCCGTTTCTGCGGTGGTCATGCTACGCAGGTAGGTATGCTAGTTTTCTTCACGGTGTTTTCCTTCACCGAAGCAAGTGATGCACATGAATCTGAGGAAAAATCAGATGTGCATGACTTGGGTTCGAAGTCGAGACATAGGTCGGTCAAGTAAGGTGCTGCAGGCCGGGGACAGACAATAATTTGTTACCTACTGGCACAGAAAGATTACCAAAACTCCGTTTGTCACCGCATTAGGCATCTTACTTACATTACTCAGTCAAATTTTATATACGAATTGTGTTACTTGTTTTTTCCGATTTCATAATTATTTTTAAGCAGTTAGGTTTTATGTTTTGCATTTTTTTTGTTATTGTGATTGATTTTATGAAAGTAAATAAAGGAAACATTAAGTGTCTATAACTGGGGTTTTCCATAAACAAGTGGGGGGTCTGTCTTGCAACAGTGGGTACATTACATGCTGATTATGCTATATACCTGTCTTCCATTCTACATTACAATAATCAATACAGTCGACACCTTACAAACAATTTATAAAATTCATCACCTGCATAGCGTTTTCCCAAATTTATTGAGGTCGGCTTCCAGTCTAACTACATAATCAGCCTTTAATGTTGCCACTGCTGGGACACTCTGCCTCCTCTCTATGAGAGGGAATGGGCAATCCACCACGCGGGCCCAGTACGGGTTGGTAGATGTCACATGTTTTTGAATTTTTGGTTCTAGGTCATGCCGCTTTCCTAACGATGTTTTCCTTCACCGTTTTGAGAGCAGAGGTGATTAAATAAATTACACAAAGTAATGCGCCTGCCTGGGTTCGAACCCACGACTAACTGTTCGTAGGTCGGGGCCGCCACCACTGGGCCACCGCTGCTCCAGTGCAACTGGATGCAGCTCAATACACACAGCCGGGACCAACGGCTTAACGTGCTTTCCGAGACACTGAGGAAACTAGGTATGTAATGGGCGGTCACCCATCCACGGACCAACCTAGGCAAGCACGGCTTAACCTAAAGATCGACGCGAGTGACTGTTATTATTTAGTCAGCGCTCCTCAGTCGAGTCATTACAAATAAATTATAAAATCAAAACAGATTAATTCATAAATATAAAAAGAGCCTTAAAATTCCCCATTAACAGAAATATCTCTCCAATTAACAATTACAAAATGGCCACAATGAGGCTGGTGACGTATTCAAGATGGCGTGCGGAAGTAAGTCGACGGCGGTAACGAGCCGCTTCCACCAATATGGCGCCGTTTCCGGCCCGTCAGCGCTTTTGTTTGAATAATTAATTTTGATTTTGTTGAAGTTACTCATTTTAGAGTGATTTGCGAAATAACTATGATAATCTTAGATTAGAGGATGCTTAGGCGGATGTGTGGTGTTACGCGAATGGATAAAATAAGGAATGAGTACTTAAAAGGAATTCTGAAAGTGGCGCCGGTGACTGAAAAGTGTGTGGTAATCGGTTATCGTAGTATGTACGGTCACGAAAGGAGATAAGTAACCAGGGTCGTCGGATATAGTTGAAGTTTAGTAAGAAACCGATGGATGTTTTCGAATGAAATTTAATTTAGTTAATAGAACACAAGCAGTTCATTTTGCCGGACTGTTCGAAAGAGATACCGCGGCCCTGGAACACAAAGGGCAAAAAAAAGGAACATTGATGGGTTTTAGTCAGTACAAGTCAGATATTCCCTGCCGCTCCACCCAGAGTGGGACGGGTCATTTGATGATTACCCAACCGTAAAAAAAAAAGGTAGGCCTGTGGATGGGTGGCTAACTGGTCACCCAGTACAAACTCCTCAGTGCCTCCAAAAATACGATAAAAAAAAGTTTAATCTTGAAAGAAAGAAAGAAAGAAAACATATTTATTTGGCACAAGCCACAAGTGCACACAACAAAAAAATGAAATTATAAACTTAAGGCTAAACACAAATAAATAGAATAAAAAAACAAGACAAGCAAGATAAAGCAAGAGATAATTGTGTGTCTCACGGCTGCGCCAAATAGGCCCAGTTCAGCAAACTGCCGAGCAGCTAGTGCCCGACGCTGGTTTTCAACCGGACCTGAGATGGTGATGTGACGGACGTAAATCAGTTTTATAGTTTATAATCTAGACTATTGATGTCCATATTTTGTTACAGAGAATGGAGTCAATTATGCCGTGACGTCTGACTGGAGAGGATGGAAGAAAAAAACGTGATGCACCAACTCCAAGTTGAATTGGTACATATTTCACAATTGGAATTGGTGCATTACATTATCTTAAAACTATAATAAGCCGTTGGTCCCAGCTGTCATTTGTAGATGATCTTTGACAGTCGTTACAGGTAGTCCGAAGACCTCAGGACTGGTTGTCGGACTTTGAAACCCTCAAAGTCAGACAACCAGTCTTACCAAGGGTTAGCGTGCCAGCCAGTAAGTTGGTTGTACAGGTCAAATGCGGAGAATTTGGTTCATGAAAACGAACAATAGACTTACTTAGACTTTGCCGTTCGAGCTGACCAATATTGAACCGAGCAACAATGTTGGTCGGTGTGAGCGGATGCCGAAACAATTCGTATTCAATAAAAAGTTCTATATAAAACAAAGCCTTCTTTCAATAAAACTTTCTATCTATACAAATAATAAAAATGGAATGTCTGTTTGTAATTCCAAAATAATAGCTTTTTACTGAATGCGTATGAAAGTATAATGTCTTGAATGTCCTGTTGTTTGAACGTAAGAGGTGCTGATGTCAAGCTGCGTCTATGCTAGGCGAGCCGAACACGAGCAGAGCACAAGCGGAGCACAAATTCCCTTGGCGGGAGTGCTCGGTCGAGGCTTCTAAGTCCGTCTACGCTAAGCGAATTCGTGCTCCGTTCGTGTTCGGCTCGCCTAGCTTAGACTCAGCTTTAAATTGACAACGGCTCAGCGCGGAGCATTGAAATTTCAATAGTATTGCAATAGTATCTAGGCGTTAATTTTGGTGTAACCTACTGTTACTAACATTAGTCTAAATACGGTACCTATAACAAAAACACTTCTTTTTTTTTTTCAATTTTTGCCTGTCTGACTGTTTTATTCCGACTAATCTCCGAAACGGCTGAACCGATTTTGACGGGACTTTTACTGGCATATAGCTGATGTCATATGGAGTAATTATAGCTAGAACTAGGGGTCCGTGCAAAAAAAAACAAAACTCTTTGAAATTGGTTACAAAATTCGATTTAAATAGAAAGTCTTTTTTTTATAATTTCGAAAAGCTAACGAAGGTCGCAGGCAACAGTACAATATTTAAGGTACTTTCCTTCGTGTATAGTATCCATAGCCGTGGAACGCGCTGTAAAGTCATATTTCCCTGCTCAATAACACGAAGAAAGATGGCGGAAAACGCGGCCATACTTCAAGCCGGGAACCAAAAATTTTACCTTTGTAAAAACACGAACGTTTTACAAAAATGTGTCTGTTCTTCAGTGCAATGAAAATGTAGGCAAAGCGAACGTTTTCAAGAATATTTGGAATACGAAACAACAATTTGTCTGCGGTGGGAACGAAGTTAAAAACATTATAATTACGTACTTTGGGGCCTTTTGGCCTCGTACAGCTCGGTAAACATCCAGTTTTGACCGCTAGTATAGCCCCCTTCAAGTTAGTATAAGTTAGTATAGTTAATTGCATTTTAAACAATCTTTCAAGCATCTAATTATATTAATAAGTATTTATCAAAGCGCCCTAAAAACATTCAAATTACGTAGACTGCAGCCTACGCTTCGTAGTGATCATCGCTAAGCCGTAGCAATTATCGCTACGCCGTAGCAGTGACCGCTACGCCGTAGCAAACGCGTAGTGGCGCAAAAGGGTTGGCCCTTTGCGAACTATTCGTCGAAGTTCAATGTTTTTTTTAATACTTTCAATTATTTTTATTTTCTTATTAGCTGTGCCCCGTGACCTTCGTCCGCGTGAAATAATTATAAAAATAACTTCCTTAATTGAATAAGGACATTGATAGGACTTTTTTAACAATATCAAGGGTTTTAATTTTTTTGCACGGAACCCTAATCCTTTTTGCAAAAAGCAAAGAGCCTAAGTTACTCCTTATAACATTATCTATCTGCCAGTAAAAGTTTCGTCAAAATCGGCCCAGCCGTTTCGGAGATTAGCCGGAACAAACAGACAGACAGACAAACAAAAATAAAAATAAACGATTTTTTTTTGTTATAATTACCGAAAATAATTTCATATGCATTGAGCAAAAAGCTGTTATTATGAAATTGTAAACATACACTTTAATTTCATTTATTCGTATAGATTCCAAATACATAAAAATCTTTTGTGCTTGTCATCAACCGGTCACAAATCCAGACTCCGTGGTTGTTACTGAGAAATTCCTAATGTAAAATCTCAATAATACTCTGCCCGACCTGGGAATCGAACCCAGGACCTCATGCTCAGCAGCCGCGCTTGCGACTACTAGATTTAAGAGTCTACATTATTATAAAGCACAAAATAAACTCAATACCTCTTCTGTTTTAGCTCGATTAATAAAATTAACGGATTCGAATATTAAGCTTTTACTACTCCTGCATTCTTATTAAAAACATAACTTCTAACTCAATACAAACTAACATACAACTAAAAAAAAAACAATATCACATAAAAAAAAAAATATATATTATAATTTTATTTTATACTATTTTTTTTTTTATACTAAATTTTGATTTTAATATTTTAATTTTGATTTTAAAAATGTATTGCAATGTGATATTATTTTAATGTATTTTATGTAATTAGTTATAATTATGGGTTGATACCTGAAATAAACGATTTAATTAATAACCTGAGAAATAGATATAAAAACAAACTTGAAGTCATCAGCGTACGCACTAATTACGGTAGAAAGACCATATTATTTGAAGGAGTTCATCTGTTCAATGGATTACCGGACGATATCAAAGAGTGCGATAACGTGAATACTAAAAAAAAGCTTATGAAACATGTATGTACATTATAACGTCTATTACTCTGGAGAAAATTTGTATTGTACTGTATTATCATACTTTCTACTTTGTATCTCATTAAAAGCGGACTGTATGTTCTTATGAGAAATTTCTTTAAACCGAAGCTACATCTAGACACACAGAGAGGTCCTGGTTTCGATTCCTATTTCGGGCAAAACTGTTATTAAATTTTTCCATCAAGAATTTCTCAGTAGCAGCCACGGAGTCTGGATTTGTGCCCGGTTGATGGCAATAGGCTCGCCCCCTATTACAAGAGACTTAAACATAACTGATGAAATGTGCGTGTACTATTAGGTACACCTCTGCCTAACCATTCGGGAATTAGAGGCGTGATGTTATGTATCTAGACGCACTGAAGCTAAATAAAAGGTAAGGGACTAAAGGTTGACCTAACTCAAACCTCTGACCCTTGTCATCCTTCCATCCTCAGCTGGGTCGTGTAGGTATGACCTTCATGCGTGATGGATCAGCATAGAAATTATATTCAGACGGGTCATTTATTTGTAGGATTCCGTACCCGAGGGGTAAACACTAGGGCATCGAAAATGGGCCATTTTTTGGGACCGGTTTTTTCCGGTACCGGGTTTTCATCAAAACCGGGTACCCGGGTTTTTCGGTCTTTTTCGTTTTAATTTACAATATTGACCAGGCGTTCGACCAAATAGTTAAAATCCTCTGGGAGGCGGACGCGTCCATCCTCGGACGCGTTTTTGCAAAATGCGGCTTACGGGCAGGAAGTCCAAACGTTCGAAGGAGACTCTGGAGCTTCTATCCATCACTTCAGCAGAGCTAGCTACAGTCACTAAACAATAAGAACATTTGTACGAAGCGACCTTCGATACTCCAGCACACAGCAAAACCGGGGGTTGAAAGTATTCGTCCAATCACTTGGGAGGAGCCACCTGACGATATTGACCAAATCTGGTTGGGATATCGTCGTTTCGAAGTCTGAGATTGTTTCAGAAGTCGAAAAGTTCCACGGTCAGTTGTACGCATCGCATACATCTCGACCTGATACCATTTCACAGCAGACCTGCCAGAAGTCAGCCAAGGTGAAATCGAGGCGGCTCTTAGACAGCTTAAGAATGGAAAAGCCCTTGGTGAGAATCAGGTAACGACTGAGCTTCTGAAAGCGTGAGGAAGTCCTCTATTAAGAGAGCTTTGGGAGCTCTTCAACTCGATCCTGTTCTCTAGGAGAAATCCAGAAGCGTGGAGGAAGAACGTGTTCGTTCTTATCTTTAAAAAAGGGAACCAGACCCTATTAAAGAATTACAGACCTATTTTGCACCTTAGCCACATATTTAAGCTGTTTGCAAGAGTCGTCACAAATCGTATAGCGAGAAGACTCGGCGACTTCCACCGCCGACCACAAGTCGGATTTAGAAGAGGATACAGCATCAGAGATCACATTCACTCAGAGCGGCAAAGTATACTGAATTTCGAAGAGTATAATCGGCTTTTGTGTCTTGCATTTGCGGACTATGAGAGAAGGCTTTTAACTCTATCGACCTGATCACCTGAGACCTGGTTTGTTCTGGAGTCTCTACAGCGATGCCAAGAAGACTGGCGATACTTCCAAGTGCTGAAAAGTCTTTAAGAAAACGCCATAAATAATGACCGTCCAAACTCAGAACCAGCAGACAGAGCACATCCCATTGTGTCGGGGTGTGAGGCAAGGGCTCAATTTCACCGATATTGTCCACCAACGAACTGGAAGATGTGTTTAAGACGCCGAACTGGGAATGGCATTAACATCTCACACTTGAGATTTGCAGATGACATCATCATACTGACTGAATCGCTGCACGACTTACAGCAGATACTCGATGGCCTAATTGATTCTTCAATACGTATTGGTCTGAGGGTGAACTTGACAAAACCCAGGTTATGTTCAACGAACTCGTCACCCCAGGATCTATTGTTGTCAATGGCGGTCCTCTCGAGGTTGTTCGAGAATATATGTATTTACCTCGCGCAAACTCTGCTGTTTGGTAAGAACAACTTTGAGATGAAGGATAAGAGAAGAATCCAGCTGGGCTGGGCAGCATTTGGGAAGCTTCGTCGAGTCTTTTCGTCAAAAAATTATAAAACGGGTACTTTAGAATGAGAATTTTCCCAATTACATTTATTCTTGTGAGAACAAATTTTAGATGAATAAGTCGTGGGAATAATAGAAAAAAATAGACTTACTCATGTTTCTACATTTTAAACGACCTACGACGTGTTGTGTGTCTGATCTGAGACCGGGTTTTATACGAAAGAACCGGTTTTTTTTACCAAGCTAAAACCCGGGAATTCCCGTTTTTTTAGGACCGGGAAAAACCGGTCCGTATGCCCTAGTAAAAACGGGCCCTATTACAAAGACTCCACTGTCGGTCTGTCTGTCATAAACATCGACAGTTGAATTACAGATGATGTATTTTTGTTGCCGCTATAACAACAAATACTAAAAACTGAATAAAATAAATATTTAATCCCACTCCCATACAAAAAACGTGTTTTTTTTTTAGATAATGGTACGGATCCCTTCGTGCGTGAATCCGATTCACATTTGGCCGGGTTGTTTTTACATTACGTTACGACGGTTGCCCCTTAACGGATTGGGGAGATTCGGTCAGGTGTGAGGTACTCGCAACTGGCGTGAGTATACAGCGTGTAACAGAAAGGGTATAATCATATGGAATACTGTGGTACGGACCATCAAACTGAACAACTTTCTCTATGGGGCCACCATCGAAATCGTAAAAAAATAATCAGCTGTCCTATACAAAATTTCAATACCTACTCGACCCAAATGTATGGGACAGCTGATTATTTTTTTACGATTTCGATGGTAGTTCCTTAGAGAAAGTTGTTCAGTTTGATGGTCTGTACCACAGTCTTCCATATGATTATACCCTTTCTGTTACAAGCTATACAGGGTGTCCTGTAAATAATGGATCAAACGTAACGGGTAGGTAGCTTACCTCATTTCCAACAACTAATTTTAACAGTAAAAAAAAAACCGATAAGGTAGCCAACATATTTTTTTTTTTCGATTTTTACTATTTTCTGTACCAGCATTCAGTGTTTTTAATGCTGTTGCTGCAAATGGTATCATATTTAGGTGTGATTTTTGTCAAACATTTCTGAATAGTTTACTAATGTTATAAGATACTATTTTTTTTTAAATAATTTTATTTGCCTTAGAAAAAAAATCTTGAATTGAAAAGTTTTGTTTTTACAATGAAAAGACCAGAATTGGAAAAATTCTCCTGTAAAAAAAATGTATGACACCAAAGTGTACCATTATTTTAAAAACTTGTAAAATTACTAAGGTTTGCAATTGGTATAAAACTTACGTCTAGTCCTTGCGGTTACAAAGATATTCCTATGAATGTGATGAAGAAGACAGAACAGAAATTAAAATGGTACAATCTAACTTTTCTTTCTCGTAATGGCTTATGCTTGTAATCTAAGCATGTGGTTAAGCGTGTAGCGTAATTCCGAGCCGATGACGTCATCTGTTCGGAATTTGGGACCGCTACCTGCGGAGTTGCACCTCACTCAGTGTGAAAGGGATAGATAGCGCCGCTTTTGTATTTTAGGTAAATCGGTGTCTTTGTGCAGGTATTTTTTTTCCTTCATCCTTCACTCATACAGGGCTTCATTGTTGCATGATTTTATTTGTTTAGTTGACACGAATCTCTCTTCGAGTTGATACGTACGTCAGACTACTTTCGCTCCCGCTGTGCCTAACTGTTGTGTTCCTTAAAATTAAACTTGTGCTGTGTATTTGGACATTGCTTTGCCTAACGATTTGGAACTGTTTGAGTTTTGGACGAATGACTTGGCAATCCTACGGACTTCGAAAACAATCGTTTGTGTATGGTTGTACGTGTGTGCAGTAGTACGATGCCTCGTTACGAGTACATGCCACGGGAGTATGCCGAAATGCATTTTATCTATGGAGAAGCAAGAGGTAATGCCAGGGCGGCCGCAAGATTGTATCGTGAAAGATACCCGAACCGGGATCGACATCCCGACTATCGCGTATTCATTAGAGTGCATAACGCGCTTCTTGAGGGAAGAATTCTTGGCACCGGAGTTGGGGGTGCCAGTGAAGGGCGACCGTCACAAGTCAATGACGAAATTATTATTCGAGAAATCGAGGAAGATTCGTCGGTCTCAATTCGCGTCATAGCGCAACGCACAGGTATTCCAAGATCGACGGTACATCGAGTTCTAAAAAGGCACCGGTTGCACCCATATGACGTGCAACGTGTTCAAACGCTGACGTCACGTGATTACCCGCAAAAAGTAGCATTTTGCCAAAGGATGCTTAGAATGATACGGGTGGACCCACAGCTTTTTAATAAAATTTTATGGAGTGACGAGTCTTCATGCCGGCGAGATGGATATCTCAATTTGCATAATTTGCACAGTTGGCAGCTGGTAAGCACACATTTGATGCGAGAGGACAGGAGCCAACATCAATTTAAAATAAATTTATGGGCAGGAATAATAAATGGGCAAATAATAGGGCCCTTTGTACTACCAGCAATTCTAAACGCCGAATACTATCTGCATTTTTTAAGGAATGAGTTGCCAACGTTATTAGAAAATATTCCAGAAGACGTGCGGCAAGCAATGTGGTTACAAAATGATGGTTGCCCCGCTCACTATGCGACGGCAGTAAGGGCGCAACTCAATGAAACTTACCCTGACAGATGGATCGGCCGATTAGGACCAATTTTGTGGCCTTCGCGATCTCCGGATTTAAATCCCTTAGATTTTTTTTATTGGGGATGTTTAAAAGACAAAGTTTACAAACAACGAATAACGTCGGAAGAAGAATTACGTCTGCGCATCCAATCTGCTGTATCAGAAATAAACAACAGCCATTTTGTCCGTCGGATAAGAGCTTCCTTTATTAGGAGGTGCAGACTTTGCATTCTCGTAGGGACAGGGGATAAACGATTTATTTGTATTTTTTTTTAATTTACCTCCTAATTTTTTTCGTACGCTGAGATACCTAAACATTTTTATGAAAATAGTTGAATTGTGCACACTTTTTCAAATTTTATTTTATTTCGTAATTTTGCACCTCTGTCAGATTCATAGCAATATCTTTGTAACGACAAAGACTAGGCGTAAGTTTTATACCAATTTGCAAACCTTAGTAATTTTACAAGTTTTTAAAATAATGGTACACTTTGGTGTCATACATTTTTTTTACAGGAGAATTTTTCCAATTCTGGTCTTTTCATCGTAAAAACAAAACTTTTCAATTCAAGATTTTTTTTCTAAGGCAAATAAAATTATATTTAAAAAATGGTATCTTATAACATTAGTAAACTATTCAGAAATGTTTGACAAAAATCACACCTAAATATGATACCATTTGCAGCAACAGCATTAAAAACACTGAATGCTGGTACAGAAAATAGTAAAAATCGAAAAAAAAAAATATGTTGGCTACCTTATCGGTTTTTTTTTACTGTTAAAATTAGTTGTTGGAAATGAGGTAAGCTACCTACCCGTTACGTTTGATCCATTATTTACGGGACACCCTGTATATGACCAGATGTATGAAGGTGGACGAGGCAAAATGAGAATGTAAGGATCGTAACAGGTCCTGCCAGGGTTGCGGGACTGGTGGAAAGAGATACCGCGGCCCTGGAACACAAAGTGCAGAAGAAGGGACATGGATGGGTTTTAGTCAGTAAAAGTCTGACACTCGCTCCTGCTCAGCCCAGAGCGGGAGGAGTTATTTGATTATTTCCCATCCGAAAAAGAAAAACAAAATGGATCGTAACATGTCAGTTAGTATCAACTTTAGATAGTGTAGAAACTAAGTAGGTACTCCACTAGCGACAAATCAAAAAGCTAAAATGAACCGCATTATAAAAACAACTCAAGACCTATTTCAGCTTATCTGTCAACGTACTCCTAATCTCTTAATGGCCGCTTTTCTATCTCAGTCACAAGTTATATCTCTGGAGAAATCAATCTGCGACCACAGCTCTCGCTTAATGGCGGTATTATATCTTTTTTAGGGTTCCGCAGCGAAACTGGGTTGTAAAAATTGAGTTCTGGGATTTAAAATGGCCGGTTTAGCAGAATCGTAATAGGATAATAATGTGAATTACCTTAAAATACTTTAAAATGGTCACAAAGTGGCAATTCATGATATTAACTGCGTCTGTGACTCCTATTGTTTGTACTAAATAAATAAATAAAAATAAATATCGCTGGACATTACACACAGCGCCATCTAGGTGCCACACTAAGCAACGAGGCTTGTGTCGTGGACACCAGATAGTTGATACTACTACATAGATACTTTTTTGTTTGTAAATACATACTTATTATACATATAAACATCCATGACTCGGAAACGAATGTCCATGCTCATCACACAAACATTTGCTCCTACCGGGATTCGAACCCGGGACCCTAAGAACGTATGGCAGCCTCACATCCGCTGCGCCATTCGGGTCGTCAGTACTCAAACAAAGATAGAAAGTAAAATTCAATTTCACTTATATTTCAATAAAAAGGAAAAAACAATGGCGAGCCACACTAAACGAGTTTTTAGGAGCTAACCAGAAAAAGGTGGTGCCACACTTAAAAAATATTTTAAGGCGCATAAATGTTGCACACATAAAAAACAAGAAAAAATAAACAAATTATTTAATTCGATTCTAAATTATTATAAATCACTGCAATTATTTGCATTTATTTATAACTAGCTGTGCCCGCGACTTCGTCCGAGAGGACTTAGATCTAAATATAAAAAAAGATAAAAAGTATCCTATGTCCGTCTCCTGGTTCTAAGCTACCTCCCCACTAGTTTTCCAATTATCAGCCAAATCGGTTCAGCCGTTCTAGAGTTATAAATAGTGTAACTAACTCGACTTTCTTTTATTTAAATAGATAAAGGTTGTAACAAGACACTTAACGAAGCCGAAAAGCACTTATTCTCCCCGTCATTGCCATCATTTTTTTCTTCTAGACCATACCTGGGAACCTTCTAGTTACGGAGATATTGGGGGTCAAAGTTCCGACTTTTTCACATGTTTTTTTTTAAATACATGTTTTTAATGTAAGATTTTTACATTAAACACCTCCACGACCCCCGTACTATTCAATGCATCCATCAGCACAAAGTTTTGAGTGCGTTACATTGAGTTCTACCGTAAAACGTGATTTTCCACCCCAAAAAAAAAGTCGTTTCCCAGCAATAATTTTTGTGTAAAGTTACTTAGTTTGATGTACATAATGCTTGGTTGACGGCTTCGTGAAGAGTCTTGTTACACCCTGTATTTCAGAAATATCAAAATATATGTTCACATTGGCATTGTATTGAATACATAACATTATCTTAATAAGATTCTGCAATAGCAGCCATTTAAGGTCTGTTTAAAGTGCTTTAAAAAAGGTTTTTTAGTACTTATAGAAAAACTGAACCAATGGGCATTTTATATGAACTCCGTCCCCACCCAACAGTCATTGGATACAAGCCAATATGCTTAAAGGAATCCAGAAAAAAACTTTCAGTCTTTCTCAATGAGGGCTATCCTTTTTGAGCTCACCAGATGGCGCCACTGTCACTTATGGTCATGTCAATAATTCTATTTTATACTTTATAGTACCAATAACTTCATAAAGAGTTTATTTTATTACGTATATACATAGTGTAAACTTCAGATACATTTATTTACAATATTCTCCCTAAAATTAGTAAGCATGAAACATTTAAACATAATTTTACCGCTAAGAACTAACAAATAAGATCCTAAGTTGCAACTTAAAATCTTCAAGTCATAATTAACCAGGAATAGCTTAATCTGGACCACAATCGTGAATATTAGTAAAAATACATGATAAAAAGCACGCAACGCGTGAACTTTCTGTAATATCTGACATTTCGGTGACTACTTTCGCTGCACTAGCGCCTCTAGCGGTAAATTCACACGCGATAGCCCCCATTGCAAAATCGATTTAATTTTTTTATTATTTTGTATTGTATTACATTGAACAGCAAATCAAAATTTGTATTTCATGTAGTTTTGGAAACTTAATGTAATTTTTAAAAGACCTATAGACGATAGATATTTTATAGACGCGGGCGCACGTATAGGATTGATTTTTTTTTTTTTTAGTTTTGTTTAAAAATCATAAAGCGGTTCACAGAATACATCTAAGCACCTAATAAGTTCCAACTGTGTAGTCCTAATAATTTCGGAATAAAGTGGCTGTGATATACACGGACAGACAGACAGACAGACATGACGAATCTATATGGATTCCGTTTTTTGCCATTCAGCTACGGAACCACAACACAACACATAGACCCAGCCAGTTAGGCTGTGCGTAAATTCGAAATGTCAGTGATTGAATTCAAGATTCTTAAAAAGATAAGACCCATTCAAATCTCAAATTATTACCACAAAAAGATTCTAAATCGGGTCTGCCAATTACTAAAATAAAATCTCCGCTGACATTTCCTTTTAGGATTTTCTTATTAATTATAATGGTTTACGTTCCGACGCCTTTGAGCCTCACAATTGTAAAGGCCTATTAAATACAGGATGGATGTAAATGAGTCGCTGTGTCTGGGCTTTTTATTCTTTTGTGGGACCTTGTAAAGGAAATATATTTTATTTTTCGCTTTTGAGTAAGATCACGAGTACGTTAATATGACGTTAATTGAGCACAGTTGCTTATTTGCCTGTATTAGGTTTGAACCTGTGTGTGTGCATGGGAAATTATATGGTGAGCAATGGTAGCCGAGTGGAAACGGCCTCGATCTTCATGATATGGTCGTAGATTCGAACTCGAATTTCGTGAAATCGATTTCATCACCACTGCTCTCAAAACGGTGAAGGAAAACATCGTGAGGAAACCAGCATGTCCTAGAATCAAAAAATTCGAAGATATGTGACATCTACCAACCCGCACTGGGGCCCGCGTGGTGGATTATAGCCCATTCCCTCTCATAGAGAGGAGGCCGTGTATCCCAGCAGTGGGAACATGACACGTTGGTTATGCTTATACGGCTCTGACCAATAAAATAACCGGCCAAGAGCGAGTTCTCGCGCACCGAGGGTTCCGAATAAACTTATAAGTATTTTGTTATTTACTTTGGTTTTCATTTTTTTTTTCTTTACATGTGCTATAAGACTTTGCTGCTAGCCAAAGTTCATAATTTTAGGTCAACGGGAAGTACCATACAGGTTTTGATTCCCTTGTGAAATCGCATAATATGCGACATAAACAGTCATATCTTGTGATCTCGTTGACTTACAAGTTTGCGTTTTTCACTACTTCAAGGAGAAGCAGATTTAAGTATTTGATATTAATTTCAGCGTGATACCTCCACGCGTTCCTGAGAAAAATAGTCTTGACAGACGGACAGCAAAGTGGTTCTATAAGGATTTGGTTTTTGCCGACTGAGATACGAAACCCTAAAACTAACAAAGAAAGTGTGTCAGTTTATCATTTTGTTTGTATAAGATAAATAAAAATAATAAAATTCAATTGGAGAGGTCAAATGTGAGAGATTTGACCTCAGTTATCATGTGTTCTTATTAATCTTTTACTCGTACCGTAGGTAACTGACCCTAAATACTTAGTTAGCTTGCTCCTCAAACTCCTAAAACCTACTAATGTTATAAACTAGCGACCCGCCTCGGCTTCGCACGCGTCCAATGTTATACTATAAACCTGCCTCTTGAATCACTCTATCTATTGAAAAAACTGCATCAAAATCCGTTGCGTAGTTTTAAAGATCTAAGCATACATGGGACAGAGAGCGGGAAGCGACTTTGTTTTATACTTGTACTGTGTAGTGATGCGAAAGTTTGTGAGAATGGATGGATGTTTGTTATTTTTACACGCGAAAACTACTAAACGGATTTGGATGAAATTTGTCACACAGATAGTTTATAACCTGGATTAACACATAGGATACTTTTTATCCCGATAATACGATCTCGTGGGACAATTATCGACCTCCACGCGAGTGAAGCCGCGGGCTTAAGCTACTTGATACATATAACGAAATAAAACATGTTTGAATAATTATTCTGTTTCTGTCTTCAAACGATTAACAGATATCCTTCAAAGAAAAGACTAGCTTTCACCCACGGCTTCGTTCATGTCGGGATCGAATATTATGTCGCGGTAAAATACAACCGGAATACAAAGCGTAAAAAAAAAAAAAAAAAAATCGCTGGACATTACACACAGCGTCATCTAGGTGCCACACTAAGCAACGAGGCTTGTGTCGTGGACACCAGATAGTTGATACTACTACATAGATATTTTTTTGTTTGTAAATACATACTTATTATACATATAAACATCCATGACTCGGAAACAAATGTCCATGCTCATCACACAAACATTTGCTCCTACCGGGATTCGAACCCGGGACCCTAAGAACGTAAGGCAGCCTCAAAACCGCTGCGCCATTCGGGTCGAAATGTATATTTGTTCTAATTCCTAAATCATGCTCTATATAACATAACTTAACGTCTGTAATCTCCGAAAGGTTAGACAGAGGTGTACCTAAATAGTACACCCACATTTCGCCAGTTAAGTTTAACTCCCATGTAATAGGAGGCGAGGCATCGAATCCGGAGTCCGTAGCTGCTACTGAGAAATTCCTGATAGAAACACCTAATAACGCTTTTGCCCGACCTGGGAATCGAACCCAGGTCCTCATGCTCAGCCTCATTGCGATCACTAAACCAATGAGATGGTTAATGCTCTACCTGTGTGCCAATTCCATTAAGTGGTTAAGGTATGAAAAAGTTACAGACAAATAGAAAATTTTCGCATTTAAAATATTACTAGTACTACCAAAAATAACCCGTCTCAAGATGTTCAAAATCATAGCAGTGATAGCCTAGTGGTGTGACCGTCCGACTGCAAGTCATAGGTCTTGAGTTCGAACCCAAGACACGCACCTCTGATTTTTCGGATTCATGGGCGTGTTGTATAAAATCACTTGCTTCGGTGAAGAAAAACATCGTGAGGAAACTAGCATGCCTGAGAGATATTTCTCGACAGCATGTAAAGCCAAGTCAGAGGCCCATGGGCGGCATAAAAACTCTGACAGCAGGTTAGGCACTAACCACACGAGAAAGAAAGATAGATGTTTAAAATAAAGGATGTATAAAGACCCTTCACGAGGTCGTGAGGCACTTGCTCTCCTCGTCATTGCGATAATTTTTTTGTTCTTGAACATATCTGGGAATCTTCTACTTAGGGATTGAAGGCCAAAGTTCCAACTTCAAACAAAAAATAGAAGTTCTGAATGCCTTTACTTTATATCTCCACGACCCCGGTACTATTCAATGCATCCATCAGCCCGCGTAGCATGACCACCGTAGAAACGAGTTTTGTCGACGAAGAGTCGAATTGAATTGTCATTTTATGACAGATTGTGGAAAGATTTCTATCGTCGCAAGCATGGCGATGTTAGAAATGTATGAAATGAATGACAAGACATGTCAAGTTGTACAGAAAGAGCTTTGTCGAGTCTTGGTAGACTAGAGATAGTATTGCCATGCTAGGGGGGCAGCACAATGTAATTGAGTGCGTTGCATTGAGTCCTACCGTAAAATGTAATTTTTCACCAAAAATAAAGTCGTTTTCAAGCAATAATTTTTGCGTAGACTTTCTTAGTTATGCAGGGTGTAACAGGACCCTTCACGAAGCCGTCGACCAAGCATTATGTACATCAAACTAAGTAACTTTACGCAAAAAAAATTGCTGGGAAACGACTTTTTTTTTGGAGTGACAAATCACGTTTTACGATAGGACTCAATGTAACGCACTCAAAACATTGTTCTGATGGATGGATTGACTAATACTGGGATCGCTGAGGTGGTTAAAGTAAAAAACTTACATGAAAAACATGTATTTAAAAAAAAACTTGTGTAAAAGTTGGAACTTTAACCCCCAATAATTCCGTAAATAGAAGGTTCCCAGGTATGGTCTAGAACAAAAAAAAATATGCCAAACGACAGGGGAACAAGTGCCTTTCGGCTTCGTTAAGGGTCTTGTGTCCCTTTAGATTACAGAATGCTTGGATGACGGCTTCGGAATATGCACTATTAGATCTACCAGATAAACGAATCAGTACATAATATGCGCAAAATGATCTATCAGATAAATTCTCCGTGGATTAACTAGTGGTAAGATTGGAAAAATAACACTTGTATACTAAACATAGAGGTCAAAATCACAATGACAGTCAATTATTGCCAATTTACTCACTTCTGTGCGTCGCAAAAAGTCTATCCGTATCACAGCGAAAATGACAATCAGTTTATCGTATTTCTATAGCGAATTTCAACTGGATCGAAATTAAACTTTTCGATAGCTTATATATTTTTGACTATTCGAACGCTTTCGCTATTCTAATGTAGTTTTGTCTTAGAAAGGATCTGAAATCTAGAGAAGTACTCTATATTGTCTTTGAAAGATCCTTTTAGAGATTTAATATGACCCAAAAGATGTATACAACAGAGAAATTGACAATTGACACATCCTTTTTGAAATCGAAGAGTAAAATTCCCAATAATATATCTTAGTACTAAATAAATAAGTAATAATCAATACTCACGCTAAATACAAATCTTGAAGACACCAACCGACATTTTGGATTAAAAAACTTAATTAAAATATAATGTTCTGCAATATATTTAATAAAAATAATTTGTAAAATTAATACTAACTATTTTTAGACGTCCGCGCCGCGCAATGCCCGCGGAACGACTGAGTAAGACCCACAGATACGCTTTGCCCGAATACAGTAGACCAAATTACTTTGAACCATGACTTATACTATGGTATCCCCTCTTATATAAGTCAATAGTTGACGTCACAGGGGGAAGGGGGGTTCTGAGATCACTGGTAGCGTCTTATCAGCTTGTTAAGACGGCTATGCTCAAATCTGTACCCTATTCCTCGCAATTTACGTCTCAATTTTCGTTGCCTTAGTGAATTTTCCAACACAACTGAAGATAGCAAAGGGTTTTCAGATATATAGCTAAAGAAATAAGGTTGAAATTGACTTGTAGTCAATACAAAAGCTACAGGTTTTCGATAAGTTTCCACTGAAAATGCGCGCAGCGTTATCAAGGAAAATGGGGTAAATGTACTTTTTGTTAGGCTTTGATTTATTGCTTTATCTCCTAAAATATAATGGATATAATATCACGCCTATATCCCTGTACAGTTGGGCAGCTCTGACTGATAGATGCTGATAATTTAATTCCAGTTTTCTGCTTGATTATAATATTTACATCGCCTTTTTATCAGTCTCGGAATTAGAACATACTAAAAAAAAAATACTTGGTGAGCGAAAATTGAGTTCCATCCTTGACATTAAAGAATTATGTCTGTGTTTTTTAACCGACTTCAAAAACAGGAAGAGGTTCTCTCTACATTTATGAACCAATTTTGGTTTAGCATTTGTTTTTTCTTGGCCTATGTTGACATGGAGCCTAAAGACCTCCTAAAAACCTTAATAACTTCTAATTACAATGTAAAATTGATTAATTACCGAACCGATTTTGATGAAATTTCTATGGAACCAATCGGAAAGTATATCCTTTCACATGAAAGAAGAATTTTTCAAATCGGTTAGGATTTTTTTTTTTTTTTTTTTTTTAATACTACCGCAGACATGGTGGTCCGCGCCCTTTTTTAAGTTATTGGTTGTTTGCTTTTTTTTGTTTATAAATTAGAGTGACATTCGTGCTCCTACATCGGACACGTTTCATTATACTTAAACTTATATGTTATAACTTAAAATCTACGTAAAACCATCTTTTTTTTTATTGAAACGATCAAGAATTCTTTTTTTTTTTTTGTTTTAGTCTGGCTCACATTTTTTGTTTAAATTAAACAATATTATTTTGAAGACAGATGTCTGATCGGTTAGGTTAGAAATAACGGAGTTCATCTGCCTAGCCTTTTCCCAATCATGTTAGGGTCGGCTTCCAGTCTAACCGGATGCAGCTAAATCCCAGTATTTTACATGGAGCGACTGCCTATCTAACCTCCACAAGCCAGTTTTTTTTAAAATAATTTATTGTTTACTAATTAAAGAACAAAACAAAATATAAACAGAAACATCACAAAAACCTCAAAAGGTTTGTCCGGATGTAGAAACACTTAACACTAATTTAATACTAACATAGCAAATAATTATTGTTACTTTATGGTTAACACATAGTTTATAACAAGTTGTGAGGTTAGTACGAGTAGGAGTTAGTACTGGGTAATACAATACCCCATGCCTTGAGACTGGTTGTCAGACTTTTTGGGTCACTGACTACCTGTAAAGACTGTCAAAGATCTACAGATGATAGCCGGGAACAACGGCTTAACGTGCTTTCCGAGGCACGGAGAAATCTCGGTGTGTAATAGGCGGTCACCCATCCACAGACCAAAATAGGCAAGCGCGGCTTGTCGGAGTTATGAGGTATCAAACTTATTAAAAGATACAAACGAATTGTGAACCTCCTCCTTTTTGAAGAATGGGGAGAACAAGTGCCTTTCTCCTTCGTTAAGGGTATTTTTACACCCATTATTGTTCTACACTAATATTTTCAATGAGAACTTGTCATAGGCCTTCTTTCTCCGATATTTAACTATATCTATCTTAGCTGCAAGTTTTCTGCAAAAATAAAATAAAACGTATAAAAATACTTTCCATTTACAAAGTGCACTTCCTCACTTATCCCTGTAAAGCGTCGTCCGGTACTTAATTTCTCGCTCCGTCCTTGTCTGTCACGTTACAGAATATATCGCTGTCTCCCTCGTCACTTACAAGTCCGAGTCCATGCGTTGGACGTAATATAACTTGCTTTTACATATGACTTTGCTTGTGAGATTATTTTGGGGCTTATTCAACATCTGCCTCGCTTTTTATTAAGCATGTTGTCGGCTCTCAGTCTAATCGGATGCAGCTGAATACAAGTATTTTACATGGAGCGACTGCCTGTCTGACCTCCACAACCCAGTTAGTACTGGGTAATACGATACCCCTTGGTAAGACTGGTTGTCAGACTTTCGGGCCACTGACTACCTGTAACGACTGTTAAAGATCTACAAATGACAGCCGGGACCAACGGCTTTACGTGGTTTCCGAGGTACAGAGGAAACTCGGTATGTAATGGGTGGTTACCCGCCCTAAAACAGATCCATCATCAGAACTACCGCAGCCGGCGTAGCGTTACCTTGATATATCGAACCGTAGGGTGGTAATCTTTTTTGTTTGATATGGCATCTCGCAGGTCAACCTATGAGGCTGGCTTCTGCTTAACCGGACTATCCTATGGGTGCCTTGAGTGTAAGGCCTCCAGCCAGGGGCATAAAACTTGTAGACTAAGCGACTAAGCGAAGATCACCCTCAGTGGGGAGCCTCGGCTTAGAGCGTCGCTAGGGGAGGAGCGCAAAGGGACAGGCTGGATCTGAGTGAGATTATTTAGGGGCTGATTTAAAACTACTGGCTCAGCATCGTGGACTGGCTCGAGCAAGTGTCGGTAGGGGCGTGAACGGGGACGGCGAGGTCGGAAAACTAACCATGAGATCCTCATATCCTTCAAAGAGTACTGGCTCGTAACTGTATGAAATTAGTCCCGTAGATGGTGACACTGCCGCCTGTTGCCGTTTTTAAAGAGTTATATAGAACCAGCCGTGTCGCTGCGATCTGTCGTCGCGGTTGTCGGATTTGCCGCTGCGCTTTGTGCTTGAACCTTCTGAATTGTCATCAACATCAGCCTATAGCAGTTCGCTGCTGGACATAGACCTCTTCAATCGCACGCCACTCAACTCGATTCTCGGCAATTCTCATCCAGTTGCTACCAGGTACCCTGCGAAGATCGTCACTCCACCGAGCCGAGGGCGCCCCACCTAACGTTTGCCGATTTGCGGTCTTCACTCACGTCTACCCCAACGGTCATCAATTCTACGGCTAATATGACCGGCCCATTGCCACTTCAGCTTACTCATTCTGTGAGCTGTTGATAACTCTGGTCCTCTGTCGCATCACCTCGACCAGCCAGTATGAATTGTATCCTCGTGTTATTCCCAAATATTTACGAGCAATTGACGGGACAAGACGAAAAAAAATGTAATCCAATACTTGTTATGTACTACTTAGTACAAATACAAATCGGTCTGACTTATGTCATACGCCGCCCGCTTGTCAGTTAGCATACGTGTGTCAAAATCAAAAATGTACGGGATGAAAATTATTTTATGACAATATTCCCAATATCCGTCTTTTATCTCTTTGGTTTTGACAAACAGACAGACAAACCGACTGCATTCAACGCTAATATTCTCCATCTCTCTCTAACACAAAGTCGAACTCTTCAAGCGGCTTCATTTTATTTTCTGTGGCTTTCAAACTTCCATTCTATTCTTTAGAAGCCGCTAGATCTTTTGTTCTAGATCGGCATACTTCGTTTTTTTACTATTAAGTAGGTATTGAGAGAAGAAGTAGTCCACTTTTTAACCGACTTTCTTCAAAAAGGAGGAGGTTTTCAATTCGGATGTATTTTTTTTATTTTTTATTGCTGTTACCTCATAACTCCGTCATTTGTAAACCGATCTGAAAAATTATTTTTACATCTGAAAGGATATGCTTCCCGATTGGTCCCATAGAAATTTCATCAAAGCCGGTTTAGGAATTTGGTTGTTTTCCTCACGTTAATTGTCACATCACGCGCCGCCGCCGTCGCGTGCTGGGGCTTTGATGTAGGTACATCACGCGTCGTCGCGTGATACTTGCTAGTTAAATTTGACACACTTCCCGATTTCTGATTGAGCTGAAATTTTGCACGCATGTGTATATCGCGAGACAATGCAATATTATGATGACATGGAGCTGATCTGATGATGGAGCTGGAAGGTGGCCATAGGAACTCCGTTATAAAACGACATACCCCATCGAGTTTGGGTTCTTATAATTCATCTTGTCGAGTACTTTGTTTCTAGATGGTACCCAGGGTCTGGTGATGGAGCTGGAAGGTGGTCACAGGTAGTCCGTATTAAATGACACAATCCCATCGAGTTTGGGCTCGTTTGATACGTCTTGACGAGTACTTTGGTCGTAAATGGTATCCAGTGTCTGGTGATGGAGCTGGACGGTGGCCATAGGAACTCTGTTACAAAACGACAAAACCTCATCGCGTTTGGGCTCGTATGATTCGTCTTGACGAGTACTTTAACTAACTCCTAGTTACAATGTAAAATTAATTCATGACAAGAATTTGTGTACTACAACTAAAAAGGTTAAAATAAAAGACTTTCTTGCGAAAACAAAACCGACTTCCAAGTCGGTTTTGTTTTCGTAAGAAAGTTTTTTTATGTAATGCTTATTTGTGCCCGTGAGGGCATTGAATAAGGACATTCTCAGTATCTGCCTAGCTTTTACCCAAACATGTTGGGGTCGGCTCTCAGTCTAACCGGATGCAGCTGAATACCAGTATTTTACATGGAGCGACTGCCTATCTGACCACCATAACCCAGTTAGTACCGGGTAACATTATACCTCTTGGTAAGAGTGGTTTTCAGAATTTCGGGCCACACCAACCTTCCTGTAACGACTGTTAAAGATCTACAAATGACAGCCGGGACCAACGGCTTAACGTGCTTTCCGAGGCACGGAGGAAACTCGGAGTGAAATGGGAGGTCACCCATCCACGGACCAGCCTAGGCAAGGGCAGCTTAACCTAAAAATGACCGGAGTGGCTGTTATTATTCTGCTACGAGCTGCCCCTTAAAACTTTTATAAGTCGTTGTAGTAATTCGAAATGCTTTCAAGAGGATTGCCATTTGGCTTCGGTTGTCTCGTTCTTAGCGTTATAGGGGTTTACACTTATACAGGGTGTAAACAGATTCTTCACGAAACCGTCAACCAAGCATTGTGTACATCAAACTAAGTAACTTTAACAAAAATTATTGCAGGGAAACGACTTTTTTTTTTGGGTGAAAAATCACGTTTTATAGTAGAACTCAATGTAACGCACTCAAAACATTGTGCTGATGGATGGATTGAATAGTACGGGGGTCGTGAAGGTGTTTAATGAAAAAAAAAGAAAAATCATACATTAAAAATAAGTATATAACAAAACTTGTGAAAGAGTTGTAACTTTGACCCCAATATCTCCGTAACTAGAAGGTTCCCAGGTATGGTCTAGAACAAAAAAATGATCGCAATGACGGGGAGAACAAGTGCCTTTCGGCTTCGTTAAGGGTCTTGTTACACCCTTTATACCCGTAGAGGGGGATGAGGACCAGGGTGTAAAGCTCTTCATCCCCATAGAAAAGGGTGGATCCCCCGACCAGACGGTGTTGTCTCTGGTGGGCTACTGCCCGGTAGTTGATGTCGGGTTTTTCTATATGGTCTTAAGTCGCGGATAACATTAATAGTGCGATTCAGAATTTTCTTCATTTGTGACGTCATCGAACCCGCACTGCGCCCGCGAGGAGTATTATAGCCCACTCCCACTCGAAGATAGAAGACCTAAGTCCCAACAATAAGAACATTTAGACTGATTATACTCATAAAGCAGTGATATTGACAGTGGTGTGACCGTTGGACTGCCAAGTCATAGGTCTCGAGTTCGAACCCAAGACACGCACCTCTGGTTTTTCGGATTCATGTGCGTATTGTATAATTATCACTTGCTTCGGTGAAGAAAAACATCGTGAGGAAACCAGCATGCCTGAGAGATATTTCTCGACGGCATGTAAAGCTAAGTCAGAGGCCCATGGGCGGCATAAAAACTCTAACACCAGGTTAGGCACTAAACACACGATACAGAAGATTATACTCATATTAATTTGGTTAAGAAATTACTATGTATCACCACAACTATGTTGAAACGTTGGCACAGTCGTTCTAAAAGGGTTTACGATAGCTTTAAATAAAAGAATAATGGGAGAGGCCGTTAAATATTTTACTGGAACGCCATCTGGTGGTTTAATATGACACTATTTATAGTCTACATGCTATGCTAGAAGGAGAAAATAGGGTAGAAAGGGAGAGACCGATGAGATGACGAGTAATAGAGAAGTTATATGGAAGACTAGCTGTTGCCCGCGACCTTCGTTCGCGTGAAATTATTGTAAAAAATATTACATCCCTTTTTTAAAGGAACTAATTTATTTTAATTTTACATTTATAAATTAAAACTAGTATTTGTATTTCGTGGTGGATCTTTCACTTTTAAAACCCCTAAATTTAGTAAAAATGCCAAACATAACCCTGGGGACGCTCCACCCACTCAACCTTCGTTACGCTACGGAGGTCGCCGGCTCGCTTCGCTCGCCACATCCCCCCTTCGCTCCACTCGGTCTCGCAGGTTCGCTAAAGGCTATCTCTAACCGTTACAAAGTTACAGCCCTTTCAATATTAGGGGAGGTCGGGGAGGGGAGGGCATACTAATTTCAACGCCCCTCAATATAAAGAATAGCGAAAAATGTAAAAGCTGCTACGTGTCCTAGTTTCCGAGATACGATGGGGGGAAGGGGTGAAGGGGGGAGAGGAGGGAGTTTTGAAAAAGATTTTTACTTTTCAGAGCCTCCTCTATACGAATCCGTAAAAAAACTGAACACGGGTCTCTTAGATTCCGAGATCCGCCTAAAGGGGGGAGAAGGGGGCAAGGGGGGCAATTTTAAAAAATTGTTTTTACTTTGCCGAGCCTCCTCTACACGAATCCGTAAAAAAATAGAACATACCCCTCTTAGTATCCAAGATACGATAGGGAGGGGGGGGACGAGGGCAAAAAGGGGGGTTTGGCACTTTTCCCATACTCGCGAGAGTTACTTGTTTACGAATCTGACAAAATATACCCACCTCCCCTCCACCATCTGGGAGAACAATTAATATGTCAGTCAGTCAGTGGTAATCGAGCTTTATATAGTATAAAATCGAGCTTTATATAGTATAATAAATTAAGCTTTATATAGTATAATAACCTAAAGTAAATAACCTAGCAACATACTTAAAAAATGGCGTCAAAAAACTCCTCCTCAACGCTGTCAACTGGTAATGTACCCAAGAGACTGGCGGCGTTGCCACGTTGTAAGCAACACTTAGCCTCTGGCCAAGGTAAAAGCCAGCCCTTGGGTCACGGGAAGTGTCAACTAAACGTTTTGAAATATTGAAAAGGCTGTGAGCGCTCGGACCCCACGGTCCTAGAGTTTCAACCCCAAACGGCTCGAAAATATACACACATCAAAAGTGTCTAGGGATCAAGCATTTTTATGTGGATTTCTTGAGATTGAGATGTGGCTTTGTAATAAATTTATGATTTTATAAATTTATATGGATCCTTTTTGGTGCATTTCATAATTTGAATCAGGAACTGTGAATCAAATTCGAGTAAAAGATGAAAATCAGCTGTCAATATTTTCCCTATAAAAACATACAACGCATTGAAGACATTATTAGTGCTACTGTTTCCCTACTACTGATTAAAACCAACGTTATTATGGAGCGGCGACGTCATTTAAGCAGGGAAGAAATGCTCAGAGCGGTGGGAATGATAGAAGCTGGTTCCCGGCAACGTACTGTGGCTTTAGCTCTGAATACAAGTCAGAGTGTTATCAGTCGACTTTGGACACGTTACCGAAGCACTGGTACCGTGGCTGAGCGCCATGGAGGACGGTATCGCTGCACCACACGGAGACAAGACCGATACATTCAAATCTTAACTCGAAGAGCTCCAACAATAACCGCCATGATGTTAGCCGTGAGGCTTCATCACTCTTCAGGGAACTTAATTAGCGACCAAACAGTCAGAAACCGCTTGCATGAAGTGAACCTTCATTCCCGAAGACCGCTACGGGTACCACCTATAGCAATGCACAATCGTAGGATACGATATCAATGGGCTCTTGAACACAGAAATTGGGCAGAAGAACAATGGCGTTTCGTGTGCTTTTCTGATGAGTCTCGTTTTGGTATGAGACCGGATACAAGACGTATACGACACTGGAGAACCCCTGGACGCCAACAGCGATTAAAATCCTGCCAGGAAGTCCATCCTTATAGTGGTGGAACCATCATGGTATGGGCGGGTATTTGGATCGGCGGAAGAACTGAGTTGATTTGGATCAGAGGCAACCTCAACGCTCAAATTTATGCTGAGACGATTGTATCAGACGTCATCGTTCCTCTACAAGTGCAAATCGGTCCCTTATTTCAGTTAATGCATGATAATGCACGACCGCACACCGCAAGAGTTGTAAGACAGACTCTCGCCGCAGCTAACATCAATGTCCTGCCCTGGCCTGCTCAGTCGCCAGACTTGAATCCGATTGAGCATGCATGGGATATGCTACAGAGAAGAGCTCTGCCGAATATGGAGGGTATCCAGTCGCAAGAAGACCTTTTTTTGTTGTTGCAACGAACATGGGCGGCCATTCCACAGCGTGATTTGGATGAACTCATTTTGAGTATGCCAAACCGATGTTCTTGTGTTGTTAGTGTTCGCGGTAGAAACACGGATTATTAATTGTTTAAGTTACCCAATAAAATTTTAAAGAAAACTGTTATTTCAGTCTTTTTTTCGAACTTTTGTGTTAGTGGTTCAAATGTCAAAAATCCCTTTATTAGGAAAATGGCAAATTTGTTTATTAATGCAAAGGTGACTTGGTTTATCGTTACTGTGACAAACGAAAACACTTTATTTGATGAATCCTTAAAGAAAATTTTAATTAATATCAATCAGGAGAAAAGTTATTGCAAAAATATATGTTGATCCCTAGACACTTTTGATGTGTGTAGTTACCAATTTAAAGGGTTTTCATTTTTTGCGCGGAACCCTTACAATTTTTCTATTAAGAAAATAGTAGTATTTTTGATGACATGAAGATCTCTTTCTAGTTACAATGTAAAATATAATTCATGACAAGAATAGTAAAACTAAGGAGGGTAAAATAAAAAACTTTCTGCGAAAACAAAACCGACTACCAAAAAACACTAAAAAAGTCTAAAATAACTTGACTTTCGGAAGTCAGTGGCAAAAAAGTCAATGAAACAAACAAAGACATCGACTTCCTAAAGTCAAGTTATTTTAGACTTTTTTAGTGTTTTTTGGAAGACGATTTTTTTTCGCAGAAAGTTTTTTTTTTTTTTTTTTTGTTATAGCGGCAACAGAAATACATCATTTGTGAAAATTTCAACTCTGTCTATTACGGTTCATAAGATACAGCCTGGTGACAGACAGACAGACGGACAGTGGAGTTTTAGTAATAGTGTCCCATTTTTACCCTAAAAACAGCTGTTCAGAATAATGTACCTAGCCAGTAGCGAAGGGTCAATTTGGCATTGGAAGTGGAGATTAAATGGAGAGTAATGGTTTTAATGGAGATTAAATGTGGTGTTGCCCCACAAACGATGGGACACTTGATATCGTGTCCTGTCTGTCCTGTTGTGTGCACATCACAGGAGCTGATGAATGAATTGTCATCGACACGCTATTAAAAAGAAAATTAACTGGTCTCGATACAAGTTTAACGTTTCAAAGATTGCAACTCGAAACCACCACATTTTTCAACTCATTCAATAAATAATGTGTTCCTGGTAATAAATAATGTGTTCCATTCTATTGTTGCACAAAGCTTATTTAAAGACTTATCAATCACTCATTAAATATTCAAAACCATGAAAAAGGAAAAAAAAAACTTCCTATAATACCTTAGGCGTATTGGGCATTATTTCCCGATTCCCGGATCGTAATGACTGTTAACGGGTTAAGGCATCACTACGACTTGTAAACACATTGTTTCTATGGTTTCTTTTGATAGTATACTTAATATTTTTGGTGGTAAACTACAAGCATTTTCATGTTTGGGTCAATTTCGTTTATTAACCGTTCACTCTGATGCTATAAGTAGATAATTTGGTAATGAGATGTTCCTGCTTTGTAAAATAGTGACAAATTGTCACTTGTTCCTCACCTACGCAAGACTTCAATGTCACCCATACATCTATATAAATAGGTAAATAAAATTGAAATGTGTTTGTGATTTCAACATAACGGCTTTTTACTAAATGCATAATTATGAAAGTTCATACGGTATTTATAACAAAAAAAAAACACTGTCATTTTTTTGGTCTGTTTGTTCCGGCTAATCTCCGAAACGGCTCGACCGATTTTTACAGGACTTTTCCTGGCAGATAGCTGTAAGTCACGGAATAACTTACTTTTGACTTGAAGACAAATAAGGGTTCCGTGCAGTAAAATTAAACCCTTGAAATTTTTAACAAAATCCGATTCAAATCCGGTCGGCGCAGCATGTCTTCTTCTTCCATACTTCTCTATTACTCGTCATCTCTTCAGTCACCTCCTTTCTAGCCATATCATCCTTCACACAGTCCATCCATCGTTTCTTTGGTCTTCCTTTACTCTTAAACCCATCCACATTCATACTCACGACATTTTCCTCATTCCTCCGCATCACATGCCCATACCACGATAACCGATTACCACACAACTTTTCAGTCACCGGCGCCACTTTCAGACTTCCTCTTATGTGCTTATTTCTTATTTTATCCATTCGAGTTACAACACACATCCCCCTTAGCATTCTGATTTCAACCACATGCAAATACCTTTCATTCATCTCTTTTGTGTCGCAAAAAAAGGGATTAATAAAAGGCAATTCTTACAATACCAACTTCAATTAAAAGCTGATGGTATTAATATTAATCTTTGAATCTTATAATTCGATCCGATTAGACATCGGATGAAACGGCTCTAAGCTGTAAATAGAAAGTCTACGCAGAGAATAGCTAGTAATGTGATATCTATTCTGAAGTAATACTGTAGGGAAACCATATAATGGGTGTAAAGGTACCCTTAACGAAGCCGAAAGGCACTTGTTCTCCCCGTCATTGCTATTCATTTTTTTGTTCTAGACTTTACCTGGGAACCTTCTAGTTACGGAGATATTGCGGGTCAAAGTTTAAACAGAAGTAGAAATACAAGTTTTTAACGTTATGACTTTAGTTTAAATACCTCCACAAGCCCCGTACTATTAAATGTATCCATTAGCACAATGTTTTGAGTGCGCCACATTGAGTCCTACCGTAAGACGTGAATTTTCACTCCAAAAAAAAGTCGTTTCCCAGCAATAATTTTTGCGTAGAGTTACTTAGTTTGATGTACAGAATGCTTGGTTGGCGGCTTCGTGAAGGGTTCCATTTTCACCTTGTATAGTCTTTGCAAGCTTTTAAGACTAACTTAACTGGCTCCCTCGTTGGTATAGTGGTCGCAAACGTATGAATGAGGTCCTGGGTTCGATTCCCAGGTTGACATAATGAAACGAGATTTAAAAGACTTATCGAGAGCAGATATTGAGAATATTTTCATACAAAAACTGTGATCCCGAATATTTTCGATTTTGACACACGAATGCAACCTGACAAGCGGCCGTATGACATTATACCAACCAGTGGCGAAGGTTCCATACAACTAGATTCCTACCGGATTCCCTTTGAATAATGGCACAGTCAGTATTCTATAGACAAATAATATAATCACATTAAAGATTTAGGGTGTAACAAAACCCTTAACGAAGCCGTCAACCAAGCATTATGTACTTCAGACTAAGTAACTTCACGCAAAAATTATGCTGGGAAATGACTTTTTTTTGGGGTGAAAAATCTCGTTTTACGGTAGGACTCAAATGTAACGGATTCTAAATATTATGCTGATGGATGGATTGATTAATAAGGCGGTCGTGGAGGTGTTTAAAGTAAAAATCTTACATTAAAAACAACCATATTAAAAAAAGTTGTGAAAAAGTTGGAACTTTGACCCCAATATCTCCGTAACTAAAAGGTAAGGTATGGTCTAGAACAAAAAAAATATCTAAATGACGGGGAGAACAAGTGCCTTTCGGCACCCATAAGGGTCTTTTTACGCCCTTTAAGTACTCCGGCTTACCTCTTGCAAAAATTGATCCTTCGCTACAGCATTACAGTGGCGAAGGTTCCAAACAACTCGATTCCTACCGGATTTCGTTTGAAAAATGACACAGTCAGTATTGTACAGACAAATAATATAATCACATTAAAGATATGTACTCCGGCTTAACTCTTACAGAAATTGATACTTCGCTACTGCATTAAACAGACAGATTTGTTACAAAGTGGGTATGAATAAGTCAATACTTAGTACTACCTACTTTGTAACAAATCTTTACTTAACATATTTACTTGACAAGATGAAGAAAATCGTAATCCAATGATTACGATTTTCTTCGTCTTGTCAAGTAAATATTTGAATGTCTTTGGCATAATCTTATTGGGTTTCCCATAAGGAACTCTCAGTAGCAGCCATGGAGTCTGGATTTGTGTTCTGGTTGTAATGGTAATAGGGTAGACTCCTATTAAAAAATAAATAAATCATCATTTATTTCAGATTAGCGACCCGCCCCGGATTCGCACGGGTGCAATGTCATACATATAAACCTTCATCTTGAATCACTCTATCTATTAAAAAAATCGCATCAAAATCCGTTGCGTAGTTTCAAAGATCTAAGCATACATAGAGACAGACAGCGGGAAGCGACTTTGTTTTATACTATGTAGTAATCGGCGCGACACGTTTTCTTCGTCCCATTCTCCCGTGTCAGACGTCACGGCATTATTTACTCCTTTCTCTTTCATATCATTCTTCACACAATCCATCCATCTTTTCTTTGGCCTTCCTCTCCCTCTCCATCCATCGACATTCAGTGTATCACTCATTTAATCACATGCCTTTCATTAATGGTTCTTGTTTTCTATTACACTTAAATATAATTTAACTGGCGTAATTTGGGTGTGTGCACCACTTTCAAATGCCTCATTAAATAACAACAGCTGCTCGGGTTGATCTTCAGGTTAAGCCGCGCTTGCCTAGGTTGGTCCGTGGATGGGTGACCACCCATTACATACCAAGTTTCTTCCGTGATTCGGAAAGCACGTTAAGCCGTTATTCCTGGCTGTCATTTGTAGATCTTTGACAGTCGTTACAGGTAGTCAGTGGCCCGAAAGTCTGACAACCAGTCTTACCAAGGGGTATCGTATTACCCAGTACTAACTGAGTTGTGGAGATCAGATAGGCAGTCGCTCCATCCTAGTATTAATATAAATGCAATTTGTGAGTATGTATGTCTGGATGTGAATGTTTCTTGCTCTTTCACGCAAAAACTACTGAACGGATTTGGATGAAATTTAGCACACCAGTGGCGAAGGTTCCATACAACTCGATTCCTAAGCCTTCCCTTTGAAAAATGGCGCAGTCAGTATTTTATAGACAAATAATAAAATCACATTAAAGATATGTACTCCGGCTTCATCATCAGCCTACTGCAGTCCACTGCTGGACACAGGCCTCCCCAATCACACGCCACTCAACTCAATTCTCAGCAGCTCTCATCCAGTTGCTACCAGCCACCCTGCGAAGATCGTCGCTCCACCGAGCCTGAGCGCGTCCCACCTTACGTTTACCGATTCGCGGTCTCCACTCAAGAACACACACACACACAATGACCGTTTGGGTAGACACCCAAACGGTCATCGTTCTACGGCTAATATGACCGGCCCATTGCCACTTCAGCTTGCTTATTCTGTAAGCTATGTCGACAACTCTGGTTCTCTGTCGGATTAACTCCGGCTTACCTCTTAAAAAAATTGACCCTCCTCTACTGTAGCAGACAGATAGTTTATAACCCGTATTAACACATAGGATTCTTCTTATCCAGGTGGTATAATCCCTTGGGACAATTATCAACATCCACGCGGGCGAAGCCACCGGCATAAGCTATTTTAAAATAATGAGTGTTCAGCTGCATCCGATTAAACTGGAAGAAGACCCCAGCATAGTTGGGAAAACGCTAGCAGATGATGACCCTTTCTATTGAAACTGGAGCTCACCTGCTTGGTTCAGATAAGTATGATGGTAGCACTTCATCGGTGGGTTGCGGGACTGTTCGAAAGAGATACCGCGGCCCTGGAACACAAAGGGCAAAAGAAGGAACAGGATGGGTTTTAGTCAGTAAAAGTCTGACACTCCCTCCTGCTCCGCCCAGAGCGGGAGGAGTTATTTGATGATTTCCCAACCGAAAAAAAAAAAAAAGCACTTCATCGGTCCTTCGCAAAGAGCTTTACTACTTCTCGGTCTGGTTGTTCCTGATAAAGCCATGATAGATAGTCACCCTACTCCTAAGCCGAGAGATTTATTCCTCTCTCGCTCTAGCTTTATACCTGGCTCTTTCTAACACTTAAAGTCCTTTAGGTACGGATGGACGGACAGGAATGGTATGGAGTAGGTAGGTTTAATAATATTATTTGGAAATTAATAATAGAAGTAAGATATTAGTATCTTGACTTGGCTGGCGAGGTTGTGGATATGTGGGATGTGAGCTCAGCGATCATTGCTTAATTGCCAACTTGGCAATTGGCTCTTGGCAATGCCAAGAGCCTCGATCAATACCTAAGGAGGCTCTCGTTATGCAGCTGGATCAAGGGCATGATTAAGTGCGCGGTACTCTTGGACAAGGCGCGTATTGTTAGGAGGTTCCTCTCTCTGGAGCCCTGACCGCCGGTAGCTTGGACCCTGTTCCCGATACGGGTGGGCTACAATTCTTTTTTCTAAGGAATGTTTAAAAATATAATTGATTTGTAAAGATATAAATAAAGGAAGTAGTAAGATAAATAAGAAGTAAGGTAAGATAGGTCGTTGATCTACTATTTCTTATTTTGTAAGCCCTATTCCCAAAAATATTTTCATCATATTCGATTCCACAGCTCTCGTATCCCACCGCAGCTGGGCGCTACACAGATCTGCACTTGCGACTAATCATCCCCTCTGCCTTACTATACTTACTTATAGATTGAAGATATAAGATATCACGCCTGCAGTCTTCGAATGGATAAGCAGAGGTGTATACACACCCACATTTCTCCAGGTATGTAAAAGGGGGAGCCTATTGACATTATTTGGGTATTCCTGATGCTGGGTGGCAGCTGAAAAAAAACCCTATCTGGGCTGGAATTCGAATCCTGGACCTCAAGGTCGGCTGTCAATCATATTATGTCAAACTAAAATGTTTAAATTGAATACAATACGGCCCTGATTCCCGATCATTATACAGAGTGTTAGGGACAGCCCTCCACAGACTGATAGGGTGAATTCAGTATATCATACTAAGATGACCGGTACAAGAAATTATTGCTTGAACGTTATGGGAATCTAATAAATTTGATTTGTTTTATTTCCTCATACGCAATGTATCGTTACCGTGACAAAACGCACGTAGCGAACGGAAAGCGCGACGACGAGTTCGATGAACTCTGTAGCTAGGTAGGAAGTGAACAGCTGATTTCACATGTCGTGAAATTCCAAATAAATAAATAAAATAAATAAATATCGCTTGACATTACACACAGCGCCATCTAGGTGCCACACTAAGTAACGAGGCTTGTGTCGTGGACACCAGATAGTTGATAATACTACATAGATACTTTTTGTTTGTAAATACATACTTATTATACATATAAACATCCATGACTCGGAAACAAATGTCCATGCTCATCACACAAACATTTGCTCCTACCGGGATTCGAACCCGGGACCTTAAGAACGTAAGGCGGCCCCACTACCGCTGCGCCATTCGGGTCGTCAAAAAAAAATGTCGATTTCACATGATTTTTTCAAATTTTAGCCGTATTATTTACATAAATGGATTGCTGCGTACAGAGAATGTAATTTTACATTGAAATAAAGGAATAGCAACTGAAACAAATATTTAAAAAATGAAAATTTTCCGGAGAAAAATTCCGGTGGAATATGATTCAAAATAAGAAGCTGATTGCACCCTGTCAGTTTGTGAAGGGCTGTCCCTTACATCCTATATGTATAATCTAGATCTCTTCAAAGTTCGAGTGAATCGGTATCTTCTAGGTGCGCGTGCTCCCCCAGGCCACATCATCGCATCACATCAGGCGAGTCGCGGCCAAACGCAAACCTCTTTAGTATTAAAAAAAAGCGGCCAAGTACGAGTCGGATTCGCGCATAAAGAGCCCCCTTTGTATTTCAATTTATTTTTATTATTTGTTGATTTAACGGCAACAGAAATACATATTCTGTGAAAATTTCAACTGTCTACCTATTACAGATCATGAGATACAGCCCGCTGACTGACAGACGGACGGACGGACCGTGGAGGCTTAGGTAATAAGGTCGCGTTGGTTACCCTTCGGCTACGGAACCCTAAAAATAAACAGAAAGTAGTAATATCATAAAAATCTATGACCGTTGAAAGTACGGACCAACTTATAGTACACCTCACGGTTGCCTAGCAACGCGCATGCCTTTCCAAGATTGAACCAATTCGCCAACAGAACCGGTTTAGGAGTGAATATTCTAGCCATTTCGACGGAATAAGAAGAAACGATGGATGGACTATGTAAAGGATGATATGGCTAGAAAGGAGGTGTCTGCTGAGATGACGAGTAATAGAGAAGTATGGAAGAAGAAGACATGCTGCGCCGACCACGAATGTATTGGGAAGCCGTTGGTCCCGGCTGTCATTTGTAGATCTTTGACAGTCGTTACAGGTGGTCAGTGGCCCCAAGTCTGACAACCTCATACCAAGCGGTATCGTATTACCCAGTACTAACTGGGTTGTGGAGGTAAGATAGGCAGTCGCTCCATGTAAAGTACTGGTATTCAGCTGCATGCGGTTAGACTGGAAGCCGACCGCAACATACTTGGGAGAAGGCTAGGCAGATGGTGATGATAATGAAGCAGAGAATTTGGAGTAAAAGGGACACCGCCGGGCAAACGGTTACTTCCAGTACATCATTATGAACCCCTCCTTTTAGAAAATCAAAAAAAGAAAAAAAAAAATGTGTTCTATACAGCGTGTAACAGAAAGGGTATAATCATATGGAATACTATGGTAGGTACATTTGGGTTGAGTAGGTATTGAAATTTTGTATAGGACAGTTGATTATTTTTTTACGATATCGATGGTGGTCCCATAGAGAAAGTTGTTCAGTTTGATGGTCCCTACCACAGTATTCCATATGATTATACCCTTTCTGTTACACGCTGTATAATAATGTTACGCCGGTTGCCTTACAGAACATTCTAGATTACGTGCGAGTCTCGAATATTCCTGTAAGGACCTGTTTAGTAGATAAGAGTCTAGAATGTTCCACTATAGAACTGTCTAGAAGATTCGAGAGAGTGGTGGAAGTTTCTCGAAGGACAATGTACTACTATGGAACTTTCTAGAAGATTCGAGGAACTTGTGGAAGTTTCTCGAAGGATGATGTTTCACTATGGACTGCGTAGAACGTTCGAGAAGGTTGTAGATCTTTCTCGAAGGATCGGTCGTCAACTCGTCATATAAATAGACGTCATGTTTGCGGATGCAGTCAGTCTGATTTTGGCTACACAACGAAGCGAATCGAAGATCGAAGTTGTAGAAGTGCGATATCTAAGTGAATAGTGATCAGTAGTGACACTACTGATCACTATTCACTTAAATATCGCACTTAGTGTATTTGTGAGTAAGTTATTTCGTGTTTAATCGGTAGTATTTAATTTATCCCATACACAGCTCGTAACAATAATATCTAATAAATATTTTTTTCTATGTAATTGTTATGTACCTATCTTCATTTCTATTGAATATAACTAATGCTAATTGAATTATTTTATTTTGTTGTTTTTTTATGTGCTGACTGTTTTTATTACTATTATGCTTTAAGGATTTTATCTGAAATAAACGTTTATTAATATTATTTATTATATATTTTGACCGTGTAGGACGTAGGCTTTTCACTTTTGTAGGTAACAGATGTTTTTAGAGTTCCGTACCCAAGGGGTAAAAACGAGACCCAATTACTAAGACTCCACTGTCCGTCTGTCTGTTTGTCACCAGGCTACCGATCCGTGATAGCTAGACAGTTGAAATCTTCACAAATGGTGTATGTCTATCCGCTAGAACAACAACTACTAAAAACAGAATAAAATAAATATTTGACGACCCGAATGGCGCAGCGGTAGTGAGGCTGAATTACGTTCTTAAGGTCCCGGGTTAAAATCCCGGTAGGAGCAAATGTTTGTGTGATGAGCATGGACAGTTTCCGAGTCATGGATGTTTATATGTATGATAAGTATGTATTTACAAACAAAAAGTATCTATGTAGTAATATCAACTATCTGGTGTCCACGACACAAGCCTCGTTGCTTAGTGTGGCACCTAGATGGCGCTGTGTGTAATGTCCAGAGATATATATGTTTTTTTTTGGGGTGAAATTACACGTTTTACGGTAGGACTCAATGTAACGCACTCAAAATATTGATACATTGAATAGTACGGGGGTCGTGGAGGTGTTTTAAGTAAAGTTATAATATTAAAAATTTGTATTTATAAAACAGTTATTATGATAAAGTCAGAACTTTGACCCCCAATATCTCCGTAACTAGAAGGTTCCCTGGTATGGTCTAGAACAAAAAAATGATCGCAATGACGGGGAGGACAAGTGGCTTTCGGCTCCGTTAGAGGTACTTTTACACCAATTATAGTATTCAGCTGTATCCGGTTAGACTGGAACTCGATCAAAACATAGTTGGCAAAAAACTAGGCATACGACACGATTTATTCTCGTGTTACACGAGATAATCGAATACATATTTCCCAGATCTTTATCGTCTTAGTATTGAATTTATTTCAGCATCAATTTGATTATACATCCAAATACATTTATCTATACAAAATTCGGCCCCTACTTTTATATCAAAAACCCTCACAATGCAAACTCAACTTTATTTCCTTGTTTTTAAATTCCAGAATTCACTGCCAATTCAACAAAATTCTTCACACCCAGTGACTCGAGAATATTGTTAAGGGAAAAGAGACTTTATCGTCGAAGGTAAGGATTGGAAATCATTTGTCGATGGTAGTCAATTCATTAGGTCGGGTTATGGTGCCAATGATTTGCACTTCGCGTGGGATATTGTTGTAATTATAATTAGATTAAATGATGAGTCATTAAATTGAACCAAGAAGCATAACGTAACGCTTTTTAGGGTTCCGTAACTCAAAAGGAAAAAACACCGGCCAAGTGCCAGTCGGACTCGCGCACGAAGGGTTCCTTACAAATATCTAAAAAAAAAAACACGTTTCTTGTATGGGAGCCCTCCTTAAATATTTATGTCTGTGTGAACCCTAAAAAGGAACCCTTATCCTTGTAGTTGAGCGCCTTCAGTTATAAGTCGAGCTACACGATAACTGACAAATGCTTGCACTGACTGGACAGGTCCACTCAAATCTGTGTGGTTCTTTCTTCAAGAGACCTTCTCAGACACTAATCTGCATAGTCCTCATGTGAGTCTGGACTTTAAAAGAGACTATGACCTCTGAGTTTGTTTCGGCTGTTTCTTCTCAGAGTAGTCAGGTACGAAACACGGCCGGCGTTTCGTACTAGTCCTAGTTAAAAAAAAAAATACGAGTAAAAGTCTAAATAGGTAAAAACCTATTTTCAAAATAAACATCATTTATCATAATAATACCTGTTCCGTTTGGGAATCGAACATGGGACTCGAAACTCAAAAAGCTAAACATCTTTTATTGAACTGCGTGAGTGCGTCCAAACAAAAATTAAGATTGCTACGCCGTAGCAGACGCGTAGGTGTTTCTGCTACGCCGTAGCTGAACAAACTACGAGCCATTTCGACAATTAAAATAATCATGACATTTATGTTAAGACCTGCCGCTTTTGTGTAGTGGTCACAAATACGAAAACTGATTACATGATCACTTCGTTTTTCAGGGTTCCGTTCCCGAAGGGTAACCAACGGTCCGTCCGTCTGTCAGCGAGCTGTATCTCGTGATCCGTAATAGGTTGACAGTTAAAATTTTCACAGAATGTGTATTTCTGTTGCCGCTATAACAAAAAATAAAAAAAGTATCCATACATATATGTGGTGTCACTGTGTCCAGCACTGGCGTCCAGCACTGGCGTCCAGCACTGGCGTCCAGCACTGGCGTCCAGCACTGGCGTCCAGCACTGGCGTCCAGCACTGGCGTCCAGCACTGGCGTCCAGCACTGGCGTCCAGCACTGGCGTCCAGCACTGGCGTCCAGCACTGGCGTCCAGCACTGGCGTCCAGCACTGGCGTCCAGCACTGGCGTCCAGCACTGGCGTCCAGCACTGGCGTCCAGCACTGGCGTCCAGCACTGGCGTCCAGCACTGGCGTCCAGCACTGGCGTCCAGCACTGGCGTCCAGCACTGGCGTCCAGCACTGGCGTCCAGCACTGGTTAGTACCCCGTCATTACAAGCGAAATACCTGATAAAACAGAACATCTTTGAAAAATTATCGAGAATATAATTATAGATTTATAAAATCGTCCTACATTTTCCCCATACCATGTCCCCCTGACCGGTGGGTGCTCAATAGAATTCGCGCGATGTCAGTTATTTAATAAAGCCGTCGAGCGCTCGACGCGCCAATGTGCGCGCCAGGAATGTTACAGCGATACCCCCACGCACACAGCCTGTATAAGTGTGTTATGAACACCCTGTATGTATTGGTCGAAATAGTACTTTCTGTATAAGTATGTGATAAATACCGTACCGTATAATTGTTTTATGAACCCTTTTTGTGGAAAAATATGTTTAATATAACACATGGTGTAACAAGACCCGTCACGAAGCCGTCAACCAAGCACTCTGTACATCAAACTAAGTAACTTTACGCAAAAAATATTGCTGGGAATCAACTTTTTTTTGGGGTGAAAAATCACATTTTTCGGTAGGACTCAATGTAGCGCACTCAAAACATTGTGCTGATGGATGCATTGACATAGTATGGGGGTCGTGGAGATGTTTATAGTAAAAATCTTAAATCGTTTAAAAAAAAAACTTGTGAAAAGTGTGGAACTTTGACCCCCAATATGTCCGTAACTAGAAGGTTCCCAGGTATGGTCTAGAACAAAAAAATGATCGCAATGACGGGGAGAACATGTGCCTTTCGGCTTCGTTAAGGGTCTTGTTACATCCTTCATTCGAAACGGTACTTTTAAGACTTTTGTTTTTAACATGCATTTATTAGGTTCACTGTCTCGGTGGTCTAGTGGTCAAGCACGACTGCTGACCTGAAAGTCCTGGGTTCGATTCCCGGGCCGGGCAAAGTGTTGTTGGGTTTTCCATCAGGAATTTCTCGGTAGCAGCCACGGAATCTGGATTTGTGCCCGGTTGATGGCAATAGGCTCGCCCCCTATTTCATGGGAGTTAAACATAATTGGCGAAATGAGGGTGTACTATTAGGTACACCTGTGCATAGCCCTTCCGAGATTACAGGCGTGAAGTCATGTGTAATTGCGTTTTAAAAACATATCTATTTAAATAAAAGAACTTCAAGTTAGTTACACTATTTATAACTCAAGAACGGCTGAACCGATTTGGCTGAAAATTGGTGGGGACCTTAGAACCAGGAGACGGATATACTACACACTTTTATCTCTTTTTTTAACTTTTATTTTAAAGTAACTAACTTATTAATAAAATTAAAAAATGGCGTCAAATAACATTGCGAGCCCATTCCCTCTCATGGAGAGGAGGCGAGTGTCCCAGCAGTGGGAACATTAAAGGCTGATTATGCTATGCCTCGCGGACGAAGTTTGTAGTTTATATATAGGTACACCTACCACTGCTTGTCTCTGCATCACCCAAAGGTTGACTGGTAGAAAATGCCTATGGCATTAAGTTCGCCTCTGTACTATGTGCTTGAAGTGTTAAATAATAATAATAAGTCGCGGGCACAGCTAGTATATTCATAAATCAACTCTTCCATACATTATGACTGTTTTTTTTAGTTCGGTAGAACATTTAGTCTGCCTGTTTAAACATTTTAAATTTCGGTCCTACCGGTAAGAACAAATTACGGACAGAGGAAACGGACGGCTAATGTATTGTAGTAACTGCTAGTGTTTGATTTCCACAACCTGACTGAACCTTTAATTCATCATGACATTCTATAATTATCACTTGCTTCGGTCAAGGAAAACTTCGTGAGGAAACCAGCATGCCTGAGAGATATTTCTCGACGGCATGTAAAGCTAAGTCAGAGGCCCATGGGCGGCATAAAAACTCTGACACCAGGTTAGTGCACTAACCACACGATAAAGAAGAAGAATCATCTGCCAGTCTAATCGGATGCAGCTGAATACCAGTATTTTACATGGAGCGACTGCGTATCTGACCTCCACAACCCAATTAGTACTGGTTAATACAGTACCCCTTGGTAAAACTGCTTGTACCCTTTTAACGACCCCTTAAAAACTAAAGAGTTAATACCATTCCTTAGCCATCATTCTACGCAAGCCAATACACTCATTTTTACTACCATTCAAATAATAACGCGCCCGCTTCCGCGCCGAGAGGAATACAAAGCATTCCTAATATATTCCTGGCTACCCCAATGGGGGCTATCGGGGATGAAATTGAACGTGTCTGCCACAGCCACTGGTAATAAAAGGAGATGATAATTGAACCCCCTGGGGGGATAGAACGCGTTGTACAGATGGTTAGTTAGGTAGAATACTATCAACCGGTTTTTAAAACATACAATTACTATAACGCCGCACTTGCCTAGGTTAGTCCGTGGATGTGTGGCCATCCATTTTATACCGAGTTCCTTCCGTGCCTCGGAAAGCACGTTAAGCCGTTGTCCCGGCTGTCATTTGTAGATCTTTGACAGTCGTTACAGGTAGTCAGTGGCCCAGAAGTCTGACAACCAGTCTTACCAAGGGATAAATTTTACATGTTATGTCTGAAAGTGGCACCGGTAGCTAAAAAGTTGTGTGGTAATCGGTTATCGTGATATGGGCATAAGATGCGAAGGAAAACGTTGAGTATGAATGTGGATGGCTATAAGAGTAGAGGAAGACCAAAGAATCGATGGATGGACTGTGTGAAGGATGATATGGCTAGAAAGGAGGTGATTGCTGAGATGACGAGTAATAGAGAAGTATGGAAGAAGAAGACATGCTGCGCCGACCCCAGAATGATGATGATGCTAAATGATTTAACACGAGAATAGTAGTGAACTCCCTGCATTTTTAAAAACGTTCGCTACTCTTTTTAATCTATCAAAAATCAGTCCAAAAATGTTAATATTTTCATGATTAAATTTTCGCTAAAATGAGCTAACGGCTTTAGTGTTTTAAATTCTATCTTTAATAGATATGGGAATTAGCGTTCTGACTGAACTCCCTCTTAAGTCTTTCAAAGAGGTGTCGTATCTATATCTTAGTCTGTGGGACGAGGGGAGGTCAAATACTAAGGATAATGCGGAGCACTTCAGTTCAGCGCGGTTCACATGGCGATAACTTCGATAATATTCATAGCTCTTTGCGAAGGAGGTCGTCCGAAGAATTATTGGCACCATATCTATTCTACATTAATTATATACATAACAACCCGCCCCGGCTTCGCACGGGTGCAATGTTATACATATAAACCTTCCTCTAGAATCACTCTATCTATTAAAAAAAACCGCATCAAAATCCGTTGCGTAGTTTTAAAGATCTAAGCATACATAGGGACAGACAGACTTTGTTTATACTATGTGGTGACAGTGATTAATTAAAAATTATTAAATAAACTAACAACAAACTAAGGGCATCGAAAAAGTGCTCCTCAACGCTGTCAGTTAGTAATGTGCCCGAGAGACTGGTTGGCACGTTTATGGCAACACTTAGCCTCTGCCAAGGTAAAAGCCAGCCCTTGGGTCACGGGAAGCGTCAATTAGGCGTTTCTAAATATCCTGAAACAGGCTATGAGCACTGTACGAGCATCGCCACATGATATTCATTGTTTTAGTTTTTACCTGAACTAGCAGTTGCTAAATTCACAGATTTATGTACATTCGCTGACTAGGCTATTACGCCCGCCACAAGTCACCTACTTTATGTATTATATATTTTAATGTTTTACATAATAAACAATCAATCATTTACGGACACAAAAACAGTGGTTTTATTCCCTGTACACATCCCGTGTGATTCGTCCATCTACATACAACATCTCAGTGTGCGGAGCTGCTGCCCGTACATTTTTGGTCCTTCGAGCCGGATTCCCACTCCTGGAGCAAACAGCGCTACAAGCCGCACAGGTACGAAGTGTTTCTACTTACGATAGCGAATCGGTTTGACTGGTCTTCCACAAGCGGATCGCCCCAGTCAGATTGAGAAGGCGCACAATATCGTAGGGAGAGATTCCTTCGGACCCTGTGATCGCCACAGGAAACATCAACATTTGGTGGTTCGGGAACTACATCCATAACAACTCAACAGTGAAGTCAACAGGGCTAACGTCGATCAACAATACGCATACATACTCGTATAACAACTATGGACGCTAGACAACAAGAACTTCTCAAGCGGCAGGGAATCATCGCAGAGGGCATCCGGAAAATTGGTGTCAACCTTGGAAAGGATGGCCCTGACCGTAAAACCGCAACATACATCCGGGGTAGACTGGATACTCTCCAGGCGCACTGGAACGAATTTGAGATGAACCATGGCGTACTACAAGGCGCCACGGACCGGACCGACATATACTATACTACAAAAGTGTATGACATGGTCAAGGCGGAATACTCAAACATACAACATAAGCTGCAAACATGGGCTACCTACACTACGGAACCCGCCGGTCACCAAGGTGAAGAAAACAAGAACACTGGAGTCCTTTCAAAATCAGACGAGCTCAAAACTCAACAAGCAACTAACTTCAGAGCCTTCTCCCGTTTCACCAACAACCTGCGTACTGCTGACATTATCGAGAAATGGGATATTGAAGACAAACTCAGGACCCTCGAATCTCGATGGAGGGTGATTGATGAAGTACACTGGCAGCTCGACAACATTCTCGTCGGTAGCGACGTTAACTACGAGCTTGAGTTCTCGCAGTATGAAGAAACGTACGAGTGCACAAAGCGAGATCTTAACCGCAAGCTCAACCTCGCTGTCCAACAACGGGACAGCGCGCCGAGGATCGAAATACCAACATTCTCTGGCAACTACACACAATGGCCGACATTCCTTGACCTATACATTGCGGCAATCCACAACAACCCTTCCCTCTCGAAGGGGCAGAAAATGCAACACCTAAAAGGGAAGCTAAAAGGAGAGGCTGAGCGCCTTGTGCAACATTTGCCTGTTTCCGAAAGCAACTACGACTCCTGCTGGGAAATTCTCCACCATAGGTACAATAACTTGCAGCTGCTCTTCACCAAACAAATGCAAGTTTTGATGAGTCAACATGCCATTCAACATCAAAACGCCTACGAATTGAAGCGCCTACACGACACCAGTCTCGAAACCGTGCACGCGTTGCGTAACTTGGGCATCGACACGACAACATGGGACCCAATTTTGGTGCATATCCTGACAGGAAAACTGGACACGCAGACCTATTCTGATTACATGGAGGCAAGGAAGAGTCCAAGAGGGCTTTCCGATTTCAAAGAATTCATCCAGTTCATCGAAGGGAAGTTCACGGCGCTGGAATCAGTGGTGAAGAAAACAAACAAACCAAACAAACAAACAGATGCCGACGCGTCCTCAAACAAAGGGAGCTCGACGACAACAGTACAAAGGGATGCGTACAATAGATACAGGCGCTATCCCAAGGCAAACCATACAAGCTCCGACAGAAATTGTCCTGTTTGCAAAACAAGCCACATCTTGCTCTACTGCAAAGCGTTTCAAGAGATGTCGCCAGACATAAAAATTAGGACAATTGAGCAATTGAACATTTGCAAAAACTGCATGTATCCGCACAACGGAAAGAAATGCAACTCGCAAAAAAGATGCAAAGTGTGCAACGGCGCACATCACACCACGCTACATGACCTAGCTCGTGATACTACGTCAGCGACACTGTCATCAAGTCAACAGACCGACAACGTGACTAACAACAACTCGCAGCGAAAAGCTAATCACGTGTCAGGAAATTTTAACGAAGTTCTACTAGCTACAGTACAGCTTAAAGTAAAGGCCGCAGATGGAACTTACACCGTACTCAGATGTCTCCTAGATCAAGGCTCCCAACTGAACCTTATAACAGAATCTGCTGTGCAACGACTTGGCCTCCCGCGATGCAACCACAACTCAACTGTGTCGGGGATCGGAACATTTGCCAGCCAGAGCAACGGAACCGTTCAGTTGGACTGTAGGTCCCTTTACGGAGATTACGAGTTTTCAACGCCGGCACTAGTAATGGCTAAACTACTGAACAATCTACCTAACTACTCCTTCGAAAAACAAGATTGGCCTCACATAGAAAACATTAACCTGGCCGACCCACATTTCAACTTATCAAGGCCGATTGACATTCTGCTTGACGCCGGAGTATATGGCGACATAGTCATGAGCAGCATCATTCGAGGAAACATATACGCACCTATAGCACAACAAACTAAGCTTGGCTGGGTATTAGTTGGTAACACGAATACTTTCAACTGTCATGTCGTGGTAGACACTAACGATATCTCTCGCTTTTGGGAAATTGAAGAGATAACATCGGACGACAAGTCTACAAGTGTCGAGGAGGAGTACTGCGAGAGGCTGTATACTGACACAACTAAAAGACTAGAAGACGGGCGATACGAAGTTAGAATCCCCATGAAGACCAACTTCGAACAAAATTTGGGACGATCGAAGCCACAAGCAGTCGCACAATTCAAGCAGCTGGAAAAACGTTTAGCTAGAGACGAAACCCTCGCTTCTAATTACAAGGCTTTCATCAACGAATACAAAGCACTACAACATATGAAAAAGTGCACAGAGCCGGACACACCGAGCTGTTTCCTGCCCCATCATGGAGTAATGAGACCGGATTCAACGACAACCAAACTCCGTGTGGTTTTCAATGCATCAGCAACCACTAGCACGGGCCACAGTCTAAACCAATTGATGGAATGCGGGCCTAACTTACAACAAGACTTACAAGCTATGATTCTACGACGGAGAGCATTTGAATACGTATACACAGCGGACATTGAGAAATTCTACCGACAAATACGTATTCAAGAAAAAGACCAGCATTTGCAAAAAATTGTGTGGAGAGATTCAGTCACAGAGCCGTTACAAGAGTTACAACTGACTACAGTAACATATGGCACCAAGTCCGCACCCTTTCTGGCAATGCGAACAATAAAGCAATTAGTCAAAGATGACGGCGCGCAGTACCCTTTGGCGGCGGCTATTCTCTCCAATCAACTATACATGGACGACTGACTAGGCGGATGCCACGACTTCATAACAGCACAGAAAACTCAAGGTGAACTTATAACAATGCTGAAGGGCGGTGGGTTCAACTTACGAAAGTGGGCTAGCAACAAAACGGGCTTACTCGAAGACTTACGACATGAATTGATAAGCCAAAAAAATGTTCGACTTCAAGGATGCAGATACAAACAAAACGCTAGGCATCACTTGGAACCCGCGCACAGATGAGTTTACTTACAAACAAATATCACTCTGCAACAAACGTGACGTCAACACGACACGCACACTACTGTCGGACATATCAAAACTGTACGACCCACTTGGCTGGCTATCACCAGTTACAGTGAAAGCCAAGCTAATTTTTCAACATGCTTGGTCAACAACAACGAGCTGGGATGATCAACTCCCACCGAATATACAGCAAGAATGGGAACAATTCCGCAATCAGCTCGCACACATACACGACATAACCATTCCACGCTGGGTCGGCGACACCCAACAACCCTTCGAACTTCATGGCTTCTGTGATGCATCTGAGAGAGCTTACGGATGCGTCATATATTGCAAGTCCACTGATAAAGAAGGTCAACAGTTGATCAGGCTAGTAGCAGCTAAAACAAAATTAGCCCCACAGAAAAACCCTATTTCTCTGCCACGACTGGAGTTATGTGGTGCATTACTACTAGCTCGCCTGATTGAAAAGGTTAGAAACTCGATCAACTCGCAGACAGTCACCATACATTGCTGGACCGACTCTATGGTGGTGCTTGGCTGGCTACAAGGGGACGTGAGTCGCTGGAAGAGTTTTGTAGCCAATAGAGTCATACAAATAACTCAAATTACTCCATCCAACTTCTGGAAACATGTCAAGTCCGAAGATAATCCTGCGGACTGCGCAAGCAGAGGAATCTCACCATCAGACTTAATAGGTCACGAACTGTGGTGGAAAGCCCCTTCATGGCTTCAAAACAACAACATACCCAAACAAGAATTTTTTACAACGAACGAAGAGCAGAGGAAACTAGGTCAAACTTGCGCAATACAAACAAAACACGCGCCACTCATCGAGCAACTACTGCAAAAATACAGCTCAATGACTTATGCAACCCGAGTCATCAGCTGGATCATACGATTCATAAACAACTCGCGTGACGTAACAAGAGCCAACCGCATGTCACACTTAACTACAGAGGACATAGTGCTGACTCAACACCTGCTCGTCAAAACTGCACAGAACAATGCCTTTGCCGATAAAATAGCGTACCTATACAAACATAATAGGGTACGGGCCACAAGCAAACTGTTGAGTTTGAGCCCTATACTAGACGCACAAGGCATTCTTCGAGTGGGAGGAAGACTTGAACATGCCAAGTTAAGCAACTCCCAAAAACATCCGATGATTTTACCAAACAATCACAAGCTATCAGAGCTCTTGATTGACCAAGCCCACAAGAATACTCTCCACGGCGGTGCCAGACTTACTTTGGGACACCTTCGTAACAAATATTGGATACTTGGCGGCATGAAACCAATCAAGAAGCAACTTAACAAATGTGTCACCTGTCATCGCTACAAAACGCAACGCAGTAATCAGAAAATGGCAGACTTACCAACACCTCGAGTTACACCGTCACGGCCATTCACACACACCGGCGTAGATTTTACGGGACACGTTGAAATAAAAGCTAACAAAGGTCGGGGCATTAAAACAGTTAAGGCCTACATCGCAATCTTCATTTGTCTATGTACAAAAGCTACCCACCTGGAACTGGTGTCAGATCTTAGCACTGTAACATTCCTCGCAGCACTGAAGCGGCTATGCGCACGACGAGGAACGCCAAAACATATCTACAGTGACAACGGAACGAACTTCGTCGGAGCAGCAAAAGCGTTAACCAAAGAACGCCAGGAGGCGATGCAGCTTCTAGTCAACGACGACCTCATTAACAGCACTTCCGAGAATGGCATTGAATGGCACTTTAACGCTCCATCTTGGCCAACCGCGGGAGGATTGTGGGAAGCTGCAGTCAAGAGTATGAAACATCACCTTAAACGAGTTCTTGGTGAACAAAAGCTTACGTACGAAGAATTTAATACTTTACTAGCACAAATCGAAGCCTGCTTCAACTCGAGGCCACTTGTCGCTTTAACAAATGACCTCGACGACATCGATTACTTGACACCAGGCCACTTTTTAGTCGGTGGACCAGTACTGGCACCTCCGATGACGTCAGAGGATGATAACAGTCAGTTAACTTTACGATGGCGCTTGACCGAAAACATGTACAAGGAATTTTGGAAGAAATGGTCCAAAGACTACCTACAAACGTTGCAACTACGAGGAAAATGGCAAACCCCAACACATAACATTGAAGTGGACGACGTCGTCCTTATAAAGGAAGAACAAGTGGCTCCCGCCCGATGGTTATTAGGACGAGTTATAGAGACGCATCCTGGACCAGATAACTTAGTACGAGTCGTCACGCTCAAAACAAAATCCAACATAATGAAGAGACCCGTAACAAAATTGTCCCGGTTACCCATTGAAATAGGGAATAATACCGAAAACAAACCAACGAAACTCTCGAACAATAACCAACCAGAGGCGACTTCATCAACATCACAACGACAACGTCGGGTGAGCTCTAGACAGGAACGGAAGGGAGTTTCCAGCTGTAACATCCTCAAGTACCTAAGCACGTTACTAGTACTCATGGTTACGTGCGTGACACCGTCCATGCCACAACTCGTCAATGTAACAACCCTAGACCCTACCCGTCTTGTATACTTTGACAAAGCCGCAGACTTACAGATAATACAAGATGAATGGAGACTGGTGGTGTACTACAACATGTCGACTTACTGGAAAAGCACGTCTGCCGTTGAACAATACGTCCAGCAACTACACGGACTTTGTAACCGAAATATAGCGTACTTGACTATAGCCACACAACTCGAGCACGAACTAAACGAGCTCAAACACTACAACGAAGTACTACAATCTGACCAGGGAAGACGCGCTAAGCGAGGTTTCATAAACGGAATTGGGAACATTGCCAACGCTCTCTTTGGTGTACTTGATGACAAATTTGCCGAAAAATACCACAACGACATCAAACTATTACACAGTAATGAAGACCACTTGCTCAATCTGTACAAACAACATACTTCAATAATCGAAGGGGAATACAACCTCCTGAAGAGGAACGAGCAAGTAATGAACCGACAGTTCATCGTCATCAACAAAAGTCTCAGAGACTCGCTGCAACTACTGAAAACCGAACAAGACCAAGCAACTTTCCTTACTGCTACAGCACTTGCCGCAAACATGATGGTAGCAAACTTGCGGAGAATACAAGACATGTTGATCAACCTAGTTACAGATCTTCGCCACGGCAAAGTCGACACTCACTTGCTGAAACCCGATGCATTCGAAAAACAGTTGAACATCATATCGGGACAAGTACCAAAAGGATTATCACTACCCTGCTCAAACAAATTCAAGTGCATCCGGGAAATGTATAAACTAGCAAGTGTGCAAGGAAAACTAACCGAAGAATTTATTATTTTCGAAGTAAAAATCCCGTTAGTAACAGACGAACAATATGAGCTAACCGAAGTCATCCCAATCCGCAACATAAAAGGAGCCTCCATGATTAACATAATACCAACAACTCAATACATAGCCGTTAACTTGAAAATGGACATGATGATACCACTGGATCAACGACATCTTTTATCATGCACACAAGTAAACACAAATCAGCTGCTTCTATGTAACCTTGACTTACCTATTTATGGTATAAAAGCAGCCACAAAAATGTGCGAAGCTGACATAATAAACAATCGAGGAGTATCAAACTGCCGCACTGAGGTATCAAGTTGCAGCAACGAATGGAAAAAACTACACAGCAAAGGGGCTTGGTTGTTTACGTGTTGCGAGGAATGCACTATGCGCATTTTCTGTCCAGCTGGAATAACGTCACAAACACTACAAAATACAGGCATAATCACTTTAGCGACAGGTTGCATAATGCGCGGCGATAAACATCTAATTCATTCGCACTACAATATGCAAAGCACAATGGATTTAGGAAATGAGCAAGAGATCGACGTACCAGAGATAAACCTAAACGAACTACTCAGAAGCAACAGTCAAATTACAAACATAACAAACATGGAAATTGAAACACATGAAGAACAACTAAAGGGTCTTAAGAGAAAAATCGAGCTGGTTAAAGAACAACAGGACATTCAAATAGTTAATTCCGTTGAGGCGGAGCATCATCACTACGTCCTGTACGGCTGTATGATAACCTGTGCAACAATATTCAGCATATGGGTATACTTTCAAATAAAGGCACGCTGCCTCCATTTACCTCAAGGAAGCAGAACAGCAACGCAGGCGCACCAGGAAGGGATCGAGATGGTACCAAGTCATACTCAACGGGATCTTCCTGGGAAAGGACAAACACAGGCAGATATACAGACACTAGACGAGGTCCCCGGACATCTTCCTAACAGCAACAAGGTGGATCGCGAAACGTCGCCAATATCAGTTAGCGGCGAGCGTAGAACCTGTTAATAACCCTCTTTACATACTTTGTGATAATACATTTTATTTGTTATTTGTACTTTTATAGTTGGCAGGATGTACGAGCATCGCCACATGATATTCATTGTTTTAGTTTTTACCTGAACTAGCAGTTGCTAAATTCACAGATTTATGTACATTCGCTGACTAGGCTATTACGCCCGCCACAAGTCACCTACTTTATGTATTATATATTTTAATGTTTTACATAATAAACAATCAATCATTTACGGACACAAAAACAGTGGTTTTATTCCCTGTACACATCCCGTGTGATTCGTCCATCTACATACAACATCTCAGTGTGCGGAGCTGCTGCCCGTACAAGCACATAAACTGTCAGTTACGAAATATCTTCCGTGATTTCCGAGAAAGTTTAAAACAGTGTTTGAAGCTATGAGCACTCAGACCCCACGATGACTATTGACGATATTCTACATTATATGTATAAGGTCCCATTAAAATAGATGGACAAATTTTAACAATTTTAACACAGCGTTCAGTACGTCTAACCAAAGATATCCAAGCAAAAAAAACACTGATTAAGTGATTTTATTTTGACTAAAATAATAAATTGCGGCACTCTAAAATAAACATATCAAATAAAAAAAAAACACTTTATTCAGTTTTTTTTTGCATTTCTGAACGCGGAGTTAAAATTTGTCCACCTATTTTAATGGGACCTTATATACATAGGTCATACGGGGGTTGTGGAGTTTTTAATTTATAGTCTTAACAATAAAAACTTGTAAAAAAGTTGGAACTTTGACCCCCAACATCTCCGTAACTAGAAGGCAGGTATGGTATGGTAAGGTAAGGTAAGGTATGTTCTAGAAGAAAAAAAAAATGATCGCAATGAAAAGGAGCATAAGTGCCTGTCGGCTTCGTTATGGGTACTTTAACACCCTTTAACTTGTACTAGTTATTCTCGTCTTCATGTAAACCGCATCTAAACATTCAACAGGCGTCGGCGGCGACGTGGATAGCGCGCGAATAGATTGAAATTTACTTATTTATTTATTAATTTATTTTATTTCGATCTGTAGAAATTCTTCTAAAAATATACTGGATTAGATACCATGTTACTTGGGGTCGGCGCAGCGCGATTTTCCTTCCATTTTGCCCAGTCAAACTCAAACTCAAAGCATTTATTTCAATTAGACCATTATGGTGTGCTTCCACCGGTGTGTGGCACAAATGATTCTTTCGGTGGACTCGCTCAAGTGAACATGAACAAAATGTGCGCGCACACGTAGAAGCGATGCGGACTCGCGTCACTGAACACGCATTCGCTGTTCTTACTTTAGAAGTCTAGGAGACCGAACTTCATTCATCTGTTTACCGAATGAAAATATTTATTATTAATAGTACTAGTTAGTAGTACTTAGTATATTGAACAAGCTTAATACATGAAAAAGGGCTTGGAAGATGTTTGTGTGAAGCCTGGCCGGCCTAACTGCAGCCATTTTAATTTTATTTCAAAGTTGCGGTCACGCATAACATCTATAACAATCGATCTTCTTCTTCTTCCCCCCCCCTCTGACCCCTTTAAACGGACAAACTGCCTCCATCGACTCCGGTCCAAAGTCGCCATCACCACCTGCTGAAAGCTTGAGGACATAGCCTCTTTTACTTAGTCGGACCATCGTGTTGGCGACCGGCCTCGTGCTCTCTTGCCTTCGGTATTGCCAACAATAACCAGCTTTTCAAGGCTGCTATCTCCCCTTCGCATTATGTGGCCGAAACAGGTTAATATACGCTATAGGCAAACTATAGATAATCGAGTCTTGATATCGAGTTGGAAAAGGATAGACACATTTGTGCGTTTGGCTGTCCATGGAATTCCAGCACCACATTTCGAATGGTCTATCCTCTGTCTTTCTCTTGCTCGGATTGGCCACGTATCAACTCCATAGAGGTAAATCGGTAAAACTAGTGCTCTGACTTAAGCGGACAAAAATTATATCGATAGCTGGTATCAATACAAACCAGTTTTGTACGAGTATGAGACAAAATGTTGTAAAGCTGTGCTGAAGATGCCATCAGTGAATGAACTTTAACTTTGATAGCTCATATCTCGGAAAAGTGACACTTTACAACATTTTGTCTCATACAAAACTGGTTTGTATCAAATATAAGCTATCGATTAATATGGGTTTCAAGAAGCCGCAACATTGAAAAAAAAATTGAGGAAGTTAGGCCGATCATTAAATTCAAACCCCTTTCTACGTGCTCAGAATGATGTACTGATAAAGATAATTATCATTTTATTTGTCAAAACATGCGTATACATGCAAATTAAGTATGCAGGATGACACAATATTAATATTTCGTACGGTACATGTTTTACCCGTAAGACGTGCAATACTCGTAGTATAAAGTTTACAAAATATTAAAAAAAAAAACTGTTTACATGGCAACCGTTTGCGTCGATGTCCTTCTATATAACCCCGTATAAGTAAAAATCACATAAATTCACTGCCTCGTTAGTCTAGTGGTCGCAATCGCAATTGCTGAGTATGGGATCCTGGGTTTGATTCCCGGGTCGGGCATTTTGTTTTTCCATCAGAAATTTCTCAGTAGGTAGCAGCTACGAAGTCTGGACTTGTGCCAGGTTGATGGCAATAGGTTCGCCTCCTATTTAATGGGACTTAAACATAACTCGCGAAATGTGGGTGTACTATTAGGTACATACATCTCTGCCTAATCCTTCGGGAATTACATCAGCACTTTAGAACGACTCGACCGATTTGGCTGTTTCTTTTTTGCTGTGTTCGTAATTGTTGGGACAAGGTTTTTCATGTGTTTCGTCTTCATTATTAAGACACCTCTAATTTTTCGAATTCATGTGCGTATTGTATAATTATCACTTGCTTCGGTGAAGGAAAACATCGTGAGGAAACCAGCATGCCTGAGAGATATTTCTCGACGGCATGTAAAGCCAAGTCAGAGGCCCATGGGCGGCGTAAAAAACTCTGACACCAGGTTAGGCACTAACCACACGATAAAGAGGAAGATTAAGAGGGAACAGAGGCTGCTTCTTCATACAAATATATTCTCTTTTTTACCTCCTGAATAATGCCTCTAGAGCAATAATATATTTTTTCATATTTTTAAGGTCTACTGTAGACACGTGTCTGTCAATTCCTTTTTTTTAAGTAACAAATAAATAAAGAAAATATAACCCCCTAAAAATGACAAAAAATGCCCCATTTTGACGGCCGTGATTAGAGGACTACCAGACAAATTCGAAAAGTTTTTAATATAAAATAAATTGATAGGAACCTAGACATACTGTTTCTTAAAATTTTAATGTCAAAAATAATTGAATCGGTTCAGTTTTCGAGGAGGAAAAATGGGGATACGATTTTTTGTGATATATTCGGACTGAGCTGCAGCTATCCCTATCGATTAATAGTTTCTTCAACTATCTACCTTGCAGGCTCTGTTCGCTCTTAAGAGCGCTCAACCTGTCATACTTTTCATACAAACGCTCGTACGTAATTATGCAGTTATTATACATCTATCTTTGATTTTTTTGAACTAATAGGTATTTTGTGTACTATATCTAGGTTTTTATGGGACCAAAAAATAAAAAATTGTAGAAATAAATTCAGTATAAGCCTCCAAAAATGGCTGTTTTGCACAAATTTTACCTGAACTTTGGCAGTTCATAATGTACCCATAAACTCTAAAAGTAAAGAAATCATCACGATAGAAACCTTGCACATGTAATGGAGATTCTTAATGACAGATTTTTATTTCACACACTTGTAAGACTTATTCAAAAACACGTATTTCCTGGAACAAGTCAAAGAAATTTTCGAACACTATTTTTCGTTCAATGTCATCGCGTTAGGCGGTATGAGGTGCGCGGGAGACGAGTTGTGCGGGGTCGGGGCGGGGTAAGACGGGGGAGTTGAAATAAAATTGCCGCTGTGGCTCTGGATGAAACAACAAGCTTTTCGACCATGCTCGCATTGACGATAGACGCGCCGGGAAGGGCCCTCTTAATATAAGATACTAGCTGTTGCCCGCGGCTTAGCTCGCGTTTTGGTCGGAAATTATCCGACAGGCACGTTGTAAATATAGGCGGCACTCAGGGATAATGTAGCTTCCTATTAGTGAAAGAATTTTCAAAATCGGTTCAGTAGATCCAGAGATTACCCCCTACATACAAACCTACAAATTTTACCTCTTTATAATATTATATTAGTATTAGTCTAGATTAAAAGCATCGTTGGTCTAGTAGCAGAACATCGCCAGCGTGTCGTCATCGGGTAATGGGTTTGATCCCCAGGTCAGTATAATAAAAAAACAATTAAAAATGTATTCAGTATATAATTTACTTAATTTTTATAAGTACAGCCTTAAGTAAAAGAGTACATTAAGTTAAAAGTCTGTTATAACTAACGACATTTATGTTTTAAAACAGTGTTCATAGATAGATAAACTGAACTTTGATTATGTAATGTCTAGATGGAGCATCAAATTTGCGAAAACGTCTCAAAAAATATCAGCCAACTGTTGGCTTATAAGTTCGCACACAAGAGACATAGACGCACAGTGTTTACACCGTGCGTCTATTGTCTCTGTACACCGACCGCACGCTGGCGCACGCACACATGTTTGAAATACTTAGTTGGCTTTTTTTCTTTGTTTTGATTGTAGGGCGGCGCTCCATCTAGACATTATATAATCAAAGAAACTGAAGTTATTGCGGGTAGATATTTATGAACAGACAAATCCGAAAAAAATCTGAAGAAGTCCTGTGCTCGTGAGCTGACACAGTGAGTTTCGTGTGTCGGGAACAGAATCGAGTTGCGAGTGACAGTGGTTGCGGTACTGAGCGCAAGAAAAAGAACAAGAAAGAGGGTAGACCGATTTGTCTGCTCATAAACACCCACCCGCAATAACTTCAGTTTATAGGTATCCGTGATTATGGTGCTTGCAACTGCGCCGAAATATTACCAGGAACTCAAAACAAATAGTAAAGATGGTAAATAACCCGGAGTAAATAATAACAACCGTTCGAATAGATATTTAGGTAAAGTCGTGCTTACCTAGGTTGGTCCGTGGATGGTTGACCACCCATTACATACCGAGTTTCCTCCGTGCCTCGGAAAGCACGTTAAGCCGTAGGTCCCGGCTGTTATTTGTAGATCTTTGACAGTCGTTACAGGTCAGTGGCCCGCAGAACGAGGCGGCAGAGCGTGTTAGGAAGGAAGACTCCTTCGCTGACGCGATTCGTCGAAGGAGGACAGGGCTGCAGAAGAGGGGCCATATCGACGTGATGCCGCCTTATGAGGTGCACACCGGGCGATAGATCGGGGAGTCTATCGTCGTCGCATTCCACGGCCCTCATAAGTCGTGGCGATATCTCAGGTGAGCCCGGACATCGCCAAAGGCGTTTGGTGCCAAGAGGCGGGCAGCACTGGATGGGCCGTGAACATTATGCGTACCAGTTCTCACGGCTCATCCACAAAGGCGATAGTAGGCTCACGGCGACGTGTTTTTAAGTGGGTGCAAGCCCCACATAACCGAGCCATCTCCCCAGACGGTGAGGTATGGGTAGGCATTATTCACCTTTTCAAAAAATGGAGCGTGGCACAAGAAAAGAGAGGCCAGAGAAAAAAGAGATCTAGCATTGGGTGAATGCCGACTGTAAGTCTTGATGATGGAGTGCAGTCGCCAGCACATCAAGCTATACCCGAAACTGTCAGTTTTTCCCAATCAACCTTGAAGTCTTGAACCCTCAGAATACAGAAAGAACCAGAAGCCACGTTTAACAGTAATTGCAAGCCACTCGCTGTGTTCAAATACAAAACAAGAGCCCCTCGCCCGCGTCACTTCCCACCCACGTAAGGTGACTAGCTCAAACATTATTAATTATTTACTAGCGACCCACTCCAGCTTCGCACGGGTGCAATTTAACACATATAAACCTTTCTATTGAATCACTCTATCTATTAAAAAACACCGCATCAAAATCCGTTGCGTAGTTTTAAAGATCTAAGCATACATAGGGATAGACAGCGGGAAGCGACTTTGTTTTATACTATCATGTAGTGCTTGGACACCGGTAAAAAGGTTACGCGATACGACGTTCAAAGAGTAACTGATCGGCTGCGTGTCAAACTTCTCTTTCAAGGAGTAGTTTTTGTCGCGTAGAAAAGCGCCGAGACAATGAAGCTCGATGAAGTTCCAGAGAAACAATTTAACTGTCTTGGATCCCGCAACGAAATTAATCGGAAAATAATAGCGGAGGAGTAGGTAACACATAATTTCCACTTCCCTCCATTTCAGCAGGAGACAGAACACAACAAGGCACCAGGGTACGACTTTACTTGCATAAGTATCGTTAGTTATAATATTATAATTTATCCATCGCCATCTTATTATCCTTGAAACGCGAACGCAAAACCCTCTCCGAAGCTATGCGGTTGTTTGCTCTGGTTCTCCACTTCGTTTTCACGGTACTGAAACAGGAATACAAGGAGTAAACAAACCCTTCACGAGGCCGTCACCAAACATTCTGTACATCAAACTATGTAACTCTACGCAAAAGATATTGCTGGGATACGAAATTTTTTTTTGAGAGTGGTAAATCACGGTTTATGGTAGGACTCTCAATGTAATGCACTCAAAATATTGTGTTGATGGATGCATTGAATATAGTACAGGTGTCATGGAGGTATTTAAAGTGAAGTTTCGTGAACATCGTGAAAGAAACCAGCATGCCTGAGAGATATTTCTCGACGGCATGTAAAGCCAAGTCAGAGGCCCATGGGCGGCGTAACAACTCTGACACCAGGTTAGGCACTAACCACACGACAAAGAAGTACTTAGCCCAAGTTTACTCCACAGCATTTAAAGACATTAACGCGCCTTTAAAACATGATTGACTCCCCAGCCAATTTGGATGACATAAAACAAAACTGCTATTTCATTTAAAAAAAATGCAAGATCTACACGGTCAAAATTTATGGAACAGCTAAGTTTTTTTTACCCGACGAAGCAAAGTTAAAGATCCCTTAATTTATGGAACAGCTAAGGTTTTTTTACCCTACGAAGCAAAGTTAAAGATCCCTTCATAGGTTTCAGACTAGGTGAAGTCCTACCTGGCCATCGTCTTCGCCTCCCGCTTGAGGTCTCCAATTGGACACGAAGTACTGATTGCTGGCCGGTCGCTGCTCACCTACGGAACCCTGAAACAATGATGAAATGTCAGAAAAGATTGTAATTGCCTCGTTAATTTACTTAGCATAGCATAATCAGCCTATAATGTTCCCACTGCTGGGACACACGGCCTCCTTTCTATGAGAGAGAGTGGACCACCACGTGGGCCCAGTGCGGGTTGGTGGACGTCACATGTCTTCGTATGTTTGGTTCTAGGACATGCCGGTTTGCTCACGATGCTTTTTTTCACCGTTTTGAGAGCAGTGGTGATGAAATAAATTACACAAAGTAATGCGCCTGCCGCCTTTTGCATTTGGAACTTTGACCTCAAATATCTCCGTAACTAGAAGGTTCCCAGGTACGATCCAGAACAATAAACTGATCACATTGACGGGAAAAACAAGTGCCTTTCGGCTTCATAAAAGGTCTCATCACACTCATTGAGAAGCTCGTGGCAAAATAATAACAGCTACTCGGATCGATCTTCAGGTTAAGCCGACCTTGCCTAGGTTGGTCTGTGGATGGGTGACCGCCCATTTCGTACCGAATTTCCTCCGTGCCTCGGAAAGCACGTTAAGCCGTTGGTCCCGGCTGTCATCTGTACATCTTTGACAGTCGTTACAAGTTGTCAGTGACCCAAAAAAGTCTGACAACCATTCTTACCAAGGGGTATCGTATTACTCAGTACTAACTGGGTTATGGAGGTCAGATAGGCAGTCGCTCCATGTACAATACTGGTATTCAGCTGCATACGGTTAGGCTGGAAGCCGACCACAACTTAGTTGGGAAAAGGCTCGGCAGATGATATGAGATCCTCACTAGCATTGCGGAGTCTCTACAATAGCCGGGATGCGATTTAAAAGTCCCATGTCCAGCAGTGGACTGTCAGAGGCTAACAGAAAATGATATACTTCTGCCTGCCTCCTCCTGCTACAAAGGTGTGATGATTATCGTACCTGGTTCTGTCCCCAGCTCTGTTGTTGTGGTTCAGGTTTCTGCTGGTTGTACTGCTGCTGCAAGTTGTACTGCTGTCTCTGTTGCGCATACGCTTGTTGGTAGTAATTGTCTGAAATAGAAGAGATGTTTAGAATCTTTACTATTAACCAAGTATGGATATACAGGGTGTAAGGGAAAACCCTCCGCAGACTGTTGGGGCGTACTGAGCGAGGGGCGACTGTTGGCTTACCAAGATGACCGGTAAAAGAAATTACTTCAAGAAAGAATGCAATTTATTTGATATATATCCTCATACGCAATGTATCGTTACCGTGGCAATGCGAACGGCATGTGCGACGACGAGTTCGATGAACTTTGTAGCTAGGCAGGAAGTAAACAGCTGATTTCACGCGTTAGGGTATTTCAACATCCATTGTTGTTGATTTATTTTAGCCGTATTATTTACATAAATGGAGTGCTGCGATACACAGACAATGTAATTTTACATTGAAATAAAGGAATAGCTGCCACTACTGTTACAGAATAGTAACTGAAAAAAAAGATAAGATAAAGTGAAAATTTTCCTGTGAAAAATTCTGGTGGAATATGATTCAAAATAAGGAGCTGAATGCACCCTGTCACTTTGAGGAGGGCTGCCCTTTACACACAATAGAGAAGGTACTTGATAGCCCGCGAACTTTACTTTTTAACGACTGCCCAAAAAAAGGATGGGTTCACGTATGTTTATGAGTTTTCTTAACATTTTTTTGACGTGAATTCGCAGTAAACTGGGGGTGCATATCAGAAATGCGATTAACACAATTTAACTGTATATTACGACGACAACGAAACGCAATGCCATTATACCACGAACTGTCACTGTCAACGTTAACGTCAAACTTCACGCTACGATTTTGACATAACCTCTTCTACCGCTCTCACCATTATAATATTGTACGAAGTTGGATAAAATCCTGTCTAAACCAAAACCTTCGTATTCTTTGCAAGAGTCCAGCTAACCAGCCGTAACACTGTACTTTGCGTGCTTCATTTCTCGAAACGTATAATAGATGGCGACACGTGAGTTGAACCATCGAATTAGGCAAGTGAGCCCAAACCAAAAAGTACCTGGTAGGTGTCGGGACAAGCGTGGGCGTGGCCTAGAAGCGTCTCAAATACCGACCAAATATTACGGATCACGAGATACAGCCCGTTGACAGACAGACGGACGGACAGCGGAGGCTTTGTAATGGGGTCCCGTTGCTCACCCTTTGGGTATAGAAACCTTTGTCTATTACAAAAACAAATTGCGCGAAAATGCCAGCCGATGTTTTTTTTTGCATTTTGAGTAGAATACTGGGTGGGAGCTGATCCGACTGGGAACATTTGGGAATGATACTCACCTCCGCTGTTAGGAGCAACTGGCTCCGGGCTCTTGGGTAAGTGGCTGCCTTCCAAAATCTGGCAATAGGAGAAAATAATACATTATTAATAGGAACATAAAATCTCTCTTGAGGAGCCCAAATCGTGAGGATCAGATATATTCTGTAGTTAGAAATAAAAATACAATAAAATAAAAAATATATTGCAGGGAAACCACCTTTTTTTTTGGGGTGAAAAATCACGTTTTACGGTAGGACTCAAAACATTGTGCTGCTGGATGCATTGAATAGTACGGGGTCATGGAGGTATTTAAAGTAAATATATAACATTAAAACTTGTTTTTTTTTTTTTAAATAATGAATTATTTGGAACTTTGACCCCAATATTCTTTGAACTAGAAGGTTCCCAGGTACCCGCAACAAGAAATATCACAATGACGAGGAGAACATTTGGGCTTCGTTAAGGGTATTTTTATACCCAGTATAATACCTGGAAACCATCCTTGCCGGCTCTATACTTGAGTTTGACCAGCTGTCCATTGGGGTCCTTGTACTGGTAAGCGCCGACCCTGGAGCCATCAGGTTCTATCTGTTCCCCAACCGCGAGGCCGTTGTCTGATGCGTACTCGAAGCGGAAGGCACCATCTGGCAATGACAGAAAATTTGATACCCAATAAGATTTTTGAACAGAAGGTTTTTAAACTTTAAGTTTGGAAATACCAGTTACCCATAAATTAATTTTGAGTTTTTCTAAATTCATTTTTTTTTTACTTAGGTACCTGAAGTCAAAGACTGCTTGTGATGCAAAATAGCTGCCTGCTGCTCCTTCGTGAGGCCGCCGTACGGCAGACGCCAGGGTTCAGCCTTCGGGATGACAGGACCTGCGACGGGGCCAATGTTGCGATCTAAATACGCGTACGAGTATAGACGTGTCATAAACTAAAACGTGGTAACCGGTTTAGAGTCGGTGTCTATTCCACCCCGTATAATCTGTAATTCTGTACTTATAAAATCGATTTTTCTGACTGACCATCAACGCACTGCTTAAACCACGGGCTATGAATAAAGATAGCTATTAAGACGTAAGCATCCGCTAGTAATTTTTTTTGGAAAATTCAACCCGGAGGCAAAGTACAGTTGGTCCATAAATTCAAGGGCTCTCAGCGAGCTATGGAGCGGGCTGGCCTTGGAGTCTCTCTGAGAAATCGCATCCAGAACAAGGTGATCCGACAGAGAACCAGAGTTGTCGACATAGCTCACAGAATAAGTAAGCTGAAGTGGAAAGGGCCGGCCATATTAGCCGTAGAACCGATGATCGTTGGGGTAGACGTGTTCTTGAGTAGAGACCGTGAATCGGCAAACGTAAGGTAGGAGGACCTCAGGCAAGCGTGGAGCGACGATCTTCGCAGGGTGCCTGGTAGCATCTCGATGAGAATTGCTGTGAAGCGAGTTGAGTGGCGTGCGATTGAAGAAGCCTATGTCCAGCAGTGGACTGTTGTAGGGACGGGGCGGGTGAAATAGGGGTTGAAAGTTAATAACCATCACCGGGCTAAGATGGGGCGGGTCGGCTAGTAATGAGATATTTTTGTTTCTAAGCAAAAAGCTCGTGTCGCATACCTTGATTTCCTTTCCATTGCTCATTGACTGGGGCTGGTCTCCACGGTTCCACGACGGTAGTACTTTGTGCATTGACGTCATTAGGTGCTGGCGAGAACAGCGTCCTCTGATACGGGTCATTCTGTCAAACAAAGAAGATAGATTATTTAAAAAAAAAAAACATTTTTTTGGCACACCCCACAAATGCGCACAATAATGAACAGTAAAAAAAGAATTTAAACTTAAATCTAAACAAGAGAGGTAAGGCGATTCCCATAGGTCACGGCTCGCCCGCGTTTTTATGCACTAAAATAGCATTAAAAAAAAAAACTTGTAAAAAAGTTGTAACTTTGACCCCCAATATCTCCGTAACTAGAAGGTTCCCAGGTATGGTCTAAAACAAAACAAAAAACCGCAATGACGCGGAGAACAAGTGCCTTTCGGCTTCCTCAAAGGTACTTGTACACCTAATAATGTGATAATTCATGATAATAAGTTAGAAAGATGAATACTAAGACGATGGTTAACAGAGAAAGTATGGAAGGAAAAGATAAAAGCTGCACCGACCACAAATTGGCTTTTATTTTATTTTTTATTATTTGCCGGATTTGTCCCAAGGGCAAAGGCCTCCCGTCCCTCTTTCATTTATCTCTGTCTTTGGCTATTTGGGTCCAATCCTTTAGATAAGACTCCAGCTCGTCAAGCCATCTCCTTCTGGGTCTACCGCGTCGCCGGGTTCTGTTGTTCGGAACCCAAACTGTTGCCACTTTGACCCAATTTTGATGCGACATGCGGCAGATGTCGCCTGCCAAGTTCCATTTTAATTTGGCGGCTGTGTTCAAACGTCTGCGATTGGGGTCTTGGATTGAAGTATACTGTTCCGTATACGGTCAGAAATTTTGACTCCTAGTATACTTCGTTGCATGGCTCGCTGGCAGACCCCGAGTGCGGACTTCTGACGCTTCGTTAATGACCACGTTTGCGCTCCACATGTGAGGGTGGGAAGGATGCACGTGTCCATGAGTTTCCTCTTGAGGGGAAGTGAAAGTGTTCCTTTCATGAAGTGTTTCATCGACTAATAGCTCTTCCAGGCGTTTTCGGTGCGTCGAGCGACCTCTTTATCCGGTCGAGCGACTTCTTTAAATTGGGATTTTTGCAGGAAAATGTGGATGTGTAAAGACTAGGCCAAGTTCTGAGATGCAATTGCTATTTATTTGAAGGATAGGTCATATAACTATCCCCAGGTCTTAAGACTAGCTATATTCAAATTATGCTTACAGGAATCTTTTGGTTCCAAGGCCTGTCCAACGGTTTGAAGAGAACTGGCTCGACCTGGGGGTTACCATACGCTTTTATAGTAGATCAATAATAAAGTATATTTTAGACCAAACGGGCATAACGACTTTCTAAGCATCTATTACCAAGTAACTTAACTAAAAGTATCAAAAAACTCGACTAAATTGTATTATATTGTATATATAATGTAATCTCCTTTTAATATCCTTCATTTTGATACCCTACTCGATAGGGAAAATGGTTGAAAAAAAATATTAACAACTTACAATTTAGCGCCAAAAATCCGCCATTTTGTTTTATTTTTAAACAACTGTCTAAGGAAGGACACTTTGGTTTTTGAGACAAATCTAATGATACCTTAATCCATCCAGCCATTTGGAACATAAGAGTTAATAAAGAAATTTAAAAAGAAACATACAAGATACGCGATAAACATAACCGTTCCTTAACAGTCGGGTAAAAACACGTTACGTATACTCTGTGGAAGGCCAATTATAAGCCATAATAACTGGTACATTGAACTTAGGCTATCTCTTTCATTGACTAGGGATATACTAGGCACCTAACCAAGGAACTCGTGGCAAAATAATAACAGACGCTCGAGTAGATCTTTAGGTTAAGCCGCGCTTGCCTAGGTTGGTCTGTGGATGGGTGACCGCCCATTACATACCGAGTTTCCTCCGTGCCTCAGAAAACACGTTAAGCCGTTGGTCCTGGCGGTCATTTGTAGATCTTTGACAGTCGTTAAGCTAGTCAGAGGCCCAAAAAGTCTGACAACCAGTCTTACCAAGGGGTATCGTATTACCCTGTACTAACTGGGTTGTGGAGGTCAGATAGGCAGTCGCTCCATGTAAAATACTGGTATTCAGCTGCATCCGGTTAGACTGGAAGCCGACCTCAATATTGTTGGGAATAGGCTAGGCAGATGATGCATAGGTACCTGCCTGCCTAGAGGTCTTGCCCCCGAAACCCAATTACCCTCATCGACTAATGAATCTAGGATAATTACTCAAGACTAATTAACCGCTCCACCCGACTGAGCGCACACTATGTGTTACAGTCCACCAGCTATTTAGTCAACGCTGCAATGTTCGTAAGTGCCCCAATTAAGGGTTAGGCAACCGTTGCTGAGGTTTAAAAGCTGATGGGCTACTGATATTGTTTGATGTTTGTCAGAAATTATTTTAATATGACCTGCATTTTTGCAAAGACACTGAAATATTTCAAAGCTAAATAACATGGTGGGTAAAAGACTCGAATGAGTATATTTTTTTTATATATGAAATGGGTGTTCTCCGTGTTCTCTTGACCTCAATCTTATTTTGAGGACAGAGATGAGGTCGACCATGATATTAGAGGAAGTTCGAAAGTTGCGGCAGTAACAGAAAAGTTGAAAGGGAGTATGGACTTGTGATGAGGAGGGACGAATCGCATGTGACTAAAAGAGTGATGAACATAAATATGAATGGATGGACAGGCAGATGAATACCAAGGAAACGGTGGATGTATTGTGTGAGGAATGATATGAAGGAAAAAGGAGTAAATGATAGCGTTACGGTTGACACGGAGAATGGAAGATAAAAAAAAACTTTTCTTCAAAAAATAAAACCGACTTCAAAAACACAAAAAGTTAAAAAATAACTTTAGCTTCAGAAGTCGGTGACAAAAAAAAAACCAAACAAACAAAAGACACCGACTTCTGAAGCTAAAGTTATATTTTAACTTTTTGTGTTTTTGAAGACTGTTTTATTTTTTGAAAAAAAGTTTTTTATTTTTCCATTTTTAGTTGTTAGTATAAATAATCGTAGGTACGTAGTGAGTTGAACTAAGTCATTTAACTTGAGTAATTATTCTGACTTTGATTTTGACTTTTAACCGATAAAGAGTTTTATATTCCATAATCAGCTCACCTAGATAACCTGAAAGAATACAACTATAAATACGTCCCCATAATGTTTTATTAAAGAATTATCCTCCAACTCTAAACTGTTAAGGAGTTATACCTTCCATCATCAGCTCATCAACATGAGGTTATGACTCCCAGATGCGTATACTTGAAAAGCTTTAGAAAAAATATGAAAGACGTAATACGTGCCTATAAAATGTGAGGGTTGCCCTCGATTTCCCTGGGATTCCATTATCAGATCCTGACACGGTGACAATGGAACCACCCCGAGAGTATACCCATTTGGATAAACAAAGAATTTTGAAAATCGGTCTACAACTGACTGAAATATCGCTGAACATACACACAAAAAAAAACAGACGACTTGATAACCTCATCATTTTGGAAGTCGGTTAAAAAAGGTTTTCCACCGACCCCGAGTGACATGAACCACAACAGGAAGATTATGATGTTTTGACACCACTTAAGAGGAAATGCGGTAGGTATTTGAAGAAACTATCGCTGTCGCTCAACGAGCGCTATTTCGACATTGGTGCGATAAGGACAACTACAGATCCGACAAGTAAAAAGTCATAATTCGAGGTTTGGCTCTCGACTATTTCCTCCTCCAATATTCGACCAATTTAAAAGATATTTCATAAACTGAATAAGAAGGATATATACTGTGTCCCTGTGTTTTTCTTTTTTCATTAATAATTGTCAAATTTGTACACTAGGCCTCTGTTGAATGCGATCCAAATTGGCCTTTTTTTAGCATTTTGTAAAGGTTCTAGTGCTGATACAGATTATGTAACAAAAAGGAAAACATAGGGACATAGAAAAGGTTGATATTTATTTAACTGTAAAAATCATAGCTCTTAAGTCATAAACCAGAAAGAAAACAGACGAGAGCGTTTGTATGGAGAAAAGACCACCCGCATTTCCTCTTAAACGTAACATGTATATATATGTACATGTATACAAATAATTAAATTGAAGTGACTGTTTGTAATATCAGAATAACAGCTTTTTACTGAATGCATATGAAAGTATATACGGTACTTATAACAAAAATACATTTTTTTCAATTTTGTCTGTCTGTCTGTCTGTTTGTTCCGACTAATCTCCGAAACGGCTGGACCGATTTTGACGGGAATGTTACTGGCAGATAGCTGGTGTTATAAGGTCTAACATAGCTACTTTAATTTTAGAAATAATAAATAATTAGGGTTCCGTGCAAAAAAAAACAATGAGACCCTTGAAATTGGTAACAAATTCGATTAAAAAAGGGAAGTAATATTTTTTTATAATAATTTCATGCGAACGAAGGTCGCGGGCAATAGCTATAGTCTACACTAATATTAAAAAGAGCTACAAGATATGATAAGTTTCGGTTGAGTGGTGACAAAAAATTCTTTCACTGATAAAAAGCTACAACATTACTAGAGCCAAACTATATTTATTTATTTATTTAAACTTCATGTACAAAAGTGGTACATAGGCGACTTAATGCCACAAGGCATTCTCTACTAAGTCAACCTTTGGTTCAAAATAGGACAACATGGTGAATATGTTTCTTCGTTGCGCCCGAAGTCATGTTTTTTTTTTAAGGTAGTGCCACTCGCTCTTCAACTCGTTAAGGTCACTACAGAATAGTCCGGTCGAACCGTGTTCTACACACGGTTCGACCGGACTATTCTGTAGTGACCTCAAATGAATGTAAGGCCCCCAACCAGGGCGTACAAACTAGGTATACAATTAAATGACCGCTCGCTAAGGGCAGGTGCCCTTAGCGAGCGGTCATTTAATAATTGTTAACATTATTAAATGACATGATGAATAATTGTTTACATTATAATTGTTTACATTTGGGGTTCGGACCTCGGTTTAGGGCGTCATTAAGGGGAGAGCAGCTAGGGACAGGCTGGGTCGAATTATTATTATTTGGGGAATTCAAAGCTACAGGCTCAGTGGTGCGGATGGCTCGTCAAGCAATGGTCGGGCGGTAATATTATAAAGAGGTAAAGTTTGTGAGGTTATGAGGTTGTAGGGGGTAATCTCTGGATGTACTGAACCGATTTTGAAAATTCTTTCACTAATAGGAAGCTACATTATCCCCCAGTATAATAGGCTATATTTACAACGTGCCCGTGGGATAATTTCCGACCAAAACGCGAGCGAATCCGCGGGCAACAGCTAATAGTTTGTTAAAATTAAAACACTTACTTGTCTAAAAGTCTGTGGTGCGTAGTATTCATTGTTTTGTGCGCGGACGACAGCCGCCAGGAGAAAGCACCAGAAACATATTAACTGAAACAAATAACAAGAATATTTTATTTACAATTCGTTTTATTTATTTATTTTATTCATTAACTCATAGGTACATTTGTTTTGGTAAAACCCAAGCTAACAAAGTATCATAAATGGCTAATTATCCAGCCCCAAGTAACGGCTCTGGGGAGAAGCACAGGTTACACAGTGGACAACATACTAAGTGTCACTCTCTGGAATTCCGCCAAAGAGCAAGAAAATATGTCCAAACGCCGAGAGATACTATTAATAATTTTTATTGCACGAATCACTGGCGCAAACTTTAATAAGTTTGTACGGGTTGCCGGACTTAAAAAGCCCCTCCCTCGGTCCCAACCGTAGCCTCCTGTCTGGAACGAGAAATCCCAACGATTCCAATATTTGTGGATTATTCAGCATACCACGGAAAACCATATTATAACCATATTTATATTTTATTCATGCATAAGATTAAACTAACTGTATACATTAATAATTAAAAATGAATAAATAAGGTATTAATCACGGTCAAATTAGTAAGTACTTCTTGAAACATCATGAAAATTTTAATTTTAACATTTTTTCTTGATGTTTTATCAGTTCATCACTCTTACAGATTGTTTTTTCTGATTTATGAAATAGATTTTTTTATTAAAATTATCGTTTAAAAACTAATGAAATAAATCACATTATAAAAATAAAAAAACAAAACTGCAATTTCCCACAAAACCATCTCAATTATTTGCATGTAGGTCCCTGAAATCATCGTCTGCCTAGCCTTTTTCTGAACTATGTCGGGGTCAGCTTCCAGTCTAACCGGATGCAGCTGAAAACACCAGTATTTGACATGGAGCGGACGCCTATCTGACCTCCAAGAACCACTTATTATATGTATAGCAGTGATAGGTCTAGTGGTGTGACCGTCGGGCTACCAAGTCTGATATACTACCTCTGATTTTTCGGATTCATGTGCGTATTGTATAATTATCACTTGCTTCGGTGAAGGAAAACATCGTGAGGAAACCAGCATGCCTGAGAGATATTTTTCGACGACATGTAAAGCCAAGTCAGAGGCCCATGGGTGGCATAAAAACTCTGACACCTGTTTCTGGTTAGGCACTAACCACACGATGAAGGAAAAAAGAAGCTCACTTACTGAGTAACACATTACACTACACCTAAATTTACCTAGACATTTAAAAAAGTCACTCACCCTCATTTTTGAATCAGTATAAGCGCCCTCCTCGTTTGACAGACAGACAGCAAATGCGATACAATCATGATACTTGCACATACATATACAGTCGTGTGGTAAGGGTCCAATAGACCGCGACGGAACCTGTTGATGGGTGGTCGAAGATCGTAGCGAAATTGTACCGACAATTCATATGCAGAAGGTTAATTTTGTAATAAAAGTTAAGTAACTCTACGCAAAAAAAATATTTATCTATACCTATATGAATATTATAAATAAAGAGGTAAAGTTTGTGAGGTTGCAGGGGGTAATGTAATCTCTAGATATACAACGTGTAACAGAAAGGGTATAATCATATGGAATTCTGTGGTACGGACCATCAAACTGAACAACTTTCTCTATGGGACCACCATCGAAATCGTAAAAAAATAATCAGCTGTCCCATACATTTGGGTCGAGTAGGTATTGAAATTTTCTATGGGATAGCTGATTATTTTTTTACGATTTCGATGGTGGTCCCATAGAGAAAGTTGTTCAGTATGATGGTCCGTACCACAGTATTCCATATGATTATACCCTTTCTGTTACACGTTGTATACATACAGCGTGTAACAGAAAGGGTATAATCATATTGATTATTTTTTTACGATTTCGATGGTGGTCCCATAGATAAAGTTGTTCAGTTTGATGGTCCGTACCACAGTATTCCATATGATTATACCCTTTCTGTTACACGTTGTATACATACAGCGTGTAACAGAAAGGGTATAATCATATTGATTATTTTTTTACGATTTCGATGGTGGTCCCATAGAGAAAGTTGTTCAGTTTGATGGTCCGTACCACAGTATTCCATATGATTATACCCTTTCTGTTACACGTTGTATACATACAGCGTGTAACAGAAAGGGTATAATCATATTGATTATTTTTTTACGATTTCGATGGTGGTCCCATAGAGAAAGTTGTTCAGTATGATGGTCCGTACCACAGTATTCCATATGATTATACCCTTTCTGTTACACGTTGTATAACTGAACCGATTTCGAAATACTTTCACTATTAGGAAAAAGCGAGCGAAGCCGCGGGCAACAGCTAGTTATTGAATATAATTAGTATAAACTAGCTGTTGTCCGCGGCTTCGCTAGCGTTTTGGTCGGAATTTTCCTCTTTAAAATATTAGTAATTTATAGGTTATTGCAGGGAAACAACTTTTTTTTGTGGTGAAAAATTTTTACGTTAGTTCTCAATGGCACGCTCTCAAAACACTGGCGTGGATGTAGGTATATAAAATTAAGATACAACGTTAGAACTTTGACCCCCAACATCTCCGTATCTAGAAGGTTCCCAGGTATGGTCTAGAACAAAAAAAAATGTTCGCAATGACAGGGGAACAAGTGCCTTTCAGCTTCGTGAAGGGTACTTTTACACCCTTTATAGAAAAATCTGACTATAACCGTCGGGCCGTACAGCCACTAGGCACAACACCCGTCTGGTCGCGGTCTAGCTTTCGACCTTCTTTTATTTACTTTTCTAGTAACATTTTACAATTTCGTGGACCAAACTCAGGGTCGTATGTTAGTTACTTTAGGTACTCATAATTGGTCGTTTATATATATACAGGGTAGCTCCAGTCTTACCAAGAGGTATCGCATATCCTAGTACTAACTGGGTTGTGGAGGTCAGATAGGCAGTCGCTCCATGTAAAATACTGGTATTCAACTGCATCCGGTTAGACTGGAAGCCGACCCTTACATAGTTGGGAAAAGGCTAGGCAGATGATATGATATACAGGGTAGCTCTGACTGTGATGTAGACCGGTACGTTGGAATATTTACATTTATTTATCAACTATTAGCACTTTGCCCGCGACTTCGTCCGCAAAAATTGTGATAGCTCGGCTCATATGCATGATAGAAATATGATTTATAGCCTATAGCACCCACGAATAATGTAGCTTTCTGCCAGTGAAAGAATTTTTAGAATTGGATTATTAGTATCGGAGATTAACCCCCCTACATACAAAGTAACAAACAAATTTACCTCTGTAGAATATTAGTATAGATATGCCTATTAGCTCTAAACGAGAAAGCTACCAGGCTTTCGCTACCAGGAACACAGACTCCACAGTGGGTACACTAGTCGGTTGTACCTCCATACAAATCAAACAAACGTAGTTTGGCGATTACTCCACTGTTTGATGGTGTGCTCAGGAAACAAAAAGTAAAGAAAAAACATATATTTGAAAATTGAAAAAAGATGAATATTTTTTTACTTTTTTGTTTCCTTAAAGAGCTAGTTAATGATGAGACAAACCGATATCAATTTTATTTTGAACGTACACCATCAAACAGTAGAGTAATCGCCATACTATGTTTGTATGTATGACCGGCTTAATTGTGGGTCATCTCATCAACATCTGCCTAAGATGGAATCACATTAACATGCATGAATCAGCGTTTTCGAGTATAATTTTGTAACCTAAAGGCTTCATTTAGTGGAGCGAGAAGTTCAGTCGCAAGCAAACTCAAATCAAAGCATTTATTTCAATTAGAACATTACAGAGACTTTTTAATGTCGGAAAAACAAAAAGACAAAGCTAGTCTCAGTCACAAGGCATAATAACTTGTGAAAGTAGTGTAGTTGCCCATTCCGAAGCGTAGATCTCTATGGAGAAGAATGGGCTGAAGGCTGAATGAAACTCCACGGACACTCTTCTAAATCAAAATATTGTTAGGCATGGGAGTCCCATTATTTTTATTAACCGACTTTTTTCAAAAAGGAGGAGGTTCTCAATTCGGTTGTATTTTTTTTTGTTTGTTACCTCATATATCCGTCATTTGTAAACCGATTTGTTAAATTCTTTTTTCATCTGAAAGGATATGGTTCCCGATTGGTGCCATAGAAATTTCATCAAAAGCGGTTTAGGAATTTGGTTGTTTTTCTCGCGTTAATTCACATCACGCGACGTCGCGTGAACATCACGCGACGAAAACGACATAACCCCATCGAGTTTGGGTTCGTATAATTCATCTTGTCGAGTACTTTGTCTCTAGATGCTACCCAGAGTCTGGTGATGGAGCTGGAAGGTGGTCACAGGTAGTCCGTAATAAAATGACACAATCCCATCGAGTTTGGGCTCGTATGATTCGTCTTGACGAGTACTTTGGTCCTAAATGGTATCCAGTGTCCGATGTTGGAGCTGGACGGTGGCCATAGGAACTCCGTTATAAAACGACAAAACTACATCGAGTTTGGGCTCGTATGATTCTCCTTGACGAGTACTTTAACTAACTTCTAGTTACAATGTAAAAATTAATTCATGACAAGAATTTGTGTAGTATATACATATACTACAACTAAAAAGGGTAAAATAAAAAAAAAACTTTCTGCGAAAAGAAATCCGACTTCCAAAAAAACACAAAAAAAGTCTAAAATAACTTGACTTTCGGAAGTCGGTGGTAAAAAGTCAATGATACAAACAAAGACACTGACTTCCGAAAGTCAAGTTATTTTTAGACTTTTTTAGTGTTTTTTTGGAAGTCGGTTTTGTTTTTAGAAGTCTGTTAAAAAGGTGGCGAAACAGACTGGCTGCGGGCTGTTTCTACCTATCTGCCTACAAACATCCTGTATAGTTCAGAATCGTATGACGCATAACTATAACATTATAATTGATTAATAAATTTAATTACCTAGGTAGGTTGTTCGCTAACCATTTCGATATTTACTTGTTTCAAGACTAATTATATTAGTTACGTTTTGTTTTTTTATAAATTAGGAAAGTAATACTTTCGAAGCTTTAATTGGTAAATCTATATTTTAAATAAATAATATTGAAGTGTTTGTTTGTTGTAATATCAAAATAACAGTTTTTTACTGAATGCATCATGAAAACGTGTTTAAACGGCAAATTTAAAAAAAAATGTGTTTTTGTTTATCAAAAACACTTTTTTTTTCATTTTTGTCTTTCTGTTTGTTCCGGCTAATCTCCGAAAGGGCCGGATCGATTTTGACGGGACTTTTACTGGCAGATAGCTGATGTTATAAGGTCTAAATGGGCTATAGGTAACAAAATCCAATTAATGATGGGAAGTCAAATTTTAATATAATAATTTCACGCGAACGATGGTAGCTGGCAACAAATTATTTTTCTTATAAATTAGGTAATTAACCAACTTCGAAGATTTAATCGGTAAAGTGGGTTATGAAAGCCTTTTAAGAGCGGCCAACCCGTCATACTTTTCATACAAACGCTCGTACGTGATTATGCAGTTGTTGCACATCTGTCTTTGATTTTTTTGAACTAATTGGTATTTTGTGCACTATATCTAGGTTTCTATGGTAGCAAAAAATAAAAAAATGTAGAAACAAATTCAGTATAAGCCTCCAAAAATTGCTGTTTTGCACAAATTTTAACTGAACTTTGGCCCTTCATAATGTACTCATAAACTGTAAAAGTAAAGAAAACAACTCGATAGAAACCTTGCACACGTAATGGAGATTCTTAATGACAAATGTTTATTTGACACACTTGTAAGACTTATTCAAAAACACGTATTTCCTGGAACAAGTTTAAGAAATTTTCGAACACTATTTTTCATTCAACGTCATAGCGTTAGGCGGTATGAGGTGCGCGGGAGACGAATTGTGAGGGGTTGGGGCGGGGTAAGACGGGGGAATCGAAAGAAAATCGCCGCTGTGGCTCTGGATGACACAACAAGCTTTTCGACCATGCTCGCGTTGACGATAGACGCGCCGGGAAGGGCCGTCTTAAGCTGAAGTGTTTTTTGTGCGGGCTATACGAGGTGTAACCGGGCCCTTCACGAACCTTTTCTACCTTCACGAAGCCGTCAACCAAGCGTTCTGTACATCAAACTAAATAATATACCATCACGGCTGTAATCTCCGAAAGGTTTAGGCAGAGGTTTACTTTTCTTTCTTTTATCGTGTGCTTGATGCCTAACCTGGTGTCCGCCCACGGGCCTCTGAGTTGGCTTTACACGCCGTCGAGAAATATCTCTCAGGCATGCTGGGGGCCTAAAATGGCCACTTTATCAGAATCATAATACGAATCACGTTAAAAATTTAAAACTCTTAAAATGGACTTTGTAGTCATAACCATCACTACATAGTATAAAACAAAGTCGCTTTCTCTGTCCCTATGTCCCTTTGTATGCTTAAATCTTTGAAACTACGCAACGGATTTTGATGCGGTTTTTTTTAATAGATAGAGTGATTCAAGAGGAAGGTTTATATGTATTACATTGACCCGTGCGTAGCCGGGGCGGGTCGCTAGTAAGTAATAAGTCCGACGGTCACACCTCTAGGCTATCACTGCTAGCCAGCTATGTTTAAGTCACATGTGCGAGCTTATTGTCTCCAACCGGGCACAATTCCAGACTCCGTGGCTGCTACTGAGGAACTGGGTAATACCCTAAGCAGACTTTCGGGCCACTGACTTCTTGTAACGACTGTCAAAGATCTACAAACCCGGCCCAACGGCTTAACGTGCTTTCCAAGGCATGGAGGAAACTCGGTATGTAATGGGCGGTCACCCATCCACGGACCAACCTTAACAAAGCGCGGCATAGCCTGAAGATTGATTCGAGTGGCTGTTATCATCTAGCCACAGCTCCATGATGTTAACCGTAAACACTGAACAAAATAACGTAAACTTCCAAGTTTCGTACGTCGCGTGTTCCGACAGTTGCATCTAACCAGGTTATAGCAACGCGGTCAGGTGACCGCACTGATTATTGCGTTACATAATATCTTCATGCTTCTAATTACGCAGGGTGAATAGGTGTACCTACTTACATATAGTAGCATGATTGACAATTAGTACCTTAATATAATCTACAAGAGTTGTTACTACACGTTAGGCCGTTGGTCCCGGCTGTCATTTCTAGATCTTTGACAGTCGTTACAGGTAGTCAGTGGCCCGAAAGTCTGATAACCAGTCTTACCAGAAGGGTATCGTATTACCTAGTACTAGCTGGGTTGTGGAGGTCAGATAGGCAGTCGCTCCATATAAAATACTGGTATTCGGCTGCATCCACTTAGACTGGAAGCCGACCCCTACATAGTTAGGAGAACTATCATATTAAACGCGTGAAAGTGATTACCGATTAATCAGTTACCAATTAACTGTTATATAGTTCTAACCGATCCGTTTAATATAGCTAATAAATAATTCACATCCTGTATATTATTTCCGTTGTTACTTATACAAGGTGATGTAAGTTATCGATGTAAGGTTGGTAAGGTGGAGCTGATTGCTGAATAGGTAACAAGTAATTGAGTCGTTTCTTTTTTTCTTCTTTTTATAGACATACTAGCGACTCTCACATGCTTAGCCCGGTTTTTAATGATTTGACAAATCATAAATCATATTTATTTCTGTAAATTGGTTTTACAAAACACTTTTACACGTCGTTTTTAAAACTAGATGGGGCTGGTGTTTCGTACCTGACTACTTTGAGAAGAAACAGCCGAAACAGACTCAGAGGTCACTGTCTCTTGAAGTCCAGACATTGCTCAAATCATATGAGGACCATGCAGATTATTGTCTTTTTTTTATTTTATTTTTTTACCGATTGGAAATCATCAAATAACCCCTCCCGCTCTGGGCTGAGCAGGAGGGAGTGTCAGACTTCTACTAGATTAATGTCTGAGGTGGCCTCAAATATTGAGATTCTTTATCGTGTGGTGCCTAACCTGGTGTCAGAGTTATGCCGCGCATGGGCCTCTGACTTGGCTTTACATGCCGTCGAGAAATATCTCTCAGGCATGCTGGTTTCCTCACGATGTTTTCCTTCACCGAACCAAGTGATAATTATATAATACGCACATGAATCCGAAAAATTTGAAGTAGGTACTTACGTGTCTTGGGTTCAAACTTGAGACCTATGACTTGACAGTCCGACGGTCACACCACTAGAATATCACTGTTATACAACATTGAGATTTTAATAATAATAAATATCACTAGACATTACACACAGCGCCATCTAGGTGCCACACTAAGCAACGAGGCTTGTGTCGTGGACACCAGATCGTTGATATTACTACATAGATACTTTTTGTTTGTAAATACATACTTATTATACATATAAACATCCATGACTCGGAAACAAATGTCCATGCTCAACACACAAACATTTGCTCCTACCGGGATTCGAACCCGGGACCCTAAGAACGTAAGGCAGCCTCACTACCGCTGCGTCATTCGGGTCGTCATAAACAAAAACAAAAGATTTGTTTATATTAATGTTAGTATTTTTTTCCTAGTCGGCTCTGTCCCTTTCCTCAAAGGCCTGGGATCCACTCTATCCATTTCTCTCGAACCCGAATGTCCTCCTTCCAGTGCTGACAGGACCAAGGACGTGCTGCGGAGTTGCTAAGGACCGTATGACATGAAAATCTTTTGCGTAGTTTGAAATATTTTTTTTTTTCATTTGCGTACGCTATGTTTGTACTATGTTAGTTTTTTTTTTAATGTTATATATTATTACCTTATTTTAATTTTTCGTTCACTAATCACATTTTGCCTATTAATTTAAGATATTTTCAATGTTATTAATTATTAGTTTTCTTTTCGTTTTATTTCTGTGATTACAATTTGCTTATTTTTCTTGCGCTAGCAGAACATTGTAATTGTTTAACTTTGTGTAGTGTCTGGGTTGGTGACCCAGACACTACACAACAGATACAGGCTATGCCTAATTTGGGACCCGCTGTTAAACCTGTCAGTATTCTGTGGTGTAAGCTAATAAATGTTTTTTTTTTATTTGAATTTGAACTATAATATTAAATTGAAGAGCGGAGTCACCTAAAACAAGCACCTTCTTGAACATTTTTATTTTATTTTAAGTATTTTATTTATTTAGTTTATTACCGCCTTGGCGGTCACATACTTACACGAATAATATTATAAGATGTATACAGGGTGTAAACAGATCCTTCACGAAGCTGTCAACCAAGCATTCTGTACATCAAACTAAGTAACTCTACGCAAAAACTATTGCTGGGAAACGACTTTTTCTTGGAGTGAAAATTCACGTCTTACGGTGGGACTCAATGTGGCGCACTCAAAACATTGTGCTGATGGATGCATTGAATAGTACGGGGGTCGTGGCGGTGTTTACAGTAAAAATCTTATGTTAAAAAAACGTATTTAATAAAAAACTTGTGAAAAAGTTGGAACTTTGACCCCCAATATCTCCGTAACTAGAAGGTTCCCAGGTATGGACTAGAACAAAAAAATGATCGCAATGACGAGGAGAACAAGTGCCCTTCGGCTTCGTGAAGGGTCTTGTTACACCCTTTATACAGCGTGTAACAGAAAGGGTATAGTCATATATTATGGAAGACTGTGGTACGGACCATCAAACTGGACAACTTTCTCTATGGGACCACCATCGAAATCACAAAAAAAATATCACCTGCTCCATACAAAATTTGAATACCTACTCGAACTAAATGTATGGGACAGCTGATTATTTTTTTACGATTACAATGGTGGTCCCATAGAGAAAGTTGTTCATTTTGATGGTCCGTACCACAGTATTCGATATGACTATACCCTTTCTGTTACACACTGTATAATGGTTTGTGAAATAAAACGAAAAACATACAAAAAAACTAATGATTTAATACACTTCAATAATCATCATTATACAAAAATATTAACAGTTACAACTTACATAGCAATAATAATTTTAACGTGGAATCACAAAGTTAAGCAACACATATCGGGGCCATTCATTGGATGGGTAGCCGTTACAGAAATCCGAGTTTTACCGGCAACAGGCTCTCAACCTTTTACGTGGGTGTTGCGCTAGGTTGGTCGAGCTATCTAAGGTAATCTTGAACCCAGACGGACATATCTGACGTATATTTTGTGGGGGGTAAGTCGTAAGGTATTATAAGTCGATTCTTCGCATTCTCCTGCAAGGGGAAGAAGTCTTCTTTTATCTGTAACAAAAATAATAAATTAGTAAATTGGTTGATGGTTACTTAGTTACTGGATTGTAGAGGTCAGACAAGCAGACGCTTTGTGTAAAATACTGGTATTCAGCTGCATCTGTTTAGACTGGAAGCCGACCCCAAAACACTCCTTAAAAAAAAGTGTTTAAAAAAAAGATTCGAGATTTGTTAACAGACAAGTGTTATTATAATATAAATGACTTTTTGAATGACACTATTTGACATCTTACCGAATTGATCCTTAATTTTAAATTAATTTTTGTGACATTTTATGAATAATTTAATTTACTGAAATAACAATGTTTATTACTGACTATTATGTTATACTTGGATTGACTGTGCCTGTAGTAATTTGGATTTTATTTTGGAATTATTATTTTTTATTTTGTAAACTTTATAAATTTGTACGCCTTAGGGTGAAACATGTACCGTACGAAATATTAATATTGTATCATCCTGCATGCTTAATTTGCATGTATACGCATGTTTTGACAAATAAAATGATCTTTATCTTTATCTTTTATCTTTATCTTAACGACACAGCACACTTATCAAATCGGAAAGGGATCGGCGCCGTATCAACTCGAGCCGTTCAGTATTTGTTGTATGAAACTCCCTACTGCAACGCACACTAATCGGAATCGTAAAGTAATCTCGTCGGCTCAGGAAAAGCTCACGAACCGCGGTGCGGTGTGTGGTCAACTCGCTTACGGCTCGTCGTCCCCGCGCGTACGTCTCTCCGTACCGTACGTATCCGGTGCGCAGGGTGCGGGGCAGCAACAACAGTATCTTAAGCATGATTGCCAGTCGCCTGGACTGTGTTTATGTGGGTCGCTGCTGTGCCATTTCTCATGGGTTGTCACAGCAGTGATCCGCCATTATTATTTTGACGACCCGAATGGCGCAGCGGTAGTGAGGCTGCCTTACATTCTTAGGGTCCCGGGTTCGAATCCCGGTAGGAGCAAATGTTTGTGTGATGATCATAGACATTTGTTTCCGAGTCATGGATGTTTATATGTATAATAAGTATATATTTACAAACAAAAATTATCTATGTAGTAGTATCAACTATCTGGTGTCCACGACACAAGCCTCGTAGCTTAATGTGGCACCTAGATGGCGCTGTGTGTAATGTCCAGCAATATTTATTTATTTTATTTATTATCTGTTGTGTTTGTTTGTTTTATCAGTGCTTACTAACATAGTCGTAAGTTTTACTAACAGCTTTTGAGTCATGGATACTCGAATAAAGAGACAATCTAATTCTAATTTTAATTCTATCCGTAGCCGCGCTTACGTCTATCCGTACGCGAGCTTACGTCTCTTCGTCCGACCTTACGCACACTATTGTTGACACACGTCATCACACGTGCTGCCATTCACAGGGCAACTTGTATATTTAAAAATGTAAAATACCAAGTATGAATAACTATTAAAAGAATAAACAAACCATTTGTCTAATTAGTATTTCAATCAAATTATATTAATCAAAATTGAAAATTAAAATTGATTCAGTCACTATTTCATTTTTTTTTACGACTAAAACTAATTCAATCCTCAATCGTCAGTTAAACTAATTACGTTAGTTTTAGTTTTCAATCGTCAATCGAACTAAATTTTTGCCAACACTGCCCCTTAAGAGTGACAATTAAATATTTATTTTATTATCTCACCACAAACTGAGGTAGGAACAGCACTCCAGCCTCGTAGCTCATGATCCTCAGCGCTCCGTTGCCCTTGTTCAGCTGTCCCCAGGCTGCCTTGCTCACGTTAGCCGACGTCAGCAGGTAGTACGCCGCTTTGTTGTTCGATACACGCGTGTACGACTTTATGTGGGGCATCGCTTTGTTTCTGGCGGTAGATTTTGCTTGCCATTGACTGAAAAATAAATAAAAACATACATTACGGCGAAGAAAGTATATAGGGTGACTGGTAATTAGTGACCGATACTTAAACACGTGATTGTACTCATGATAACAAACAACTTTCCCAAAGATTTTTTTTTTAAACACACAAACAACTTTCCCAAAGAAATATTTTTTTTATACTCCTTCGACGGCAATTGGCGGATTATGAGTACAATCAAGTGATTAAGTATCGGCCACTAATTACCAGTCACCCTGTATATACAACGTGTAACAGAATAAACGCAAAACCTCTTAAGGGGTCATTTTACTCATCATTATGAACAACTTTCACTATGGGACCAACCCCGAAATCGCGAAAAAAAAAAACAGCTCTTCAGTACATTTTGTCGAGTTATGCGCACAGAAATGTATGGGGCAGTCGAAGTTTTTTTCGCGATTTCGGTGTTGTTCCCATAGTGTAAGTTGTTCATAATGATGAGTACAATGACCCCTTAAGGTGGATGCGCAAGGGTAGACCGCGAAATTTAAATTTTCTCAAGTTTATTGCAATTTGCAGGTCAATGTCAAGTTGTATGTTGATGAAAATATGAATCGCGCCAGTAACACGTATGGAGTTACAGGACTATAATCATTCAAATCATCAATATAGCTCTCCAAGTTCATATAATCACATTCAGTAGCTATTTCATGAAAAAGTCACTTTTTGAGATTATATGAACTCGGAGGGTTGTATTGATGTTTTGAATGATTATAATTCTGTAACTCCATACGTGTTACTGGCGCGATTCATATTTTCATCAACATACAACCTGACATTGACCTGCAAATTGCAATAAACGTAAGAAAATTTAAATTTCGCGGGCTACCCTTGCGCATCCACCTTAAGAGGTTTCGCGTTTACTCTGTTACACGTTGTATACAGCCTCGTGAGTTCGTTTCCCAGATCAAGTAACGTGTCATTGGGTTTTCGATCAGGAATTTCTCAGTAGCTGCCACGGAGTCTGGATTTGTGACTGGTTTATGGCAATATGCTCGCCTCCTAATACATGGGACTTAAACATAACTATCGACATGTGGGTGTACTATTAGGTACACCTGCTACAGCGCCATCTATGTCACAAACGAAGAACTAAACATCGAAATCCCGCGCAAGTCAAGCTATCCGCGACTTAAAAGGGCCCTTCCCGGTCCGTCTATCGTCAACGCGAGCATGGTCGAAAGGCTTGTTGTTTCATCCAGAGCCACAGCGGCGATTTTCTTTCGATTCCCCCGTCTTACCCCGCCCCGACCCCTCACAATTCGTCTCCCGCGCACCTCATACCGCCTAACGCTATGACATTGAATGAAAAATAGTGTTCGAAAATTTCCTAAACTTGTTCCAGGAAATACGTGTTTTTGAATAAGTGTTACAAGTGAGTGTGTGAAATAAATATTTGTCATTAAGAATCTCCATTACATGAGCAAGGTTTCGATTGAGATGGTTTCTTTACTTTTACAGTTTATGAGTACATTATGAACGGCAAAAGTTCAGTTGTTTTGTGCAAAACAGCAATTTTTGGAGGCTTATACTTAATTTGTTGCTACAATATTTTATTTTTTGCTACCATAGAAACCTAGATATAGTGCACAAAATACCTATCAGTTCGAAAAAATCAAAGATAGATGTGTAACAACTGCGTAATCACGTACGAGCGTTTGTATGAAAAGTATAACGGGTTGGCCGCTCTTAAGAGTATATAGCAGAACCCGACAACTGTTGGGCAGTAGCCCACCAGACACAACACCCGTCTGGTCGGAGGATCCACCCTTATCTATGGGGGATGACGAACTTTACACCCCATTTTTCATCAAAACTAAGGCGGTTGGATCAAGGGCCTGATTCAGAAGGCAGTACTCCTCGATACGGCTCGCATTGTGAGGTGGTTCTTGTCTTTGGAGCCCTAACCACCGGTAGCTTGGATCCTGCTCCCGTCACCGGTAGATCACTATTTTTTATATTATTAAATGTTTTTTTGAATTAATTTGTTCAGGAATATTTAAAAATGTAAATCATATGTATATAAATAAATAAAGAGAATAACAATATTATAAAGAGGTGAAATTTGTTTCTAAGTTATACAAACTTAGAAACAAATTACATACAGTAGGGGGTAAAATGATTCAATTCTAAAAAGAATTTCGCTGATGGAAAGCCACATTATTCGCGGGTGCTATAGACTGTAAATTACATTTATATCATGCATATTAGTCGAGCTAGCACAATTTTTGCGGACGAAGTCGCGGGCAAAGTGCTAGTCTATACTATAATAATATAAAGCGGTAAAGTTTGTGAGGTTGTAGGAGGTATTCTCTGGATCTACTGAACCGCTTCTGTTTCAAAATTCTTTCACTAATAGGAAGCTACATTATCCCAGAGTGCCATAGGCTATATTTACAACGTGCCCGTGGGATAATTTCCGAACAAAACGCGAGCGAACCCGCGGACAACATCTATAAGTTTAATAAAAATGGCACATGTTCCGTTAAATTTGTTACTCACTATAAGAAAGCGTTCAACCACGGTTGTTTGGCGTGTGCGTCCAAAGCGTACGGTAAACACCCACCGCCCAATAGGTTGTCATGAGATTGTCGCACGTTTTCTGTAAACAAAACCATTAAACATATATTTTCTGAAAAATACTTGGAAATTTGATCATTATTTTGACAACCTTCTTCGAGATAAATCGAAAATGCTGTACTGGCCAGATACATGCGACCAGCGGCCGGCTAAAATTGTATGAAAATCCATATCTGTCATGTTTAGCGGCCAAATAAATTACATAGTAAACTCATATCTGTCGTGTTATTTAAACATGGAGCGATCTTTTACTCTGAAACTTGCCAACCAAGGAGGTAACTTATCAAAGGTTTTATTTAAATTTCGAATTGGCTTGCAAATAGAAAGCGGTTCATTGAAAAAAAAACAAATGAACTCTTCAACGCGAGACTTTTAATTTCCTCGCATTATTTGAGAAACTACTATACAAGCCTTGGCCACAACTAGGCATTGATGGACTTACGTATGTGTGCTTCGGCTTCGCCTCGGCCTACATTTACACGTTCATCCATCAATCCCTCTGTTGCTGGCAGCTGCAGTAATGTACTATTACAGCAAAGAAATGTATATCGTCTACAATTAATAGAGTCAATGAAACCGAGGGTATATTAAGATGGCGTGTAGTCTCGAGGTGCAAACTGTACTTTTCACTTTCAGTGCAAGAAAAATAGTAAATTTAGTACAAAAACATTTAATAATATTCTTATTCCTCCAGTCCACATAACTTTCGTAAGTTTTTAGGTAAATCTTCCCCGATTTTGGCGGAAAAAGATTATCTATTATATTTTTTGCTCTTCGCTCGACGTCAAACTCTTCACTGTCACTGGACATTCTTAATTTTATTTAAAACCGAACAATTTAAACTCAAAAAAAAATCGAAAATTTTCGCGGTCAGTTTTTTCTTCTAAACCAGTCACAGATTAAAAATTTTAAACACATGGCGCCACCTTCCTTGCGGAAAAACCATGGAACTAAAACTCTGAACATTTTCGCAATGAAGATGGTCCACACTCAATAGTATATTTGCTGGCTGTTTGAGTTTGTCTATGTCACATGAAGGAAATTAAAAAAACGAATTACTTTTTACTTGGACTATAATGGCGTACTTTTAGAGCATGAGAAGTGAAAAAGAATTGAGAAATGTTATACCGATCGTCGAAAAGAATTAATCTTAAAAATTCTGGCTTCCGTCAATGTAAGTCGAAATCGTATCTAAGCATTTGTGAACGGGACTGGTTAGTATTTGAAGACACGCAAATGTGAATTATTCGAGGCTCACCAAAATAGTGACTTTTATTATATTAGACTATGAACTATACAGCGTGTAACAGAAAGGCTATAATCATAAGGAATACTGTGGTATGGACCATCAAACTGAACAACTTTCTCTATGGGACCACCATCGAAATCGTAAAAAAATAATCAGCTCTCCCATACATTTGGGTAGAGTAGGTATTGAAATTTTGTATAGGACAGCTGATAATTTTTTTACGATTTCGATGGTGGTCCCATAGAGAAAGTTGTTCAGTTTGATGGTCCGTACCACAGTATTCCATATGATTATACCCTTTCTGTTACACTCTGTATAACTGAACTAATTAAACAGGCTGTCGTTTTGCGTCCTGGTCAAAGGGTTTTGTCTAGTTTTTTTACTTTTTTTTTTTTTCACGCAAATTTGTTTTTGTAAACCACCCGTATTAAAACGCAGCCCGTCTGTTCCTAGCTCTATAAACGCGCCGTCACACACACAAATGCAAAAGATTATTCCACAGTATAATTATAGACAGAATGGAAACTAGGGGGTGGTTTACGCTTACCGATTTCCATAACATCTGAATTGAACAATCATTACTTGCAACTGTTGAATATATTTCAGTTATAAATTATTTATAAGTGCTAATTCAACCATTGTATGAAAATAATACTACTGCGCCTAAATGTACACTTTTTGTAGTACTTTAAAAAAAATATTATTCTTATTCTTTATAGATACCTCCTTGAATTTAACCAGTATGCAAAACGACAGCCTGTATACCGTAGAGTAGGGACTCCATTTTCCGCACTTAGACTCTAATATGGTCCGTTGTGCGTAGGCCTGTATACCGTATATTTATATGTATTAAGCCGAAACGGTCCGCAGGGCCTGACGGCATTCCGCCATACATATTTAGGGATTGTCGAGTAGCGCTGGCTAGGCCTCTTCTTCATATTTATAACCAGTGCCTCAAAGCTGCCGTGTTTCCGGAGAGGTGGAAAGTGACCCGCGTTGTTCCGGTTCCGAAAGCAGGGTTAGCAGAATCAGTAGATGGGTACAGACCAGTTGCGGTATTGTCTACGCCAGCGAAGGTGATGGAAACTGCTTTACATAAGAGCATATATCTTCAGGTTAGTGCACAGCTGTCAGACGCTCAGCATGGGTTTCGACCAGGAAGAAGTACCACCAGTAATCTTCTCTGCCACATGGCTCATTTGGTGCCGACGGTGGATAGTGGGGGGCAGACTGATGCAGCTTACTTTGACTTTAGAAAAGCATTCGATCTAGTCGATAATGACATTTTACTTAAAAAGTTGGCAGGTATTGGTTTCACCCCACACTCTCTCCAGTTTTTTGCCAGTTATTTGAAGGATAGGCAGCAATATGTGGAATATGCGGGACACGTGTCAGATCCATATTTCACTAGGTCCGGGGTAAGTCAAGGTAGTAACCTTGGCCCTTTGGGCTTTCTTCTGGTGGTAAACGAATTACCAGAAGTAGTCCAAGACGCGTCTTGTCTGTTGTTTGCTGACGACCTCAAATTATCCCTTGCGATAAAGAGCAGCGATGACTGTGTCAGGCTACAAACGGACATTGATAGGGTAGTGAGATGGAGCAAAGAAAATCTTTTACAATTTAATATCTCGAAGTGTGTGACCATCACTTTTTCTCGCGCACACAATCCCATCTTACATACCTACTATATTGACGGGTTGCCTATGGAACGGGTCACAGAAGTCAAGGACTTGGGAGTAGGATTTAACACCGGTTTGACATTTCGGGAGCACATAATGCGTTGTTGTAAAAGAGCGTATAGAAATTTAGGTTTCATGCTTCGTACGGTTCGAGGTTTCACGAATGTGAAAGCTATTATAGCATTATATAATGCATTGGTGAGGAGCCAGTTAGAGTGTAATGCAGTCATCTGGTCTCCGCATGAAGCTAAATATAGTCTCATGCTGGAGAGGATACAAAATAAATTCATAAGATATTTATACATGCGATACTATGGAGTCTACCCCTTTTACCCTTTAATGTATCCAACGTTATTTATTTTGGGTATGGTAGGTTACAACGAGCTGAGGGTTAGGAGGGATCTTGCACTCGCCTCATATATATTTAAATTACTCAGAGGGAAGGTGCATAATGCAGTTATTTTAGGCCAGGTGAGTCTGAATGTTCCGGACAGGTACGTGTGGCGGCGACGGCAGCCACGACTGCTAGTGGAACCGCGTGCTCGGACCAACCTTTTGAAGGAGGCGCCGCTAACGCGTGCACTCCGCACGCTCAACCTCATAGCGAGTGATACAGACTTATTCTGTTGTTCTCTGGGTGAATTCACAAGGAATGCTTTTTTTGTAATTAGTTATAGGTATTAGTTATAAGTAACAATTAAGTTAAATATTAATTAAGGCGCATTTACCGCATTGGTTAGCTGTAATGGTAGATGTATGTTGATAAATAAATAAATAAATAAATAAATAAAAATGTCTATGACTATTTTTTTTATTTCATCTGCATAGCCTTTTTCCATGTTACTTTCAGTCTAACCGAATACAGCCGAAAACCAGTATCTTAAATGGAGCGACTGCCTATCTGACCTCCACAACACAATACTGGGTAATATAACCCCTTGGTAAGACTGGTTGTCAGACTTTCGGGCCACTGACTACCTGTAACGTCTGTCAAAGATCTAAAAATGACAGCCGGGACCAACGGCTTAACGTGCTTTCCGAGGCACAGAGGAAACTCGGTATGTGTGTGGTGGTAATGGGTGGTCACCCATCCACAGACCAACCTAGGCAAGCACGGCTTAACCTAAAGATCGAACCGAGCGGCTGGTATTATTTAACCACAAGCTATTACGAGTTATTATATTAGTGTTTTTAATAAATTAAACAGATAATTATTTGGAGTATAACTGTACCTAAAGACGGGTATATAATCTTTAATTCAGGCGGACTTGATAGCACTTGAGACTGATTCTTGGTTTTGGTGAAATTGTGCAGGAAATCCCCGGTCAGCCATAACTGTGGAAAACATACAGTATTAGAACATAGTCAATTAGAAATTAAAATGCCGGAGACGACCGCAGCCGCAATGACGAATCAATAACGTTGACATTCACAATTGCACCTTAGATCGAGTGTTTGAGTGTTCTTTTAATATTTTGAACTCCATTTTCGCATATATAACACAACCCTTGGGTGTAACAGGACCCTTCATGAAGCCGTCAACCAAGCATTAGGCACATCATACTAAGTAACTTTAACGCAAAAATTATTGCTGGGAAATTAACTTTTTTTTTTTGGGTGAAAAATCACGTTTTACGGTAGGACTTAATGTAACGCACTGAAAACATTGTGATGATGATGGATGGATTGAATAATACGGGAATCGTGGAGGTGTCTCTCCAAAAATTTTACATTTGAAACGTCTATTAAAAAAAAACTTGTGAAAAAGTCGGAACTTTGACCCCCAATATCTCCGTAACTAGAAGGTTCCCAGGTATGGTCTTGAACAAAAAAATGATCGCAATGACGAGGAGAACAAGTGCCTTTCGGCTTCGTTAAGGGTCTTGTTACACCCTTTACGTGACAAGCAAGCGCGTGCCCTGTACGCCAACGACACAAATATGTGACAAAAAATGCGGTGCATAGTGGGCCACATATTTACACGAAATTATCAACTAAATAGTTTTGAAATCTCTGTTCTTTCTGTAGGTATTTGCGGTGAAATTATGGGTTGGCGTGGAGGTCACGCGCGTGCGTTTATACTCTGGCGTTTAAAAGATTAAGATAAACAGGGCCTGCAAGGAATTTGAATAAAACTATCGGCGTCGCGCTGCGTCAAGCTTGCCCCCGTAGAGTGCGACCGACCACTCACGACCGCGCTGTGCGTGCGACTCAGACCGATTATATCATATCAATGAGGAAGGCAAGTCAAAGCTGATTGTAGATGGCGTGTCCATAGCTTAGTCCCAATCTAACCAATGAGGTCAAGCTATTTTGAAATATAAAATGACACCGACACATTTTCAACCAATGACGATGCTTGGTACATGCGATGCTAGCGCCATTAGTTCCACAGTTACCAGCCCCATTTTGACGAGATCAACGTTTCATATTCCTCTTTTTTCTCCTATTTCTGACATTAAAACTTTAGGATAGAGTATGTCTAGGTTCCTATCAATTTATTTTATGTTAAAAAACTTTTCGAATTTGTCTGGTGGTCCTCTAACCCCGGCCGTAAAAATGGGGCATTTTTTGTCAATTTGGGAGGGTCATAATCATATTTTTTTACTTATTAGTTGCTGAAAAAAAGGAATTCACAGTGACGTATCTACAGTAGACCGTGATTTTATGAAAAAAATGATTGCTCTTGAGGCATTATTCAGGAAGAAAAATGGGCAATAGGAAATATCGATATCTTTATTCAAATTCATTCGTGGTCGGCGCAGCATGTCTCCTTCTTCCATACTTCTCTGTTACTCGTCATCAAAATCAAAATATTTTTGACAGAGCGGGGGACAGCATAGGCCCAACAATAGGTCGTTGCTTACTACACAAAAAATGTAAAACAAGATAAAAAGTTAAGAAGCATCTGGGAATCTACAAAGCCTACAATGTTCACACATTCACAAACAATCGGTAAACATAATCTATACAAAGGTAAGAAAATATTGTAAAATAGTAAATTAAACAAGTGACACAAATATTGTCATCAGTGCTGTAACTATTCTGAGCAAAAGATCAATAAATGATTTGAGAACTATTGTAAAAAATCTGATTAGAGAGATGAGAAAACAACCGGGCAAGTGCGAGTCGTACGCACACGCTCATAGGGTTCCGTAGCACCAAACAATATAATAAAAATATTTTGAAGGCTCATTCATATGTAGTATTGTTTTACATTCAACAAATCTAAATTTGTTTTTCATAGTATATTAATGAAAAACAAAGTTACTGCTGCAGTAACTAAACGTCAAAACTTATTCAAACCAATTTTGGTTGAAAGTTTTGTTTACGTTCTACAATCCTAAATTTTTTCAGAATTTTCCTCCTCTTACTTTAGAAATTAGAGGGGACACACATTTTACCACTTTGGAAGCGTCTATCTTTCAAACGATTGACATTGAGAAAAAATGGCTTTAGGAACCTCAACGTCCTATCTATAGACACCCTGCACGTATAGGTTTGATGTTTTTTTTTTTGTTTCTGTTCCGTGTATGGGGAGCCTTAATCCTTATTTTTTTTTTATTTTGTATAAAAATAGTAAAGTGGTTCACAGAATACATCTACCCACTAAGTTTCAACTATGTAGTCCTAATAGTTTAGTTTAGTTTAGTAGTTTCAGAATAAAGTGGCTGTGACATACACAGACAGACAGACAGACAGACTTGGCGAATCTATAAGGGTTCCGTTTTTTTTCCATTCGGCTACGGAACCCTAAAAATGAGATTAAGAATAGTGAGAGACATCCACATATTTGTGCCTGTTGTAACTATATAGACGCGAACCACCGTTGATTTTCGTAGTCGCATTAAAGTTGTTGTCAAGCATACACGCATTTCATTCACAAAAATCCAGTCAAGTAATTTGCAACCTTAATACATAAACCAGTGCTGTTTATGAGCTACCAGGGAAGCCGCATCTCAGCAGTCACGTCCTCTCTAACCATATCATCCTTCACGCAGTCCATCCATCGTTTCTTTGGTCTTCCTCTACTCTTATACCCATCCACATTCATACTCAAACTCGGTACGGCTATCTTTGGAAAAAGTCTTTTTCACCTTGGGCTCCTTCCCGTAGCTGCCGATGCTGCTGGCCTGCGCCACGAGCGGCCAGTCGCGCGCCTCCCCGCCCGCCAGCGCGCACTGCTGGCGCAGCAGCGCGCCCACGCGGGACAGGCCCCACTCCAGGTCGAAGTGCGACCCCGGGACGGACGCCACGAGGAATACGCTACAAATGGAAAGGTATTATAAGTAAGAGCAGTGGTGGCGGCCCCGACTTACGAGCAGTAAGTCGTTGGTTCGAACCCCGGCAGGCGCATTACTTTGTGTAATTTATTTCATCACCGGTGCTCTCAAAACGGTGAAGGAAAACATCGTGAGGAAACCGGCATGTCCTAGAACATGACATCTACCAACCCGCACTGGACCCGCGAGGTGAATTACAGCACACCTCATAGAGGAGGCCGTCTCCCAGCAGAGGGAACATTATAGGCTGATTTATTAATGGTTGATTTATAAATGGATTTATTAATATTAATTACTTAATGGTTTTATTTCCTATAATGTTTGATTTATTATTCAGATCTTTATTTAATTTAATTTGCGATAGTGATGGTGTATTTTTCTATTTCTTATTATTCAAGTTATGTTTTTTTAACTTTTTTTTTTATGTGACACATTCAGACACAATGTAATTAAAAATAAAAAAAATTAAGGGAGGGCTCACTCAATCTTTTTTTTTTTGTATAAAAATCGTAAAGCGGTTCACAGAATACATCTACCTACTAAGTTTAAACTGTGTAGTCCTAATAGTTTCGGAATAAAGTGGCTGTGACATACACGGACAGATATGGCAAATCTATAAGGGTTCTGTTTTATGCCATTCGGCTACGGAACCTTAAAAAATGGTAGGTTCTGCTACCTGCTTTGCTAAAAATAACGAGGATGTGGGGTGTGAACTCAGCGATCATTGTGCCGATAGTCGTATCAGCCCATGGCTTAATTGCCAAGAGCCTTGATGAATACCTGAGGAGGCTCGCGTTAGCCAGCTGGATCAAGAGCTTGATTCAGTGCGCGGTACTCTTGGACATGGCGCGTATTGTTCGGAGGTTCCTCTCTCTGGAGCCCTGACCGCCGGTAGCTTGGACCCTGCTCCCGATACCGGTGGGCAACGATTTTTTTTAATTTTTAAACGTTTTTTATATTGTTTTTTTTTTTTAAATATTATTAACCCTTCGTGTGCCGGGAACGTGGATCTACGCGAGACACAATAGCTTTTTAATTGTGTCTATATACTCGGCTTACGAAAGGTTAATGTAATTAATTTGTAAAGATATAAAGGAATCTTTCATTATCGTGTGGTTAGTGCCTAACCTGGTGTCAGAGTTTTCATGCCGCCCATGGGCCTCTGACTTGGCTTTACATGCCGTCGAGAAATATCTCTCAGGCGTGCTGGTTTCCTCACGATGTTTTCCTTCACCGAAGCAAGTGATAATTATACAATACGGACATGAATCCGAAAAATCAGAGGTGCGTGTCTTGGGTTCGAACTCGAGACCTATGACTTGGCACTCCGACGGTCACACCACTCTATAATATAATAACCGAATAACATATAAAGGGTGTAACAAGACCCTTAACGAAGTCGAAAGCCACTTGTTCTCCCAGCCATTGCGATCATTTTTTTGTTCTAGACCATACCTGGGAACCTTCTAGTTACGGAGATATTGGGGGTCAAAGTTACAACTTTATTACAAGTTTTTTTTTTTTTAATACATTTCTTTAGTGTAAGATGTTACATTGAGTCCTACCATAAAACGTGATTTTTCACCCAAAAAAAAAAGTCATTTCCCAGCAATAATTTAATTTTGCGTAGAGTTACTTAGTTTGATGTACAGAATGCTTGGTTGACGGCTTCGTGAAGTGTCTTGTTACACCCTGTATAGTACTTACTTTATATGACTGAAGTCGCATCTCTTGACCCTCTCGACGTAGAAGGCGAGGTGTGGGAGATGGTAGTGGTTCAGGTATCGCAGCAGGCACTTCTTGAACAAGGTGGGGGACTCCCCGTCGTGCGGCATGGCGTCTGCGGGCAACTCCGGGCACGAGGGGCTGAACCAGAGCCTGGCAGGAGAGCTTCTGAATTATGATAGCCTAGTACAATCAGCCCCAAAAAGATGTACGGTCAGCAGCAGAAGTAGCTTAACATTTCGGAATTTTAATTATTTGATGTACAGGACTCGTTATTATTTTTAATGTTTCAGTAGATTATTCTTTTAAATATTTCTTACTCTTCAATACCTTGTTAGTAACAAGTAATATCTAACAAGTTATTATTAAAAAAACAGGTTTGCAACTTTGAGTAGTGTTAATCTACTTCTGATGCTGACTGTACACACGAACAAGGAACCATTTCCTTGTCTACAACCATGATTGCATAATTGTGTATACAATTTCGCCAATTATGTCTAAGTCCCATGTAATAGGGGGCGAGCCTATTGGCATCAAACAGGCACAAATCCAGACTCCGTGGCTGCTACTGAGTAATTCCTGATGGAAAAACCAAATACCTAACACTTTCCCCGACCCGGGAGTCGAACCCAGGACCTCATGCTCAGCAGTCGCGCTTAAACTCAACAGTATTCTTAAGTTAAAACGACACAGATTGGCTGCTGCGCTGCGTGTCGCGGGTTCACACAAATACGTGTATGGCTTTTTTTTTTTTTTCGTTTGGGAAATTGTCAAATACTCCTCCCGCTCTGGGCGGAACAGGATAGTGTCAAGACTTGTACTGACTAAAACCCATCCATGTTCCTTCCTTTGCCCTTTGTGTTCCAGGGCCGCGGTATCTCTTTCGAACAGTCCCGCAACCCTGGCAGGCATCGGTCCTTTCGGACCCCTTCCTGTTTGCTGACATCTCTTTGATATGTGTATGGCCCGGGGAGACCCCACGTCATAATATGAATTACGTTAAAAATCTTAAAATAGTCACAGACGCAGTTAATAATAAGAATTGTCTCTTTATGACCATTTTACGAATTGTAACGTAATTCATATTATTTTCCTATTATGATTCTGCTAAAGCGGCCATTTTAGACCAACTGCATGTAGTTATTCTGAGTCTGACTGTTTGTGTGTGTCAGTTTAAATGTTTGTAAACCCACGAAACAGGAAAAAAAACCTAATAAAAGTTCTTACCCCTGCGTTCTATTCTCCCAATCATCTAGGTACAGGTTGGCGGTAGAGATGACCACTCGGAGAGACCCGTCTTCGTAACACAGGATCATCATTTTACTGAAAAAATAATCATCTATTCAAATAATCTATACAAATAGATAAAATTGACGTGTCTGTTTGTAATATCAAAATAACAGCCTATTACTGAATGCATATGAAAATATATACGGTACTTGTAACAAAAACACATTTTGTTTTAATTTTTATCAGATTTTTTAACGGCTGGACCGATTTTGACGGGACTTTTACTGGCAGATAGCTGATGTTATATGGAGTAACTTAGGCTTTTTTAGTACTTTTATTTTAGAACTATCTGTTTCCCGCGGCTTCGCTCGCGTTTTGGTCGGTAATTATCCCACGGGCACGTTGTAAATATAGCCTATGGCACTCGGGGATAATGTAGCTTCCTATCAATGAAAGAATTTTCAAAGTCGGTTCAGTAGGTCCAGAGATTTCGCCCTACATACCAACATACGAACTTACAAACTAATTTTACCTCTTTAAAATACTGGTAAGTATAGATTAGGGATCCGTGTAAAACAATTAAAACAATTAAAATTGGTAATAATATCCGATTCAAAACAGGAAATAATATTTTTTTATAATAATTTCACGCGAACAAAGGTCGGCAACAGCTTGTAATAAATAAATATCATATCGCACGCGTATCACAATACAGGATCTATGTATTATATGATACACGTGCGATATGATGTACAATCGCGACTGTTAATATGGGTAGCGTTAGCCAACATTCATTAGTTTTGCCTAGTTTAAAGCAATTCGACTTTAAAGAGTGTAAAAGTACCCCTAACGAAGTCGAAAGGCACTTGTTCTCTCCGTCATTGCAATCATTTTTTTGTTCTAGACTATACCTGGGAACCTTCTATTTACGGAGATATTGGGGGTCAAAGTTACAACTCTTTCACAAGTTTTTTTTTTTAATACGAGTTTTTATTGTTAAACACCTCCACGACCCCCGTACTATTCAATCCACCCATCAGCACAATGTTTTGAGTGCCTTACATTGAGTCCAACAGAAAAACGTAATTTTTCACCCCAAAAAAAAAGTCGTTTCCCAGCAATAATTTTTGCTTATAGTTACTTAGTTTGATGTACAGAATGCTTGGTTGACGGCTTCGTGAAGGGTATACCTTGAAGTCGTTTCTTCGTCAGCGCTTGGTAAGGTAGAAATTTTATACTAAAAAATCTCTATATTTATCGAAATCGTAAAAAAATAATCAGCTGTCCAATACAAAATTTCAATACCTACTCGACCCAAATGTATGGGACAGCTGATTATTTTTTTACGACTACGATGGTGGTCCCATAGAGAAAGTTGTTCAGTTTGATGGTCTGTACCACAGTATTCCATATGACTATACCTTTCTGTTACACGCTGTATATGTTTTCTTTCTTTCTTTGGTAACCCTTCCTTTCGCGCTCGCCGTAGTCGGGTAAAAAGTACTTACGTGTGATGTTTACCGAACGGCGTGGACATAGTGATGTAATGCGCATCCACTTGAGGCTTCTTCTTATTTATATGTTTGAGGTCTGAGCAGTCTTCTCCATAAAGAATTGTTAGCTTCTTCTCGCTGAAAGAAAATCAACCTTCTTTAGAATTATTAAAGTTTAAATGAGGATTCAAGGTCTATCCACACATATCAGGGCAGTGCCTGGGACGTGTAAGGAGGGTGCCCTCAAAAAAAAATCGGGTGTGTACATTTTATATGAACTCGTTCACACATGCCCGTGCCCGGGCCGGCGACGTCGTAGCTTCAGTGCCTACATACATTCGGCCACGGTCCTGTCACGTCCCGGGCACGGCCCTGATATGTGTGGATACACCTTAATAGTATTAAATACGACTGCCGCGTTGGTCTAGTGGTCGTAAGCGCGACTGCTGAGCATGGGGTCCTGGGTTCGATTCCCGGGTCGGGAAAAGTGGTTTCTAATCTATCCATCAGGAATTTCTCAGTAGCAGCCACGGAGCCTAGATTTGTGCCCGGTCATACACGTTTTTTTTTGGCTAACAATATTACAGCCAAATCTCACCGTGTCAGATTAAGTTTTGCGCGCCCTGTACATACCTATAACCGGCGAAGTAGTATTGCGCTAAAAGCCAACCAATTTCCACCATGAAGTTGATTTGTAGGGAGCATTTCAGCTCGCCTAGACTGCGATCTAGAATTTCTGAAAAATGATTTTTTTTGCTATTAGTACCTATACATTTTTGCCGCTGCGAGGAACCTCAAACGGCGTAAACAAAGGGTGTAACAAGACCCTTAACGAAGCCGAAAGGTACTTGTTCTTCCCGTCATTGCGATCATTTTTTTGTTCTAGACCATACCTGGGAACCTTCGACTTACGGAGATATTGGGGGTCAAAGTTCCAACTTTTTCACAAGTTTTTTTTTAAATGTTTTTAATGTAAGATTTTTACTAATATTCAATCCATCCATCAGCACAATGTTTTGGGTACTTTACATTGAGTCCTATCTTAAAACGTGATTTTTCACCCCAAAAATAAAAGTCGTTTCCCAGCAATATTTTTTGCGTAAAGTACTTAGTTTGACGTACAGAGTGCTTGGTTGACGGCTTCGTTATGGGTCTTGTTACACCCTGTATAGTAACCTTATTAGTAACTATATTTTTGAGCCGTTTGGGGACCGTGAGGTCCAAGTGCTCACAGCCTTTTCAAGGACATTTCAAAACGCTTAGTTGACACTTCCCGTGACCCAAGGGCTGGCTTTTATCTTGGCCAGAGGCTAAGTGTTGCCATACAACGTGGTAACGCTGCCAATCTCTTGGGGACATTACGAGCTGACAGCGTTGAGGTAGAGTTTTTTGACGCCATTGTTAAGTTAGTTACTTTAGGTTATTATAATTCAATTTTTCATTTCATTCATTTCTTATGATTTGGCTTAAGGTGGATGCGCAAGGGTAGCCCGCGAAATTTAAATTTTCTTACGTTTATTGCAATTTGCAGGTCAGTGTCAGGTTGTAAGTTGATGAAAATATGAATCGCCCCAGTAACACGTATGGAGTGGAGCGACTCATATTTTCATCAACATACAACCTGACTTCCCTTCCCTTGAGTTCCCTTCAATATGGTTGAGCTGAATGGGGCTGATGCATGCGTCATGTTCGTGAACGGGCGCTGTCAGTCGGGACTGGTCATCTCTTAGCTGCCACGGTTTATTTTAACTACTTTGTTTTTAAATTGCTGATAGTTATAATCTTTTACTCTGGACGCTCTTAATGTGCACGTCTTTCTACATCGTTCTCACATATATGTATAATCTCAACATGAATGATGTAACCAAGATCTTGTAACAATATTTTGATTGAAAAGAGTGTTCATGGAGTTTCTTGCCCATTCTTCTCCATAGAGATCTACGCTTTGGAATGGGCAACTACAGTACTTTCACAAGTTATTATGCCTTGTGTCTGTGTCTGTAGCTTCGCTTTTGTTTTTCTGACTTTCAAAAGTGCCTGCTAAGGTCTAATTGAAATAAACGCTTTGAGTTTGAGTTTGACTCTGACCTGAAAATTGCAATAAACGTAAGAAAATTTAAATTTTGCGGACTACCCTTGCGCATCCACCTTAAATAAATAAAAGATGTTGAATAAAATAGTATATTTTTACCTTGAAAAGTGATAGAGTATGGTTGTGAGTGCGTCTCCTTGCTATCCGTGATGGTTGTGTAGAAGATGTGGTAGGGGGCGCTGGCGGCGTGCTTGGCGGCCATCTTGCCTTTAGGTCGCACCACAGACAAGAAATCTTCGGGGCGGCGAGTCGGCTGGACTATGGGGCGGTAGTCGCTATCTAGGAGTTAGAAAACATAACATAGCATCACGCTTATAATACTCGAAGGGTTAGGCACAGGTGTACAATCGACCCAAAATGAATCTGATCACCTTACGGACTATTTTTGCTTGCAGCATCCGGCTGTTATAGAAACGCTTAGTTAAAAACTTTCTCTTCATTAGTCCTTTGTGTTATTCCTATTAGTCAAAAAAGGGTGGTCAAACATCTGTGATCATTAACAGAGCCTGAGATTTTTATTAAAACAAAAGATACTTAACATAAAAAGGTCGCATTTTTTGTTTTATTACGATTGGTCCGCACTCTCTTTGTGCTGACCAATAGTAGTTAGGGTGGTGAACAGATACGGATATCGTGTGCACGGGATTTTGTTTTAAAAGTGAGCAGATTCATTTTTTGGTGATGGTACCTAATCAGCCTATAATGTTCCCACTGCTGGGACACACGGCCTCCTCTCTATGACAGGAAATGGGCTATAATCCACCACGCGGGCCCAGTGCGGGTTGGTAGATGTCACATGTCTTCAAATGTTTGGTTATAGGACATGCCGGTTTCCTCACGATGTTTTCCTTCACCGTTTTGAGAGCAGCGGTGATGAAATAAATTACACAAAGTAATGCGCCTGCCTGGGTTGGAACCCACAACTTACTGCTCGTAAGTCGGGGCCGCCACCACTGGGCCACCGCAGCTCTCTAAGAATAATACTGTAAAAAAAAACTGGCGAAGAGCGAGTCGGACTCACGTACGAAGGATCCGTACCATTATCTAAAAAAAAAATATTTTAATTGGCGCCAACTATGTATGTATCGGGACACCCTTAAATTTTCAACTTTTTTAATTTTTTGGAATTTTTCTTTTATTTGTGCTGTAAGGCCTTGCTTTTTGCCAAACATGATTCTAGGACAAAGTGAAATACCCTATAGGTTTTGATTCCCTTGTGAAATCGCATAAATGCGACATAAACAGTCATATCTTTTGATCGCGTTGACTTCCAAGTTTGATTTTTTCATTGCTCCAAGGGGTAGCAGACCTGAGTATTTGGTATCAAATTCAGCTTGATACCGCCACGCATTCCTGAGAAAAAGGGTCTTGACAGACAGACAGACAACAAAGTGATCCTATAAGGGTTCCGTTATGCCGATTTACGTACGGCAACCTAAGAAGACTATTTATTTTAAAAAACCGAGTATATACTTTTCCAACCAGACGCGCGCTCCATAATACTAGTCAACACTTAAACTTTAGATAAATATGCATCCGAATATTCGAATCCTAGCCATAAGTAATAAATCTATTACTAGATTGAGTATACATATGACGCGTCTTAAGCAATTTCGTTTTGCCGATTGAGGTACGTAACCCTAAAAATTGTTAGTGCAAGCTCTTACCTCTCTTACTCTCTCTTCCACTAGACGAAGCTTTACTGCTCTCCCCACTTCTGCTATCTCCACCTCTGCTATCAGATACCCTGCTATTCTCTGCTCTCTTGCTATCTCCATGACTAGTCTCTCCTCTCTTACTCTCTGCTATACTAGTCTTTCCACTTCTACGTGTGGGTGATTTACTATTCTCTCCCAGTTTAACTTTTAATCGTGATTTATCTTCTTTATTTTTATCTTCCGCATTCTTCTGTTCTGGCTGTGGACTAATATCTTCTTGACCGGCAAAAGATGTGCTGAAAATATATTTTTATGTTTGTTACAATTTTCTGTTCGTTTATTGTAAGTAGTTTGAAAACCAGACCTATCAATAGGTTTCCTAAAACCCAGTTAATAATAATAGTTCTTTTGGCGGTTTTCAGTCACGACGGTCAATCATAACGGAGATTTAATGATAAAATGAAACAAATATGTCTGCGCCCGCGTCCTCTTCGTCAGTGTTGCCAGTGATACTCATGGCACAGATTGAGAAACAGTGTGGTTACGTGGGGTGTAGATGTATGTATTATTTTCATAAATTCGCATTTATTATACTTCACATATTTATATTTGTTTATTCGTTGTACACTTTATATATATCTATATATTTTAAATTCGTATTCGTATCTGACCGTGGCATCACTGTGGGCCCTATCAGAATACCAGCGCTGTGACGTTTTGTAAACGTTACAGCACCATGCTGAGATAGGGGCCTTTTGGCTTCGTACAGGACAAATTTCGTTGTATTTTTTTTTTAATTATAGTTTTATTTACTTTTATAATTTTGTTGTACTTCATGTAAATGTAACCATATTTTTGTTTTATTTCGTCCTGTGCGGGCTAATAAATACATTTTCTTTCTTTCTTTCTATTTGCTTTAGTTCGTGGCTTCGCTCGCGTTAATTTAGAATTTGACAATCAATTCGGGTTGTATTCTGCTTGTATTATTATAATTCAATCACGATTCGAAAGACACGTGGCGCCATCTATTATCACAAGAACGTTATTATTGTTTTCCGTGGGAACAGCACTTTTTTTCGGGATGAAAGGTACCCTATGTCCGTTACTGTACACCTGACAACGTTTATGCAAAATTTCAGGATGATCGGTTCAGTGGGTTACGCGTGAAAAGGTAAGAAACAAATTTACTTTCGCATTTAAAATATTATAGCTACACAAGTGTGTGCGCTGACACAGGTGCACTCTCTGTTCCTTTTACTCTTATAGTCTGATGGGACGGCAATCTGACACAACCGGAGACCTGCTTTCCGAGGCGCGAAAACAGAGTTACCGAGTTGTGGGAGGCTACAGCTGATGATGGATGAATATCATTAATTTACTCACCTACAACCCTGTTCGCTCTCAAAGTTTTTACCAGGAGCATACAGCTGCTTGTGTATGATCATCTTCAGCTGGTCCACATACATCTGCTTCTGACTGGCCAGCTTCAACGGTATCGGGAAGTCCCCGGTACCGGTGTATGAGTCTAGGATCGATTCCACTGAAATAACGTCAGGGGGTTGTTGAACTATTACGTAAGCAGATTATTGCAATAATTAACACCCCCTCCCCCTTTTCAACAAAAGTAAGTGTTTCGACCAGCATGATGGGATAAATGAAAAAGTGGACTGTATTATAAATTAATAGGCGTGGTTTATTGCCGATTTTGAAATTTAACATTAAACTGTCCCGGACAAACATAAAATTGATTGCCGTTTGAGATTCGTCCGTCACGTTGGTGTCCGAGGAAGCGAGTGTCCGCCGCTCGGCCGGCTCCCCACGCCGCACCTCCGCTCGCTCGCCGATGGCGATGCCGCGTAGGTCGGTCACGTCGCCTGCGCGTGCCGGTTGCGTGTAAGTTGGGTGCGAATCCCAACAGTCACGCCAATTGCGCGTGCCGTCCGCTTTGTGTTGGGTGCAATTCCCAACAGTAAGCAAACCTCTTATCTCCCTTCCCATGCTTAACCGTAGACATTGGTAGGTACATGCATTTTTTATGTTTTCTGGTTTTTTATTGATTCATGAGCAGCAGTTATAAGTCTAGAAATAAGGAATAAGCTTGGAAATAGGGTTGCCCTTGCCATGTGTTAAAATAAAAATCGACTAAATTTTGTTGAAAATCCGAAGAGACAAAAAAATAAATACTGCTGACATAATCAGCATCCAGACCCCCTCCATCCCCCATGTCATCAAAAATAAAGAAAGCAAAGACCCCCCGCCCCCCTGTAGTTCTTATGTCATACTCGAATGATACCATGTCTGGAATGCCCGGTCAGTGGGTCATCTTAGGGGTGGAGTTTTAGGAGTTGGAGTATAAGCTTACACTATGAACAGAAAGAAAAACAAAAAAAAAATAAAAAAATGAGTCAGTAAATTTTCCATTTTTTTTTACGGATAAGTAAGTATCTAAATTTTTTTGCAGATTCGGGTTAACCTTGAAACCATAGAAACTATTTACGTTCTGAGAAGCATGGCCCTACGACGCACTGTTTCCGAATTATGGGACTCCCGAGTTTTATTTTATTTAGATCACTCTATATTTCGCAAACTGTGAGATGATGTAACAGAACCCGCGAATTATTGAAAAAAAAACCCATGACATTTTTTAAGTGTGGGACGGCCGAAGCATACCCGAATTGTCAAACAAAGGTGTACCACTTTGCCGTTACATTATCTGATAAATAGATGATGCCATTATGCTGTATATACAAACACTTTTGAATAAAGACCGAAGTTCCAACACAGTTTTCGATCATTTCAAAGGGACTTACTTAGTTCCTAACTTAATTTAGTTTTGTATGCCTCCCATCTAGGGTTGCCACCACCTAAGCCAGCGATGCCAGACAAAATATTTAAAAGACCCGGGCATGTTCTATGTTCTATGTTAAGGGTTTGGTTTCCGCACTTAGTCCTTAAAGTGGACCATTGTACGTGACATTTAGGTGAAATGGATTTGTTTTCCCGGACACCACAAAAAAAAAAAAACATGAAAAACATCGCAAGACGAATACTATGGTGATAGTGAGTGCGTGAATTCAATCAAGAAGTGAGGGCGCGGCGGGAGGGTTCTTGCTTTCTTTTAATTCTTACAGAAATGTGCATTTAATTTATCGACTTACAAAATTAGGAATGTTTCTTAAGAAGTACTTAAGAGTAGCGAGAATGAAATAGCGAGCGAAGCAAGCTCAAAAACGTTTGCATCCAGGTAGATAACAATTGGGTTCAGACGGTGTTATAATGAAACTATCACAAAAAGTTTTAACCGGACACTTATTAAAACCCCGCCCGGACGGTCCCCGGACGCCCTCCAAACTAGGGCAAATCCGGGGTAAACCCCTTGACATCCGTCCGGATGGCAAGCCTACTCCATCACATCCATAATGCCCACTACGAAATTTCTTAGAAAATATTGTTTATTTACTCACAATGTTCATGGCTGTACTCTTTAAAATGTATAGGATTCAATCTGAAGCATTTATCTCCATACGGACACTCCATTTTAGGTCTTTTAGCAGTTTTGTTATCTGAAAAAGACAATATCGTTAATCTGTGTGTTAAAATTTAATCGGAATTTTATGAGAATGAACGAATTTTCACTCGGATATTGGTAATTACCTTCCATGGTGTCTTTTCTTTTAGTTGGAGTAGTCATATCGGGTAGGTGTTGGTAATAATTTCTATTTCAAAAGTTTACAAAATATTTTTTGTAGCTAGCCTGGCAGCTTTCAAATTCAAAATTGACATTTGTAAAATTTTGAAGTATCACTGGACGTTCTGAAATTAGCTGTGAAAGTTTCTTTCCTGTGGTCTTATTTTGCTTTTGCTGTTGGAGGGAAATTAAAATAATGAAATTGTGTTTGAGATACATAAATAAACAATTTAGGCCATTAGCAAAGGTTATGAGTTTATATATGACAAAGGGCCGAGGAATTTTTATTTCTCACAGTTTCTTATATTGGTAACAGACAACCCAGACACATAAATAAATTTGACACTGGTAACTGGTAAAAATACGCCATCGCGGTATTGATTGGTTGAATTTAGTATTTTTTTTCAAAATTTCAACCCTTTTTCCCTACACTGAAAAACATTTTAAAGCTAATCTACAAAAGTATTCCTGTATTTGTCGTACAGAATCTAACTTCATTACAAGTAAGTTCCTTCTCATTTTATCTAAAGTCTGAGCAGCATGCCTCTTAATATTTTGTAAACAACAATTCACTGGTAAAACTTGATACATTTTATGCATTTTCCTTGTAATTATTAGTGTCAATAATTTTAAACCCCGACGCACAATAACTTTAACATGTCTAACCGTCTGTCTTTAGAATCGTAGCTCCCTAACGAATGGACCGATTTTGATACATTTTTTTTTTCTGTTTTAAATTTGATCTTGATCCGGCCGTTATCACTGGTAAAGTAATACTTTACCAGTGATAACGGCCCCACTTTATGAGTTGTACAGGCTTAGTTCAAACTCAAGCAGGCTAATTACTTATTGTAATTTCATACTACTCTCAAACTGGTGAGGGAAAAACATTGTGAGAAAAACTTCATGAGCTTGAACCAAAAATTCCAAGACATGTGATATCTACCAACCTGCACCATGCTAGTGTGGTGGATTAGAGCTACATTACTCCCACAGAGAGGACGCCAATGTCTTAGCAGTGGGAACCATTAAAGACTGATCATGCTAATTATAGTATCTCCAATTGAACGTAGTTACACGAAAAGGATCCAATCCACAACATGGTCAAAAATGAGTTAAATATACCAAATTGATGCTAAATATCAAAACTATCGGCCAGTAAAAAAGATCCAAGCAAAAACATCTGTTTAAACATTTTTATCAACAAAATACAATACTAATCTTGATTATACTAATAACAATAAAAAAGTGTTATTATTCCACACACAACATCATACTTTCAATTAATTTTAAAATGAATACCAATGAAGAAATATCTTCCAAACTTCAAACATCAATATCTTCAAAGTGACTTTTCGTGTAACTACGTCCAATTAGCAGTGAGATCTTTAGAAGACATAGGTTTACAAGGCAGATGTGCATGACAGTTTCCAGAGGGGATGCCCTAGAAGGACATACACTAACCTTATTGCTGAAGTGGTTCAGAAAGGTCAGGTGTGTAGTTTTTGCAGCCGGTGTCTGTGTAAGACGAGAGATATAAACGTGTACGAGGGGAAAGAAGTATGTAAGGATCTTAGCAGGTTGTTCCTGCCTAGCCTCACGGGGAAAAGGCATCAATTTATGTGTGCATGTTTAGAAAACACAGGTTGGAGTGTAGCCTTAGGGGCGCTAAAGCGCGAGGACTTTTTTTTCTGGAATTTCCTTTTTTATTGCAGTATCAGGTTGACCTTGACCATAGAAACTATTTACGTTCTGAAAAGCATGGCCCTACGACGCACCGTTTCAGAGTTAGGAGCTTTTTTTTTTCTTGTTTTTTTACTAAACCCTCTATATTTCCAAAATGGTAGCTCGGATGAAAACCTTTTTGGGAAGGAAATTGTTGCTCTAGTCGCAATCCATGAGATGGTGTAAAAAAAAACCGACAAATATTGAGAAAAATAAAAATATGAAAAAAAAAAAGTTATTAGATAAGAAATATTTTTATAGAAAATAAAATATAATACGAAGGCCCATAATTCGGAAACGGTGCGTCGTGGGGCCATGCTTCTCAGAATGTAAATAGTTTCTATGGTTAAGTTTAACCAGAATCTGCAAAAAAAAAAAACAATTTCAGTAAAAACAAAAATTGGAAAATTGACTAAGTCATTTTTTAAACCAACGTTTTTTTTTTGGTTTTGTTTAGTGTTCATAATGCCCCAAAGCGTATACTCCAACTCCTAAAACTCCGCCCCTAAGACGACCCACTGACCAAAACACAACCTAATCGAATACTTTTTTATTTCAGTACCAAAATGGATGCCGACCATGATGATGACCCATATGTAGGATGCCCTTATGACAAAAGTCATCGCGTATCTCGGTCTCGTTTGCAGCGGCACCTTATCAAATGCGAGAAAGTCTATCCCAAACTTGCTATATGTCCTTATAATGCTACACATCGGTAAGGATTAGGATATTTATATTTACATTGGATTATGGTACAATATCAGGACATAACAATGGGAGGAGCTCGTGGCAAAATAATAACAACCACTCGGGTCGATGTTAAGTTAAGCTGTGATTACCTAGGTTGGTCTGTGGATGGATGACCGCCCAGTACATACCGAGTTTCCTCCGTGCTTCGGAAAGCAAGCTAAGCCGTTAGTCCCGGCTGTCATCTGTAAATCTTTGAGAGTCATTACGGGTAGTCGATGGCCCGAAAGCCTGACAACCAGTCTTACCAAAACGGTACCGTAATACCCAGAACTAACTGGGTTGTGGAGGTCATATAGGCAGTCGCCCCGTGTAGAATATTGGTATTCAGCTGCATCCGGTTAGACTGGAAGCCGACCCCTACATAGTTAGGAAAAGGCTAGGCAGATGATCAGTAAAAGTGGTTTAAACCAGTTTACAATAGAAATAAATAACATCCATCCTCGACCCCCTCGTTGGTCTGTGGTCGCAAGCACGACTGCTGAGCATGAGGTCCTGGGTTCAATTCCCGGGTCAGACAGTGTTATTAGGTTTATCCATCAGAAATTTCTCAGTAGCCGCCAAGGCGATTGGATTTGTTTCCGGTTGATGGCAATAGGCTCGCCCTCTATTACATGGGACTTAAACATGACTGGCAAATGTGGGTAGGTGTGGTGGGTGGTATTACGTACATCTCTCAGCCGCTGCTGGCCTTTCTCGGGGAGCTGGGGTGGATCGAATAAATTTCCCACCCGCACGCAAAATATGCGCTTGGACGTGGAGTTGCGGACATCAGCCCGCTATACAATACAATACAAATAGGTACATCTCTCTCTAATCATTCGCAGATTATACCTGTGATGTTATGCTTTGTTAAAGAAATAAGTATCATTTATAACAATTTTTCCAGGTTCCCCAGTGAGATGATGAAAGCTCATACCTTGAGTTGCCCTAGTAGGCCAAAGGAACAACCGGAGCCCATGGCTAAGGCAGCGCAGGTCCATAAAGGTGGAGCGGTGTGTGCACCTACTCCAATATTCGAGCATGAATATCTGCCAAAAGATGATCCGGACTACGAATGCTGGGATTAAATTTATAAAATTACCCTGATATAATTTTTAATAATTTAGCTTGACTATGCGGAGGTTATAGTTTTTTTTTGTCAGGTTCAGTTTGTATTGTGTTTGATACATTATCTTAGACATCATAATTAATAATATTAATATATATTCTAAAAGTGACATGCAATAATATAAAACATGCAACAATAATTACCATAAATAATTATAACAAATAGCATTCTTTTTTATAGAAAATTGGGATATTATGGTGGAAGCGCAAGGGTAGCCCGCGAAATTTAAATTTTCTAAAGTTTATTACAATTTGCAGGTCAGTGTCAGGTTGTATGTTGATGAAAATATGAATCGCGCCAGTAACATATATGGAGTTACAGAATTATAATCATTCAAATCATCAATACAGCCGTCCAAGTTCATATAACCCCATTAAATAGCTATTTCATGATAAAGTCACTCTTTGGGATTATATGAACTCGGAAGGTTGTGTTGATGATTTGAATGATTATAATTCTGTAACTACATACGTGTTACTGGCGCGATTCATATTTTCATCAACATATAACTTGACACTAACCTGCAAATTGCAATAAACGTAAGTAAATTTAAATTTCGCGAAGGATTACAGTTTATCAAGTACAAGTTTCTATCTAACAGAAATGCTTTGAGCTTAGAACAAAATTTTTTGCTTGTTGCTTCTGGATCTCGTGTAACCTTCAAATTTTGTAATCCAAATGCTGGCTCATTAGATTTTAAGTTTCTTTTATTTAGTTGGTAAGGCGGATGCTCGCAAGTAGCCTGCGAAATTCTAATTAGGTGGAACCACCAGGGTAGCCCTCGAAATTCAAATTTCCTTACGGGGTATGCAATTTGCAGGTCAGTGTCAGATTGTATTGTAACTTAACCGCCTTCTTAAAAAGAAAAAGCGGTTACGTATTAGGCCGGCATTTTTTTTTTCAAATTAGACTAGTTTTCGTGTGAGATATCACAACAAAAAGTGTTAAAATAAAAACTTTGAGGCAAAAAAAAAATATCGTTAAAGAAAATCCTCCGAAAGGGAGGACTTTCGACTACCGACTTCCGAAAGTAAAGGTTTGTTTTGAAAGTCGGTTATTAATTTTTTTTCACAAAAAGTTTTTTGTTGTAAGATTTTCGCTGGTATCACGTCGTTGTTGATGATTGATTGGTACCGAATTATAATTATCTAACATTCTAAATCATAAAAATACTCGCTCATACTACTCCCAAAGAATGACAAATTTCATGCATTTTTGACACTTAGGTACATCACTAGCTAAAAAAAATGTATTAATATGTATTATTCCTTTTTAAATACATATTTTTAGAAGTAGTGATTCTTCAGTTAAACTAAATTACTATAAAAGTATTAGTTTTAAGAATATGTACCGTTCAAATATAGTCAACCATGTTTAAAAAAAATTGGTAATAGTTTTTTTAATCTTATGTCTATTTTGACCCGACTTACGAGGGTAATGTGTTTATCGGCCTTTATACATTTAGAGGCTGATTATATAAGGTCTATCTATTCATACACGAAATCTTTTAAGGAGTCATTGTACTCATCATTAAGAACAACTTTCACTATGGGAGCAACCCCGCAATCGCGAAAAAATAATCAGCTGTTCAGTACATTTTGACGAGTTAATGCGAACATATTGTAGGGAGCAGCTGTTTTTTTTTGCGATTTCGAGGTTCGTCCCATAGTAAAAGTTGTTCATAATGATGAGTACATTAACCCATTAAGAGATTTCGTGTATGAATAGATAGTCCTTATATAGAGTAATTTGTGGTTTATTGCAAATGTAATAAAAAAAATGTAGTATAAAAAAAAATTGTCTATTGTTACTCGACTAAGGAGGGTAATGTGTTTATCAGCATATATAATGTTTCTTTGTTCCTTTTTAAAATAATTTGTGTTTATTTTCAAATTTTTAATCGTAAGTAAGTCTATTTTTTTTAAGTAATGTTTTAATATGACATAGTTGTTATCTTCGCCACATGTATATGTTTTTTTCATCTATCTGCTAGGTAGTCTACTTCGTCGTGTCTATGATGCCCATAGTTCATCATCTGCATAGTCTTTACCCAACATGTTGGGGTCAACTTCCAGTCTAAACGGATGCAGCAGGATTTTACATGGAGCGACTGCCTATCTGACCTCCACAGCCCAGTTAGTACTGGGTAATACTATACTTGGTAAGACTGGTTGTCAAACTTTCGGGCCACTGACTACCTGTAACGACTGTCAAAGATCTACAAATGACAACTGGGACAGGCTTCAGGTATATAATTAAATTAGCTTTGAATAAAAATCAGCCCCCAATTGCTAGACAGTAAAGAACATAAAGAAATAACTGCATGTGGCTAAGATGACATTATTAAGATGAATGTGGAGTGACAAACATGGATAAACTCACTTTCCACCAAGCGGAGAAATCCTCAACAATTTTGAGTTATGAAGGACTGTACCAATATTCCCCTATTGAACGCTAAAGCGTAAACCCATCAGCGCCCCCTCCCACGTCAAGCTAGAAATTCAGCGCAACTGCGCAAATATCTACCTATAAAAAAATATTTCAGCATCTTATCGATAACCAATTACCTAATCATTGCTTTTCGTCCCATATTTTTGAAATAAAATATGACTTATTTAATTTGACACTATTTCGTATTAAAGCATCAAACAGCAGTTACAAAGTTAAAAAGACGTTCTTGTCGGCTTTAGCCCACGGTGGCGTGTTGGGCACGTTTTCATTTGTCGGCTATATCCGACCGTGGCGCTTCTACGCAGACATAATCTCGCGCATAGTCGAGGATGCGCGCACGCCCAATTGAATAATCAAAGGCAATACTGATACAGCCCCAGTGACATCAAAAAAGAGCGCGAGGATGTTTCCTCTTGGTGGAAATGGACCTTAAGAGGATGCTGGAAAGTGGCTCCTGTTTCAGGAAAGTTGAAAATTAGGCATAAGCTTGCATAACGTATACTAATATTTACCTACATGTATTAAAGCGTGTACCAGATGGGTTTGGTTATATTTGACGACGTTTGAACCAGATCGATCTGACTGCAGGGCTATTGCGTATCTCTGTTGACAGTTAATAGTGAGCATCACTTGGAGAGTTTTGATATACAATGACCGTTCTTGTTGGTTTCAACTGACGCTACCCGTGTAGAACTGTCATTGTGTCAGATACTCAACAGCACTGCCTGTCTGAGTCCAAATTGTGTTAACCCGGAATTAACACAATTTGAACTCAGATCTGGGGGCCTAGAAATGGCTGCTTAATCAGAATCATAATGTGAACCACGTTAAAAATTTAAAGCTCTTAAAATGGACTTTGTGGTGATAACCGTAAAAACCATTTTAAGAATTTTAAATTTTTAACGTGATTCATATTATGATTCTGATAAAGCGGCCATTTTAGGCCCCCTGAACTCCATAGTCTTAATTACTTATATGTATAATTCTCATTTAAACTACAATATTTTAGTTTGAACTCAATACGTAAACTTAGTATAGTTCTCATTTTGTATTTAGTTTAGACATAAAAAGATTTAATTAATTTTGTTAACATTTTGAACGCCAGAGCGCACATAAACGCACGCGCGTGCCCTCCACGCCAAACCAGTTTCACCACAAATAACTACAAAAAGAATAGGGATTCCAAAACTATTTAACTAGTCACGTATATGTGACAATGGCGTTCTAAAGGTTAACTAAATATTAGGAATATTGAATTATTGTTTGTGACATCGATAATAGGTAAACATTTACCATCATAGGTAAGCCAAAATAGTATAAAAGAATCATAGCATTAGCAGGTCTGTAGTGTTCGTCTCTCTCTTTCTACCTAATCTAGATTTTTAATAAACCGTATATAATATATATAGGTACACAAATTGTTTTATTTTTTATAATTAACGATCCAACTATACCTAATAAGGCTATGTCCCCAGTAAGCAAACTGTTTGCAGCTGAGTGAGCCGCAAATTTGTTGCGAACTGAAATTTGAGTTAGCTGCAAACTCAAATCAATTTTCGTGCGTCGCAAGAAAACTGTTATGAGTTAGCCGCTTATTTAGGTCGACAGACCACGTCGATAGCTTCTTTCCAACTGTCCGCATGAACAGTTTGCGGCTAACGGACTCGCTACGCTCGGCGAACAACCATATCGCCGCCGCCGACTGGAACTGGTTTTGCCGTGAGTCTGCCACTAACTGAGACAGTCGGCGCACGTAACGCTGCAAACTGCGTAAAGTGAGCACAAAACTAGCAAACTGTGGACACTCCATTTCAAATATATGGAAGGGCGTACTAAACCGATACGCCGCAAACTCAGTCGGCTGCTAATAGTTTGCCTATTGGGGACACAGGGGGGTTACTATGAGGTCTTACAGCAGGAGTAATTCCAGTGTGGGACAGAGACAGAGCTATACAGGTCGTCTAGCGCCATCTCTTTCCCACACTGGAATTACTCCTGCTCTAAGACGTCATGGTAGGCCACCAGCTCTGACTGACTGAGCGGCAAATCGGTCGTAAACCCAATATCGAGTGAGCGGCGAACGTAGCAAATAAGCCGCGAAGCGTTAGGCAAAGGCCTCCATATCCTTCCAGGCTTATCTAAGATCGTTTTTGTTGTTTTCCTCGGGAACAGTAGGTACTTTTTTCGGGATGAAAGGTCCCTACGTCCGTTTCTGTACACCTGACAACGTTTATGCAAAATTTCAGGATGATCGGTTCAATGGTTTACGCGTGAAACGGCAACAAACAAACTTACTTTCGCTTTTGTAATATTAGTTAGGAATAAACTACACAACTAGTTGTGCCGTGGGGAGGGATCTTGCGATAGCATTCCGCACTGTCACATAAAATGTATGGTTAATTGGTCACTCATCCACGGACTGACCAGCAAGCGTGGCATAACCTTGATCTATCTATTCGGGCGGCCATTGATTAATATATTTAATTTAGAAAGATAAGGTGACAAGTGTAAAACAAAGTATTTCTGTTATGTTATCTTATCTAACTTCCTGGATCAGCCGATTGTACAGTCCACACCCTTCTTGTTGATAATGAAAATTATTTTACTGTTGTATTTTCGAGAAGCTAATGCTTCCATGGCCGCACGGGTTGATCTGTAAGGTTGAGGTGGAAGCGCAAGGGTAGCCCGCGAAATTTAAATTTTCTTACGATTACTTAGAAAATTTAAATTTTTCAAACGTTTTTTTTTTTTTTTTTCTTTTTTTTGCGCATCCACCTTAAGCAATAGGCAGCGGTTGCCAAGGATCGGTGACCATAAACTACATAACAGAGTTTCTTCCGTGTCTCGGAAATCACGTTAAGCCAATATGGGCTATCGTTTTTGAGCTCACCAGATGGCGCCACTGTCGCATACGGTCATGTCAGTAATTCTATTTTTTAGTTTACAGTACCGATAACTTCATATAAAGTTTATTTTATTGCGTATAACAACAAACTTCAGATATGTTTACTTACAATATTCTCTCTAAAATTAGCAAACATGAAACAGTGAAAATCATTTTACCTCCAAGTACCTACTAACAAATAAGATCCTAAGTTGCTACTTAAAATCTTCAAGCCTTAATTAATCAGGAATAGCTCAATCTAGACCACAACCGTGAATATTAGTAAAAATACATGATAAAAAAGCATGCAACGCGTGAACTTTCTATGACATCAGACATATCGGTGACCTCGTGCTAATACTAGTGCCTCTTACGGCGAATTCACACGCGATAGCCAGCATTGTTCGTTCTGTCATTTGTAGATCTTTGAAAGTCGTTACCGGGAGTCAGTCTCCCGAAAGTCTGACAAACAATCTTACGAACTGGTAACGTATTATACAGTACCACTACTAACTGGGTTGTGGAGGTCAGATATATACTCCAATATTCGAGCATGAATATCTGCCAAAAGATGATCCGGACTACGAATGCTGGGATTAAATTTATAAAATTACCCTGATATAATTTTTAATAATTTAGCTTGACTATGCGGAGGTTATAGTTTTTTTTTTGTCAGATTCAGTTTGTATTGTGTTTGATACATTATCTTAGACATCATAATTAATAATATTAATATATATTCTAAAAGTGACATGCAATAATATAAAACATGCAACAATAATTACCATAAATAATAATAACAAAATAGCATTTTTTTTTTTTATAGAAATTTGGAATATTATAGTGCAGGGATTCCCAAAGTGGTCGATATCGACCCCTTGGGGTCGATATCGGTTTCCTAGGGGTCGACATAAACGAAAACTGATTATGGGGGTCGACGAGGTCTAAAAATCGACCCCTATTAAATTAACACAAGTTCTTATTTAAAACTTTCAAGATAGGTAGGTAGGTACTGTATTGTTTATGTTGTGTTACGTGTACTAAGAATAATTAATATTTATGTAGGAAATAGCATTGTTGTAGTAATATAAAGCCTCAAGTTCGTACAAGATGAAAAACTCGGCAAGTCAGTGTGGACAAGTTTGTGCAAGATAATGAGTTCGAGCGTACGTCTTTCAGGCGCGTTTTGACTTGCTCTCTATTTGACGCTTGCGCGATTTAACACGAACGAATTCATGATCAAGTTGCAAGTCCAAACATGTTCCTGATATTTTACTATTTAACGAGGTTGCACTTAGGTTGAAAGTTCATTTGCGTTTTGAAATTCGTTGGAGCTTGAACGATAATAACTCATATAAGTACTCATTTATTTCAAGAGATTACAAAGTTATTACATAGCTAAATTAAGTGAAGTAAAGTGACTGAAAAAGAATTTACAAAATGCTGAGCTCCCTACGCGAGTTAATAGCGTAACCACACAATATCTGCAGTTTATGAAAAATTAACAGGGTAAGTACCAAACAGTTTTTATCCGGCACAGCGCATCAGCATTGCCCCACTGCACACTGTGTGATAGTGATCTGTAGATTGTTTGCAACAGTTTGCAGTTGCCTCAGTTGTTTCAATTGTAAAAATTTACCAGTAAATTTAACAGTTTATTAGGTATTGTTTTTAATTTAGGTACTTAGTTTCTTATTTTTTTATTTGCAGGATTACTGAGAGTTTTATGATGGCGGACACGAAAAAAAAATGCAGACAATACAGTTTGGACTACTTGAAGTTCGGATTTATTGCATCTCCATCAAATCAACACTTGCCGATGTGTCTCATATGTGAAAAAGTATTCAGTAACGATGCCATGAAGCCTTCAAAAATGGATGACCACTTATCGAGAGTACATGCTGACAAAAAAAGTAAGCCCTTGACATTTTTTCAAGCACTTAAAGAAAAACTAGACAAAAGGCCATCCATAAGATCGATGTTTGCGTCATCATCTATTAAAGACGATGATGGTTTACGAGCGTCCTATAATATATCTTTACTAATAGCGAAGTCGGGGAAACCCCACACAATTGGAGAGCAGCTTATCTTACCAGCCATTGCGGAGGTCCTTAACAATGTATTGCACAAACCCGCACATGATATTTTAAAGAGAATACCTTTGAGCAATAACACCGTTCAGAGACGCATAGACGAGATGGGACGCGATGTGGAAAACATTTTATGCAAGTTCTTACAGACCAACAGATTCTCTCTCCAGTTGGACGAGTCTACATTACCCGGCAATGAAGCTCTGTTGTTAGGATATGTTCGATATATCAAAGATGAAAATATGTGCCAAGAACTGCTTTTTGCTACATATTTAGAGACTGATACCAGAGGAGAATCAATTTTTCAGGCCCTGGAACATTTTTTTACTGACAAAGCTATTCCATGGAAGAACATTGTTTCTGTTGCGACTGATGGTGCACCGTCTATGGTTGGTCGTCATCGTGGTTTTATAGCTCACTTAAAGCGACAACTGCCTGATGTACTGGTCATTCACTGCGTGATTCACAGGCAGCATTTAGTAGCAAAAAAGCTGAGTCCTAGATTGCATAAGTCTTTACAATATGTAATAAATGCTATCAACAAGATTCGAAGCAATTCTTTGAACTCTCGGTTATTTGCTCAGCTATGTGAGGAAAACGACGAAGTCTTTACTCGATTACTTCTTCACACTGAAGTTCGCTGGCTATCAAGAGGCTCTTGCTTAGAAAGATTTTCAGCCGTTTTTGAATCTGTGTTGGAGTTTTTACAAGAAAAAGATCCGAATTTGAAAGAAAATCTGAACAATTGTAAAACAGATATTTATTACTTGACTGATATCTTTGGAATGTTCAACAAAGTTAATTTGCAGCTGCAGGGTGACGATCTTAACTTGATTAAAACAAAATCAATAATATCGGCCTTCGTGGGTAAACTAATCCTTTATAAACAAAAAATAGGCAGAAAAGAATATTCGCAGTTTCTGCATTTGTCAAAATTACCAGAAACGCTTCAAGATGATGACATTTTATTATATGTCACTCACTTGGACGCATTACACAAGGATTTTACGGAGAGGTTTGAGGATCTTTTAAATTTACAAATTCCTCAATGGATAATAAATCCGTACAATACCACAGCCATAGAAGAAGCCAATGTGATAATGCAAGAAGAGTTGATTACCATCAGCACAGACGAAGAGCTTAAGCAGAAGTTCAACCAAGGCTATCAGAAGTTCTGGTTGCAACGCAACATTGAAACACAGTATCCTACATTGTGGAACATTGCTGAAAAATACCTTATCGCTTTTCCATCATCATACCTAGTTGAAAAAAGCTTCAGTGTGGTAACAAACATTTTGACGAAACAAAGAAACCGTTTGAAAATCAACGAACGTGGAGATTTAAGGCTGCAACTCACCAATATTGAACCGGATGTAGCTAGATTGGTAGATAGTCACCAGGTTCATCCATCACACTGAATGTTTTATTTTCTCTTTGCGAATTAATACTTTTTTAAATATAATTTCCTACCTACTTAAAATTCTTTAAGTACCTAATTTGTAATAATCGTTATAAATTAAACTTGATATTTACTGAATTGTATGTCTTTTTATTTTGTTAAATTTTGATACGAAAATGAAGTCAATTTTACTCACTTAACCAAGTGCACAGTTTTCCAATTGGTACCTTAGTACCTAGGTATTTTGTGTCAATAGGAAAAAACTAAAGATAGGCCCCTTATTCATAATAGTCTGCTAACTTAAAGCATTGCTAATTCTCTCTCTGTCTTCTTCTATTGACCTAAGTCAGAATGAAAAATAACACACTGTAGCAGCTGTTTTAAGTTAGCGGACCATTATGAATAAGGGGGTTGATCTTAAAAGTAGGTAATTTGGCCATGGGGGTCTGAGGTAACAGTTCATTTTGGAAAAGGGGTCACTTGTCCAAAATAGTTTGGGGATCCCTGTTATAGTGGATGCGCAAGGGTAGCCCGCGAAAATTAAATTTTCTTAAGTTTATTGCAATTTGCAGGTCAGTGTCAGGTTGAATGTTGATGATAATATGAATCGCGCCAGTAACACATATGGAGTTACAGAATTATAATCATTCAAATCATCAATACAGCCCTCCAAGTTCATATAACCCCATTAAATAGCTATTTCATGAAAAAGTCACTCTTTGGGATTATGTTATGTTATGTAAAGTACTGGTATTCAACTGTATCCGGTTAGACTGGAAGCCGACCCCAACAGTTTTGTGAAGAGGCTAGGCGTATGATGATTATGAGGACTTACGGTAAGGCTGCTCCATAAATTCAAGGCCGCTCAGAGAGCTATGGGACGGACTATTCTTGGAGTCTCTCTGTGGGATCAACTCCGGAACGAGGTGATCCGACAGAGAAGCAAACTGGTCGTCATAGCTATATGGAAAAAGCAAGCTGAACTGGCAGACGTGTTCTTGAGTGGAGACCGCGAATCGGGAAGCGTAAGGTGGGACGCTCGAAGGCTCGGTGGAGCGACGATCTTTGCAGGGTGTCGGTAGCAACTGGATGAGAGTTGCCGAGAAAAAATTTGTATGGTGTTATAAAAGTTGGACTCCTGAGAAAGTTGGACTCCTGAGAAAGTTGGACTCTTGCGAACAGAGGGGATTTTACTGTTGAATTTTGTTATGGTTAGTTCGGCATAAAATACCACAATGTGGCGCCCTGACACGAGCCAGAACGCGACGCGCCAGACCTGGCTGAAAATGGCGGGACGACCTGGGCAAAACGAAAGACCAGAGGCCCACATGCAAGCATGGCGGGACCAAACGGTACTTACTCGTATTTGAATAAAGAATTATAAAATGGAATTGGTCCCGCCTGCTTCCAACTTATATTCAAGTTAAACTGTGCTTTGATTTTTGCTTCCGCCAGTCAGGTTTTTAGTTTTTTTTTACTTTTTCGACTTCTGAGCATTGATGTCCTGGGTTCGATTCCCGGGTCGGGCAAAGTGTTATTGCATTTCCATCAGGAATTTCTCAGTAGGAGCCACGGACTCTGGCAATGGCAAAAGGCTCGACAGTTCTGTACGGGTAGTGTCAGTTGAAACCAACAAGAACGGTCATTATATATCAAAACTCGACAAGTGATGATCAATTGATCACTATGAACTGTAAACAGTGATACGCAATAGCCCTGCAGATGTACGAACGTGGATGGAGGCTAAAGGAGTATGTGAGGATCGTAGCAGGTGGCGTTCTGTGGTTTCTGCCATAGGAAAAAGGCGTCAAAAAAGTCACAGCAACAAGTATTAGGTACTAAGTCACTAACACAGGCTAGATATCTATGACTACACACATTTATCTTTATTTTATCATTTCAAAATTTACGATAGCAAAGATAGTAAGTAAACATCGAAAATATTCAGTATTGGCTGGCGAAGCAATACAAAGATACGTTTAGGTTTTTTTTAATATTTATTTACATTTATTTGTGTTAATGTTACATTTCAATCGGTTTGTGTTACATTTCATTCATTGTTTTTGTGAGTTTTAATTTAGTTTGTTGTGTAGTGATTAGTTTTTACTTTTAGTGCAAAAAGTTACGTAAATTTTTATTATCTAGTGATTAGAGGATTATTGTTAAATGTAAGCAAGTGCATAAAGATTAAAAGTGTGTGATTAGGAATATTTTTGGGAAAACATGGTTGTGTGTCATTGTAAGTATTAAGCTTATGTTACTCTGTTGAGGTGGACGCGCCAGGATAGCCCGCGAAATACAAATTTCCTTACGTTTATTTGCAATGATTCGCGTGTGAATTCACCGCTAGAGGCGCTAGTGTAGCGCGAGGTCACCGAAATGTCAGATGACATAGAAAGATCACGCGTTGCGAGTTTTTTTATCACGTATTTTTACTAATATTCACAATTGTGGTCTAGATTGAGTTATTCCTGATTAATTATGACTTGAAGATTTTAAGTAGCAACTGAGGATCTTATTTGTTAGTACTTGGAGGTAAAATAATTTTTAAATATTTCATACTTGCTAATTTTAGGGAGAATATTGTTGAATATAGTAAATAAATGCGTCTGAAGTTTACACTATGTAGTTATACGTAATAAAATAAACTTTTTATGAAGTTATTGGTACTATAGTATTAAATAGTATATAGTACAAAATAGAATTATTGACATGACCATAATCGACAGTGGCGCCAAAGCTCAAAAAGGATTGCTCTCATTTGCAGGTCAGTGTCAGGATGTATGTTGATGAAAATATGATTCGCGACCGTAACACGTATGTAGTTACAGAATTATAATCATTAAAATCATCAATACAACCCTCTAAGTCCATTTAACCCCATTCAATAACTATTTCATGAAAAATTTGATGAATATTTCTATGAAGAAATGTAAGAAAATTTGAATTTCGCGGGCTACGCTGCCAAATTAATCATGCAGCAATTTAATCAGCCGGTTCGTCAGAACCTTGCAACTCGCCTATACAAATCACATGCAGTTGCTGTTATCAATCTGAAAATATTAAATTAGTTGCTATCGGGTGTTGAGACGCCCTAATTGTTCATGTCAATATTAATAAACAAATGAGTAATATGAATACAGAGTGTAACAAGACCCTTCACGAAGCCGTCAACCAAGCATTCTGTATATCAAACTAAATAACTTTACGAAAAAAAATTGCTGGGGAACGACTTTTTTTTTGGGGTGAAACATCACTTTTTACGGTAGGACTCAATGTAACGCACTCAAAACTGTACTGATGTATATGATACCGGCCAAACCCAATTTCAGGATAAACTAATTTGTCCTAGGCCAAACTAGGGATCATCACAAAAGGGCAATCATAATTATAGAGCACCCTGACTAAATGGGTTAGGTTAGAATTGGTGACCAAACACGCGAGAGCCGAGCGAGCGCAGCGAGCGGTGCCGCGGCAGCGGCCGGCGAGCGCCACATCCAAGATGAACGCGTTCAGACACGATAAACCAGTAAACCGGTTTGGCCTAGGAAAAACTAGTTTAGCCGAAAATCGGGTTTCGCCGGTAACATATAGATTGAATAGTATCATTAAAAACATGTATTTTGAAAAAAAAACTTGTGAACAAGTTGGAAATTTGACTCCCAATATCTCCGTAACTAGAAGGTTCCCAGGTATGGTCTAGAACAAAAAAAATATCGCAATGACGAGGAGAACAACTGCCTTCGGCTTCGTTAAGGGTCTTGTTACACCCTTTATACTTCTTCGGCATGATGAGGCAATACAGGATGGTAAGGGTATCGACGCACAAACAGATAACACGTATTCAGGAGTAATTCCAGTGTGGAAAAGAGATGGCGCTAGACAACTTTCCCACACGTAACCCCCAGCCCGCATAGCATGGCAATACTATCTCTATTCTACCAAGAATCGAGAAAGCTCTTTATATACAATTTGACATGTCTGTCATACATTTTTAACATCGCCATGCTTGCGACGATAGAAATCTTTCCACAATCTGTAATTTTTTTCGATTCTTCGTCGACAAAACCCGTTTCTACGGTAGTCATGCTACGCGGGCAGGACATCGTTCTGAACCCTCATACCACATATAATTTTTCACCGGTTATTAAAAAATTAAACAGCTGTTTCCTACAAAAGTGCAATGCCTATACCTACACGGTCAAATGATTTAAGGTGAATGCGCAAGGGTAGCCCGCGAAAATTAAATTTTCTTACGTTTATTGCAATTTGCAGGTCAGTGTCAGGTTGTATGTTGATGAAAATATGAATCGCGCCAGTAACACGTATGGAGTTATAGAATTAAAATCATTCAAATCATCAATACAGCCTTCCAAGTTCATATAATCCCATTCAATAGCTATTTCATGAAAAACTCACTCAATGGGATTAAATGAACTTGGAGGGTTGTACTCTGTAGCTCCATACGTGTTACTGGCGCGATTCATACTTTCATCAACATACAACCTGACACTGATCTGCAAATTGCAATAAACTTAAGAAAATTTAAATTTCGCGGGCTACCCTTGCGCTTCCCCTTTAATGGATCAGCTGCTTTTTTTTTAATTTGCGATTAAAATTTTCTGTGGGGGGTGTGAAAATGACGTACCTACTGAATACGTACGTACGCACTCTTCCACCATGTATATTTTTTCTGGGATATACCTATGTACCTAGCAAAACCACTTTGAGATAAGCGGTCGTGGTAACTGCCCCCAACTGTTACAGCCACTACCTATTACTTCGTTGTACCTACTTCAGACGTGGGGGTCCGGTTAACCAGAAGCTAGCCTTTTAGGTTGACGTGCGAGATACCATTCATAAAAAAAAATAACTTCAGATGTGGGTTTGAACTCGGACAGGCATCCACTTTTATGCAATTTAATGTTACACCATTGGGGGCGTCCATTAATTACGTCAGTAGAGTTTGTCGATTTTTCATGCCCCTTGGTAAGATGACGTGAGATTAGACCTGTCCCTAATCTCACGAGAGATTTTTCAAAATGTGTATTTTATTGTAAATGCGTTGAATCTGTGCTTGATTGCGTTAGATTTTATTTAAAAAAAAAAAACATAAATATGTAACATATATAAAAACACATATTAAACGATTAAACACATATTACGAACGACGTAAACATATATTAAACGATTAAATATTATTGTGTACGATTTAGCCATATTTTAGTGCAAAATGTAGTACATTTTGTTTCAATTTTACACTGTTTCTTGTGGGAAAAAATTAAGTGACATTTGCCGAGACCCCCCTCTGTCCTTCGTGAGATTCGGTTCGAACCCCCCCCCCCCCTAAAACGCCTCACGTAATTAACGGGCGCCTCCACCGCTGACAATTTCTTAAACCAAAATATTCGAAGTCATGTGACATCTACCAAAGTACCAACCCGCTGGGCCCACGTGGTGGACTATAGCCCATTCCCTCTCATAGAGAGGAAGCCGTGTGTCCCAGCAGTGGGAACATTAAAGGCTAATTATGATCTAGGTACTTCATTCAATGCACTCTTCAAGTATTTATTGTTCAAATTTAACATGCCACTCTCATTTTCTAGATACTTAATATTAATAGCCGATAAATTATAAGCATTCCGATATCTTAATAAATTATCTTTGCGATAAACAATTGATATCGTTAAAATGGACGTGGAACATAGTAGGTTGTTAAAGTTTTTCAAGGAAAGCCGACAAAGCAAGTAAGTTTATATTAATTATCATTTTATTTTTATTAAAATTAAGCTAATTATGGAGAACTGTGAAACTAATGGCGCTAGCATAGCTTGTTCCAAGCTTGGTAATGGGGGCTATCGCATATAAATTCGCTGCTAGAGGCGCTAGTGTAGCGCGAGGTCACCGAAATGTCAGATGTCATACAGTGTTCGCATGTTGCATACTTTTTTATCACTTATGTACCTATTTTTACTAATATTCACGATTGTGGTCTCTAGATTGATCTATTCCTGATTAATTATAAGACTTGAAGATTTTAGGTAGCAACTTAGGATCTTATTAGTACTTGGAGCTAAAATGATTTTTAAATGTTTAATGCTTGCTAATTTTAGCGAGAATATTGTAAATATGTATCAGAAGATAATGTTGAAGTTATTGTTACTTTAAAGTATAAAATAGAATTATTGACAGGACCTTACTAGACAGTGGCGCTATCTGGTGAGCTCAAAAACGATAGCCCTCATTGGTTTAAATTCTGTCTAAGTCATTTTATATTTCAAAATAGCATAGAATGGCTATAATAGCTAAGAAACGATGGATGGACTGTGTGAAGGATGATATGGCTCGAAAGGAGGTGTTTGATGAGATGGAGTAATAGAGAAGTATGGAAGAAGAAGACATGCTGCGCCGACCACGAATTAATTGGGATAAGTGCAGGAGAAGGATGAGGATATTTCAAAATAGCTTGACTTGATTGGTTAGCTTGGGACCTAGCTAAGGTCACGCTATCTACCTTCCTTTCCCAATTCTGAAGGCTGCTGATACTGTAAAAGCGTAGCTGCACAAACGCTTCCGTAGGTGCCATAATATGCCGCCTATTGTCGTTTTTATAGAAAGAAAGAAAAGTATATTTTTGGCATTAAAACAAACAAAAAAACCCCTTAAAACTAAAAAAATGGCCGTCACGGGACGTCCGGCAGATGTGAAACATCTATGTTAATATTCGAATTCATAATTATAAAAAAAAAAATATTATAACGAAATATTGAATAAAATAAAGAATCGTTATTTTGAATTTTATTTACCTACTCACAACAATCGTTCCAAAACAAACTTTATTCTAATGGGAAATGGTTGATTTTACATGGCACAGAGGAGGCATCACGTAGATTTCACGCTAAGACAGTGTCATGCCTTCTTCCGTGATTCGTCACGGTCGGTTTTACTGCCAAGGCGCACATATAGAAGTTTCACAAAAAGAATGGATTGGATTGGAAAGACATGCGAGAATCTAAAGGTATCAGTGTAATAACAGGCACTTGAGATATTATTGCATTATAGTCTCTGATGCATTGCCATATAACGCAGATGCATAATGCAGATGTCCATAGATGTCGGTGGCCGTCTTATGGTCGCAAGTCCGACTAATGAGTTTAGACTGGGTTCGATCGTCGAGCAAAGTGTTGTCGGGCTATTCAATTAGGTCACAGAAGCAGCCCAGAGTACAATTAGGCTCGCCCCTAACGGCAGCATAATAATGTTCAGCTGTGGACTGTTACCTGATGATAGAAGACCCTAGCCAAGCTAAGCTAGATAGGACAGCAAATTAATTTAAAATAACCTGTCCCTTGTAACCAATAAATGATATTTCAGATCCGAAATGGCGGAAGCACCAGAAATACCAGTAATTAAAATCCAAAAAGACTATCAAAGTCCACCAAACGTTGAATCAGAGGTACCACAGACACATGAAATCAGAGAGACCGATGAAAAAAATAACAGTTCCGATGTATCGGCGGAAGATGAAAATAGTAGTTCCGAAATAAAAGTCACAGGTGCGGATTTCACGCTGTCACCTGTCATAACTGTTACAAAAAAAGAATCTACGCTTACAAAAGGCGACATTAAGTTACAGAAAGTAACAGTTACCGAAGATATAGCGGTGAGTTACAGGCATTTGTTTAAAAAGGAGGTTACTCCTGGTAAAACTGTTGTTACTTCTGTGCAAAAGCTTGAATATAAGTATTGAATGTGTTATTGACTTTTATTTTACCTTACAACAAAGTTACAGTTATCTAGTCCCACCATCGACGAGGTAGCAACTTGATATCGACTATTTTCTCTCTCAAGAAACATACAAAAGATTGTAGGTCTCGTGCCAGTAATCCACAAATTAATAGTTGATCGCTAACTTCACACTGCCGGCGACGACTCTGTCAAACAAACAACTCGTTTTTATTAGCCAACTCTACTCGCTTATCACTAATCACCGGTGGTGGGAACGAGTGTCTGGCACGAACACGAAAATATTGTAATTCGAATAACATAATCACGCCTTAGCCTTTAGCCGTAGAACCGATGACCGTTGGGGTAGACGTGTTCTTGAGTGGAGACCGCGAATAGGCAAATGTAAGGTGGGACGCCCTAAGGCTCGGCGGAGCGACGATCTTCACAGGGTGCAACTGGATGAGAGTTGCTGAGAATCGAGTTGAGTGGCGTGCGATTGAAGAGGCCTATGTCCAGCAGTGGACTGCCGTAGGCTGATGATGATGATGAACATGACGCCTGTAATCACACTCACATTTGAGGGTGAGTCTATTGCCATCAACCGGACTTAAATCCAGACACTGGGCTGCTATGCTACTGAGCAATAACTGTTAAAAAAAATCTGTAACACCCACACTTTGCCCGACATTGGAATCGATCCCAAGAACACATGCTCAGCAGAAACTGTCAATTTTTCCCAATCAACCTTGAACCTAATACTTTAGCGTTTGACAGATTGAGATACTTTGATCTGCTGGCGTCCGTACATTACGAGGTACACAATTATTATTATCTCTTCATTTTTCGTTTTTTTTTTTTGCATTACTGATAAAATAGTCTTTATGCTCGTTAGAATAAGGATACTGTTGACTGTAGGCATAGGGCAGACTTCGAATTTATAAATACATACATATACGTACCACAATACCGATATTACTAGGTAGTATTATGTCCCTTCACTATACAACGTACACCTCTCATTACCAATTGACATTAATAAAACATCACGCTTGTATTTTTCAATGAGGCAGGCAAAGGAGTCTTGTATATACACCCACAAATCGCTGGTCATGTTATAAATCCCATGTAATAGAGAGCGAGCTTATTACTACAAATCAGGCACAAATTTATACTAACTTCAGGGGCTGTGTGTTTCCACTTCTTTCAAAATAATAAATTATTCAAGTTGTCACAAAATCTACAAAAATGGCCGTTTGACTGCCTCTTGTAGCAGGACAAGAAGCAGGCACTTATAGTTATTAAACAGGGTGGAATTGGATTGGATTCATAGAACGTAGAAGTTGAATATTGAAGGCGGAGAATTGAGCGTTATGGGCAACTTTGGAGACAATAATATCTAGCAAAACATAAGTATACCTATAAAGAAGGAGTACGATGACATGCATTGTACAAGTGACTACGCTTAGTCATCAAGATTGTGGACTATCTCTAAAGAGTTCTCGAATGATAACGACAGCAACACTTTCAATGAATCGTTGAAAATCATAAAGAAAGTGAACAAAGAAAGTAGTCACATTTTAGGGTTCCGTACTCGAAGGGTAACCAACGTGACCCTATAAGCCTCCGCTGTCCGTCCGTCTCATCCGTCTGTCTATCAGCGGGCTGTATCTTATGATTCGTAATACGTAGACAATCAAATTAAATGAAATGCAATGAAAATTTCACAGAACGTGTATTTCTGTTACCGCTATATTAATAAATATTCAAGAGGCTCCCCTACTGCGATGGTACGGGAACCCTTCATGCGCGAGTTCATTAATAAATAAATGAAATGACTTGCGCTTGGCGGGTTTTTCGCCTCTTAAAACAGCACACGTCAGGGCCAAAACACATTCCCACAACACAACTTCGCATCGTGAGACGTTGCGACTTAGCGTCGCCGTCGTGTCGTGGAAAAACATGAAATAAGCGTGCATCGCGACACGACAATAGCTGGTATGTCGTGAAAACTGACGATGCAATACACCGCCGAAGTTGGAAGGAAACGTATAGACCCAGTATTTTCTGTGATGTGACTTCTGAGATGTCCACACGGCTCAAAATCAAACTCAAACAATTTATTACAAATAGGCCCGAGACAGGCACTTTTGTATAGTCAACAATAAGCTACCTGCAGTCCAGCCACAGGCATAATAAACTGTGAATATCTAATAGTAGATCTCATGGAAAAGAATGAGCAAGAAACTCCATGGACACTCTTTTCAAATCAAATTAGGTATTACGTAGTCCGTATGGTACAATGTTTACAGCGTCGTAACGTGTCACGATGCCACGTCGTAACGGATTATTGCGGTGTTGGTCTTGTGGTCGCAAGTACAGCAACTAAGTCTTCAGGTTTGATCCCCGTTGTGTTGGGCAGAGCAGCCTTATCGTGTTCTTTATCGTGTGGTTAGTGCTTAACCTGGCCGCCCATGGGCAACCGTCTTAGCTTTACATGCCGCCGAGAAATATTTCTCAAGCATGCTGGTTTCCTCACGATGTTTTCCTTCACCGACGCAAGTGATAATTATACAATACGCACATGATTCCTCAAAATCAGAGGTGCATATTTTGGGTTCGAACTGGAGACCTATGACTTGGCAGTCCGAGTATCACTGGTATAGGTTTTCGCATTCATTATCAAAGTTACCTTAAGAGCGTTTACAACTTACGGCATTTCATACAAAATTTAAACTCATTTGAGTTCTAAATGACTGAACCGATTTTGTCCGAAAAATTTTGACCGAAATGTCTCTAAAAAAAAAAGATAATTGGATTTTAGATTTTCCATAGAAACAGAAATTTCCAATTATCTTTTTTTTTTAAAGACATTTCGCAAAGTTCTCTCTCAAATTTTTAGACATATGTATCCTGCTTATGCGTATGAAGTTTCATTAAAATCGGTTCAGTCATTCCGAAATAAAAATGACTTTAAAGTTTGTATAAAATGCTTAAAGTCGTTAAAACGTAGTATGGTGATTACTCCACGGTTTGATGGTGTACGTTCAAAATACTAAATTATATCAATTTGTCTCATTATCTAGCCTTGTATGGAAACAAAAAATTTAAGACACCATCAAACAGTGGAGTAATCGCCATACTACGTTTGTTTGTTTTGTGTGAAAGTACTCCGCGAAACTGTGACATTTGATAAAATACACTCACGTCCTATACTTACCTCTTATTCACACCTGGGTTAGCAACAACTATAGAAGCCCCACCTACCTATACCTATGTACCTATGGTCATAACATAATCTCACGCCGGTAATTCACGAAGAGTTAGGCAGAGGTGTACCTAATCGTACACCTAAATTATGCCAGTGACTGCCTCGTTGGTCTAGTGGTCGCAAGCGCGACTGCTGAGCTAGAGGTCCTGGGTTCGATTCCCAGGTCGGGCAAAGTGTTATTGCGTTTATCCATCAGGAATTTCTGAGTAGCAACCACGGAGTCTGGATTTGTGCCCGGTTGATGACAATAGGCTCGCCCCTATTACATGTGTATATATGTTCCTCCTTAAGAATTCGTGTGCCATGTCACACACAAATGTAGATACTTATTCATATATTTAAAAATACCAACCCTGATGAAGGAGAAAAAATTATAAATTAAGCTTTTTCTGATTACTTACAAGTTAGTTTTTACTGTGGCTTCGCCCTCGGAAGTTAACCAACGGCAATATAAAATCGGAATAAAAATTACCCATGTCCCAATCCCAACTAAGGTCTATTCGGATACCAACCATTGAAATCAGACAGAAAAACGGCCTAACATAACATAAAGGGTGTAACAAGACCCTTAACGAAGCCGAAAGGCACTTGTTCTCCCCGTCATTGCGATCATTTTTTTGTTCTAGACCATACCTGGGAACCTTCTAGTTACGGAGATATTTAGGGTCAACGTTGCAACTTCTGCACCATTAAAAAAAAAGTAGTTTACCATTACTTTTACTATTCAATGCATCCATCACCACAATGTTTTGGGTGTGTTACATTCAGTTTTGCCGTAAAACGTGATTTTTTACCCCAAAAAAAAGTTTCTCAGCAATATATTTTGCGTGGGGTTACTTAGTTTGATGTAAAGAATGCTTGGCTGACAGCTTCGTGAAGGAGCCGTTTACACCTTGTTTATTCTATGTAAGAATATTCATCAGAAATCGTTATAAACTTGAATGTCAATCAATTTCAGGAAGGAGACACAGAGAATGCTGGTCACAGGATTTCGCAAGAAGTTGAAAGCTTGACGCAGACAGACAGACAAGCAACAAGTGTAACAGTAGCGAATAGTGGGGGAAGAGTAGAAGATTTAGTAACAGAGAAGATGGAAGGAGACGGTGAGTCATTCAACAAAATATTTATGTACTAGCTGACTTAACTGTTGTCCTAAAACCAGGTTAGATAGGATTTATAATGGCTATAAAGGTTTCAAAGAGAGTTCATGCAAACCAAATCTATGTGCACTACACCAGTTACATTCAATGAGGGCTATCGTTTTTGAGCTCACCAGATGGCGCCACTTTCGCGTAAGGTTATGTCAATAGTTCTATTTTATACTTTACAGTACCAATAACTGCATAAAAAGTTTATTTTATTACTTATAATAACATAGTGTAAACTTCAGATAAGTACATTTATTTACAATATTCTCCCTAAAATTAGCAAACATGAAACATTTAAAAATCATTTTACCTCCAAGTATTAACAAATAAGATCCTAAGTTGCTACTTAAAATCTTCATAATTAATCAGGAATAGCTCAATCTAGACCACAATCGTGAATATTAGTAAATATACGTGATAAAAAAGTGAACTTTCTGTGAAAAATGACATTTCGCGGCATTTGGCCTCGCGCTACACTAGCGCCTCTAGCGGCGAATTCACACGCGATAGCCCCCATTATTTCGAAAGCTTCTAAACGAATCTAATTCTTCAAACGAATTCTAATATAGTTCATTTGCAATCTGTTCTTTTTTGTAATTTACAGAAAAGAGTCAAGATGAGAAAAAATCTAAGATTCCGACGTCGAGATTGCGACAAGCTGTCGAAAGGGTGAAGAGAGAACGACAAGCTCAAAAGGCTAGAGAACAAGTGAGTCTTTACTTAATATCGCGTTCGCAATTCCCCAAGTAACAAGCTGTGTTTAGTATAATGATATTACAACAATCGTATTAAGGTCCCACATAATTGGAGGGAGCGTAAATACCATGAACTGGGGGGTTACCATGACTTCTTAAAGCAGTATTGTTTTAATGTCACTCCATTGTTGGACAAAGACGAAGCTATAAAAGACGTCTAGTGCCATCTCTTTCCCACACTGGAATAAGATTAAAACATTACTGTTTTAGAACGTGGTAGGTTACCTAGGCACTAATTCATACTCTGGACTGTTTCTGAGACATTGCTAATGTACAAGTTCACTTGTACTGCCTCACAAGGAGATCGACTTATTAAACCAAATATCTTTGATGGCTTTTTTTTTACTCAGAAATTAACGTAACTTCTCAATTTTTTCAGCCTCGCAGATCATCCATACCTATACTTAAAGAGGTAAAAAAACCCATCAAGAGAGACGCATCTTTGAATTTTACACCAGCGGTCGATGATGAATTTGACAAGCTTTACGAAGAAATTGTAGACACTAAACATAAAGATGTAGAGGAAAAACTGCCATCAGTAACAATGGAAGATCCAGAAAAAATCGAGACTAAATTCGAAGAAATAATCCACGCCTACGACGAAGACGAACATGAAAAGCAACCTGTTACTAGAGTATCTAAAATACCAGCCCTGAGAAAAAAAGACGAAGACGGATCAAGTAGACTAGGGGCTATGATCGATAGAGCCAAAGAAAAAAGTACAATAACAGAGAGTAAACTCAAAGATGGAGGATTCAACGTCACTGCATCAACTATTAGAACTAAAAGATTTTCAAGAGGTAATAGCAGGGATTTGAGTAGTGAACAGCAGATAGAAGTAACTGAGACAATTGATATTAGAGAAACTGGGGATAATGATGTGTTTGTTAAAGAAACTGTAGTCAAAACTGCACCAGCCAAACCTGCGAGATCTCTCCGTAGTATCACTAAACGTATAGTTGCGGATAATAAAGCTGGTACTGTAGAAAATACCGAAGTTAGCAAACAAAGTACTGTGACAGAAAATTTGGACAAAAAAGACGGTACTCTAAATAAAACTAAAAGATTCTCTCGCACCATGAGCAAAGAGACTAGAGAGAGAAACCTAAACCGAGAGTTAAGTCGGAATTTAGAAGATATCAGAAGAGATTTTAGAAATAAAATTGAGGATGCAAGATTAGATGATGGATTAGTAGACGGTGATAATCACGTTATAGCTACAGAAACTACTGTTACAGAAAATGTTGTAATACCAGTAAAAACAGAAATAATAACTCGTGGTATATCTAAAGAAATAAACAAAGATGGTCAAAATATTAACAGTAATGAAACTGTGACTGTAGAAGAATTTGACGAAGGAGGAACTCGCACAATTACGACAAAAACAACTGAAAGTCTGATTATAGGTACACCAGTGGTCACGGAAAAAATAATTCGAAATATCAGCCGAGAAATTAGCGCTGAGGGGCAAAATAATAGCATCAAAGGAGTTACTACTATTGAAGAGATTTCAGATAAAAGTGGTAAAAAAGTTACTAAAGTGACAAACGTGAAAGAAAATGTAACAGGAATTCCTGTTAAAACTGAACGATTTACTAGAGGCATTAGCAGAGAGATGGGTAATATAAAAACAAGAAGTAGTAGTAAAGAAATCGTTACTACAGCCGAAAGTCCAGGCGCAGACAATAAACGAATACTTAAGAAAGAAACTCTAAAGACAGAGCAAATAGAAAAAGAAAGTGTCAAAGCAGGTTTACCAGTTTATACAAAAGTCACTCGGAGTTTCTCTAAAGGTCGAGTACAGAACGTTGAAATGAGCAGGACCATTGAATGGAAACCTGCAGACGAAGTTAAAACTAAAAACTTTTCACGAAGCGTCAGCGAGAAAGTTACTAAGAAAGAACTTAAGGATGCTGGCAAGTGGAATCACGGAGTAGTTATCAGTGAAATTACGGATGAAAATGATAAGCCTATTGAGAAAAATAACAGACCGAAAGACCCAGTCTTAGAAAGCAAATTAAAAGATACTGTCAAAAATATTGCCAGTAAAATAAGAACTAAAAAGGTAACAGAAAATAAAATTGAAGAACAAGTTACTAATATAGAGAAAACTACGTATACTCTTAGTAGTAATATTGATTTATCTATCGATAGAGATTTTAAGGCTTCTAGAGAGATGGGTACTCAAATGAGTATTGACGGAAAAGCCATTGATAGGAATTTCAAATTTGTTAAAGAGTTTGGAACACAAATGAGTGTGGAAGGTAAATCTATCGATTCTCCATTTGATAGAGATTTTAAACTCGCTAAAGAGAGGAATTTAGAAAGCAACATTGATAGTTCAAGTGCAGATAGAGATGCTAATGCGTCCAGAGAGTTTGGTACTCAAATGAGTACCATTGAAAAAACTGTACATTCGTCTATTGATGAAAAATCAAAGGTGTCTAGAGAATTCGGTACGCAAATGAGTGTGGTTGGTAAGATTGTTGATAAAGACTTTAAGGTATCTAAAGAAATTGGAACTCAAATGAGTTTGGATGGTTCTAAACATATCCAAGACAATGATTCCGATAACCTCAGTACAAACCCTATAATGAGGAGCATTGTGACTGAAAAGAGCGCGATAGATAATAATAATATATCAACGAAAGACAAGGACAGTGATATCGCAGAAGTCACGGTTCTCAAAGGCAATGTAAGTAGGCTGAAAGATAAGATAGCAAAAGAAACTGTGGTCATTTCTAAGAAAGAACCAGGAGAGGAAATTCCTAAAAAGAAGTCTGTTTTGTCTAAAATTGCTATTTTTGAGGTGAGTACAGTTGTAACAGGTTTAAATTAATTGTATACTTATAAGAGTACGTTATAAATGTAGTAAACTACAACGATTATTCAAGATAAGCTTTGAGATTCGACTTTTAATTACAGAAACATTAAGGTTTTGTTATTACTGTGTGTGTACAGGATTTATTAAGGCCACAATGAAGACAGTACCAGTACTACTGTATAAAACGGTAGATAAACCAGTACTATCAGTCATTTTCAATAAAAAACTGTCTACAACAATTCGGTACACATAATTCTATTCATAATTGTAATGTTTTTATTATTTTATTTCAGAGTCTCGAAAAGGAGCCACAAATAGAGCTACCTACACGAAAAATAAAATGCAAATATGTACCACCAAATCTCAACCGAACAAACAGTGCCGACAGACCCAAAATAGTCGATGAAATACTTAAAGAACACATACAATCTGAACCTTTGGAGGAAACGGAGAAGGTTGAAGTTGGTGTAGTACTAAATGAACAACCACAATCTGAACCTTTCATAGATGCTAGTACGGTTGAAATTGGTGATAACTACGACGAAGTTATGTACAAAAGTGAACCCGCGGTGCTCAAAGAATATGTCTCGGTTATAAAACAAGTGAATATGGAAACAAAAGAAGTTACAAATACTCATTCACAACAAGAAACCAATGATTTCGAGACACCAACAATACTACCAGGTATTATAGACTTTAGCGCTCAAGAAAGCCAAATAGAATCTAGAGCTGCGGACGATAAAGCTCAAATTCAAAGGGAACCTAGTGTAATTGAGATGCCAACTATATTCCCGGCTAAAATAAACTATGAAGCTGACATTGGTAAAATCAAACCCGGAAAAATAAACCTAAATATTTGGTCTACGCAAGTTGAAATGAACAAAAGTACTGTTGATAAAATTGACGTTTTTAAAGAAGAAAGTCTTCAAGAAATCGCTCAGACATTGCCTGGTAAAGTAGATTTTAAAACTTATGAAAGTCATAGCCTCGTAAGCAGAGACTTACCAGGAAATATCGACTTTAAAAAAGAAAAAAATCAAATTGAAGATGTTACCATTTTACCTGCTAAAATTAACTTTGAGAGGGAAGAAGTCACTCAAACTTTAGTAGCAAAAATTGATAGTCTCATCGATGATAGTCAAAACGGAGTCAGTGACATTTCACCAGGTATGAGTCAAGGCTACATGGTTGATGATGTCACTACCCTGCCTGCGACTATCGATTTTAAATCATATGAAATACAATCTGAAATCGCAACAACATTACCAAGCAGAATTGACATTGACGTACACACTACTCAACCTGAATTCGCCAAAACTTTGACAGCTTTCGGCTTTACTCCACTCCAAAATACAGAGCGAAATCCTGACGCCGGTCAAAAAGAGGTCAGCTCTAAACCTAAACCAGGAAAAATTAACCTCAGTTTATGGCAAAGTCAAGTTGAATCCAACAAAACCTTCGTAGGTAAACCTGGCATCAAAAAAAGTAAAGACGCTGAAATAACGAAGGCTATTTCCGGAAGAGTTAACTTCAATAATAAACCTAGAGCTACTGAGACCGTTCAAGGAAACTACGTGCTTAATAAAAAAGAAATGAAAGCTGAAATTGCTAAAACTTCATCCTTCATTATTTCTCCTAGTGGAAATCAGGTAGAAGAAGCTTTACCAGGTAAAATTGAATTTGATTTTACTGAAAATCATGAAGTGGCAAAACCATTACTGGGTTTCATAGCTCAAGAAGCAACAATCAGGACTTTACCAGAAACGGTAAATTTTAGTATAGCCAGTAGCCAGGCGGAGGTGGCTACTATACTACCAGACACTATTGAATTCAGTTCTTCAGAAAATCAAGTAGACGAATCTAAAATTTTAATAGGTAAAATTGGATTTGAAACGGAAATTGTGAACAATGAATCCAAAGCCGAAATCAGTGAATCATTACAGGAATTTACTTACTTTAGCACGACTGATAGTCAAACAGAAAGTTTTACTACATTTTCAAAGCAAAGCAGTATTGAAAAAGTCGGAAAACTTGATTTAAAAGCTTGGGAACACGCAGTTGAAGTGAACAAAACTCTTGTAGATAAAATAGATGTAGTGAAAGGCGAACATTTAGAAGAAATTGCTAACACATTACCCGGTAAAATAGACTTTGTTACTTATAAAAGTCGTGTAGGAGAAGCAAAAACTTTTCAAGCGCCAATCGACTCTAGTACAGATGAGAATAAAGTTGAAATTACTGAATTAGAGGATGATGAAGGAGCTGATGAATATAAGGCAGAAATTGCCCAAATCTTACCAGTGGCAATCGAATTAGATCCTTTTAAACATACACCTCGGTTTAACCCCCTTCCTATGCTTATACGTCTTAACTCACAAGAAAATATGGTACATATAAATGAAAATGCTCAGGGAGGCAACGACCGTAAAAGCAGTATTTATAAGGTTGATATTCCCATTGAATTTAATCCTGGAGAGACACTCAGCGACCCAGAACTTGTAGACGAAGATCCTGCGGAGGTTAAAGCACATAAAGATTCCATCATTGGAAGTATTAAAAGGAAATTGTACTTTATTACTAATAAGAATAGTGGTCCAGATTCTCCGAATACACCTATGAACACACCTGTTCCAGTAGAACATTATGATGACAATCATTATGAAAAGAGAGTAGATGAACTACAGACAAAGACTTATTCTGTAAGCAATTTTGGTCATAAAATAAATGATGTTAAGACTGTTTCTTCTCTGACTACCACAGCTGCAGACACTTATGAAATAATGGCTGAAACACTTGAAGAGAGTTACTCATATGGAGTAACAGACAACTCTGTGATGGAATTTGAACATAATCACGAGACAGATACAGATCAAAATAAAATAGAGCGACCAGAAGACGACGTTATAACATCTCCAAGAGATAATCAATACTGTGATGATATCGAAAACGATAGGAGCAAAGATAACAGAAGTGTAACACTCGAAAATGGATTCAATTTCGATATTCCTAAACTTGGAAATGCTCTAACAAGAAGCGCATACGGTGCTGATGATTTTAAAACATCAACTGAAGAGTTGAAAAGAGCTAAATCTCTAGCAGAATTAGATTTAGGAGATGTCGTGCAAGGTCAGGTTAAGAGAATCGTAGGGAGAATAAAGTCAGTCGACTTTAGCAGAAGAGAGAGTGTGAAGACAGAGATCAGTATCAAGGAGATGCCGAAGAAGATGTCTGTGTGGGAGAAAATTGCATTGTTTGAGGTAAGTTTCAGTAATAGCAATAGGGAAACGAAATAGCGAAATTCTTGTTTTGGAGGTCAGTGGTGACTGGTGCAGGTGGTCCATTGAAAATAGTCGCGAGTTACGATTTGTCGGTAGGATTTTAAACAGGCACTTTACTTTGGAGTGAGGCCCACGATGCGTTAACGGTGCGGTGCGGCGCCGGAGCGGTGCCGCAACGTCATCATACATACAAATCACTATGCTATGTCACACGTCGCGTTGGTCACACCGCAGGCGCGCCGCGCTTGTAAGCTGCGAGACGAGGCGGGAAGGGGTGATATTTGACGTTGCGGCGGCGCCGCGGTAAACAGCGTCCTACTGCGGTGCCGCACCGCCCGTTTGGCACCGTATAGTTCGAATAAATTGCGGTGCGGCGTCGCACCGCAGCGTTAACGCATCGTGTGGCCTCGCTCTAAATGCTTTTGCCCGCGGCACAACGAACAATGAGGACAGTAATTGTGACTGCTTTCTATCTATACATCGCGAATCGCGATACAAATAAATAAAACTGAAATGTCTGTTTGTGATTTTGAAAAAAACAGCTTTGTACTGAATGCTTACGAAAGTTAATACGGTACTTAGGTACTTATATAAAAAAAGAAAACATTTTGTCTGTCTGTTTGTTCTGAAAAACGGCTGGACCGATTTTACGGGACTTTTACTAAATTTAAATTTCGCGGGCTACCCTTGCGCATCCACCTTAAGTATATACTCCTGATGTTATAAGGAGTATATACTTAAGGTGGATGCGCAAGGGTAGCCCGCGAAATTTAAATTTTCTTACGTTTATTGCAATTTGCAGGTCAGTGTCAGGTTGTATGTTGATGAAAATATGAATCGCGCCAGTAACACGTACGGAGTTACAGAATTATAATCATCCAAATCATCAATACAACCAAATTTATATAATCTCAAATAGTGACTTTTTCATGAAATAGCTATTGAATGTGATTATACAGAACTTGGAGAGCTGTATTGATGATTTGAATGATTATAATTCTATAACTCCATACGTGTTACTGTCGCGATTCATATTTTCATCAACATACAACTTGACACTGATCTGAAAATTGCAATAAACTTGAGAAAATTTAAATTTCGCGGGCTACCCTTGCGCTTCCACCTTAAGCTTTGATTTTATATAATCAAAGTACTTAAGCTAATTTTATTTTAGGAACGGGTTCCGTGCAAAATATTAAAACCATTGTAATTCTTAACTTCATCTTCCTCATATCAGCCCGGAATCACCCACTGCTGGGAATAGGCCTCCCCTTTTTAAATTTTTAACTTTATCCGATTCTAATAGTAAAGTAATATTTTTAAAATAATTTCACGCGGAAGTAAAAAATATAAATGTAGAATGTACAGGTTATGTAATGTACCTAACTAACTAAACAAATAACTTAAGTAAATAACGATGACGTATCATCAATTACCTACAAAAAAAACCTAAGCAGGTGAGCCTTTATTTTTTTTATGTTTACCTACATTTACTACGTTAGAAAAGTATGTCATTGTCAACTAGTTTAAAAAAAATGTGGGTATTTCTGTATGATTGGCTAAAACTTCGTCAAATAATATGTGAATCATTAGTCAAGCTTCAAGTTTACATATTAGAAGACCATTTGCTGACCAGTGGTCGCCATTTTTAGTTTTAAATAGAGTTATAACAATTTTTCAATACTTAGTTGCTAAAATTAGTTCAAATGAAGTGTTTGAGTATTTTATTGCTAGCAATGTGCTTATTTGGGATCGTAAGTACCTAATTTTTTTTTTTTATTAATTATATTATGAAGACCAAAGAAAAGAGTGGTTTGTGTGACGCGTGAGGGTTGACAAGGCAGAATGCAAGAAAAAAACGTGTTGCGCCGATTTCGAGTCTTGTAACATGACAAGGCCACGAAGATACTGATGATATGTGTACCTGGGGGTCCAAAATCGCCGCTTTATCAGAATCATAATACGAATCACGTTAAAAATTTAAAACTCTTAAAATGGACTTTGTGGTCATAAACATAAAGACCATTTTAAGAATTTAAAATGTTTAACGTGATTCATATTACGATTCTGATAAAGCTTCCATTTTAGGCCCACTGGTGGCCTATCCAGTGTGGGACAGAGATGGCGCTAAACGACCTGTATAGCTCTGTTTCTTTCCCACGCTGGAATTACTCCAGCTTTAAGACGTCATACTAACCCCCCTGGATGAAACTCGTGCAGACCAGGGAAGCATGTCATAAATGGAGGAAGCCTATACTCAGCCGTGTGTGGAACTGGTCTGCCGATGATGAAGATGATGCTATGTTTAATAGGTATTCTAATATTCTTGAGAACTGACGTTTTTGACAGTTATTTTCGAAAATGTGGTGAGGAAAGTTTGGTCAGAGTGTCGTCTTAGGGGCACTATGAAAAAAATACTTAGAGTAATTTCGCGTTCAATTTCGAGGTAGCGCTCGCCGGCCGCTGCCACGGCTCCGCTCGCTTCGCTCGCCTCGCGCGTAGTTGGTCACAGTTCTAACCTAACCTAACCTATGGATATATTTGCAGGTACACATCGTTTTGTTTTCTGCACGGCTCATGGTGCCTATAAGCGTATGGTACCAATTTGAAAAAAAAAAAAAAAAAACGAAAAATTTTCTAAGTCCCGCGCCATAGCGCCCCTAAGGCTACACTCCAACCGAAAGTTTTGAGTACATGAACGCTGTATTTAAAAAAAATTACAAAATGTTGGAACTTTGACCCCCAATATCTCCGCAACTAGAAGGTTCCCAGGTATGGTCTAGATAGAACAAAAAAATCTATATCTATATCGCAATGACGGGGAGAACAAGTGCTTTCGGCTTCATTGAGGGTCTGTTCTATGTTAAGGGTTTGGATTCCGCACTTAGTCCCAAAATTGGACCATTGTACGTGATTCATTGAGGGTCTTGTTACACCCATTATTTAAAACGATCCCGTGGGTTAATTTTCGTATACAGCGTGAAAGGGACACCGACGGTAAAACGGCTAAAGCAGTTTTGTTGGGGTATTACTGTATTATTGTATTTCTATGTAGGGGTTCATAATGATGTACTGAACACGTTAACCGTATTAGCGTCACCGTCGAAGTCCGTTTCACCTTGTAGAATATTTGTAATCGAAAACGGCTCTAACGATTTCGACGAAAGTTGCGCTATAGGGTTTTGGTAATCGGGTATTGGTTCATCTTCCCAGATCCGTCGCTCTCAAGCCACACCTTTATCAGCCAGAGGTCGTTGTCCCGCTGAAGACTACACAATAAGATAAAATGATTTAAGAACTTCATTATCTTATATTTTTCTTGATAAATCAATTCGACGCGTATTTTTATCATTCTTTTGTTTTACACTCCAAACTCGAACGATAGTGTCAAAAACCATCTTGATAGGTAAGGTTTTCAACTGTTTTTTTTAGGTAGTACCTTGCATTATTTATGAACGTATTTAAAAACGAAAAAAAAAATACATTATCTTTAACGCAGAAAACGGCATATTTGTTTTAAATAAAATAAATAAATAAATCCAATTAAGGTTTCAGGTTCCCCCATATTACAATCACAAGTTACGAAATAAATACAAAAAAAAACACGAAAAAATACAATTTACAATATAAATACAATGTCATCAAATTAGAAATACAATGTCAAGACAATCAAATCAAAGTTAATGTCAAATAAAAATAAATCAATCGGAAATTAATAATAAAAAATAGAAGTTTAAAAGATTAAGGCAAATTTTGAACACAATAAAATAACATAAATTAATAAAAAATAACAAAAATTACCATTATTTTGGAATCCAGTGGTTCAACTGTGTAAAAACCGTAAAAGTGCCGAAAAAAGTTCGTGAGCGGATACAGTGAGTTTCGCGTGGAAACAGAATCGAGTTGTGAGTGACAGTGGTAGCGGTACTGAGCGCAAAAAACGAACAAGAAAGAGGGTAGACCGATTTGTCTGCTCATAACCTCATAACCCCATCCAATAACTATTTCATGAAAAAGTCATTCAATGGGGTTAAATGAAATTAGAAGGTACATTTATAAATTAAAATAACATAAAGTAATCAACTTGTAAGAAACTTAAAAAAATGGCGTCAAAAAACTGCTCCTCACCGCTGTCAACTGGTAATGTACCCAAGAGACTGGCGGCGTTGCCATGTTAATTAAAAGGTTGTATTGATGATTTTAATCACTATAATTCTGTAACTACATACGTGTTACTGGCGCGTCTCATTTTTCATTCAACATACAACCTGACACTGATCTGCAAATTGCAAAAAACGTAAGAGAATTTGAATTTCGCGGGCTACTCTGACGGTTCCACCTTAAGAGCGGCCAACCCGTTATACTTTTCATACAAACGCTCGTACGTGATTATGCCGTTGTTACACATCTATCTTTAATTTTTTTGAAGTAATAGGTATTTTGTGCACTATATCTAGGTTTCTATGGTTGCAAAACCTAAAAAAATGTAGAAACAAATTCAGTATAAGCCTCCAAAAATTGCTGTTTTGCACAAATTTTACCTGAACTTTGGCCGTTCATAATGTACTCATAAACTCTAAAAATAAAGAAAACATCTCGATAAAAACCTTGCACATGTAATGCAGATTCTTAATGACAAATATTTATTTCACACACTTGTAAGACTTATTCAAAAACACGTAATTCCTGGAACAAGTTTAAGAAATTTTCGAAGACTATTTTTCGTTCAATGTCATCGCGTTAGGCGGTATGAAGTGCGTGGGAGACCACCGTAGACGCGGGCCTGTGGACGGTGAGCTATGGGCTAGCTCGCGGTCCGTCCGTCTTATGACAACAGGCCGTGTCGACGGCGCGTTCGTGTTCCACGCGCGCCTCAAAGAGAGTCAGCAAATAGGAAGGGGTCCGTAAGGGCCGACGCCTGCCAGGGTTGCGGGACTGTTCGAAAGAGATACCGCGGCCCTGGAACATAAAGGGCAAAGGAAGGAACATGGATGGGTTTTAGTCAGTAGAAGTCTGACACTCCCTCCTGCTCAGCCCAGAGCGGGAGGGGTTATTTGATGATTTCCCATTGGTAAAAAAAAAAAAAAAAAAAAGTGCGTGGGAGACGAGTTGTGCGGGGTCGGGGCGGGGTAAGACGTGGGAGTTGAAAGAAATTCACCGCTGTGGCTCTGGATGAAACAACAAGCTTTTTGACCATACTCGCGTTGACGATAGACGCGCCGGGAAGGGCCCTCTTAATGTCATGGATTCATGATGCCTGATAACCCAAACCTCTTTACAGGGTAAGACAGCTCGTTCGCGATACGAGTCTACAACCATAAGGCAGAGTGTCACTACAAAGACAGCCACCCCAGTGATATCTGAAGAAGAGTACTTGAAGAAAATAGAAGAACTGACTTCTGGCAAGACTAAATTCGGTAGAATGGAAGATATGCTGTACTTACCGCTGGCTGATGGCCATGAGATGCCTGTGCTGGCTGTGGGGACCGCTTTGGTAAGTGTTCCTTCTTAATCATCTTTTTAGGGTCCGTACCCGAAGGTAATCTACGGTAACCAACCTATTACTAAGATTCTGATGTCCGTCCGTCCATCAGCGGGCTGTATCTCATGATTCGTAATAGGGAGACAGTTGAAATTTTAGACAGTATATATTTCTGTTGTCGCTATAACTGAAAAAATCATAAAAATGAAAGGGGGCTCTCCTACTGCGATGGTACACGGAACCCTTCATGCGCGAGTTTGACTCGCATTTGGCCTGTTTTTTTATGAAGCCCTCCTTTGATTTTGAGATCGCAAGCTCTACTGCTGATTCCGGGACCGGGTTCGATTCTCGAGTCGTGCAAAAAAAAATCGCTATAAGGACATATTTTACGGAGTGCGACATTTTACGTGCATATCTAGATAATACTGCAATCCAAGCACGTAGGACACATGAAGCGGCGGCGATTGACCACTAATTATTTGTTTCTCGTTAAAAATGAAAAAATACTCCGTATTCATTTATATTTTTAAAGAAATGTGGCCTTCAATGACGTCTTCTCAAGGAAGTGTATCGTGAAATACGCTTTTTGCAGTTCCAAACTGCACGATTTGCAATCGCGCGTTTCTCGCGTCTCTGAACGAGCCCTTAGCTTCATGTGAATGCCATTAAACAACAAATTGTCATTAGAGTGCCCTCACATATTAAATTGTTGAATAAGAAACGGAATCTTTACAGTGATGACGTCATCCATCCTGAAACTTTAAAATGAAATTTAAATTAAACTTATAGCCATTGAATAGCCAAAAATATTCAAATCAGTTTCTTAGAATACAATAATTTAACTTAAAAAAAAATATATACCGATTTAATTTTTTGGACAATGCCCGTTCTAATTACTAACCTAATATTCACAGGTGGACCCCCGGCTAATACCTCACCTCATTGGAGCAGCCATCGACCTGGGTTATCGAGCTATCGACACAGCTTACATCTACGGCAACGAAAAGGAAATAGGAAAAGCTATTAAAGCTAAAATTGACGACGGCACTGTGAAACGGTAAGTAGCTAACAAGCACTTACGACTTAAACTTAAAGTGTCACTTACGATCCCGTAAGTGACACTTGAGGTTTAAGTCTCTAATCGGATCTAATCGGAAGTAATCTTCCGTGATTTTAAGACGATGTGTACGTGAAATCCAATTTTAAGAAGAAATGCAGGTGGTCTATTCTCCATACAAACGCTCTTGCCTGTTTTCTTTCTGGTTTATGACTTTAGAGCTATGTTTTTTTACAGTTAAATAAATATCAGCCTCTTCTATGTTCCTATGTTTTCCTTTTTGATGATACATAATCTGTATCACCTCTAGAACTTTTACAAAATGCTCAAAATTGCCTATTTGGACCGCAGTCAACAGAATCCTAGTGTACAAATTTGACAACTATTAATGAAAAAAGAAAAACCTAGGGACACAGCACCTTCTTATTCAGTTTATGAAATATCTTTTAAATTGGTCGATTATTGGAGGAGGAAATAGTCGAGAGCCAAACCTCGAATTATGACTTTTTACTTGTCGAATTGATCTGTTGTTGTCTTTATTGCACCAATGTCGAAATAGCGCTCGTTGAGCGACAGCGATAGTTTCCTCAAATACCTACCGCATATCCTCATAAGTATGCTCAAAAGTAACAGTCGGCATTATAATTAGGACTCCAAAAAAACATAGTGTTACTGTGAGTGTGTTTTGCCGTGACTTAGTGTCGAGTTCCAGTAGTACGCGTAGCAAAAGACAAAGAAAGAGGGTAGACAGATTTGTCTACACCTAACAATTTATTTACCATCCACTCGCATTCTCCAGTTACCCCGCGATCATGGCGCTTGCAACAGCGTCGAAATATCGGGAGCTCAAAATCCTAATCATAACTTTAATATTATAATATACGAAAGTAAGTTTGTTTGTTACCTTTTCAAACCTAAACCACAGAACCGATCATCCTGAAATTTTGCACATACGTTGTCAGGTGTACAGAAACGGACATAGGGTACCTTTCATCCCGAAAAAAAGTACTGTTCCCGAGGAAAACAATGATAACGTTCTTATGATAATAGATGGCGCCATGTGTCTTTCAAATCATAATTGAATTATATTATTACTAGCGACCCGACCCGGCTTCGCACGGGTGCAATGTTATGCACATAAACCTTCCTCTTGAATCTATTAATAAAAAACTCATCAAAATCCGTTGCGTAGTTTTAAAGATCTAAGCATACATAGGGACAGACAGACAGCAACAACCGAATAGCGTACGTAACAATCGAAATAACTTGTCTGTAGACACCCTTATCGACCCTTATTTTACGATGTTTTCGAAACAATAGAGAAGCACAATGAACGCACAGATGCGGCGCGCTGCACTCGAAGAAAGTTATTTAAATTGAATGGACTCGCATACCCGCCGCGAGCACATGGTTAACGTCCGAAAAACGCACATGCGCGTTGGCCTCCCTGAATGTAGCTCATACATAATCCTTTAAAAGTTAGTCTAGCTCATCCCGCCATCTCCTTCTGGGCCTGCCACGTTGCCGTTCCCTGCCTGGTGATAAGGATGTTATTAAAACAAGTACTTTATTTCACAGAGAAGACCTGTTCATCATGTCGAAGCTCTGGAGTACGTACCACCGGACTGACCTCGTGGAGACGGCCTGTAAGGCTTCCCTGGAGAATATGGGACTAGACTATTTTGACCTTTATATGATTCACAACCCCATGTCTTTTAAGGTAAGCCAAGTAGAACCTTCTTTTGATTTTCGATGGCAGAGAAGTCGATGCCTCACCTCTGGTTCAACCCCTCTGCAGTGATACAGGCCTCCTCTCTTGGACAGGGAAGGGATACTAATAAAGGGTGTAACAAGACCCTTAACGAAGCCGAAAGGCACTTGTTCTCCCCATCATTGTGATCATATTTTTGTTCTAGACCATACCTGGGAACCTTCTAGTTACGGAGATGTTGGGGGTCAAAGTTCCAACATTTTCACAAGTTTTTTTTTAAACACATGTCTTTAATGGAAGATTTTTGAAGAGACACCTCCACGACCCCGTATTATTCAATCCATCCATCAGCACAATGTTTTGAGTGTGTCACATTGAGTACTACCATAACACGTGATTATTCACCCCAAAAAAAAAAGTCGTTTCCTATAAACATTTTTTGCGTCAAGTTACTTAGTTTGATAAGTGCTCGGTTGGAGGGTCCTGTTACACCCTGTATCTCACTCTGACCCAGTGAGGGTGATAGATGTAACATGTCTTCGAATGTTTGGTAGGACATGCCATTTCCGTCACCGTTTTGAGAGCAGTGATGATAAAATAAATTACACAAACTAATGTGCCTGCTGGGGTTCCTACGAACTATAACTCGTTAGTCCAGTCGAGGGTCCACCTGCTCTTGCAAAGGCAACAGTTGTGGTGGTAGGCTAATGCTAACGGTCCTGATTTATGACGTCTTAAACATGAAGGTTTACGGGCAGGTACATTACTTTGTGAAGGTAATTGTATCACTACTCTATTCAAAGCGGTGAAAAAAAGTTGATGAACCAACCTGCACTGGGCCCGCGTGATAGTTTATAGCCCACTGCCTCTCAAAGAGAAGCCTGTGATCCAGGAGTAGAGGACATTATGTAGGTACTGATTATGCTCGTCATCATCAGATTCCTGCCCTTGTCCCATTCTATTTGGGGACGGCGCAAAACGTTTTCTTCGTCTCCTTTCTCTTCCATATTTCTCTTTATATTCACACAATCCATCCATCTTTTCTTTGGCCTTCCTCTCCCTCTCCATACATCAACATTCATGTCCGTCATTCTTTTAGTCTCATGCGTTTCAACCCTCCTTATTACATGTCCATACCAAGACAAACGACTTCCTTTCAATTTTTCTGTAACAGGCGACACTTTCAAACTTCCTCTAATATAATCATTCCTTACTTTATCCATTCTTGTCACTCCACACCAGCCATCTCAACATTCTCATCTCCACTACATGTAATCGTTTTTTCATCTAACTTACTCACAGCCCAGCATTCTGATCCATACAGTACCTACTGATTATGCTTATACAACCATTTTTAAATCTCCTTCCAACTCTCTTACAGGAAGGCTCCGATCCGATACCAAAAATCGCCACAGTGCTACAGTATTCCCAGTACGACTACCTGGACGCCTGGTTCGGCATGGAAGGGCTGGTCTCCAAGGGTCTAGCCAAGAGTATTGGAGTCAGCAACTTCAACTCACAACAAATACAGAGGATACTGGATAAGGGGAAGCTAAAGCCAGTTATAAATCAGGTAAATTACAGCTTTGAAAATGAAAGAAACGCCGTCTGCTAGATTGCTAGACTCACCTCAACTATGTGAGCATGGACGGTGAGTAATGGGCTAGCTCGCTGTCCATCCGTCTTATGACGACAGGTCGTGTAGACGGCGCGTTCGTGTTCCACGCGCGCTTCAGAGATGTCAGCAAACGGGAGGGAGTCCGAAAGGGCCGATGCCTGCCAGGGCTGCGGGACTGACCAAAGGCGATACCGCAGCCCTGGAACACAAAGGGCAAAAGAAGGCACATGGGTGGGTTTTAATCAGTAGAAGTCTGACACTCCCTTCCACTCCGCCCAGAGGGGAGGCGTCTTTTGATGATTTGCCATCCGAAACAATAAAACTGTTAAGCATGCTTGCATGATTGTTTCGTTGGCGCCGACTCAAAGTTTGTTAGTTATTTCATAATAGCTGATGCCCGCGACCTTCGTTCGCGTAAAATTATTAAAAAAAAAATATTACTTCCCTTTTTTAATCGTATTTAGTTACCAATTTCAAAGGTTTTGTTTTATTTGAACGGAACATAGGTTTTTTCGGTAGTACCGTATATATTTTCATATGCATTTATTAAAAAACTGTTATTTTGAAATTACAAACATACACTTCAATCACTTCTACTATTGAGTTAAAGAAAAGAGTTTTCAAGCGGACTAACGCGCGCAACAGATAGTCTATAATATGTATACTAATAATAAAGGTAAAAAATGGTGGTAAGTTTGTATGCAGGGGATAATCTTCGGAACGAATGCTCCAATTCTAAAAGAAATTGTCAGTTTAAAGAGTACATTATTAGTGGGTGCTATCCTACTAAATAATATAAATACGAAAGTAAGTTGGTTTGTTTGTTTGTAACCTTTTCACGCCTAAATCACTGAACCGATTATCCTGAAATTTTGCGTATACCTTCGTTGTCAGGTGTACAGAAACGGACATAAGGTAAAAAAAGTACTGTTCCCGAGAAAAACAACAATAACGTTCTTATGATAATAGATGGCGCCACGTGTCTTTCGAATCACGATTGAATTTTATTATTACAAGCAGAGTACATCCCGTTTTATTTAATTGTCAAATTCGAAATTAACGCAAGCAAAGCCGCGGACAAAAGCTAGTAGGCTATAAATTAAAATTATGTATATCATGCTTAATAGCGGAGCTATCATCATTTTTGCGGACGAAGTCGAGAGGGAAGTGCTAATTTTAAAGACAACTGTCTATTCGGTGAAATAAAAGTTTCCATCAATCCTAATCTCTTTATAACCCTGCTTACAGGTGGAATGTCATCCATACTTATCACAACAACGCCTGCACGCTTACTGCGCCGAACGCCATATTGCGCTCAGCTGTTTTGGAGTTCTTGGGTCAAAAGTAAGTTATTTATAAAGTTTTCAAGGTTTAACTTAATTTTGGATGGCTTCCTCCTGAATTGGCGAGAAGAAACACACGAAGTGGAAAGAATGGGAGGAGGTCTCTATAGGATTATGAAGAACAGGGTGTGAAGTTCTTCATCCCCCATAGAAAAGGGTGGATCCTCCGACCAGACGGGTGTTGTGTCTGGTGGGCTACTGCCTGACAGTTGGTGTCGGGTTCTTCTATATGTTAGTCTTAGGTCGCGGATAACTTTAATAGCGAGATTGAGGATTTCGGTGTTAGTTCTTCATTTGTGACATAGATGGCGATGTAGTACTTTTTTGTACTACGTGTCTGTAGTACTTTTTGTAGTGCCGCTGCGCACCTTAGCGCTCAAGTAGGACAAAACGGGCAAATTAAAAACCTCTGGACTATAAGGTCCCATTAAAATAGAAGGAAAAATTTTAACACAGCGTTTATCCTGATAACAAAAACTTCACACAAAGTTTATCCTCATAACAAAAACTTCTTATGTTTGGCTGAAACATCCGAAGTTTCGTTAAATCCTCTAACACACACTGTGCTAATGTGTTTACTTGGTTACAGCCCACTCCTCAGCGAGGCATGAGTCCCGGCAGTGGGAACATTAAGGTCTAAAGAGGTTTATCATATACACAACGTGTTTTTTTATATCCCATAACTCTAGGGTATGATTGAGGCCATATCAAAGAATCAACTGGCATAAGAGTTATGTTCCAATCCTTCGTTATTTTTTTTTTCATTTTTCGTACAAAATAATACGGCAAAGTCACGATTATTAATGTAAAACACCCTTACGTGAAATATGACAACGTCGCATTTTCTTAGCTTTAAATATGAATGATTGGTTTGAATAAAAATGAATTACTTACCTACATATTTTATTTTACTATTTATTTTACTACACTACTGCGAAGTTTGGCTACTTCGCAAAAGTAAAGATTCGTCATACTGGTGACAATTTTTGACCTAATTTAATTATGATTGATGATATCTCCGAAACGATGCATTTTTGGACCACCTATTCTAGGAATTTTAGTATTATTTTTACCTACAGAATATAACCCTAGAGTTATGGGATATAAAAAAAAACAGGTTGTATATATTAAATAAATATTTTGACCTAAAATAATAAATTGCTAGCGGAACTTTAGAATAAACACATCCATTACGTCAAAATAAAATCACATTAATCAGTGTTTTTTTTTGCTTGGATATCTTTGGTTAGACGTACTGAACGCTACGTTAAAATTTGTCCATCTATTTTAATGGGACCTTAAATAGACCTATATAATAAATATATATATATAAGTATATATAATAAACCTCTTTAGACCTTAATGTTCCCACTGCCGGGACTCATGCCTCGCTGAGGAGTGGGCCGTAGTAACCAAGTAAACACACTAGCACATTGTGTGTTATAGGATTTAACGAAACTTCGGATGTTTCAGCCAAACAGGAAGTCTTTGTTATCAGGATAAACTTTGAAAGAAAGGTATACCTACCTAAAATGTGGAAAAAATAGAACCTAAGACGTACATTTATTTGCTATCTGGTTGACCAAAATAATTTGATTGGTTTAGAATCAACCCGCCATTATGACGTCAGGGTGGCGGCTCACTTGCGTTTTGCAATATCAGAGCTTGTATAACATTTCGGAAGTTTTAAATAAGTTTTTAAATACAATTGACGTACATTTCATTCATAATGTCAATGTTTTTAAAAAAAATATTGAATTTAATTCACTCGCCAACGACGTCAGGATGGCGGCTCACTTTAAAATGATGTTTGCTACGCATACAGACACATACATTTTTACTTATTTTAGTATAAAAAGGTCCATTTTACGAAACTTTATTTAGTTTATTTGTAATCTATTTAGAAGTTATTACATCCGTGATTCTGACGTATACCTACAAAGTTTCGACTTTTTCACAATCTTTTTTTTTTTTAATTAAGAGGATATTATTTCTTACTCTAAGGTGGAAGCGCAAGGATGGCCCGCGAAATTTAAATTTTCTTACGTTTATTGCAATTTTCAGGTCAGTGTCAATAACTATTTCATGAAAAAGTCACTCAATGGGGTTAAATAATGAACTTGGAAGGTTGTATTAATGATTTGAATTATTATAATTCTGTAACTCCATACGTGTTACTGGCGCGATTCATATTTTCATCAACATAAAACCTGACACTGACTTGCAAATTGCAATAAACTAAAGAAAATTTAAATTACGCGGGCTACCCTTGCGCTTACACCATAAAATATCTCCATGTCAATGACCCCGGTATTACTAAATGTAATTATCAACACATTGTTTTGTATTAAGTCCTACTGTGAAACGTAATGTTTCACATCAACAAAAAATCGTTAATGCTTGGTTGACGGCTTCGTGAAGGATGCGTTTTAACCTTATATACTCCTGTTTGTAGGGTACGCCTACTGAATACAAGAACTCAACAACACCTGTGATTGACGATGCCTTGGTCAAAGTTATGGCTTCTGGACTGGGCGTGACTCCTGCGCAGCTGCTCGTTAGGTAACTATGAACATGTAACTCAACGCATTTATTTCAATACAACCGTTTTTCTATATACTCTTAAGTCGCGGAAAACTTTAATTGCGCGATGTAGACTTCTGGTGTTACTTCTTCATATGTGTCATAGATGGCGCTGTAGTACTTTTTGTACTATGTTGCTGTTGCACTTTTTGTAGTGCCGCTGTCAAACTTATGTCCAAGTGATTTGATTAAATTTTTGTGGAACACCGCATTTACACTCCATCTATAAATTTCCTTTTATGCAAGTTTTCTTGTTTATTTTTTTGTTTTATAAAACGTCGCCCCACACTAGGAATTTCTATTGTTTCTGGGCGTTTACAAACATTTAGACTCACATGCACAAACAGGCAGACCCGGAAAAACTACCTGTAAATAAGCCATACAAATATTTGTTCCGTGCGGGAATCGAGCCCGCGACACGTAGCGCAGCAGCCAATCGCTCGGCCAATGCGCTAAACGCGCCGCGCCGCCGCCCGTCGCGCTTCGGTCAATCTAGTTCTAGAGGCTGATTCAAGACTGAATTACATCATGATCCATACAAAGGTTATCTTGCTATTAACATTAGCGATAAGACCGCCCATTTTGTCATCATAAGTGAATTTTTTTCTTTTATGTAAATTTAAATTTGTATGGTGTAGGTACGAAACGAATAACAAATAAGGTACCTACCGGAGGCAAATAACGCCCCAGGGTTGCGGGACTGTTCGAAAGAGATACCACGGCCCTGGAACACAAAGGGCAAAGGAAGGAACATGGATGAGTTTTAGTCAGTAAAAGTCTGACACTCCCTCCTGCTCAGCCCAGAGCGGGAGGGGTTATTTGATGATTCCCCATCGGTAAAAAAAAAAAGGCAAAAGAAAAATAATAGACTTACAACAGTGTAAGCGTTTTGGTTATTAAAGGGAACGTACAAAATAATAATTAAAAGCTAACACCAATTCAGTATATAAATTATATCTCAACAATTTCTTAATAATTAGACTTATTAAAATTGCGGCTAATAAGGCCCATGTGCATCGCGCAATTAAGCCTATTCAATTATAGGGAACCGATTTTGCTTAAAATTTTGTTCTCACAGAAATAATAATACCTAATACAACTAAACAACGATGAGTACTTACAGTTTAAATATTATTAGTGAATCATTTCTAATGGTTTTACATTTTTGCGAAAACGTGAAAACGCCAGGGGCGTGCCGTCCATATAGGCAATTAGGCCTAGCCTACCCTACCATTCCTACCAACAACGCAACAAATGCATTTATTATAACTACGTAATAAAATAATGCAAAATATTTAAAAAAAGAAACTACTGTTATAATACTTATAGCAACTTGTCGCGCCTGTATGACGTAACTGATAATAATACTACGACGCTCGCTCCCGGCTCTTCGGCAACGACTCCGCCGGCCTAATTTCCATTGATAAATTTACGCACACTGATACATATTTTCGTTTGTATGAACGGCACACATGTATAGATCATAGATAGATTGGGGGCGCAACTCCTGCGAATGTAGCTGGCCACTGATTGGCTGCCCACAAAGTATTATCTAGTTAAAACGGTATGCAGTGATGCAGTTACATTTGGTAGTGTTTTTTATCTAAAAGTAGCAATTATATTTTTCGTAGAAAGTTAGAAGCCATATTTGTTTCATGTGACAAGCAAAATTTATTTCGCGATCTTGAATGTTTTGCTTTTTCTAATATCTGACGGTTGTAATTTGTTTATAATATTCAAGTTGATAAGATTCAAGTTGTGTGTAAAGGTGTAGGTACCCGAATTACGAGAATTAACCCAATTCATCTCGTACTCGTCATTTCAAATGAATCTTTCTTCTGTTTGCATTGTCAGAAAATCGTGATTTGAACCTTGAATAATGTGGTGAGTTCTTGTATTTATAACTTTGGTTTTTACAGGCTTATTCTCATTTTTTTTTTTCTAATATTTCAAAGTTGGGCCCGGAATGAAAACTCTAAACTTTGTCATGGTAATTTTAGGTAATTTTATTTTTTTGTTGACAGCGCACTCTGTTTTATCTTTTAGAATTATTTTAACGAAGCTACATCCTTCGTTCTTGTATTGACAGAACGCCATTGAAATTTCTGATATTTAAGGTAGATGGCGTTGTTTCTCATACGCTTACTAAAAACACCATGGGCGGGTGCGGGTCACCCGGAAGGGTGACTGAATATATCAATAGATGTGACTACTTTGAGGGTCATCTTAGATAGAGCGACGCTGTGATGTAGCGAGTTTTTTCTTTTGGGTGGCCGTATTTCAGTATGCGTGGCCTACCCTTCGTGAGGAACCACTGTACGCCATTGGAAAACGCCTTACCCGCGTTAATAAACTGCCCGGGCTTTATTAGGCTACCTTGTATTGTGATTTTTGTTTAAATTGTAATATAAAATATGACGCTTATACACATGTATTTCATTTCTACGTCTGTTTAAATTTATAGAAGCAATACTGGCCGACCTTAAAAAATAGCTATTTTAAAGTAATAAATAAATAAAGCTAATCGATATTAGGTAGGCCTTATTACCCTCAGGTACCTTATGTACCGTTGTACATAACCGTGTACCGTTGCTGAACCGTCGATTGTTATAGCGAGAAACAGAGCGGGAGTGCTATCGCACGTGACAGCAATCGAAGATGCGCTCGGCAGCACGATGTGATAAGACCGTGGAATAATACGATTCCGTACTGATAGATGTCGCCCAACTCTAACTAATCTCTCCTGCTCCCTGAAGTCCTTTTATGGTTCTCTTCACTACATAGTTTATAGCAAAGTCGCTTTTTAAATAGATAGAGTGATTCAAGAGGAAGGTTTATATGACATTGCACCCGTGCGAAGCCGGGGCGGGTCGCTAGCTGATTATATGTCTGATGGAGCATCAAATGTGCGAAAACGTGTCAAAAAATATCAGCCAACCGTTGGCTTATAAGTTCGCACACAGAGACATAGTCTAGTCTATTGTCTCTGTGCCCCGCGAGCACGCTGCCGCACGCGCACATGTTTGAAATTGTTGCCTCGTTTTCTTTGTTTTGATTAAAGGGCGACGCTCCATCTAGACATTATATAATCAAAGGTTGTAAACATCCCATTTAGCTTTAAGTCCGGCCACTGTGTTGTCCCCCTATGTAAAACCTGTAATTTTCATATTTTTTTTCGTAATGGCATCTCGCAAGTCAACCTATGAGGCTGGCTTCTGCTTAACCGGACTATCTTATGGGTGCCTTGAGAGTAAGGCCTCCAGCCAGGGGCAAATAACTTATAAACTAAGCTACTACACGCTAAGGACACTCCCTGTGGGGTACGAGCTCGGCTTAGGAGGGCAGCAAGGGGACAGGCTGGATCTGAGTGAAAAAGAATATTCTATCTGTCTTTATTGTTCATCTACTTTTCAACAGGTATCAGATCGAGAGTGGGCACAACGTGGTGGTGAAGGCGTCGTCAGCGGCCCACATGTGGGACAACCTGCAAGCGCTCACCTTCACCCTGGATACGGCGCAAATTGACGCTCTGAACGCGCTCAATAAGAATAGACGCACTTTTACTTTTCATGGGTGAGTTTGGTAAAAATAATCGTGAACCTTGGCGTGATTCTATGTTATGTAGCTTAATTCATCATCGTCTGCATAGCCTTATCCCAACTAAGTTGGGGTCGGCTTTCAGTCTAACCGGAGGCAGCTGAATACCAGTATTTTATGGACGTCATAATCGCGGGTGTACTTTTCAGATTTAGCCTTATAGTGCAGTTATTTGGTACCTTCTGTGTACCATTACGTACCTCTCCTGAAAATCTGTGCCCGAACAATGACAATAAACAAAAAAAAAAAAAATTGGTACACCCGCCATCCTGATGTCAGAACCGTGGGTGTACTGCTAACCAATATGTGTAGGTAAGTGCCCTGTCTATGTAGAATTGGTATCTCTTTTGTACCTGCAGAACAAGTATTTAATAAACAAAATACTGTAAGGTAATAAGGTTGCTGCGAAAAGAAAAAAAAACTGGGCAATAAATTACGGCAAATTTGAAAAGTACACCCGCGATTCTGACGTACATAGTATTTTATATGGAGCGACTGCCTATCTGACCTCCACAACCCAGTTAGTACTGGGTAATACAATACCCCTTGGTAAGACTGGTAGTCAGACTTTCGGGCCACTGACTACCTGTAACGACTGTCAAAGATCTACAAATGACAGCCGGGACCAACGGCAATGAGGCAACTCGGTATGTTTTTAGTGGTCACCCATCCACTGACCAACCTCTCCAAGCAGGGCAACACAACACGTATACAACGTGTAATAAAACAAACGCAACTACTCATCATTTTGAACAACTTTCACTATGGGACCAACACCGAAGTCGCGAAAAAAATATCAGTTGTTCAGTACATTTTGTCGAGTTATGCGCACAGAAATGTATGGGTCAGTCGATTTTTTTTTCGCGATTTCAGTGTTGTTCCCATAGTGAAAGTTGTTCATAATGATAAGTACAATGACCCCTTAAGAGGTTTTGCCTTTATTCTGTTATTGTTGCGTTTATTCTTTTAACCTGAAGATGGGCCCAAGCGGGTGTTTGAGATGAGACAAGCTCCTCTAATGAACTATTTAACAATACTTTTTTTGTTTATTTTCAGAATGGGCGACACTCACAGGAACTATCCGTTTCTGGCACAATATTAATTTACAATTTTCTATTTAGAAAATATTTTTGTGTAATTCTTCATTTTCTATAAATTTGTACACTAAGTTTGACAATAATGATTTTAAGAATAACTTTTAACATTGTAGTGATTATGAAATATTTTTTATATAGTATAGAATATTATTATCTTCCATGAATTTGTTGACTATTTCTGACATTGATTTTAATAAATAAAACCCATTTTTTTAGTTTAAAACACGTATTTTTATTAAATATTGATTACACTTAATAACTAATTACATTAATATTAAAGGCACACAATCATTTTATTGAAACTATTTACTAAAGACAGATTCCACCAATGAAACTTGAATCATCTGCCTAGCATTTTCCCTACTATGTTAGGGTCGGCTTCCAGTCTTACCGGATGCAGCTGAATACCAGTATTTTACATGGAGCGACTGCCTATCTGACCTCCACAACCCAGTTAGTACTGGGTAACACGATACCCCTTGCTAAGACTGGTTGTCAGACTATCGGGCCACTGACTACCTGTAACGACTGTCAAAGATCTACAAATGACAGCCGGGACCAACAGCTTAACGTGCTATCCGAGGCACGGAGGAAACTCGATGTGGATTGGGTGGTCACCCATCCACGGACCAACCTAGGCAAGCGCAGCTTAACCTGAAGATCGACCCAGAGCGGCTGTTTTTACTTAGCCACCAGCTCCTTCAATGAACGTTGAACCATCATCATTTCAGTCGAAAGTTGAATAGGATCAGCATATTTAAACGGCGTTCTCGACAATTCATAGCCATAATGACACTGTTAATATGTTGACCGCAGTTTAGTTGTGCAGATGGGGTTTAGATTCATTGGTCAAATTCGCCCTAAGTCGTCTTTGGCGCCGGTTTTTTCAGCAACCCTGAAAAAAAAGAAAATTATCCGATTTAATTTTAAACCAGTCATGAAATAGCATAATCAGCCTATAATGTTCCCACTGCTGGGACACTCAGCCTCCTCTCTATGAGAGGGAGTGGGCTATAATCCACCCCGCGGGCCCAGTGCGGGTTGGTAGATGTCACATGTCTTCGAATTTTTGGTTCTAGGACATGCCGCTTTACTCACGATGTTTTCCTTTTTACAAACGTTTATTTAACTTGCACTGTTCGTATGTATGTACTGATAGGGTGACTGGTAATTAGTGACCGATACTCGTACTTAAACACGTGATCGTACTCATGAAACAAACAACTTTCCCAAAGACACATTTTTTTATACTCATTCACATCACATTATCACAACAGCCGTATGAAATTCGCGCGCGCAGGCCTGTGACCTATCAGCTGTTAGCCGCGTGACGCCGTTGTCTCATTTTAGCGTACTGTGCAACAGTGGGTAGGCAGAGCACCCGCGTCTCGCAAGCCCTCTCTGTAAGCGGCGCCCGCGTCACAGGCCGGCCGCCAAATGCCGTCGAATGAGTTTAAAAAAAAAGTTTCTTTGGGAAAGTCGTTTGTTATCATGAGTACAATCACGTATCTAATATTATATATTATATTAATAATAAGTCGTCAGCTTCATAATTTTGCAATCCATTTTTGAACCACTTGTTAGTATACTATTGGTCTAAAATTTTGCACACACCTTTGGTTCTGGTGGCAATATATTCGTATTACAGACATGACTTGATCCTGCAGCCAGGATCGTCTCCCCACGAGAGAACTCCTCAACAGTTAATAGCACGGACACCAAACTTTGTATAAGGGTTCAATGTTGATAGATTTTCTTCGTTTCATTTGTGGTGTTCACTAGTAACACTAGTTAGGGTTTAGAATAAAACCACCAAATTATCAGTAAGTAGATGAACTACTTTAAGGGTACGTGCACTCGCTGCCCGGGTTAAGTGTGGACTAGTCACACGGAACCATAGGGCTCACTCTACGGTTATTAGTATATCACATATCTTAGAAAGTTTTTTTTTTAATTTAAATTTATTGAGAGCAGTGATGATGTAATAAATTACACAAAAAATGTGCCTGCCTGGGTTCGAACCCACGAACCGTACATACACCTGAGACCTTCCTCAAGGAAGAGTTTTGGCCGAAGGGTGTCATGTATCGACATTTCCGCGGAAGGCTACGTGACACCACGCAGCGCAACACGACGCCGTCACTTCGTGTACAATAGTTATATTTTCTGGTTTTTATATATAATATGTTGTTGTTTTTATGTCTTTAAGGTATTTATGTTATGAGTCTATGTAACCTAAAATAAATGATATATTATTATTATACATCTCGTAAGTCTCGTAAGGCCGTCACAACTGAGGCCACCACTGCTCCATACCATATAGAAAGTGTCATCATTTCCCTGCCTTTTTCAACTATGTTAGGGTCAGCTTCCAATCTAACCGGATGCAGCTGAATACCAGTATTTTACATGGAGCGACTGTTTATCTGACCTCCACAACCCTGTTAGTACTGGATAATACGATACCCCTTGGTAAGAGTAGTTGTCAAACTTTCGGGTCACTGACTACCTGTAACGACTGTCAAAGATCTACAAATGACAGCCGGGACCAACGGCTTAACGTGCTTTCCGAGGCACGGAGGAAACTCGGTATGTAATGGATGGTCACTCATCAACAGATCAACCTAGGCAAGTGCCCTCACCATTTAGAAAGAGTTCCGCCAGTAAAATAAATGGCTCGGCTTGGCTAATGCATTTTTTAACGTGAAAAATGGGTGTACTACTTACTTGGTATATTAGTATACTTCATCATTTTCTGTTTCAACGTCTGGGGTTGAGTCTTGAATTTCGACGAGATTATTCCTGAAAAGTATGAACCAATTAAAATACGATAGACTTAGGCAGATCCTCAGTTCAGACGATTAAAATCAAAGATTTTCTTTTTTTTTCGGGTTTCGTACCAGAAGGGTAACCAACAGGCCCCTAATACTAAGCCTCCGCTATCCGTCCGTCCATCTGTCTCAGCGGGCTGTATCTCATGATCCGTAATAGATAGACAGTTGAAATTATCACAGAAAATGTATTTCTGTTGCCGCTTTATCAACCTTTCGCACTTAGCCGGCTTTTTAATAGAACATATGTAAAGCACATGTACTCCTCGAGTGCACTGGCGTCTCCCAGATCCGCGAGGAGACTCTTGGAACACCGAGATCCATTGCGGATGTCCTGAGAAGACCGGGAAGTTGATCTGCTTCTGGAGGGAGGTGGGCTGGTTGGAGTAACAGCCACCATGGCTCACGTACAATGGTCCACTTTACGGACTAAGTGCGGAAACCAAACCCTTTACATAGAACATATGTAAAGCTGTCGTATACATTCTGCCGGGAATCTCCTTTCAGGTTTGTCTCTGGGATGGCAACGCACCATAAGTCTTAATTTCTACCTCCTAGGTCTAGTGGTAGCAGGCGCGACTGCTGAGCACGAGGTCCTGGGTTGGAATCCCGAGTTGGAGAAAGTGATACTAGGGTTTTCCATCACGTGTTTAGGTATCATTACCAGACACGAAGCCTCGGTTTGTGTTGATGAGACTTAGGCCCATCCCTTATTTATTTTTGTTAGCCCCAAATGTCCCACTCCTAGGCAAAGGCCTAATCCTTCCACTTCTCTCAGTCTTGTGCGTCTTCTTGTCCTTTATTAGAAGAGTTCTACATAACTGGCGAATTGTGGGTGTACTATTAGGTACAGCTCCGCGTAACCCTTTGGGGATTTCAGGCGTCATGTTATACATGGATACAGGAAGAGTAAACAACAAGAATTTGTGTGGTATACTACCATTAGAAACCCGACTACTGAAAAATCACGCTCTAATGGGGGCTATGGCGTATGAATTCGCCGCTCGATGCGCTAGTGTAGCGCGAGGTCACCGAAATGTCAGATGTCATAGAGTGTTCGCGCGTTGCGAGCTTTTCTATTATTATTAATATTCACGATTGTGGTCTAGATTGAGCCATTCCTGATTAATTATGACTTGAAGATTTTAAGTAGCAATTTGTGATTTTATTTTTAGAAATTAGAGGTTAAAAGGATTTTTAAATGTTTCATGCTTGCTAATTTTAGAGAGAATATTGTAAATATGTATCTGAATTTTACACTATGTTGTTATACGTAATAAAATAGTTAGTGGTACATTAATGGTATAAAATTGAATGATTGACATGCCCTCACTCGACAGTGGCGCCATCTGGTCAGCTAAAAAAAGATAGCCCTCATTAAAATCGGGGTTTTTTTTACGGTTTGTAGCCTATGCTTCCCGAGCCATATTAACGAATCGATTGACACCTTATTCATCAAAATAGGATGAATAGTTTAGTTGCTACGGAGGAACATACGCAAATACAAACAAACAATTTACATACATAGACTGTTAAAATCATAACCCTTCCTTTTGGCTTCGCCGTAGTCGGGTAAAAAGAAAAGAGAAAGTAGATACTATTTTTAACACTTACTAGGACTCGTCCTCAAAAGATTCTTCTTTGAAGATCCATCGCTGATAGTTGATGTTTTCTGCGGTATTTTAGTCCCCTTGCCGCCATTTTCTTTTTCAATGTTGCCAGTGGTGTGACTTCTGGTGTTACCAGCTTTCAAAACTTTTGGAGGATTTTGTGGTTTTAATGAATTTCTGTGCGATGCTATTTTGGTAATTAAAGGTTTTTTGATAATATTTTTATTCTTAGTATTTATATTGCTGCTTAATACCTTTTCCGGTTTGTTTTGTATGGGTGCAAGTTTGTCTTGGACGATTTTCTCTGGAACTTTAGTACTTATTGGAGATATTTTGTCTTTATTTGTTACATTTGTAGCATTTTTCTCTGTAACTTTTTTAACTATTTGGGCATCGTTTTTGACATTTTTAGGAACTGTTTTTTCTTTAATATTTTTCTTTGCTTCTTTGTTGGCTACTTCTGGTACTTTTTCTTTATTTTTGACATTGTTTTCATTATCTTTTTTGCTTTGACCATCGTTTTTGGCGCTAGCCACATTGATGTTTTTTTCTGTCCCTTTTTTAGTTGTTTGATCATTATTTTTTGCATTGGCGACATTCTTTACTTTCGCGGCGTCAGTATTTTTAGGCTTAGGGTCAATTTTATTAGCATTCTTTGGAAGATTTTCTCCATTATTTGTGTTTTTTCCTGTAATCTTGCTTATAGAACGCTCAGCATCATTATTGACGTCTATATTCTCCTTACTTTTCACATTGGCAACGCTTTTTACTTGTCTTTTATTTTTACTTTTGTCACCAATAGAATTATTCTCTTGAACATTACCTATCTCTTTCGTTATTGTAGTTTTAGCTTTATTCAAGTTTTTTTTAGCTTTTTCTGTGTTAGAAGGTTCTTTAACTGCCTTTTTTGTTGCGCTTTCTTTATTTTGTACTGTATCTATAGTATTCTTGTCTTTTAGTTTATTACTGTCGCCATTTTCTTGATTTTTAACAGTTTCTTGGACTATTTTAGTTTTTGAGTTACTTTCTACTTTTGCTGGTTCTTTTAAAACTTTAGTTTTAGGTTTGGGATTAGTATCTTTAGCTGCCGAATCGCCTGCTTCTTTAGAAACTTTATTTTTAGTTTTACTGTTAGTATTTTTATCTTTATTGGCCACAGATTCCTTCATATTCTTCGGTTTATCGGCATTGTTATCATCATTTTCTTTTAGATTCTTAGCATTTTTGTCAGTTTCTCTAACATTTTTAGCCTTAGTGTTGCTTGTTTTGTCTTCTTTATGAATTTCCTTAGATTTTGTGTTACTATCTTCAATATTACCAGTTTCATTTACAATTTTGCTGCTGACAACCTTATTAGCTTCATTAATCTTCCTTTTTTTACCACCCTCATTGACCACATCATTTATTTTACTCTTCCTTGGATTATTATTATCTGGAATACTTTTTTTTGCTCCAGAGACATCATTTTTCATCTTTTTAGCTCCAGAATCGACATTCTCATCATCTATTTTTCTTTTTTCAGCAGTATTAGGATTTATTTTACTCTTTCTATGATTATTATTATCTGGAATACTTTTTTTTGCTTCAGAGACATTATTTATCATCTTTTTAGCTTCAGACTCGTCATTCTCACCATCTATTTTTCTTTCTTCAACAGTATTGGGATTTATTTTACTCTTCCTTGCATTATTATTATCTGCGACCCTTTTTTTTGTTTCAGGGACATCATTTTTCATCTTTTTAGGTCCAGAATCGTCATTCTCATCATCAATTTTTCTTTTTTCAGCAGTATTAGGTAGACTACTAGTTTTCTTCTGTTTGCCTTTCTTAGGTAAACTTTTAGGAGGCGCCATAACTTCACTATCTCTCTTCTCATTCTCACTGTCTCTTCTTTCAATATCGTTGTCTCTCTCTGTAGTTTTCGACTCTAAGTCTGATTCGGTGTCTATGGGACCCCGTGCTTCAAGGCACGTGGTTATGATTTTAGCTAGGAGTAAGGTACGTTCGTCTGTCTGTAAGGCAGGGTCTAGGAGTTCCTTGTGCGCTTGCGTTATTATCTTTATGTAGGATTCCTCTGAAAAGATATGGAGTTATTGAAATAAACATAATAAATACATTACAAAATCGGTAAATATTGAAAGCTTCTTGGGTTTTTATTAATTGCTGGTTTTAGTAATTAAAACTAGGGTAAAAAAATACATTACCCGTTTGCAAGTTGTAAACGAAATGGCTCATGCCATGGTAAATTGAAAAAAGAAAAAATCGTTTGCTACTTCCACCTTAATAAAGGGAAAATAACAAGACCCTTATAACAAGACCCTTAACGAAGCCGAAAGGCACTTATTCTCCCCGTCATTGCGATCATTTTTTTGTTCTAGACCATACCTGGGAACCTTCTAGTTACGGAGATATTGGAGGTCAAAGTTCTAACTTTTTCACAAGTTTTTTCTTAAATACATGTTTTTATGTGTGTGATCACGATCCCCGTACTATTCAATCCATCCATCAGCACAATGTTTTGAGCGTTACATTGAGTCCTACCGTAAAACGTGATTATTCACCCCAAAAAAAAACAACAATTTTTGCGTAGAGTTACTTAGTTTGATGTACAGAATGCTTGGTTGACGGCTTCGTGAAGGATCCTGTTACACCCTGTATTATACAGAGGTAAACTTTGTTTGTAAACTAGTATGTAGGGGGTAATCTTCGAAATAATGATCCAATTCAAAAAAAAATTTCACTGATAAAAATATACATTATTCCAGAGTGATATAGGCTAAAAAATATATTTATACGAGTATCATGCATATTAGCTGAGCTATCACATTTTTTGCGGACGAAGATTTATAGGTCTCGTGGCGTAAATTATTGGTCGGAAAAATTGAGTCATCTATTTGAGAAGAAAATTACGGGTCACTTTACCGGATGTAGTTTATTTGTTCTGGAAAATCGAGATCTTTGCCAAATTTGACAGAATGACAAAATGATAGAATGTTTATATTTCATGCTTAACGTGCTTTCCGAGGCACGGAGGAAACTCAGTATATAATGGGTGGTCACCCATCCACAGACCAACCTAGGCAAGCGCAGCTTAACCTAAAGCCGAGCCCGAGCGGCTGTTATATTTCGCCACGAGCTCCTCAGCGCTCAGCTCGAGCTGGCCCCCTATTACATGGTAGTTAAACATAATTGATGAAATGTGGGTATACTGACAGGTGATGTACCTGACAGTACTGCCTAACTCTTCGGGAATTACAGCCGTGATATTGTATTGTATAGCGGGCTGGTGTCCGCAACTCCACGTCTGAGCGCGTATTCTGCGTGCGGCAGCCGTAATGTTATGTCAGAAGTGAACTCACCCATAAACTCCAAATCAAACTTCATCTTATGGTGGAAAGGCGCCACCGGCGACCATTTGTTCTCCAGTTTCCAAGATACTTCTAGCAGATCTGCGCATTTCATAACGAAGCCGCCTTCAGTCTGCAAAAGAAAATTTAATTTACATAACAAAGGCTTAAAGGCCTCGCCTCTCATGCACGAGGTTGTGGTTCAAATCCGGGCAAGTACCGATGTGACTTTTTCAATTCTTATGTACTTTCTAAGTTTGAGAGGAGCTCGTGGCAAAATAATCCCAGCCGCTCAGGTCGATCTTTAGGTTAAGCTGCGTTTGCCTAGGTTGGTCTGTGGATGGGTGACCGCCCATTACATACAGTTTCCACCGTGCTTCGGAAAGCACGTTAAGCTGTTGGTCCCGGCTGTCATTTGTAGATCTTTAACAGTCGCTACAGGTAGTCAGTCGCCCGAAAGTGACAACCAGTCTTACCAAGGGGTATCGTATTACCCAGTACTAACTGGGTTGTGGAGGTCAGATAGGCAGTCGCTCCATGTAAATACTGGTATTCAGCTGCATCCGGTTAACTGGAACCCGACCCCAGCATAGTTGGAAAAAAGCTAGGCAGATAATGATGTACTTTCTAAGTTTATCTTGGGCATCACAGTCATTGGTGAAGGAAAACATCGTGAGGAAACCTGGACTTATAAAAGTCTGACATCGCCAACCCGTCTTGAGCTAGCGTGGTGATCAATGCTCGTGCCTTCTCTGTTGAGAAGAGGCTTTTGCCCAGCAGTGGGACAGTAATAGGCTGGTATTATTACTAATTATTATTTATAACAAAGGCTGGTTCGAGGTGGCGCAGGGGAAGAGGATTACCTGGAGGGAGTGGGACAATAAAGGCTATTGAAAAAAAAAAACAAGACTCCTTCTAATCGCAAGGGTGTCTAACATGTACAACCCACATTTCGCCACTTATGTTTAAGAAGGCCCTTCCCGGCGCGTCTATCGTCAACGCGAGCATGGTCGAAAAGCTTGTTGTTTCATCCAGAGCCACAGCCCCCGTCTCACCCCGCCCCGACCCCGCACAATTCGTCTCCCACGCACCTCATACCGCCTAACGCGATGACATTGAACGAAAAATAGTGTTCGAAAATTTCTTAAACTTGTTCCAGGAAATACGTGTTTTTGAATAAGTCTTACAATAAATGAAATAAATAAAGTGAAATAAATATTTGTCAGTAAGAATCTCCATTACATGTGCAAGGTTTCTATCATGATGTTTTCTTTACTTTTAGGGTTTATGAGTGCATTATGAACGGCCAAAGTTTAGGTAAAATTTGTGCAAAACAGCCATTTTTGGAGGCTTATACTGAATTTGTTTCTACAATTTTTTATTTTTTGCTACCATAGAAACCTAGATATAGGGCACAAAATACCTATTAGTTCAAAAAAATCAAAGATAGATGTGTAACTGCATAATCACGTACGAGCGTTTGTATGAAAAGTATAACGGGTTGGCCGCTCTTAAGTCCCATGTAGCAGAGGGCGAGCCTATTGCCCTCAACCAGTCACAAATCTCCGTGGCTGCTACTGAGAAATTCCCGATGGAAAACCCCAATAACACTTTGACCGACCCGGGAATCGAACCCAGGACCTGATGCTCAGGAGTCGGCGTTACGACCACCAGACCAACGAGTGTCTGTTACCTGCTTACCTTTATGCCGCCCATGGGCCTCTGACTTGGCTTTACATGCCGTTAAGAAATATCTCTCAGGCATGCTGGTTTCCTCGCGATGTTTTCCTTCACCGAAGCAAGTGATAATTATACAATACGCACATAAATCCGAAAAATCAGAGGAGCGTGTCTTGGGTTCGAACTGGAGACCTATGAGTATAATACGAGCTATAAGTAGGGTGTCACTCGGGCGGTGCGGCACCGCAGTAGAACGCTGTTTACTGCGGTGTGGCATCTTGTGTGTCTTGCAAACCAAATTAGGCTGATCTCTCATTGTACTAGAAGCTCTTACTAAATGATAAATGATGTTTATTTTGCAAATAGGTTTTTAAAAACACTTTTACACGTCTCTTTTTTTAAACTAGATGGGGCCGGTGTTTCGTACCTGACTACTCTGAGAAGAAACAGCCGAAACAAACTCAGAGGTCAAGTCTCTTTTAAAGTCCAGACATAATCTTGTTCAACTCACATGAGGACTATGCAGATTAGTGTCTGAGATGGTCTCTTGAAGAAAGAACCACACAGATTTGAGCGGACCTGTCCAGTCAGTGCAAGCATTTGTCAGTTATCGTGTAGCTCGACTTATAACTCAAGGAGCTCAATGACACGACGAACAATACCAAAGAAAGGACATGAAGTGTGGTGTGGTTGATCTTGAACTACCTAAGCTTGATGTGTCGCCGTCAATACTATGTTTTACTTTTAACTTACATGAGGCTCCATAAATAATGCGTTGGTGTATTTGTTGGCCAAGCGAGCGAGCGTCGTGCGACGGGAGCGGTAGCTTGCCGCGTAACTTCTTAGTACCTGAAACAAATAGTGAAAATAACTTGCATGGCTCCTGTAATCTTTAATAAAATTCCTGATCAAACTGAAAAACTACCGTTTGAAAATTTAAAAAACGTTTCACAGAATTACTTGTGTAATGATTTTTTTAAAGTATTGTAAATAATTATACTTCTTTCCACAAGCCACAGATGGCGCTAGTGGGTGCACGAATTTAATACATCCATTTTAGTTATTATTTTAGTTTATTATAGGTTTTTAAGTTTGATTATATTTTATAATTACTAAATCATTATTATTTAAATTAAAACATTTACTTCCTGTTAATATTAAGCGTTAATGTATTTTATTCAATCAATTGAGCATACGTACTGTGTACTTTGCTCTGATTGGTCGGTTAGCACGTTGAGTGTTGACCTACTGTTAGAGTGGGGAACGTTCAGCTTGTGGCTGACATTTTGGACAGAGGCAGTCTATCTCGAGGCGTTGAATAGTAAACATACCTTGTGAATCCGTAGTTTGTTGTATTACTCTACTTAGATATTGGTGATTATTGTTTAATGGATTAAACATATTATTTTGGAATACTTCAGTGTTTGATTCCATCACACTTGTAATCAATTAATGTTTTTATAAAACCTAACAATGAGGTACTACTCGTATATGAAGAACAACATTCAACTTTTATTATACCTAATTTCATAGAGCTTAAGCTTAATGTCGTTAAACATACCTCAAGAGTGCAACCAGTAAATATGTACAATAAATTGCCTTTACAATTTAAGAACTCTATGAATCCAAATGAATTCAAAGGAAAATTGAAGTCATTGTTATTGAAGAAACATTGTTACAGCATAGAAGACTTGCTCAAAGATAATAGTAGTTCGAACTAGTGATTATATGTATTTTAATGATTTTAAGTAACATAACCAATATTATACCTTGACATTCCATCTTAATGAATTCTACTGACATACATTTCCTTGATTTGATTTTATTTTGATTTTGAATTAATAATTTATTCATAATAATTTAATAAAAAATTAATAGCTGTAGTTATCGGTAGTTACCGATCTGATTATGTGAACGTTACTTCCGGGGTGCCCCAGGATTCACTTATATCCCACTTACTTTATAATATTTATTTATTTGACATAACGCAATGTTTCCTTTAATCTAAACATCTTCTATAGAGAAGAAAATAAAGAGAAGAATATAGAGAGAATTTTTTTTTGTCGTCGGCATAGGCCTACGACAAAAAAAAATCATGACAATACATAACAATTGATTCAATCTGACTTAGACAGACTTAGTAACTACTATGCGTTATACAATACATATAAAGGTCAATACCAAGAAATGTCAAATAATAACCTTCTCTAGAAATCGCAACAATATTATTTACAATTACAGTATCAGTGACGATATGATTCCGCGAGTAACACAGGTTAGGGATTTGGGTGTGATTCTAGACGAAAAATTCACGTTCGAGGCACACATTGAGCACGTCACCAGTAAAGTATACAAGTCCCTAGGATTCGTTATAAGTAACACCCAGCAGTTTATTAGCATAAAGACGTTATAATACTGTTATGTTAGGAGCATACTAGAATCTGGAAGTGTTGTGTGGAGACCTTTCTATAAGAAATATATTGATCTAATCGAATCCATCCAACGTAAATTTATTAAGTACCTAAATTATAAAACTAAAGCTGACGTCGTAATTACCCGGACCCCTGTCGACAACATAACTTAAATACTCTGGAAGAGAGACGGCAGATGAATGACATGGTGTTATTGTACGATCTACTTAATAATAAATTTGACTGTCCACAATTGCTCGGCAAAATATACTTTAACGTTCCTCTCAGACGTACCAGACATACCTCTCTGTTAGCAGTTCCTTCGGCCTCCACTAATTATATGAAGATGTCGCCTTTTTTGCGTCTACCCGGGTTATACAAAGACACGTTCGCAACACTCGATCCCTTTAAAACCACACGGAACCGTCTTAAAACAGAGATTATTGCAATCCTGGATCAAACAATACTCAGTGCCGCCACTAGTGCCGGGACATAATTATATAGACACACTCACATCGCACACATTCACAGACACCCACACCGTACAGATACTCACACGCACACAGGCACACACTACAAATTTTAGTGTCAATTAATTTGAGCCACTCTCGGCCAATCTATTGTTTATTGTGTACTTCGTAATTGGCGTAATATTAGATTTTTTTTGTATGTTAATGTACTGTCAGCTGTAAAACTACTTTTCATAAAATAAATAAATAATAATTTATTTTATTTGGACACATTTTGATGACATGTTGTGCACAAATAATGTTGAGTTGGATTGTTCTATCTATTAAGACTAATTATGTTGGGACCGATGTGGAATGTAATGTTTGTTTTTTGTGTTACATTTATTGTTAAAACCACTGTTCGACACAAATGTATATTTGTTAAAAATTAAAAATTGGTTACACCCGTACCTAATTTTTAAAATATCATTGTACGGGTGTAGGTAAAGGTATACACAGATTTTTAGGAGAGGTACGTAAAGGTACGCAGAAGGCACCAAATAACTGCAATAAATTTAAATCTCAAAAGTACACCCGCGATTCTGACATACATCATTTATCATTCGCAATATATTGCAATCGACGTCTTCTTAGTTCGTCGGCCTCATCCACATTAGTCTTGTCTAGGTAAATCCTGAATAGAATTTATGTTTTTATTCTATGCAGGATTTCTTAAATGATACTTTTTTGTTACATCTATAATATCCTTTCTGTCTTACATTTGCATGCTATATTCAGGCAGAATGTACATGGAGCCTATGCTATGTGCACGTCTTTCTACATCGTTCTCACATATATGTATAATCTCAACATGAATGATGTAACCAAGATTTTGTAACAATATTTTGATTGAAAAGAGTGTCCATGGAGTTTCTTGCCCATTCGTCTCCATAGAGATCTACGCTTTGGAATGGGCAACTACAGTACTTTCACAAGATATTATGCCTTGTATCTGTGACTGTAGCTTCGCCTTTGTTTTTCTGACTTTCAAAAGTGCCTGCGAAGGTCTAATTGAAATAAACGCTTTGAGTTTGAGTTTATTATATTATTTAACTTTTACATTTTAAGCAAATAAAGACTATTCTATTCTACAAACATAATTTAATTATTTTTAAAAGACTAACGACCGCTTCTATAATCGCTTGACCACGAAGTATATGTTCAAGCGATAGCGTGTTTTGCGAGAGCTCATCATCTGCCAAGCCTGGTCCAACTATGTTGGGATCAGCCTCCAGTCTAACCGGATGCAGCTGAATACCAGTATTTTACACGGAGCGACTGGCTATCTGACTGGCCACGTAATACTATTTGAGACCTCACCTCTACAGCATCACTGGGGACCTTCAAACTGTGCAGCACTGACTTGGAGAGCTCCAGCTCGTGTGAGCTCTTCACAGGAGCCACGCGAAGACCGCGGTATGATGGTGGTCCAAACTTGCGGTCCTGTAAGTAAAAGATAAGGGTAAATAAGACTATAAGGCAAAATAGGCCTGTGGACGGTGAGCTATGGGCTAGCTCGCCGTCCGTCCGTCTTATGACGACAGGCCGTGTCTACGGCGCGTTCGTGTTCCAAGCGCGCCTCAAAGAGATGTCAGCAAACGGGAAGGGGTCCGAAAGGACCGATGCCTGCCAGGGTTGCGGGACTGTTCGAAAGAGATACCGCGGCACTGGAACACAGAGGGCAAAAGAAGGAACATGGATGGGTATTAGTCAGTACAAGTCTGACACTCCCTTCCACTCCGCCCAGAGTGGGAGGGGTCATTTGAAGATAAAACAAAAAAAAAAAAAATGTGACTGTCTATCTGACCTCCACAACCCAGGTTGTCAGGCTTTTGGCCCACTGACTACCTGTAAAAACTGTTATTTGTAAGGCAGGGTAGAAATACGGTATTTGATCGTCACCCATCCACAGACCGACCTTGGCGAGGGTAGCTTAAACTTGAAGATCAACCCGTGCAGTAGATGGACTATGATATTAAAGAAAGAAAGCATATTTATTTGGCACATGCCACAAGTGCACACACAGAACAAAAATAAAATAAAAAGCTTGTCGGGGTGTCAGGATTTACTCCGCCAGGCTTCTACATCATGTGGGCAGACGATGGGTTTCGTGCTATCAAAAGACACTGAGCGATACATTGTTTCTAGCAAAACTAACGAATTACTTGAGATTACAACTTAACACAATAACATGGGGCACAATGAATCGGGTATAGTTCCAAGAGGTCTTAACTCGGCCGCGATCAGACACTGACTGACCGTCGTCCTGGCTCAGAGTTTACCATCTTGACTCTGTAACAAGTGACACTGTGGTGTGGGTAGCCTTGTAAGTAGATTGCGTGATGTCACCACAGTGTACCCGTGATTCATTTTAAGCCCGTACCAATGACAGTCTCCGACAAGCTAAAATCTAAACAGGAAAAAAATAATCGGCCATATGCGAGTCGGACTCGCGCACGAAGGGTTCCGTACCAATACCTAAAAAATAAATAATAAACTATATTGCAAAAAATAAAACTGACTTCAAACACAGAAAAAAAGTAAAAAATAACTTTAACGTCAGAAGTCGGTGACAAAAAAAAAACAAAATCAAACTAACAAAAGTCATGTTCAATGTGGAACATTACAGGCTGATTATGCCTCCTCTCTAAGAGACGGAATGGGCTATAATCCACCTCGCGAGCCCAGAGCGGGTTAGTAGATGTCACATGTATTCGAATTTTTTGATTCTAAAACATGCTGGTTTCCTCACGATGTTTTCCTTCACCGTTTTGAGGGCAGTGGTGGTGAAATTAATTACAGAAAGTAATGCGCTTGCCTGGGTTCGAACTTACTGCTCGTAAGTCGGGGCCGCCACCACTGGGCACCGCTGCTCTCTATGATAGGGTTTTAGTTTCCGCACTTGGTTCCTAAGTGGACCAATGTACGTGCACCGCTGCTCTCTAAATTTTATTTAATAGTATAGTCTACACTAATATTTTATAGAGGAAAGATTTGTATTTTTGTGTGTGTGTTTGTTTGTAATGAATAAACCTGAAAAACTACTGCGCCCATTTCAAAAATTCTTTCACCATTATATAGCTACATTCACCCTGAGTAACATAGACTATATATATAAGGTGTATCTATTCATACACGAAATCTTTTAAGGGGTCATTGTACTCATCATTATGAACAACTTTCACTATGGGACCAACACCGAAATCGCGAAAAAAAAAAATCAGCTGTTCCCTACAATATGATCGCACTAACTCGTCAAAATGTACTGAACAGCTGATTTTTTTTAAGAGATTTTGTGTATGAATAGATAGACCGTAAACATAAAATATAAAACAAAAAAACTTATGTCCACCCGTGCGAAGGCGGGACGGGCCGCTAGTACGGTATAAAATAATAAATGATACTTACAGGAGTGTGCATGAAGAATGTCATAGTGAACGGCACGAGGTCTATCCTGCATTCAGCTGTCACTTCTCTCCAAATGCCAGCCTCTATCACTGGACGCTCTCTGGAAACGAAATATTGTTCCTTGTAAAGCTGGCAGGTTTTTGCCAATGCAACCTAAGGGCAGACTTCGGAGATAGATAAAGCACACTTGTACCATTTTTTTTTTACTTTTTATTACTTTGTGTGAGGATTATTCCAAACCATTTCATACAAACTATGAACTCATTTGTTTTCGAAATGACTGAACCAAGTTTAATGGTACTTCATACGCATAAGCAGGATACATAGGTTTAAAAAGTTTAACAGAGAACATTTTCGAAAAATAGTGTTACAGCTAAATTAGATTGATTTTAGATTTTCCAATGAAACAGAAATTTCAAATTATCTTTTTTTTTAAAAGACATTTTGAAAACGTTCCCTGAAGTTTCATTAAAATTGGTTCAGTCATTTCGAAAATAAATGAGTTCAAAGTTTGTATGAAATTCCGTAAGACGTTAATGTTCTTATGAACCAAGAGTAAGGTGTTTTTACATGTAATTTTGTGGCAAAGTTAAAGGTAGCTCACTTAAGAAAAAATGCGGTAGGTATTTGAAGAAACTATCGCTGTCCCTCTACGAGCGCGATGTCGACATTGGTGCGATAAGGACAACTACAGATCCGACTAGTAAAGTCATAATTCGAGGTGTGGCTCTCGACTATATTCCTCCTCCAATACTCGACCAATTTAAAAAATATTTCATAAACTGAATAAGTAGGATAAATACTATGTCCCTATGGTATCGTATTACCCAGTACTGACTGGGTTGTGGAGGTCAGATAGGCAGTCGCTCCATGTAAAATACTAGTATTCAGCTGCATCTGGTTAGACTGGAAGCCGATCCTAACATAGTTGGGAAAAGGCTAGGCAGACGATGATACTATGTCCCTATGTTTTTCTTTTTTCATTAATAGTTGTCAAATTTGTACACTAGGCCTCTGTTGACAGCGGTCCAAATTTGCCTTTTTTTGCATTTTGTAAAGGTTCTAGTGCTGATGAGATTATGTAACAAAAAGGAAAACATAGGGTCATAGAAACCGCCGCGGGAGACGCACCGGGCGTCGGGGGCCACGTGGTGGCCCCCGGCCACCGTTGGCGCGGGCCTGTGGACGGTGAGCTATGGGCTAGCTCGCCGTCCGTCCGTCTTATGACGACAGGCCGTGTCGACGGCGTAAGAGTGTTCCACGCGCGCCTCAAAAAGAGTCAGCAAACAGGAAGGGGTCCGTAAGGACCGACGCCTGCCAGGGTTGCGGGACTGTTCGAAAGAGATACCGCGGCCCTGGAACATAAAGGGCAAAGGAAGGAACATGGATGGGTTTTAGTCAGTAAAAGTCTGACACTCCCTCCTGCTCAGCCCAGAGCGGGAGGGGTTATTTGATGATTTCCCATCGGTAAAAAAAAAAAGGGTCATAGAAAAGGTTGATATTTATTTAACTGTAAAAAATCGTAAGCTCTAAAGTCCCAGAAAGAAAACAGGCGAGAGTGTTTGTATAGAGAAAAGACTACCCGCATTTCCCCTTAATGATCATCTAACTATACAGGGTGGACGGGCAGCGACGCTCAAACGGTAACCACATACTCAATACACCGGTCAGAGTGTCGTCTTAGGGGCACTATGAAAAAAATACTTAGAAAAATTTCGCGTTCAATTTCGAGGTAGCGCTCGCCGGCCGTTGCCGCGGCACCGCTCGCTTCGCTCGCTCGGCTCGCGCGTAGTTGGTCACAGTTCTAACCTAACCTATGGATATATTTGCAGGTACACACCGTTTTGTTTTCTGCACGGCTCATGGTGCCTATAAGCGTATGGTACCAATTCGAAAAAAAAAAAAAAACGAAAAATTTTCTAAGTCCCGCGCCATAGCGCCCCTAAGGCTACACTCCAACCAGTACACCATTTTAAACCCGAACATCGAAAACTTTCATTGGTCAAAAAAAAAAAAAAGTTATACAATACGCACATGAATCTGAAAAATCAGAGGTAAGGCAAGGCACGCGCCTTTTGTTCGAATTCCAGACCTATTGACTTGGCAATCTAACGGTCACAACACTGCTTATAATGGGTGTAACAAGACCCCTAACGAAGCCGAAAGGTACGTATTATCCCCATCATTGTGATAATTTTTTTGCTATAGGCCATACCTGGGAAGCTTTTAGTTATAGAGATATTGGGGATTATAGTTCCAACTTTATCAAAAGTTTTTTTTTTTTTAATACATGTTTATAACGTAAGATTTTCTTCAATGCATCCATTAGCACAACGTTTTGAGTGCGTTACATTGAGTCCTAACGTAAAACGTGATTACGAACCAAAAAAAAATCTCGTTTCCCAGCAATAATTTTTGCATAAAGCTACTTAGTTTGATGTACAGAATGCCAGGTTGACGGTTTCGTGAATGGTCTTGTTACACCCTGTAGTAATGGTTGTGTGATGGTGCTCGGTGGTACGGACTCCCTCAGAAAAGCTCCTTCACTAACAGCTCTATTATACAGCTTACCCTTCAAATTTGGGTTCCTCAACCAGCACATCCACTTCAGACTGCAGCACCATCAAGCCGGTTAGCTCCTGGGTGGCGTGCAGACAAGTCTTCTTCATAGTCTGCTGTAGTTTCAGCTGAGTGATAGATGGACCAAGGTCGATGGCAGACGGGAATTCATCTTCGGACTCTGAACTGTAAAGGATTTATTTTTATTATCAGTATCTGTTTGCATGACTTAACAAAACGTTTTTCTCAGCTATATCTATATCAGCTACAGCTATACCTTCAAATGGTCTAATGACTGAAAACCATATCAATTTTCAAAATCCATTGATAATAATTATAAGTCTAGCACTTCGTCTGTAAAAATTGTGGTAACTCGGCTAATATGCATGATATAAATACAATTATAGCCTAAAGCACTCACAAATAATATATCTTTCTAGCAGTGAATAAAATTTTAGAATTAGATCATTAGTTCAGGAGATTACTCCCTACATACAAAACAAATTTTACTTCTCTAATATTTTAATATAGATCTATGCAGTCACATAGCTGACAAAAAGCTGGCGAAAAATGACTTTTTTTTAAGGTTGGACCTCATCTGACCGCTGTTCTTCTCGCTCTAGCTTAAGACAGTTCAGAGCAGCAGAAAGTGATAGGAACATGGAACATGGTGCGTCCGTGTACGTTTATTTATGATTAATGAAATCGCGCTCTGTCACATTCTTGCTTGATGGAAAGTGATGGGTGAAATCTACACTGGAAAATGGAACGAATGTGCCCAGAAGATGCCAGTTCCCTCATGCTTTGAAGGCTGACTGGTTTTAGGAAGTGAGGTACATAAAACGCTGACAATTCTAAGTTCCAAAGTTTGGTTGCAAACAGATGAGATTTTTAAATTATACATGAAATAAGGCATATTTGAAAGATAACGAAGTATATGAAAATAAAGTTAAGTTTTTGTTAGTATTTATTTAGACCTATTTAGGACTAACCTGTCAGCATGATCATTGTAAAACCTGTTCTTTTTAAGATTAGCGCGAAACTCATCAATTCTCTTCTCAGAATACTTGATCTCGTCTAGAATCTTTTCTTTGTAAGCCTGCAAAGCCTTTTTCTTTTCTTCTATCACATTGCTATTAGACATTTTCACTTATTTTAACGATTTTGCTGGAAAAAGTAATTCAAAACAATCAACAAGCATCCAACGAAGTTTTTCAAAATAATACGTTGTTTTTTTTAATGTCAAATGTTACCACTCTAAAGTATTTTTTCTACTAAATGGTTTCCAATAATTAACGCTTTTATTTAGTAAGCTATTATGCCCTCAATCCTCACCTAGAAAAATACCTTTTTTTCTAGGTCCATGATCTGAATGAAGAAGATAAATTAAATAACTAACGTCTAACACAGTGCATAGTAACAAAACTAAATGTGTGTCCCTGTGGCCGTAGTGGACTAGTGGTTAGGCGGTAGGCCACCGTGGTTAACACAGAGTGACATTTATTGTATTTGGATACAAGTTCTAAAACACAATTTATGTCAAAATAGCTAATTTATTAAAAATGAATTGAAAACCACCTTAGTACTATAAAGTAAGAAATGATTATTCGCAGATTTCTAATTCAATCCAGCGAATAATATAATTGTATTTTGCAAGTCATTCCTTTTCACAAAAAATACGTTTGCATTTTGCAAATGACGTGATTAGTATCCGAACGACGATTTTTATCGCAATAAAGTTGTCAAAGTGGACACAGTGCCCGTAATGTTTAATTTATAAAAAATATTATAATTTTTCGCAATAATGATACGCTATCAAGTGCAATATTAATTGTATCACAATATAAGTTAATGTTTAGCGAGTATAGGGCATAAGTTATGCGAATACCAATAAAATTGGATTAGTTGCGAACCGTGATTCTTCAATCGTGTTTTATTTAAATAAATATAGTAAACATGCAAGCGTGCGGTTCATAGGTCAAGTTTGTGTGTGTTGTGAGACATTTAGAGTCCCTAAATGTGTTAAAAGGACATTAACGTTATATAACTAAAGAATTATCTGTGATAATTAAAGAGTGGAGGATCGCGTGAATTCATCAAAAAATGGGTCAGGCAGGCAGTACGGTACCCGGTAAGTGTTGTTAATTGTACTCTAAATATGCTCCAGAACGTTCTAATTGGTATCTAACTGGAATAAATGGGGTTTCCTGATTATAACCTCTTTGGGTGATAAACTGTTTAAACATTGCAACACTCAGCTGAATATTAAACATACCATCGTAAATTAACAATTTCATCTATGTAAAATTTTGTTGACAATGTCGGTGCTCCAACTAGAATGCTAGTCAATAAGTTTACACTTTATTACTGATCTTTCAAGACACAGACATTTTTTTTTAAATCTTTTGTTTCCTACAAAAGTGGATGTACCTAATTACCTACAGGATCAAAATGTAGGGAACAGCAGTATTTTTTATATATAACCCGTTAACACTCATCCTGTATAGGTTAAATTAAATGACATTACATTTAGCCTTTGGTCAACACCCTTTTTTTTTGCATTGGAAATCATCAAATGACCTTTGGACAGAGCGGAAGAGAGTGTCAGAACTGTACTGACTAAAACACATCCATGTTCCTTCTTAGCCCAATGCATCCCAGGGCCGCAGTATCTCTTTCAAACAGTCCCGCAGCCATTGGTCAAAACCCTTTTTTTTTCGGATGGGAAATCGTTAAATAACTCCTCCCGCTCTGGGCAGAGCGGAAGGGAGTGTCAAACTTGTACCGACTACAACCCATCCATGTTCTTTTTTAGCCCTTTGTGTCCCAGGGCTGCGGTATCTCCTTTGAACAGTCCCGCAGCCCCGTTGGTCTACAACCTAATGTGATGTTTTAGAAAGGCAGTCATATTAGTTACCAATAATTGCCCAGCGGGCATATTACGTAGATTATTTTATTCAAAATATACTAAATTACACTAAAAAATAAAAACATATACCCTATGGAGGTTGACTGAATCTGCAGAGTGTGCTAAGATCCTTACACACCTTTTTTTTTGTACTAAATCACTACATAGTATAAAACAAAGTCGCTTCCCGCTGTCTGTCCCTATGTATGCTTAGATCTTTAAAACTACGCTACGGATTTTGATGCGGTTTTTTTTTATCGATTGAGTGATTCAAGAGGAAGTTTTAAATGGAAAACATTACACCCATGCAAAGCCGGGGTGGGTCGCTAGTATTATTACAAGTTTTCCATTTTTTTTTTTACTTAGTCTATATTGTTCTACTGCTGGGCACTGGGGAGAGGCATCCCCCATAGCCTTCCACTCTTCTCTTGATGCGGTTTCCTCTTAATTTTCACTACAAAATAAATATGGGTCAATCAATCAAATCAATTATTTGCAATTAATGTAAGTTACATTCAAATACAGGTGGAGTAGAAAGGAGTGAGACATGTATATTCTGCCTGGAAATAGGCACGCAATTTCTTTTTTCTATCTAAAAATAAAGTTACTAATTAAGATGTCCCAGTTAGAATACTTGCAATTATACATACACTAGCGACCCGCCCCGGCTTCGCACGGGTCAATGTTACACATATAAACCTTCTTCTTGAATCACTCTATCTATTAAAAAAAACCGCATCAAAATCCGTTGCGTAGTTTCAAAGATTTAAGCATACAAAGGGACATAGGGACAGAGAAAGCGACTTTGTTTTATACTATGTAGTGATAATAGAATAATAATATAGTTAATTAGAATGAAATAAAAAAATAAAAAATTCAATCAATGAAATTAATATAAAATATGAAAAAACATAAGATTTTACATTTTTCTTAAGTTTACCGTATGTCATTATTTCCACAATTTGATCCTTATTAGCCACACTATCGAATGGTTTAATAATACAGTGTGTGGATTTTTTTTCGAAAGCGACAGGTTCGATTCCTGGCTAGGAATATTGATTTTTCAAAAATCTAATGATGCAGTTTTAGGTTTCATCAAAATGGAGCTTGAGGCTCCTTTGAGCCTTTTTTGATATTGCTCATAGTTTTGGATTTGGCCATGCACACCCACTTGACAAATTCATCCTGTATAATTATACAGGATGAATTTTATTAATGTATGTATGTGTGTGTGTAATATACATATTTTAAAATACCGCTTATTAGGGTGGATCGAATAGATTTCCCACCCGCACGCAAAATACGCGCTTAGACGTGGAGTTGCGGACACCAGCCCGCTATACAAAACAAAACTACAAAATACCGCTTATCGGGGTATTCAGCAATTCTTATCCACTCTTATTGGAACTTACCTTCAGACAAAATTGAATGAGAATGCAATGTGATGCAATTGATTAAAATTTAAGAAATAGACAGATTAGATACAGTCCTAACATATTTGGATGGGGAATTCCTTTTACATATTTTTTAGTCTAACCATTCTGCCTCTATAATGCTATACAGCATGTATCAGGTAGGTGTGGTCATATATAACCGCGACCACCGCGACTGCGTGAAATTATTATTATGAAAATATTACTTCCATATATTTGAATCAGATTTTGTTAAAAATTTTATGGGTTTCCATTTTTCTGCAATAAACCATAATTCTTTTTTAAAAATAAAAGTAGCCAAAGTTACTCCTTATAACATCAGCTATATGCCAGTAAAAGTCACGTTAAAATCGGTCCATCCGTTTCGGAGGTAAGCCGGAACAAACAGACAGACAAAAATGAAAGTTTTTTTTTTTTTTTATAAGTACTCCTCAGCACCACATGCATTCAGTAAAAGAGAAGCTCGTGGCAAAATAATAACAGCCGCTCGGGTCGATCTTTAGGTTAAGCTGCGCTTGCCTAGGTTGGTCCGTGGATGGGTGACCACCCATCACATACAGAGTTTCGTCCGTGCCTCGGGAAGCACGTTAAGCCGTTGATGCCGGCGCCTCTAGCGGTGAATTCACATGCGATAGCCCCCATTGGCCAAATGTGGGTGTACTAAAGGTGCAACTCTGCTTACCCCTTCTTGGATTACAGGCGTGATCTTATATCAAGCACTCTTTAGCAATGCTTAAGAGGGCCCTTCCCGGTCCGTCTATCGTCAACGCGAGCATGGTCGAAAAGCTTGTTGTTTCATCCAGAGCCACAGCGGCGATTTTCTTTCAACTCCCCTGTCTTACCCCGCCCCGACACCGGACATCTCGTCTCCCACGCACCTCATACCGCATAACACGATGACATTGAACGAAAAATAGTGTTCGAAAATTTCTTAAACTTGTTCCAGGACATACGTGTTACGTTTTGAATAAGTCTTACAAGTGTGTGAAATAAATTTTGGTCATTAAGAATCTCCATTACATGTGCAAGGTTTCTATCGAGATGTTTTCTTTACTTTTACAGTTTATGAGTACATTATGAACGGCCAAAGTTCAGTTAAAATTTGAGCAAAACATCAATTTTTGGAGGCTTATACTTAATTTGTTTCTGCAATTTTTAATTTTTTGCTACCATTGAAACCTAGATAAAGTGCACAAAATACCCATTAGTTCAAAAAAATCAAAGATAGATGTGTAACAACTGCATAGTCACGTACGAGCGTTTGTATGAAAGGTATGTCGGGTTGGCCGCTCTTAACTGCTTCCTTAAATTAGCTGATAATGTCTAATTACCTACATTATCATTGACCTAGTTTTCTATCTACGATACAAATAAATAAGATTGAGGTGTCTGTTTGTATTTCCAAAATAACAGCTTTTTACTGAATGCATATGAAAGTATGTGTACGGTAATTAAAACAAAAAAAAAATCATTTTTTTTAATTTTTGTCTGTCTGTTTATAGTTTTTTCTGCCTAATCTCTGAAACGGCTGGACCGATTTTGACGGGACTTTTACTGGCAAATAGCTGGTATTATATTAGGCAACTTTTGTTTTAGAAACAGAATTAGGGTTCCGTGCACAAAAATTAAAATCTCTGAAATTGTCAAGAAAATCCAATTCAAATACGGAAGTAATATTTAATAATAATTTCACGCGGACCAAGGTCATAGGCAATAGCTAGTTTTTAATAGCTATGTTTTTTTTTTTTTTTTTTATTTAATTCACAAAACTGGAGCTCGGAAATTAAGCCACGGCCACGTACTGTCGGGATAAAAATTGTCCTATTTCCTTGCCCAGGTCATAGTCTATCGTGGTATAAAAATTTACAGTTTCGGGTAGCTTAATATGCTGGCATTTGTACAGAGTGGCATTTATCAGTCAGTATGAAAGTATGGATAAAAGTTAAAAAAAAAAACGGTCAAGTGCGAGTCGGACTCGTGCACTAAGGGTTCCGTACCAATATCTAAAAAAAAAACGCCTTTGTTGTATCGGAGCCCACTTATAAAATTTTAACTGTCTAACTATCACTGTTTATGAAATACAGCCTGGTGACAGACAGCCAGACAGACGGACAGTGGAGTCTTAGTAAAAAAGAAAAGCATTTAATGAATTAGATCAGATAAAAGCACACATTGTAATACAAAATTATGATAATGCTCCTAAAGAATGTACATAAGAATGGATTATTTATCAAATCAAAGCATTTATTTCAAGTAGGCCATTTACAGGCACGTTTGAATTGTCGAAACAAAGATAATAATGAAATGTAGCTACAGTCTCGGTCACAAGGCATAAAAACTGTGAAAGTACTGTAGTTGCCCATTCCCTAGCGTAGATCTCTATGGAGAAGAACGGGCAAGAAACTCCATGGACACCCTATTCAATCAGCATATTGTTACAAAACCTTGGTAACATCATTCATATTATATCTAATTCTACAGTCTTCTTCTTCGTCGTGTGGTTAGTGCCTAACCTGCTTTCAGAGTTTTTATGCCGCCCACGGGCCTCTGACCTGGCTTTACATGCCGTCTCTCAAGCATGCTGGTTTCCTCACGATGTTTTCCTTCACCGAAGCAAGTGATAATTATACAATACGCATATGAATCCGAAAAAACAGAGGTGCGTGTCTAGGGTTCGAACTCGAGACCTATGACTTGGCAGTGCGACCGTCACACCACAAGGCTATCACATGATAATAATACACTTCACCAGTGGCGTGCAGTGGTTCCTCACGTAGGGTAGGCCACGCATAATGAATTACTGACACCCAAAAAACTCGGCAACATCACAGCGTCGCTCTACTTAGGATGACCCTCAAAGTAGTCACATCTATTGATATATTCAGTCACCCTTCCGGGCCCCCACACCCGCCCCTGGTATTTTTAGTAAGCTTATGAGAAACAACGAAAGAAAGAAAAGAAACTAGCTTAAATATCAGGAATTTCAATGGCATTCAGTCAATACAAAAACGAAGGTAGAAGCTTCGTTAAAAAAACCTACACCTTAAGACACAACTTGAATCTTATCATTAAACGATTGTGAATACTTACTGTTTTTAAATTAACACAGACACACATTATCAGCGCAAACTTCACAACAGAACACCATTTTAAGTAAATAAACAAATACAATAAATAATATTTACACTACTGTACGTTTCAAAGCGAATTACAACCGTCAGATAGGAAGGACACTTATATCGTTACTTTTAGGTAGGAGGTTGGGGTTTGGTGGGGGGGAGGGGGGAGGTCATAGGAACCCTCCGAGGGGAGCGAAAGTCGTCGGAGATACATAGTTTTTTTTTATGAGCTTTTTAAAAGTGACATATTTTTTAGTAAAAATTTAGTATTGTGCCGCAGGCGGGGGGGGTGGGGCTTGGAGGGGGAGGACAGGGGGATCCCCCTTGCCTCCTGGTATCACTCCCATAAAAAGGTAATGCACCAAAACCGATTAATGTAATCTAACCTCAAAACACTTTTTATTCACCTAAAAAGCGTATTCCGTCACAGAAATTCCATACCTATTATTATTTTACTTACCGAGTTGAATCCTGTACTTATTCTTATTATATTTCTATTCTTACACTTATAATACTCCACACTGAATAAAACATGTACATAGGTCTACAAACACTAGTATTTAAGAGCATTGTTACTTAGCCCAAAATATATGCTTTCCCGCTTTTTTTCTTTTTTTTACGTGGAAAAGGGGTATTTTACCATGCTACGACTCCGTGTCGCGCGCTCGCTTCGCTCGCATATTAAATAACACTCTTTGACTTCTGTCCCCGAAGTGCCGGGCCTCCGCCGGCCTCCTTCGTCGGCCTACGGCCCGGTGCCCATGCCGCCCTTAAATGATACTGCCGCGAGACGGTCGGGGTGGGCGTCCGCTTATTGAAAATTTGAAAAAAGCTTTCTATTTATGTGTACTATCTACAAAAAAAATTTGAACTTCGAAATTCTTGTCCACTAATGGATATTTTATCCATTTGAAGTATCGGAATATCAAAATTCTGAATAAAGTTTTTTTGGAATTTTTGGGTGTTTCCAGTAGTAAGTGTGCTTTGCTCGCTGAACATTCCACACGTACGTTATACTCTATGCTAAAATAGTCTGTGGTGTGGTTCAAAATACTCATTATCAGGTGTCACGGTGTAAAATGTCACCTTTTTCTATACAATAATATCAATAATTCTGCAATTAATATCTCGGAAACTATTCAGCTCCGATGGTTGAAATTTCACAAATGGTTTTCTTAAATTAATAGGAACCTACAATAAAAATTACAACATCCTAGGTTAAAGTATCGATATAAGTGTCTAGCCTTACAACTTTCTAAGAAAAATATAATTGCTACTTTGTCGATAAAAAACACTACCAAATATAATTGCATCACTGCATACCGTTTTAGCCGGATAATACTTTGTGGCCAATCAGTGGCCAGCTACACTCGCAGGAGTTGAGCCCCCAATCTATCTATGATCTATACATGTGTGCCGTTGATACACACGAAAATGTGCATCAGTGTGCGTAAATTTATCAATGGAAATTAGGCCGGCGGCGGCGGCGTCGTTGCCTAGAAGAGCCGGGAGCGAGCGTCGTAGTATTATTATCAGTTACGTCACACGGGCGCGACAAGTTGCTATAAGTTTTTTAACAGGAGGTTTTTTTTTTTTTTTAATATTTTGCATTATTTTATTACATAGTTATAATAAATGCATTTGTTGCGTTGTTGGTAGGAATGGTAGGGTAGGCTAGGCCTAATTGCCTCTATGGACGGCACGCCCCTGCACTTCACATTATTTTCCGTGTTCAATGCTTATAGTAAAGCGGAAACTTTGATGCCCATTTGTTTGTCACACACTTTTTACCTCTAAAACCATTTGACATAATAATTTGGAAAGACAATGGCCAAAGTTGTATAAGTGAGTTTATTTATTTATTATATTAGATCTACCAACAATTGTTCACACTGGATACAGCGACATAATTCGTTCTTAAAATTAATTTACAGCGCAACAATTACGAGTACTTATAGGTAAACACCACATGCACAAAACAATAAATTAGGAAAACAAGCTTAGTAAGTACTAAGCGCCAATATTCAATTAAATAAAATGAAAATTAGAAATTATGACAAAATTGATTAAAAATTAAATTGATTAATTTATGACAATTGCAAAATTGGTAAATAGATAAAAATTAAATTAAAATTATATTACATTGGTGAATTGATAAAATTGATAAATTATAAATAAAAGTCGACATAAAATTAAAATTCATTGAATAAAATTGGTAAATAAAATCGATAATAAAAATTGATAAATTGGTAAATTTTTAAACATTAAAAAAAAAGGAAAAAATTATAACATTGATAAAATTGGTACATTGTTAAACATAAAGAAAAAGAGAAAGAGTTGAACTAATGATCCAATTTTTTTTTTATGACACTGGCATCTGCCCGCGAGCTTCGTTATTATTAAAATATTACTTCTGTATTTGAATCGTATTTTGTTAACAATTTCAAGGGTTTTAATTTTTTTGCACGGAATCCTCATTTTTTTTTTCTAAAATAACAGCAACCTAAATTGCTCATTTTAACAACAGCTATCTGCCAGTAAAAGTCCCGTCGAAATCGGTCCAGCCGTTTCAGAGATTGGCCGTTTGAATAGGATTTTGTTACGAAACCCTGACACTTATTCTAAAATAAAACAGAACAGATAGCTGATGTTATAAGAAGTAACTAAGTTACTTCTTATAACATCAGCTATCTGCCAGTAAAAGTCCCGTCAAAATCGGTCCAGCTGTTTCGGAGATTAGCCGGAACAAACAAACCAAAAGACAAAAAAAAAAATGTTTTTTTTTTTTTATTTCTATGTATAAATACATATACTTTCAGCATTCAGTAAAAAGCTGTTATTTTGACATTACAAACAGACACTTTAATTTAGATCCAAACAGAACCTAGTAATTTCAAAGACCATTAATTAATACTTACCTGTACACACGGCTACACATCAAGCTATCACATCGCTGATCTCTCATTGTATAGGATTTTCGTACAATGCGAGGTCAGCTTACACTGGAAATGTATAGCTTGATGTGTAGCCGTGTGTACCTATGTACCCGATACTTCAAAATAATTAAACGATCTCCTTACCACCCGAGAATCCACCTTAACAACACGGAATTAGGTCCTGTATCCCACTTTTAGAGAAAAACAGCTGACAATCAGCTGTACAATTGTAACCTGTATGTTTTTTTTTATTCCACTCATTGCAAGCGCACGTGCATATTATCCATTGTCAATATTGCAAAATGGACTTTAATATGAATACAAAAGAAATAGAATCCTATTCTCCAAAGTACAAGACAAATTTTCGACTGTTTTCGTCATTCGGAAATTATGGTAAACGATTTTGAACTTTAGTGTCGCTGGTTTAACTAAGAGTCAAGTTTAAATGGCTGTAGTAACAAATGTCATTCAAAATTAATTGGGGTTCAGTAAGAAACATAAATAAACGAAAGGTGTAGTCGTATATTAGCAAATGTTATGCAAAACAATGAAAATAAAGGCAGCCTACAGCATACAGTGTATCTAACAACATATGGTCAAAAGTGGTTCACATTTCAATCGGATGTACCTAATAGTACACCCACATTTCGCCAATTATGTTTAAGTCTCATGATTGGTGGCGAGCCTATTGCCATCAACCGGGCGCAAATCTAGACTCCGTGGCGGCTACTGAGAAATTCCCGACCGGGGAATCGAACCCTGGACCTCATGCTCAGCAGTCGCGCTTGCGATCACTCGACAAACGAGGCACTAAGATCATCGTCAAAAATCGCATGACTTCACTCCTGTAGACGTGGGTTTGTTAGACGTGTGTGAAGCAATGATAGCCTAGTGGAGTGGTGTGACTGACATAGGTCTCAAGTTCGAACCCAAGATACGCACCTCTGATTTTTCGGATTCATGTGCGTATTGAATAATTATCACTTGCTTCGGTGAAGGAAAACATCGTGAGGAAACCAGCATGCCTGAGAGATATTTCTCGACGGCATGTAAAGCTAAGTCGTAAAAACTCTGACATCTGGTTAGGCACCAACACCAACCACACGATAAAGATACGCTGATCACCCGGCCTTGACTTGCGCATCTATAAAGGGCAGACCACTAACAAAGCCGAAAGGCACTTGTTCTCCTCGTCATTGCGATCATTTTTTTTGTTCTAGACCATACCTTGAGAACCTTCTAGTTACGGAGATATTGGGGGTCAAAGTTCCAACTTTTTCACAAGTTTTTCTTTTAATACATGTTTTTAATGTAAGATTTTTACTTTAAACACCTTTACGACCCCAGTACTATCCAATCTATCCACCAGCATAATGTTTTGAGTGCGTTACATTGAGTCCTACCGCCAAACGTAATTTTTAACTCCAAAAAAAATCCCAGCAATAATTTTTACGTAAAGTCACTTAGTTTGATGTACAGAATGCTTAGTTGACGGCTTCGTGAAGGGTCTTGTTACACCCTGTATAGCTACAGAACCCACAACTAAGTCTACTGTACCAGTATCCTAACATCTTCAAAAGTTAATGATTCAAGACGTCCATTGCACAAAGAATATTTTTTTCAAAACCGCAACTTATGCGCGCTACCTGTAAACACAATCATTTCATCGCAAAAGATCCTTCTTCGAGCAGCTGAGCTTGAACAAAATTGTGTGACGTAATGACTTTAGAAGAGTCTAGGGAGTTACTTTTTCATCTGTGTTGAGCACAGAGCGAAGAGACTCATTGGTGACGATAAGCTGGTGGGTATAAAGCTTCATAGCCTGACCCACTGCCGCAAAGTTGCATGCTTGTTGCTCTTTTACAGACTGTACTTCGTTAAGGGTCCCCAAGGGCTCCACGAGCTCATTGCACCATCTCCCTTCTTCCATCGGGAGTCCAGATGTACTACGGGTTATCAACTTATCACCATACCTTGTCGATGTTCCACACATTCGCTGAAAATTTCACGCCTAAACAACTGAACTTCCTGAAATTTTGCATTTACGTTGTCAGGTGTACAGAAACGGACATAGGGTACCTTTCATCCCGAAATAGGGTTGCCATCCGTCCGGGTTTCCCCGGATTTGTCTTAGTTTGGAGGGCGTCCGGGGACCGTCCGGGCGGGGTTTAATAAGTGTCCGGTTAAAACTTTCTGTGATAGTTTCATTATAACACCCTCTGAACCCAAGGAGTGTCAGACTTTTACTGACTAAAACCCATCCATGTTCCTTCCTTTGCCCTTTGTGTTCCAGGGCCGCGGTATCTCTTTCGAACAGTCCCGCAACCCTGGCAGGCGTCGGTCCTTACGGACCCCTCCCTGTTTGCTGACTCTCCTTGAGGCGCGCGTGGAACACGAACGCGCCGTCGACACGGCCTGTCGTCATAAGACGGACGGACGGCGAGCTAGCCCATAGCTCACCGTCCACAGGCCCGCGCCTACGGTGGCCGGCACCGACGCCCGGTGCGTCTCCCGCGGCGGCTGGGACGTGAGGTTCTCTCCCTCTCACGTTCCGCCACCTCCTTCGCTAGCATGACTGCTTCGCAGAAGGAGGTGACGGCGTCCCATTCCGTCTCGCTCCGGACGATGGATTGAACCAAGGCCGGAAGCGAGAGGTCGCCGCCGCCGATCGCCGCTACGAGGACACGACGGTGCTTCGCCCACGCGGGGCAGATCTCCACCGTGTGCTCCACCGTGTCCTCCGGTCGATCCTCATCCTGTTATCTACCTGGATGCAAACATTTTTGAGCTTCCTTCGCTTGCTCTTTCATTCTCGGTACTCTTAAGTACTTCTTAAGAAACGTTCCTAACTTTGTAAGTCGATAAATTAAATGCACATTTCTGTAAGAATTAAAAGAAAGTAAGAACCCTCCCGCCGCGCCCTCACTTCTTGTTTGAATTCACGCACTCACTATCACCATACTCTTCGTCTTGCGATGTAAAATTGTAATGTAAAATTTTACCCATCGATAAAAAAGTAGATTATTTGGTAGGACTAGAATATTATTATAAAGATGAACATAAAGTTAATGTTGAAAACAAGTACAACACACGTAGGGTTAGAGAGAACAGACTGGTTCAACCACAGATAAGAAATTATTAGGGTAAGAGAACATCTAAGTATTTGGTACCTAAAGTGTTTAACAAAATAGATTTATTAAGAGAAAAAGTTAAAGTTAGTAAAGGATCACTTATGACAAAATTAAAAAACTTTATACAAGATAGCAAACAGAGCTAAATACCTACACCGTATAACATTGTATAAGATTCAAACATAACAGTATGATAGATATAAGTATTAGCTATTTATGGAAGGTGGTAAATTTTGATGCAAAAGAGCGCCTCTCGCCATCAAACGTAAAAGTTTGGCGAGTTTAGAATTAAGGAACACCTCTGTACTATAATTTCTTTAAATAATAATAAAAATTTCATTTTTCTCTTTTTTTGGGGTTTCCGGGAAAAAAATCAATTTCACCTAAATGCCCGGGGTTTTAAAGTTTTCGTCCGGTATCGCCGGCTTAGGTGATGGCAACCCTATCCCGAAAAGAAGTACTGTTCCTGAGGAAGACAACAATAACGTTCTTATGATAATAGATGGCGCCACGTGTCTTACGGACCGCGAAACCGCGGATAAAAGCTACTTCACCTATAATGTATCAGTCCAACCAGATTCTAGCATTACATCAGTGACGAACCGAGCAGTACAGTGCGCAACATGTAACGATACAACTTGTAACATTCACTTGTCCTGTACAAAATTACAGGTGAATGCTTTATACCGAGTTTCCTTTCTCCCTAAAATTAGCAAACATGAAACATTTAAAATCATTTTACCTTCAAGTACTAACAAATAAGATCCTAAGTTGCTACATTAAATCTTCAAGTCTTAATGAATCGGGAATAGCTCAATTCTGAATATTAGTAAAAATACGTGATAAAAACCGGCCAATTGCGAGTCGTACTCACACGCACATAGGGTTCCGTAGCACCAAAAAATATAATAAAAATATTTTGAAGGCATTCGCCCCACCACCATAATTCTACCAACTGAATTTTACGCTGGCTGGCATTAACCCTTTTTATATTTAAAATTATAGTGGCATTAACCATTTTTATATTTAAAATTATAGTGGCATTAACCATTTTTATATTTAAAATTATAGTGGCATTAACCTCTTTTTTATATTAGCGATTAAGGGTAAATAAACTTTTGTTGTTTGAGAAAGTTTGTTGTTTCTTTGCATGTCAATACCAACCCACCTTGCATCTGGGCTTTTGGTCGTTTACCGCTAGAGGGGCAAAATCTTTAATGTAACAGTGGCAACATCAGGCAGTGGTGTACATTCATCAACAAAACTAAACTAATTAACTAAAGAGTGACTTTTTCATGAAATAACTATTGAATCGGGTTATCTGAACTTGGAGGGCTGTATTGATGATTTGAATGATTATAATTCTGTAACTCGATACGTGTTACTGGCGCGATTCATATTTTCATCAACATACAACCTGATATTGACCTGCAAATTGCAATAAACGTAAAAAAAAAAAAAATTTCGCGGGCTACCCTTGCGCATCCACCTTAAAGCATATTGCAACAGGATAAATGCCTATCTCTATTTTTTTCCAAGACTCCTTGCAATTTGTGCAAGATTTATTTCTCCGTCCGTCTCTTTGACAAATTGTGACATAAAAACGTCACAATGAAATCTCAGCTGATTTCAAAAGGAACCTTCGTTCAGATCAGCTGATTGTGAGAAGCACAGGTAGTTGCATTCATATGCAATAACGTAAGAAAAAATATAACAGCGCAAAATTTCATACGGTTTTGTAGTACAAAATAGACAAAGAGGCTAAAAGACGTTATTAATGTCTTGAAGACCCACTAAAAAAGTGTTTTAGGCAAATTTTAAAATGACCTGTTATGATTTCTGACTCTTTTGGTCTTTGCTGAAAATCAGCGCTGAGGACTTACGGTCCGTCCGAAGCCACAGCATTTAGCTGAGCATCGACCATTTTTGCACGGATGGGACGCGCAGTTTCATTTATGTTTCACATAGTTATCTTGCCATCATATTTATTGTAACGTTTTAAATTTAGTTTTGTACATGTACTGATGTGATGTGAATGTTTTTGTTTTGGGATCTCCTTATGTCAACGTTGTGTCAAAATGTCGCGTCGAAAGTGCTTGTCTATGGTGTCACCAAAGCCAAAGACATGCACTTTCTAGGGTTCTCTATGGTGTGACCATAGGGGATCTCAAGACAGAATCGTAGATGTAGAATAGTATTCTCTGCGAAGGTAATATTAGATTTCATTTTATTTGTTTTGACGTTCTTTTTCAATTTTTTTATGGTTATGTTTTATTATTGCGCGTTTCTAGTCGGTGCAAAATAAATGATTTTTCTTTCTTTCTTTCTTTCATTTAAAAGAGTCCAAAGATAGTTTTTATTCCGTTTTTCTTCATAAAGATCTACGTTTTTGAACACGCAGCTTTCTGACTGACTGCAATTCAAAAGTATTGTCCACACCACAGAGGAATTTTTCGAAATCGAAATGAGGGAAACTATGCTTAATATTATCGACGGAAAAAAATTAAAAAATCTAAATATTTTTTTTATATTTTTTATGGAATTTTTCAAAAAATTGTTCGCTTTGTCCCTAATGTAAACAAAACGGTGTAACTTTTAAACTAAATTATCTATCGCGATGAAACAAACTTCATAATGATTGGAATTGGGATAATTAGACATCCTCATAAAATAAAAATTGTAGAAAAAAATTACTCTCAATTGAAAATAAACATGTTTTTTTAGGACAAGTCTGGTTTTTTTCATCAATTTTTACTAAAATCGTAAAATTTCTCAAAAAAAGCCCGCATTACCTACCTTTTTTATTTCTCTAAGTTATTCCTCATTGTATTAGCTACCTAATAGTAAAAATTGCGTGCTTATAACTCCAATCACAACATTTCGTATCAACTGTCAAAGAAAGGCATTGCACACGGCTACCACACAATACAATATTACAAATAAAAATTCAAAATTAAAAAATAAATAAATTTTGATTTAAGAAAAACCAGCGATATAATTAAGCAACTTTCCTCATTTTTATATGTGCACTTTATGAAGAATCACACTGTATAGGGCACAGACATTTGAATTCACTGGTTTTTCAAGCAATAGACAACAGCGACATCTCGGTTTCTCCGATGGAAAAACAAAATATCTAGTTACAAAAATAATCACAAAAAGTGAATACTGACTGCGATTCGAACTCCGAACACGGGAACGGGATTTGCAATGTAACGCTCAGGAATTGCGCTTGAGTATGCTACTAGTAGTATAGGTACTCAAGCGCAATTCTGCATGGTTGCACTAATAGCCTACTAGGGCAACCAAGCTGTCAAAAGATAAACCTCGTCCCAGGCCAAAGAGATTACCATCCTTTCCTGCTGTGTATTCCCACAGTTCTTGCTTCTGAACTTCGTACCTACCAGTCGACAGAAATTCAAGGACCGTGACGTCTCATAACTCAAAGGTAAAAAATTTGTAACAATAACACAGCCCAGCTGATCTGAATAGAAAACCCAAAAGATACTGTACAATCAGCTGACGAGTAGAAAGCAACGCAATGTCCCATCAGCTGATTCTAAAGATGGTACAGGTAGTGCGCATAAGAAATGGTTCGAAAGAAAAAACGTTTTTGTGCAATGCAGTGACATTTCGATAATAGGGAATATGCATGTAATTTTTTTTTCACTTAAATCATTAATATGCAGTACTATCAACCCAAGAAAATAATTAAAAGTTAATTTCGACTACTGCTTGTCGCACAAAAAATATATTAAACTCCTGCAACTTTCTACGACAGTTCAAACGTCCATGACTATTGCGGCCATACATGTCAGGACTTTGATGTCACTTACCTCTATCTGCCTTGTTTAAATCTAATTTTTTGCCCTTAGTAGATTAGTTTTACTAAGATGTAAGTGCTTTGAAGGTTAGTCTCAGGTGAAAATATGAATCGCGCCAGTAACACGTATGAAGTTACAGAATTATAATCATTCAAATCATCAATACAACCCTCCAAGTTCATATAATCCCAAAAAGTGACTTTTTCATGAAATAACTATTGATTGGGAATAAATACGACACAGTTGATCTAAATGGGAAGCGACGGGACCCCATGAGCTTATCATAAAGAGTTCAGGTACTAGGATGGTATCTTGCATAAGTTACAGTTTGATAAAAATTGGCTTTGTTGCGTTCAGATGAATTGTTGGAAGCTCACAAAGGCAACAATATGATCGTGTACGAAATTAGTTTAAGTAGTAGTACTAATATTATGATGAGGTAAAGTTTGTGAGGTTGTAGGGGGTAATCTCTGGATATACTGAACCGATTTTGAAAATTCTATCACTAATAGGAAGCTACATTATCCCCGAGTGCCGTAGGCTATATTTACAATGTGGCCGTGGGATAATTTCCGACCAAAACGCGAGCGAAGACGCGGGCAACAGCTAGTTCAGTATTCAATTGATTAATTTGCAAACAATTTGTCAATTGAAACAAACAGTAAACGTGATAAAATGATTACACAGTAAAATAATTGGTTTCACAAACAAAATAATTTCTACATCGGCCTGCGTTTTCCAAACTATGTTAGGGTCGGCTTCCAGTCTAACCGGATTCAGCTAAATACCAGTATTTTACATGGAGCGACTGCCTATCTGACCTCCACAGCCCAGTTAGTACCTGCTGATATGATACACTTTGGTAAGACTGGTTGTCAGACTTTCGGGCCACTGACTGCCTGTAACGACTGTCAAAGATGTCAAAGTAAAGAAAGCAGGCATTAACAAAGATGGGTAACAAATCACAGCTGATTCTAAAAGCAACGCAATGCATCAGCTGATGCCTGATTGACAAAAAAACAGGTAGTCAAGTTGCATAAGAAAAAAAAATGCAATAGAAAAAAATTGTCTTTGACGATTGACCACAGATACTTTAGTCGACCATTCAGATGAGGAAAAACTGTAAGAAAAAAAACGCAGATTGGTTTTTAATAGATTTCCTATTGTCATGTATTGACAATGTCTCAGACTATTAAGGTGGAAGCGCAAGGGTAGCCCGCGAAATTTAAATTTTCTTACGTTTATTGCAATTTGCAGGTCAGTGTCAGGTTTTATGTTGATAAAAATATGAATCGCGCCAGTAACACGTATGGAGTTATAGAATTATAATCATTCAAATCATCAATACAGCCCTCTAAGTTCATATAACCCCATTCAATAGCTATTTCATGAAAAAGTCACTCTTTGGGATTATATGAACTTGCAGGGATGTATTGATGATTTGAATGATTATAATTCTGTAACTCCATACGTGTTACTGGCGCGATTTATATTATCATCAACACACAACCTGACACTGAACTGCAAATTGCAATATACGTAAGAAAATTTAAATTTCGCGGGCTACCCTTGCGCTTCCACCTTAAGTCTAGAAATTATACACGAAAACCGACTATCAGGATAAAAAGAATCCTACTGGTTAGTTGAACTAACCAAAGTCATGGTCTATTCTCGTCCTAAATCCGTTCAGCCCAATGATAATAATTATCATAATTAACTAGCTGTTGCCCGCGGCTTCGCTCGCGTTTTGGTCGGAAATTATCCCAAGGGCACGTTGTAAATATAGCCTATGGCACTCGGGGATAATGTAGCTTCTTATTAGTGAAAGAATTTTCTAAATCGGTTCAGTAGATCCAGAGATTACCCCCTACAACCTCACAAACTTTACCTCCTTATAATACTGGTATAAATAGAATAGAAAAGAAGGTTCGCATGTATACTACAAGTAGTATGCTCGAGAGGGCCTTCTGGCTGAATATTAACAGCCCTCTGGTCAATCTTCAGGCTAAGCCGCGCTTGCCTAGGTTGGTCCGTGGATGGGTGACCATCTTTACATACCAAGTTTCCTTCAAGCACGTTAAGCCGTTGGTCCCGGCTGTCATCTGTAGATCTTTGACAGTCGTTACAGGTAGTCAGTGGCCCGAAAGTCTGACAACCAGTCTTACCAAGGTGTATCGTATTACCCAGTACTAACTGGGTTGTGGAGGTTAGATAGGCAGTCGCTCCATGTAAATACAGGTATTCAGCTGCTTCCGGTTAGACTGGAAGCTGACCCTAACATAGTTGAGGAAAGGCTAGGCAGATCAGGAAGATGGATGGCTTAAAGTATGAAGTAAGCATTTATAATATTATTATGTACAAGCTGTTGCCCGCCACCTTCGTTCGCGTGAAATTCTTACTTTCCTCTTTCAACCGGATTTTGTCAAAAGGGTTTTTTTTTTTTTGCCCGGAAGCCTTATTATTTTTCTAAAATAAAAATAGCCTATGTTAGACCTTATAACATCTGCTATCTGCCAGTAAAAGTCCCGTCAAAATCGGCCCTGCCGTTTCGGAGATTAGCCGGAACAAACAGAAAGACGGACAAAAATTTAAAAAAAAATGTGTTTTTGTTTTAAGTGCCGTTTATGTTTTCATATGCATTCAGCAAAAAGCTGTAATTTTGATATTACAAACAGACATTTCAATTTTATCTATTTGTATAGATGTATAGATTTGACTTAAACATAGGGCTGCCATCACCTAAATTGCCGACCCCGGACAAACACTTCAAAAACCCCGGACATTTGGATGAAATTCAGTATTTATCCCGGACATCCCAGAAAAAAAAATAACAATAAAAATAAAATGTATTCATTTAAACAGCTTGTTTGCTAGTTATTTAACAATGTTTGACACAATCAACTTAAACTACTGTTTAACAAATAAAATAGTCAACATTTTACACTCTTCTATTTATGAGGTAATTAAAAAATATATAATTATAATTTTTGGTTTTTTAAATAACAAATAAACTACTTATATATGTCTCAACAAATTTTATGTCATATATGTAGTTCCGTTGGGTAGGTTAAGTACCTATCCAAACCCTAAGGTATTCATAAATTCTAAATTAAAAATGAGTAACAAGTTAAAATTGTAACGAGATCAAAATCAACACAAAAAAAAAATAAAAAATTTTTTTTTTTACATATTTTGGTATTTTTCAGACTTTCCAATTTTTTTTTTAAATATCTTTCTTTTCCAACAAGAATTTGTAAAAGTCGGAGCAACTTAGGTCCTTGAAATTATATTTAATTTTGATCAGAGAAGAAACCGTGTGTGTGTTTAGCGAGTTTCTCTCCTTCGTCCATTGCTGCGAGATTAGTGAAAAGACTCTCTCCGTTCGCATTGTGAGCTGGTATACAAAAATAATATTGTGCAATTTTAAGAAGTTCAGAATATAAATGGGCATTAGGCGTTTTAAAAAAATTCAGCCATAGCTGGTTTGCGCTTAACAGTTTATCTCCGTCACTAAGGCTCAAGCTAAAAGCTTTTAAATTTACCCATTCGTCAATTAACTTCGTGTCATCGATTTCTATATTAATATCCTTGAGGAAAATAACTGTTTTTTCAACATCAGACCATGGAGTACTTTCACTGAAGTTTGGCAAAATCATCCAGTCGAATTTGTCAAAGTCTTGCATTGGTTTTTCCCACTTTTCTATGTAGGATTTCATTTCTCTGTAAAAATGTACACAGTGTGTTTTGAATTCAATTTTCGTGTTTTCGTCTTGTTTGTTCAAAATACTTTGAACCTTAATGGGCACAAAGTTTTCTTTTATTCTCTCTTCTAACGTCTTATTCAAAGACGCCAATATGTTTCTAGTTTCAATAACTGTGTTATCACTTTTTTCCAATTTTTCGATCTTTCCGTGGAAAACGTACATCACTGAGTGAATGAGAAACAGATATGCTTCTGATAGTGGATCTTCGAAAAAGTTTTTAATTAAAACTGGTGGTCTATCCAAGCTTCCAAAATAACTTTTTAATGGATCTACATACACTTTTACACATACATTTTTAAAAACCGCTCAATTGCAGGAAAAAGGCTTAGCCATCGCGTTTTTGAGTGGAATAACAGTTGCTTGTATTCCGATTCCGCGGCTGCACAGAATTCCTTCAGAGCTTCTGTGCGAACTGTGTAAATTGAGAAAAAATTATAGATTTTTAAAATCATCGTCTCTACATCAATAGGAAGTAGATCGCATCCATGGTGCACAGCGTTGTGAATTATATGTGCAGAACATCCTATGCCAACCATGTTTGGATTCAGTTTATCTTTCAGCTTGTAAAAGACATTATTTGTCCCTGATCGACTGCACCCGCCGAAGTTTGTGTTGCAGTTATCGCCAGAAAACGCTATACATTTCGATAGTAGATCATGCCCCCGAAGTTGCTTCAAAATAATGTCAACAATTGTATCAGATGTCTCATTTTCTGTAGATTCGATTTCAAGGAGCTTCGATGTGATCCCGTTTTTTTGCATATTAAAATACTGAATGATGATGGGGAATAATTTTGTGCTGCCGTGATTACTAGCATCGGTAGATACACTTATGAAAGCAACATTGATTAGATCACTTTTGAGTTCAGCAATTGATAGGGGGCTCAAGACGTTGTTTACAATAGCTGTAGCTTTCGTGCGATTACATGTCATATTTTTTGCCGTATTTGACTCCGAAAACATTACTTGGTTGAGGGAATTACTACAATCCAGAGAATTGAATGACATGTGGTGATTAACTGTTTACGAATGAAATGAAATGAATTACGAATGAATTTTTAACTAAGATTTGTTTAGATTTATCGCTTATCTTTTAATTAATTGGGAATCCCCTGACACTAAAAGTGTCCGGGTTTCACCCGGACACTTTTTGCCAGCCCCGCCCGGACGCTCCCCGGACGCCCTCTAAACTAGGACAAATCCGGGGAAACCCGGACGGATGGCAGCCCTACTTAAACATAACTTGTGCGATTTGAATCAGTGTGTAACTTTACGAGGACAACAACAGGCGTAACGATATCTTACTTCATACTTCAATATCACTACCTACATAGTATCAAACAAAGTCGCTTCCCGCTGTCTGTCCCTATGTATGCTTAGATCTTTAAAACTACGCAACGGATTTTGATGCGGTTTTTTTTAATAGATAGAGTGATTCAAGAGGAAGGTTTATATGTAAAACATTGCACCCGTGCGAAGCCGGGTTGGGTCGCTAGTCTTATTATAAATATAAAAGTTTATGAGGATGGATGGATGTTTGTTACTCTTACACGCGAAAACTACTGAACGGATTTGGATGAAATTTGGCACACAGATAGTTTATAACCTGGATTAACATACAAAAGGCGGCAGCACTTGAAGTAAAACTCCAACGACTTTAAATAGGTTTATTAACAATTTTGTTACATTTACACAGTACACACTATTACAGCAATAACGGATCAGCAACTATCTTAATAATTGTCAGTCGTTTTCGACGTTCAGCCCCAGAATGCCCGCTCGGGCCACCAGCTCCTGACCAAGAATCCCGCCGTTCTGTAGGGAAAATCCAGCGCCCTGATTGGCTCACGACATCACGCCACGTCAGTCTCGTGATCCAATCAGAGAACCGCTTCACTTGCGCGCCATACATCTTACAATCAAATGATAGAAGTATTGCCATTCTTACGGAATTAATGTTACCAGTTTACATAATAAAATATAAAGCATTTAAGATGTGTTCACACGAATAAAGCTAATAAATTAATACATTTAAATAAAATTCTTTCTGAAAACATAGGAAATTGACTAGTAAAATTCAGAAACCTAACACATAGGATACTTTATATCCCGGTTGTATGATCAGTTATCGAACTCGCATGCAAAAGATATAGTCGTTTAAACTAGTTCGATATCACGAAGCTCAGGTGCAGAATACCGTAAGGTCATAGTACTTTATAATTAAGATGGCAACTTAAAAAGCCATTAAAAGTATTGGACAACAGCTGATTAACAGCTGCTTCTTAAAAATGTCTACCTGAGCTGAAAACAAGCGAAATTCAACCTTAAATCGTTCAGTGCAAAGTTCAAATTCTAATGTTTTGGAATTTGTTCATTTGAAAAACTCGTGTTTCGGAATTTATTCATAGGAAATCGAGCGTTATTTTAAGGGTTTAAAGGTTAGATTTTGCTTGTAGGGTAGCATTTCTTTGTGAAATCGCCTGGTTACCAAGCAAAGTATAGATTATCCTTTTTTTATACTGTGGATCCTGCCTATTTTATGGGGATATGCTGGAACTAGAAGGCTAGAAATAATAACAACCGCTCGGGTCGACCTTTACGTTAAGCCGTGCTTGCCTAGGTTGGTCCGTGGATGGGTGACCGCCCATTACATACCGAGTTTCCTCCGTGCCTCGGAAAGCATGTTAAGCCGTTGGTCCCGGCTGTCATCTGTAGATCTTTGGCAGTCGTTACAGGTAGTCAGTGGCCCGATAGTCTGACAACCAGTCTTAGCAAGGGGTATCGTGTTACCCAGTACTAACTGGGTTCTGGAGTTCAGATAGGCAGTCGCTCCATGTAAAATACTGGTACTCAGCTGCATTCGGTTAGACTGGAAGCCGACCGCAACATAGTTGGGAAAAGGCCAGACAGATGATGATGATGCTAGAACTAGAACATCACGACTGTTTTCTTGAAGGTGTTGGCAGAAGTGTGTATCACACCCACATTTTACCAGCAATTTTTTAATTCTATAAGATCTACACTACTAATATTATAAAGCTGAAGAGTTTGTTTGGTTGAACGCGCTAATCTCAGGAACTACTGGTTCGAATTGAAAAAAATCTTTTAGTATTTTTTTTTTTTGTGTGACCACTCGCTGCGCAACAACTCTACTGAGGTTGATGCTGCTTAACCGGACTATCCTGTGGTGGCCGAAAATTACTTTAAGGCCCCCAGCCAGGGCTTACAAACTAAGGATATTACACATTAAATGAACAGTCACTAAGGGCACCCTCTGCGGGGGTCGGGCCTAGGCTTAGTGCGTCATTGAGGGGAGGGCAGCTAGAATTTGGCTGGGTCGGATTATTTAATGGGGAATTTAACGTTACATGCTCAGCGGCACGGGCTGGCTCGTCGAGCAAGGGTCGGTCAGTGATGTTACGGGGGGGTCGCGGTGGGCCTCGGCGGCGTGGCCGGAATCGCGGTCGGAATTTGTTTTTGTACTTTCGAAGTGTACTGGTTTCCCTACAGCTCTCTTGAAGTTGATGGGGTCATCGGGTTCGAAAATCTTTTAGTGTTGGATAGCCCATTTATCGAGGAAGCCTATTGGCTATTATCATCACGCTACGACCAATAGGAGCGGAGCATCAATGACAAATATTGCAAAAACTGGGATAGTTGTATTTTTATAATAATTTCACGCCAATGGGCGAGCCTATAGCTAAAAAAAAAACCGGGCAAAATTCCGGATTTTTAGTTCTGCCGTAATATTTGTGATACCCTAATATTATTTAGTGAAACCTTGGAATTGAACCCAGGCTCCTGCTAGCAGCTGTCGCGACCACTAGACGAGTTAGCCAGTAAAAAAAAATATTTTTGTTGTTGTTAAAAGGCTTTATTAAAATGAAAAGAACAAAATTATGTTTTTCTACCAACATTGAACACAGACAAAGTTTCGTGTCCGTACTATTAACCGTCAAGGAGTTCTGTCATAGAAATATATAAAAAAACAGGAGAAGTGGCAAGGGGGCGTGTCGGTGACGCCGCGACGAGCGCACTATAAGCATGTCACAGGGCAAATGGCCGTCTCCGCGAACTAGTGTGTGCTAGTGAACGCGAGAACCGCGATCGTGGCAATATAAAAGAATGCCGTGTTGTTCAGTGGTTTCTTGTAAAAATCCAACAGTAAGTGACGCTTAACTGAATGCGCAATTCCTGTTTTCACCAACACAAAGTGGCACCTAACTGAACACCTAGTTCCTGTTTTCACCAACACTAAGCGATACCTAAGTCAATGCCTAATGCGCGTTTTCACCAAAAGTAAGTGACGCCTAACTGAATGCCTATTTCCCGTTTTCACCACCACTAAGCGACACCTAACCGGACGCCTTAGCCCGTTTTCACCAACACAAAGTTACACCTAACTCGATGCCTTAAGCCCGTTCTCACCAACACTAAGTGTCACCTAACTCGACGCCTTAAGCCCGTGTTCACCAAAGCCAAAGTTACACCTAACCTAACTGAATGCCCAACTCCTGTTTTCACCAACACTAAGTGACACCTAACTCGATGCCCAATTCCCGTTTTCGCCAACACTAAGTGTCACCTAACTCGATGCCTTAAACCCGTTCTCAACAACACTAAGTGTCACCTAAATTAATGCCTAAAGCGCGTTTTCACCAACAGTAAGTGACGCTTAACTGAATGCTCAATTCCTGTTTTCACCAAACACAAAATGGCACCTAACTGAACGCCTATTTCCCGTTTTCACCACCACTAAGCGACACCTAACCGGACGCCTTAAGCCCGTTTTCACCAACACAAAGTTACACCTAACTCGATACCCAATTCCCATTTTCGCCAACACTAAGTGTCACCTAACTCAATGCCTAAAGCGCGTTTTCACCAACAGTAAGTGACGCTTAACTGAATGCGCAATTCCTGTTTTCACCAAACACAAAGTGGCACCTAACTGAACGCCTAGTTCCTGTTTTCACCAACACTAAGCGACACCTAAGACAATGCCTAATGCGCGTTTTCACCAAAAGTAAGTGACGCCTAACTGAATGCCTATTTCCCGTTTTCACCACCACTAAGCGACACCTAACCGGACGCCTTAAGCCCGTTTTCACCAACACAAAGTTACACCTAACTCGATGCCCAATTCCCGTTTTCGCCAACACTAAGTGTCACCTAACTCAATGCCTAAAGCGCGTTTTCACCAACAGTAAGTGACGCTTAACTGAACGCCTAGTGCCTGTTTTCACCAAAACTAAGTGACACCTAACTCGACGCCTTAAGCCCGTTTTCACCTACGCAAAGTTACACCTAAACTGTCACCTAACTGAATGCCCAAACCTCGTGCCTCGTCCTTACTTTTTTATGTTTTTTTGTTTGTATTTTAGCTTAGAGTAATTGACATGGTTCAGATAATAGTAGATAGTGACTTTTGCATAAAATAAGTCAACATAATTATTCATGCTATTTATTTGATATGTTTGTTTGTTTTCATTTTTTTACCTAACCCTAGTTTTTTTTTATAACAAAAATCTTTTACCTGCGTAGTAACTGCGTAACACACTTTCAATAAGAATCGATTTCATTATGTCAGTACAACAACTTTCATTGATTTACTTATTACTTGAACACATGAATATTCGATAAATTTTCGATTTAGTCAATCACTAGCGTGGGTATTCAATTAAATTGCTTTTGCACAGCACAACGATACCGACCGATGTTTTTGTGTGGATAAGTTGTACGGTGCATGGTAAATACACGCTGTGTTTGATAGGATAAGGTTTATAATTGATTGTGTAGTACATTCTGTTTTAAGAATTGCGGGTGTGTGCGCGACTGTGTATCTATTGCTTTTACTGAATTGCATGTGTAGTAGTTGCCGGCTGGTGGGAGAAAACGGAGACGGTTGCGATACATTTTCGTATAACGGGAATAATTATCTCCTTATTTATTATATCTATGAGTTCTCTCGTGAGAAGGCGATCCTGACTGCAGGATCAATGTCTGCCATAAAAACGTATTAAACTTACTGTCACTTACGGGATGTCTTCCGTGGTTGTTTATCAAAGTAATAAACAATCACGGTAGATATCTCCTGATATCAGGTGGCCTACCATGACGTCTTAAAGCCGGAGTAATTCCAGTGTGACAAAGAGATGGCGCTAGACGCCCTGTATAGCTCTGTCTGTTTTCCACACTGGAATTACTCCTGCTTTATGACTAGGGTATGCATTCCGGAATTTCGTAACAATGTTTCTGATATTTCAATTCCGAAATTGAGAGTTATATAGAGAGATATACTCATAGTTTTATGATATTTCGGTTATTATTTTTCAATACACTTCCTCGAAAACTAGTTCTTATCGCACTAAGATTAGGTTCAACGTGCAATGTATTTTACACGCGTGGATTTTTTTCATTTTCCACAACATATTATACTTATACTTAGTCCAAATTGGTTCAATGTCTATAGTCGACGTTAACTGTATTTTTTTTTTCGGCCAAAAAATATGCTTTTCTCCGGCGCAATTGTTTTTAAAGCGTCGCACAGTGGATCGTCCCCATACAAGAGGTCGGACATAGAATTAAAAATTGAAAAAGTATTTAATTGAAAAAAATGAAATATACAGTTGCATTACTCTATTAAGGAACTACAAAAAATGTTACTACAATTTTTTTATTTGACCAGTACTTTATGAGCAATTCGATGAAAACTGTTATTTTTCTATGGAAATGGTTACAAAAATGTCTGTATCTCATGATTCCCTCCTTGTTTCGATTTGCGGTTTTCACTACTGTTATTTACCCATTTTATGCCACATTTTCTTCAAGGACACATGGTGCCCCCAGCGACCCCCTTCCGAGATATTTTGCTTTTAGTAACTATACTTTTTATTGTATAACTGATGAAATGGAGGTACATTAAGAGTATTCATTACTGAGAATAAGTCATCCCTAAGTAGTTCCTTAAATAACAGGTGCATTTGCGATTACTTTAATGACTTATGAACGCTTCTGTTGCCATACAACAAAAGCGTTAATGAGTCCTTAAGTAAAGATTACCAGTACTTGCTTAATCTAATTAGTTATTGTAATTACTATGTTAACAGCCCTTAATCTCTGCATTGTGATTGTCTAATGTCCTCCATTTCATCAGTTATACAATAAAAAGTATAGTTACTAAAAGCAAAATATCTCGGAAGGGGGTCGCTGGGGGCACCATGTGTCCTTGAAGAAAATGTGGCATAAAATGGGTAAATAACAGTAGTGAAAACCGCAAATCGAAACAAGGAGGGAATCATGAGATACAGACATTTTTGTAACCATTTCCATAGAAAAATAACAGTTTTCATCGAATTGCTCATAAAGTACTGGTCAAATAAAAAAATTATAGTAACATTTTTTGTAGTTCCTTAATAGAGTAATGCAACTGTATATTTCATTTTTTTCAATTAAATACTTTTTCAATTTTTAATTCTATGTCCGACCTCTTGTATGGGGACGATCCACTGTGCGTCGTCGCGTCGTTTGATATACGTGGGCATTTGTTACTGCAGTTCTCGGCTCCATAACAACCTCGCCGTTTGATTCGAAACAAACTTTAAAATTTACAAGTTCCGGAATCAGATCTTCAGTATTGGAACTCAGTCCCGGAATTGAGAACCTTGCAATATTGTATGCCCTATTTATGACGTCATAGTAACCCCCCAGCTCAGCATAAGTTCAAAGTGTAAGTGCAAGTGTTGAAAGTGCCCTCATTTTAGTTTTAGTCACTGAAAGCTAAAAACAGTGTTTAAAAATGTATTGTCATTAGAACCAAAGGTGTGTGCAAAATTTCAGCTCAATCGGTTGGGGAAATTTGACCAATACATACTAAAACCAATCACCCAAGGCCTAAGCATATCCATTCTTAAACACGGATTCAAAAATCGAATAAACAAAGAAATAAAACCTACACTAAAGCGTCCCACACGTTATAAGTTAAACAGATAAAGCAGCCTATTCAATGGCTGTCTGAATGCGATCCCTTCGCCTCTCCCACGGTCTAAAAAGGTCGTTACAATGCCGTTAGACACATGGAGACGTACCCGACTGTGCTGGGAAAAGGATGAATAATGAGTTTGTAGTCTATGTCACCATAGAAACTTATCTTAAAACAAGAATTTACAACAACTAACCAAAAACCTGAATATACTGAAAATTCACGCTGTAATTAAATTCGGGGTTTACAAGGTAAAATCGACTCCTCCTATTGTTGAAGTCGGTTAAAATATAGCATATGTTACCCGGTCTATAATAACGAATCGATTGACACCTTAATCATTAAAATCCGATGAATCGTTTTGGCGCTACGGAGAGTACATAAAAAAAGAACAAATTTGCGAAAAGCGAGTGTGCTGCCCTGCTTGCCCTTCGTATCAAAAATCAATCAAAATCAAAATATTTTTATTTCACATAGGCCTAGATGGGCACTTATAAAACGTCGACAAAAAGGTGCACGGTTCGGGTTGGTCGTTTCCTATGGAGAAGAACCGGCATGAAACTCCATGGTTACTCTTATCAAATCATTTGGTGTTAAAATATTATCATGTTACAGCATTAGTACTTAAGTATGGCGGAACAGGCATTAGTACTTAAGTATGGCGGAACAGCATAGGCCCGACAATAGGTCGTTGCTTACTACACAAAAAAAAAATTAAAACAAGATGAAAAGTTAACAAAAGTTAACGAGCATCTGGGAATGGGCCTATAATGTTCACACATTCACAAACAATCTGTAAAAAAGAATCTATACAAAGGTAAGAAAATATTGTAAAATAGTAAATTAAACAAGTGACAAGTATAATACAGGGCTGATGATGGTATGTTATAATTTTTTAAGACTTCTTCGTCGTCACTATCGCTCAATCGCTGGTAATAGAATATCACGTTGTCTATGAAGAGCACACATTTTAATTTAGAAAAAGAATACACTTTTTTCATCTCTGATGGAACGCAGCCTAGCCTAGCTTTGATCGAAGATAAGAAGTTAGAAGTTTTAGTTATTGGTGTATAGTAAAGTAATCGATACCTGTGTGACCTCACATGATGGTCTGACATGAGATTTTAAACTGGGGTTATGTTATTGAGACTGAGCGTCGCACATCAGATTCGATCAGTGGGATTACCATACTAGTCATTATTTACTGGCTTTTGCCCGCGGCCTCGCTCGCGTTAATTTAGAATTAGACAATTAAACTTTTAGCACACTACTAAAGTTTCTACAATTCAATCATGATTCGAGAGAGAGCAGAGGTGGCGGCCCCGACTTACGAACAGTAAGTCGAGGGTTCGAACCCAGGCAGGCGCATTACTTTGTGTAATTTATTTCATCATCACTGCTCACAAAACGGTGAAGGAAAACATCGTGAGGAAACCGGCATGTCCTAGAACCAAAAAATTCGAAGACATGTGATATCTACTAACCTGCAGCGGGCGCGTGGTGGATTATAGCCCATTCCCTCTCATAGAGAGGAGGCCGTGTGTCCCAGCAGTGGGAACATTATAGGCTAATTATGCTATGATTCAAGACACACGTGGCATCATCTATTATCATAAGAACGTTATTGTTGTTTTCCTCGGGAACAGCACTTTTTTTCGGCATGAAAGTTACCCTATGTCCGTTTCTGTACACCTGACAACGTATATGCAAAATTTCAAGATGATCGGTTCTGTGGTTTAGGCGTTAAAAGGTAACGAACAAACTTACTTTTGCGTAGTTTATAATTACATTTGGAATAGCATAAGCCACTAAGTAATCCTTTTACTCGGTCTTCTCACAGAACCAGAAACATTCTGACATTATCGTCTTCCATTCATCAGCAAACAAGTCCAATCCAGGGCTGGTCTCCACGAGCGCGTTGAGCATCGTAAGCATACGCGGTATAGGGGAGGTGGATCCAGCTACAGTGTGCACGTCTTTCTACATCGTTCTCGCATATATGTATAATCTCAACATGAATGATGTAACCAAGATCATGATTGTAACAATATTTTGATTGAAAAGAGTGTCCATAGAGTTTCTTGCCCATTCTTCTCCATAGAGATCTATGCTTTGGAATGGGCAACTACAGTACTTTCACAAGTTATTATGCCTTGTGTCTGTGACTGTAGCTTCGCCTTTGTTTTTCTGACTTACAAAAGTGCCTGTTTAGGTCTAATTGAATTAAATGCTGAGTTTGAGTTGGAGTGCGACAAAATGCCATTAAAAATGTAGGTATGCTTTCTAAAGCTGTTTTAATATTTTTTTTGAAATTGACACTATACAAAATACTCTTAAGGCAGGTCAATATATGACGAAAACCCGGGCTACAAAGGCAATCCAGGGTGAAAGACCTCCTCGTACCCTCCTATAAACAGCTGATCCACCAGATGATTATAAACAGAAGCCGTAATTCGAATTTCGAACATCTCATGAACTTCCGGCACATATGCGCGTGCGCATCTGTCATAACTATTGATGCGCGTTCGATATTTGAATTGATGTTGTCACCTTTTCGTCGGTAGGTACACCTTGAGTGGATGAAGACCTTTGCGTTTCGTAGGTAAGAGTTCAATCGGGTATAATAGGCTGTTAATTAATCCGGGAGGAGCTCGTGGCAAAATAATAACTGCCGCTCGGTTCGATCTTTAGGTTAAGCCGTGCTTGCCTCGTTGTTCTGTGGATGGGTGACCGCCCATTACATACCGAGTTTCCTCCGTGCCTCGGAAAGCACGTTAAGGTGGATGGGCAAGGGTAGCCCGCGAAATTTAAATTTTCTTACGTTTATTGCAATTTGCAGGTCAGTGTCAGGTTGTGTGTTGATGAAAATATGAATCGCGCCAGTAACACGTATGGAGTTACAGAATTATAATCATTCAAATCATCAATACAGCTCTCCAAGTTCATATTTCACATTCAATAGCTGTTTCATGAAAAAGTTACTTTTTGAGATTATATGAACTTGGAGAGCTGTATTGATGATTTGAATGATTATAATTCTGTAACTCCATACGTGTTACTGGCGCGATTCATATTTTCATCAACACACAACCTGACACTGACCTGCAAATTGCAATAAACTTGAAAATAAATAAATTTCGCGGGCTACCCTTGCGCTTCCACTTTAAGCCGTTGGTCCCGGCTGTCATCTGTAGATCTTTGACAGTCGAGACGTTACGAATAGTCGGAAGCCGAAAGTCCCAGTCTTGTAATGGGTTACCGTATTACCCAGTACTAACGGGTTGTGGAGGTCAGATAGGCAGTCGCTCCATGTAAAATACTGGTACTCAGCTGCATCCGGCTAGGCTGGAAGCCGACCCGAACATAGTTTGGGAAAAGGCTAGGCGAGATATAAACGGCGAACAGATATAATAGCGGTATTCTTATATTTTAATTATAAATATTTTCTAATTTTTTATCTGTTATTGCACCTACCGTGTATTTTCCCTGCATCACCCTATGGTAGACTAGTAGAAAAGTAGAAAATACCCAAGGCATTAAGTCCGCCTTTGTACAGTTTTTACTTGTGCATAAAGTTATAAATAAATATAAAGCAGCAACACCTTGAACTGCTCTAAGCTGTCAGAATTCCAAGCCAACTGTCATAGACTTTTGACAGCTGGTCTCCAAGACATTGACCTTACGTGACCCGAAACCTGCCTGGGGCGCATTTAATCCATACTTGTTAAGGTGCATCCACACTGCACTTATTTTTCTGGAGCAACACTTAGAAGTGTTTAAGTTTCGGCCATACCGTTACGCACGAATGAGGGCTATCGTTTTAGAGCTCACCAGATGGCGCCACTGTCGATTAAGGTCCGGTCAATGATCCAATTTTATACTTTAAAGTACCAATAACTTCATAAAAAGTGCATTTTATTACGTATAACAACATAGTGTAAACTTCAAGTTCATATATTTACAATATTCTCCCTAAAATTAGCAAGAATGAAACATTTAAAAATCATTTTACCTCCAAGTACTGACATTAAGATTCTAAGTTGCTACTTAAAATCTTCAAGTCATAATTAATCAGGAATACTCAATCTAGACCACAATTGTGAATATTTGTAAAAATACGTGTTATAACAGCACGCAACGTGCGAACAATCTATGACATCTGACAATTCGTAGGCCTCGCGTTACACTAGCGCCTCTAGCGGCGAATTCTTACGCGATAGCCCCCATTACGGACGTGACTGTAGACAACGGACACTGACCGATACTTCAATACATAGATTGAATATTGTGCTATACGGATTACAGAAGTTATTGCAGTATGGTCGGCCTCCTGTCTAACCGGATGCAGCTGAATTACAGTATCTTACATGGAGTGACTGCCTATCTGACCTCCACAACCCAGTTAGTACTGCGTAATACGATACCCCTTGCTAAGACTGGTTGTCAGACTTTAGCGCCACTGACTACCTGTAACGACTGTCAAAGATCTACAAATGACAGCCGCGACCAATGGCTTAACGTTCTCTCCGAGGCACGGAGGAAACTCGGTATGTAACGGGTGATCACCCATCCACGGACTAACCTAGGCAAGAGTGGCTTAACCTGAAGATCGACCCCGAGCGGCTTTAATTATGTAGTCACGAGGTCCTCAACAAATGGCATTAATGGCTGTAAAAAGTATAGGTACCAAATCAAATCGATGCTTATATCACATCTGCAGAGTTTCTCTAGCAAATTTTTTAATTGAATCAAGTAGAAAGTACCTTAATGCTATCATGTTGCTCTATCGAGTAACTTCTGTGTAGATACACCTTTACCAAAAGGCCGAACAAGGACGCGTCTTGTACAAAAAAAAAGTTTAATAAAAAAAAACTTCCGCCAGCTGCTAGCCAGGCACGCGCCGACGCGTGGCGACAACCAATAGGAGAGCAGCTGGCTTCGCTGTTTTTCTATACCCCGCCATATTGCGAGTTTGAGTGTTGTTTTTTTTTTTCATGATTTTTGACATTTGCAATTTTTTTTGGCTATGGTAGAATATTTTCCAATACTTTTTTGTTTATTGTTTTACCGAGTAGGGTTGTGGAGGTCAGATAAGCAGTCGCTCCATGTAAAATACTGGTATACAGCTGCATCCAGTTAGACTGTAGCCGACCCCAAAATAGTTGGAAAAACGCTAAGCAGAATATGATGGGAATGTTTTTCCTGATATTTATGCTAAGTTTTAATTAGGGTGACATCCTCGTTGGTCAAGTGTGCAAGGGTGACTGCTGAGCATGAGGTCCTGGGTTCGATTCCCGGGTCAGGCAGAGTGTTTTTGGGTTTTTCCATCAGGTATTTCTCAGTAGCAGCCACGTAGACTGGATTTGTGCCCGGTTGATGGCAATAGGCTCGCCCCCAATTACAAGGAACTTAATCATAACTGGCAAAATGTTGGTGTAAGTACAGCTCTGCCTAAGCCTTTGGGAATTACAGGCGTGAAATTATATTATGTTTTAATAAGGGTTTTGAAGAGCAGTTTTTGATAAATGTAATTCTTTGCTCAAACTATTACATTAAACTTGAAGTCTGAGTCGGACCACATTCAGTCCCTGAAAACAATATACCTTTTCGTTTCCCACTGCTGGGATACTGGCCTTGACTCCGTATGACGGAGTGTAATCCACTAAGCGGGCGTAGTTCAGGGGCCTTAGTCTGCTATTGCAATAGTGTCAGAATGGTCTATCATTGATTTAATAAGGCCCCGCGCAGACGAATTACCCTTTGTACGCACGTCAAACGAGTTTCGAACGCGCTTCAATACGCCGTGGGCTAGGGGCCTTATTAAATCAATGATAGACCATTCTGACACTATTGCAATAGCAGACTAAGGCCCCTGATTGGCAGATGTCACAAATATCTTCGGATTGTTAGATCTAGATTTAGATCTCCCGAACACTGAAAACAAATCAAACATCAAAATGGAATACGCAATACTTTCATGCGTTAACATTTATCATCATCTGCCAAGCCTTCTCCCAACTGTGTTAGGGTCGGCTTCCAGTCTAACCGGATGCAGCTGAATACTAGTATTTTACATGGAGCGACTGGCTATCTGACCTCCACAACCCAGTTTGTACTGGGTAATACGATACCCCTTGGTAAGACTGGTTGTTAGACTTTCGGGCCACTGACCAACCAATATTACTTAAATTAAAACATCCCTTTATGTTAACTTTTCAACCCTTTCTTCACTTCAATATCTTACTGAAAAATAATACAACGTACTATATTAAGTACAATTTTAATTTTGTAGTCGCTAAACTCGTATTTCTTCTAAAAATCCTTTGATGTCTCACTTTTATGATCGCAAACGTATATTTGCATAAACTGCCCTTTATAACCAACTTAACAATTACAGCTAAATGAATTATTTTCCAATGTATTTACTTTAAAGTTAGCGTATTTCGTACGTAAATATAAAGTTGTAGATTCTCTTTGTTTTATAAATAGATTTCGCTTTGTGTATCAGAGAGTTTCGCTTTCAAACAAACCTTGTATTATTGTATTTTAATTTTTACGTACTTTAAATTAATAAATAGATTACTTTGCAACAATAAAATAAAAAAAACAGGTGTCATCAAAAAATATTTATATGAATGGAATAAAAACTTAAATAAAGGCGACTGCCCAAATCATATACCACTTCCCATACAATTGCAATTGTCAATGCTTTAATTAAAAAGTAATTAATTTAGATTATTATCTATACTAATATTATAAAGCTGAAGAGTTTGTTTGTTTGTTTGTTTGAACGCGGTAATCTCAGGAACTACTGGTTCGAATTGAAAAATTCTTTTTGTGTTGGTTAGCCTATTTATCGAGGAAGGCTATAGGTTATATATCATCACGCTACAACCAATAGGAGCGGAGCATCAATGACAAATGTTGCAAAAACGGGGAAAAATTATTCTCTTTGATAGCTTCCGTTGCGTGCGCTGCGTAAACGGTTAAAGTTGCACAAATATAATGTAGCAGGGAATTATTCCTCTTAAAAAGGTCTCAAAAAAAGTCCGCGACGGCACATGCCTATCTTTTAAGGTTGACTCACAATAACCATTTTTATGATTTTAAAATTTGGTCAAAATTAATGTTTTATTTGTGAAGGTGTTTTTACCGACATAGTATTAATCCTTATCAAAATAAATATGTTAGTCATCTTTAGCATTCAATTGTGACCAAAATTGCCCTTTACACTATTCAATTTAGATGAATATCTTAGGAGATATCACAGTTTTAAAATGACTCCGCATCAAAATAATGACCCGCGCGCGCTGCGAGGCGGGTGTTCATGTTGTTGGGAAAACCAATGTGATTAGATTCAATGCACAAATATTGTGGGGAACTTAGAGAAGGTTTTAGTTTTTGTTTCATGCTGTAATCAGTGCTCTCTATCAAAAGATTTATAAATTTAAAGTGTTCAAGAAGAACTTACCATCATTGTGTAAGATACATGCAACGACATCTATTGCACCAAAATGGTACTAATTAATAAAAATGTGCTCACAAGATAACTTTTAAATCGGGTCTGAGAGCAAAAAGTACTCTAGATTAGTCTACATGACGCTATAACCCTGTAGAGTGTGTGTTCGATCGCTTTACATGCATTATATTTTAACGGTTAAATTTCGTGCTCGATAGATGGCGCTATTAATTTCACTCCATTTTCTGAGTCGCGGTGTTAAGTTTTCCGTGAAAGAATGACCCTCTTCCGTGTCAAATGTCTGAAGCTTGGTTTATTAACCAACGAAACAAAAAGAGGAGGTTCTCAATTCGACGCGTCTATATTTTTTTATTTTATGTATGACCTGACCACGCATAACTTTTTACAGAGAAGTCCGATATACATGATCTTTTGTTTTTTAAATTGAGAAATCATGTTTGGGCTCATTTCCTGCACCTTGATGAGAACTTTAGATCTAGCTGGAGTATGACGTCATCGAAGGTCTGACGATGGAGACGGAAGGCACTTGCAAGAGGCCCTCAAGAGTTTGCAGCAACAATAACGTGTTTGGGCTCAATTCATGCACCTTGATGAGAACTTTAGGCCTTGCTGAAGTATGACTGTCATCGACGGTCAAACGATAGAGACAAATGGCAGTTGCAAGCGGTCCTATACAGTTTGCAGCAGGTATAATGTTATTGGGCTCATTTCATTCACTTTGATGAAAACTTTAAACCATACTGAGTTGTCAGTATGACTTTCATCGAATGTCTGACGATGGAGAAGGAAAGCAGTTGCAAGTGGTCCTCAAGAGTTTACAGCATCTATATCGTGTCTGGGCTCATTTCATGCACCTTGATGAGAACTTTAGACCTAGCTGGAGTATGACTGTCATCGAAGGTCTGACGATGGAGACGGAAGGTAGTTGCAAGAGGTCCTCAAGAGTTTACAGCATCTATATCGTGTTTCGGCTGATTTCATGCACCTTGATGAGAACTTTAGACCTGCCTGGAGTATGTCTATCATCAAAGGTCTGACGATGGAGACGGAAGGCAGTTGCAAGAGGTCCGCAACAGTTTACAGCAGTTTTATCGTGTCTCGGCCCATTTCAAGAACTTTGATGAGAACTTTCGTTCTAGCTGGTGTATGATTGTCATCGAGTGTCTAAAGATGAAGACGTAAGGCTGTCGAGGGTCGCGGGCCTGTGGACAGTGAGTAATGGGCTAGCTCGCCATCCGTCCGTCTTATGACGACAGGCCGTGGTGACGGCGTGTTCGTGTTCCACACGCGCCTCAAAGAGATGTCAGCAAACGGGAAGGGATCCGAGAGGAGCGAGGCCTGTCAGGGTTGCGGGACTGTTCGAAAGAGATACCGCGGCCCTGGAACGCAAAGGGCAACAGAAGAAACGTGGGTGGATTTTAGTCAGTACAAGTCTGACAATTCCTTCCGCTCCGTCCAGAGTGGGAGGGGTCATTTGATGATTATCCATCGGTAATAGTATATTATAGGGATTTACTCCTTTTGAGAGCTTCCGTTGTGCGTGAACGGTTAAAGTTACGCAATTATCATGTATGTCGGAATTGTCCCTCTTAAAAAGCTCTAAAAAAATATCCGCAATGGCCATATGTCTAACTTTTAAGGTTGACGCACACTCTCTTTCTTTTATGTACGCACGCACGCAGACGAAGTTGCGCGGGTCAGCTAGTGTTTACATATAATTGTTTGTTAGTACGTAAGGAATTGTGTGGTAGTATGTAAGTAATTGAGTTATTTAATTTTAAATGTGTGTCTGAGGTTTCGACACAACTAACTTTATCAATATTTGTATGCTCTCGAGTAAAATGTAGCGAACTGACCATTTTATTATAACATCATATTGTAATGAAACCTACATTTACAAATAAATTTGATTTGATTCAAATTAGGCTGAAAATCTACAGTTATTGAACGTCAACAGTAAAAGACACAGTCCCCTAAGACGCCCGCCCTTCACCACATCCTAGTCATTTAACTAGGAAGAAGAAGTGGCGCGAGAAATTCCCCAGCAACACATCTGTCTGTTTAATTAGAAGTACTTAATTCTATTCAATACGAATTTTGGAAAAAGTTCACCTTTGTAGGACATCGTCCTTCAACACTCGTAACTACGTGATAGTTTTTTTTTTAGGTCGATCTGTCAACAATAAACAACTAGAAGGGATTAAGGTATCTTGGTGACCCTTTGGCTTCACTACTCCTGCTACACTATGCTTACAATCAGTCATGGAACGATTGAATTCATGATCACTCAATAGATTGGTCATCGCATAATCGTGGTACAGACGCCTGTACATCAAGCTACTGCAATGTGTCAAATTTATTTCATAGATTTACAACTTTATCACTGAAGGATTAGGTTTACGGTTGATTGGGAAAAATTGACAGTTTCGGGTTGCTTAATGTGCTGGCGTCTGTACATTATTTTTAGTAGCTTATTAATCTAGTAGTAGAAGTAGCTGGTTATTTTCTCTGCAAGTGACGGCTAATTCCCTACCTACTCCCTACACCGTTCATACACTGCCAAAGGAAGTACTTAACCTTACGACATCACTAATCGTTTAATTGGTGAAATTAACAGCACTTGCTACGTCCATTAGTTCTTTCAATAAAATGACATCACTGGCGACACTGTCTGCTTGACATTTTGAAAGCAGGTGGGCTATGACCTTTAGTTTTTAGATGACGATCCCACATCGCGCTTGTTTTGTCCGACGATGTAAGCAGAGGTGTTTAATAGCTACTTACGCCTACGTTTTGTCGGTTTTGCTTATATATCATGAATAAATAATTAAGTTTGATGTAATAACGTCAATCGTCCACCGCATCGCTTATTGGTTAGAAGGTTAAATGTGACTCAAAACATATTCAAAAAATTGTTCATGGTTCAAAATAGATCATGCTTGTTGCTTTTTTACCGGATATAAATCCAGATTCAGGGCTGAACTAAGAATTTCTTGATGAAAAATGCAAATAACAGTGCCCTACCTTCTCTCTCTCTCTTAACTTGTATTTCGCCGTAGCCCGCTAAAAGCTTACCACCTGACGAAAACTGCCTTGTCTATCAAAGACATTTTCAGAGAAAATACAAGAATTTAAAGTTCTTCTCCTGTTTTGTCTTTTATACACACTGTGTCTACATTTCTAATCCAACTTTCCTCTCGCAGGTCTGCTTGAAGAGATTTCTTATGAAATAAGCAGTACCTTTGTGCTTTTCTATCATAATGTAATGTCCTGTTAAGTATTTTGTGTGCACATAAATAAGAATTATTTTCTAAATCCATCATGCAGCTTAAGGCTTTAGTTAGGTAAATGCTATCATTATCACATTGTCTTTGTCACACTGAACGCTTGCAGCCAACAACGCATCCACCCCATGTTTCTCAAGTCAATACCCTGTACCATAGACAAAGGACAATCCAAAATGGCTTCCAATAAGCACTAGACGTGTTTTGTAGAAAGTGCACGTATTATTATTCGCGTAAAAATATGTCGTCGCGAGCCACATTGCCGAATGCCAGATGCGCCTTGCCACCTTGCGTGGCGCGCATGCGTCTGCCCTCCCTCTAATTTCTTTCGCATCTGTCAAAGTTTTTTTTTTAAGAATGTAGATTAGGATCGAGGTATTGTGGCTAGTGAGCCTTTGTTGGGTACTGTTAGGAGATTAGCGTATAAGGTGTTTGTTCTACTACTGTTTAAATGTCATAGGGTGCCGTTTACATAATTAATGCTCCTGTAAATTGTTGCAAACACGAACGAGAAAAAGAAAATATCGTAATAACTAGAGGTGTGAATTTCCTTTCCAATTACTCTGAGAAGAAACAACAAAGAGGTCAAAATCTTTTTAAAATGCTTTTATTAGTTTCACATGTAACTATGTAAAAAAGTCCTAGAAGTTAAATTTGACCCAATTCCCGGTTTTCGATTGAGCTGAAACTTAGCATACATGTTTAGTTTGGATGACAATGCGTGGTAAGCTAATTGACGTCATGCAAAATTCAATATGGCTCCGTAAAAAAAAACCTCGATAACGAAAACAGTTTCAAAGATAGTATATATATGAATAAATGATTAAGTACAATAAATATATATCGAGCTAATTTATGAAATGTATATGTAGGTACGAGTTAGGATAAAAATGTGAGTAGGTAATAAGTATTCTAACGTGTTCGAAAGTAATACTGGTTACAATATATAAATACAGAGACAAGCCAAAAAAGAATAAATATTATAAAGTTTACATGGAGCGACTGCCTAATTGACCTCCTCAATCCAAGTACTGGGGACTATTCAGGTTCACTCAGCAAAATGATAAAAAGGCCTAAGTGTAATTGTTGAATCATAGAGGACTTTCGAAGAAAAAAACAAAATCAATTAATGAAAGGAATTACTAAATTACTATTCTTTACGTGGAAGGTACTAACAATACAATTTGCAGAAACACTTATTGTTAGTACTGATATTAATCTCTTTTTGTATAAAGGGTGTAACAAGACCCTTGACGAAGCCGAAAGGCACTTGTTCTACCCGTCATTGCGATCATTTTTTTGTTCAAGACCATACCTGGGAACCTTCTAGTTACGGAGATATTGGGGGTCAAAGTTGCAACATTTTCACAAGTTTTTTTTTTAAATTCATGGTTCTAGTGTAAGATTTTTACTTTAAACATGTCCACGACTCCAGTATTATTCAATCCATGTATCAGCACAATGTTGTAAGTGCGTTACATTGAGTCCTACCGTAAAACGTGATATTTCACTCCAAAAAAAAAGTCATTTCCCAGTATTTATTTTTTTGCGTAAAGTTCTGGCTTCGTGAATGGTCTGTTTACACCCTGTAGTTTCACTCGGTACACTGTTCTTGTGAACTAATCATCTAATGGCGTACTGGTATTCGTAATGGTCCAAAAAATATTCTAGTTTTTTCTTGGTAGTGGTACTACCCATTCATCATCTGGTCGCCTTCCAGTCTAACCGGATGCAGCTGAATACCAGTATTTTACATGGAACGACTGCCTATCTGACCTCCACAACCCAGTTAGTACTGGGTAATACGATACCCCTTGGTAACACTGGTTGTCAGACTTTTCGGGCCACTGACTACCTGTAACGACTATCAAAGATCTACAGTTGACAGCCGGGACCAACGGCTTAACGTGCTTTCTGAAGCACGGAGGGAACTCGGTATGTAATGCGCGGTCACCCATCCACAGACCAACCTAGGCAAGAGTTGCTTAACCTAAATCGACCCGAATGGCTGTTATTAGTTTGCCATGAGCTCCTCCTGGTACTACCCATTATGTCATCATTATTAGAGCATATGACTCCATAAGATATGGTGCAAAGTCATACCCTCTTATTAATAAACACGGAATAAAATTACACCAGGAATAACAAAGGAATAACCATACATTTTTAAAGGTTTAAACTTGGAATAACTTTATTCTGTGTTTATTAATAGGAGGGTTAGTGTTTATAATATTCTATATTTTGTTTTCTAAGTTCAAACAAATCCTACTAATATTATAAATGCGACTGTTTTACTCTTTCACGCAAAAACTACTGAACGGATTTGGATGAAATTTTGCACAAAGATAGTTTATAACCTGAATTAACACATATGATACTTTTGATGCCGTGGGACCACAGAAATCTTAAAAATAAGACCTTATTATTGCTTGTTGCCTGCCTTATTATTAAGATTTCTGTGCGTGGGGCAATTATTGAACTTCACTCGGGCAAAGCCGCGGGGATAACTATGCAGTATTATATTTGCGAAATTTTGTGAGGATTGATGAATGGATTCTTTCCCGCAAAAACTACTGAACGGATTTGGATGAAATTTTACACACAGATAGATTATAACCTGGGACACACATAGGACACTTTTTATCCCGGTGGTATGACGTAATTGTCGAACTACACGCGGGCGAAGCCACGAGCAAAAGATATTCTTGTATTTTGTAAAAAATATTCAAGATTGTTAACGAGATTAGTACAGTGGACACTGTACTAATCTCGTTAACAATCTTGAATATTTTAAGCACGTGCGAGATTAGACCAGCCCTTTAACAGTTTAACCCATTGTTCGCCTATCAACTCCTTATACCTTTACATGAACAAAGACTTCTAAAAATTACTTCAAAGAAACTTTTCCTATACCATCCCTTTGTACATCTGCTAAGCTGAAAATACCTAGACCATGTTGATTTTCTCCCTCCAGTTTTATATCTGTCCTGCTTTAATGGGGTTGGAAAGAAAGAGAGGGTGTAAGGGCTATGGATGCGCGCGCAGCTTTCCCAAAGCCCTTGCCGCGGTGAGTACGTTGATCACTCCGCCGCCGGCTCGCGTTGCGCGCGGACGTCTCGCGTTTAATCAAACTAAGTTGTATCATACATAAGTGCGTTATGGATATCGTGAGTTCGTAAAAAATAATTCGTTAAGTATCGTCGTTTGTAATTAATAATAAATCGTGTACTATTATTAGATATGAAATAGAGTTTTTCTTTTTGTTCGAAACCGTTTTTTGGGATTGTAACCGTTTCAATGATGGGCGTAAGTGGTTGTATGAGCGTGAGGCAAGCTAGGGGCTCGTGCCACTGCCCCGCGTGCCCTAGGGCTTCGGGCCATGGGGTGCAGATGCCTCCGCAGACGCTCGTACTCCCCCCGATGGCTCTTGAGCCCGAAACCACCCCTGTTAAGGATAAGAAGGGATCTAAAATGAAGGTTCTGAAGAAAATTAAGAAAAAAATTGGATTAGGTAAGTTTTTCTATGGTTTTTAACGATTATTTATATTGTTCTATGGTATTTTTTGAACTGTCAACACAGTTTTTTTTTGTTGTTTATTTTTACTTGTAATAAACATAAAAGCTTCACTCAAGTGTTCTAATGGTCTAATGGTCACTTCAAGTGTTCTAATGGTCTCATAATAATACAGTAACTGTCGTTTTAAGGCTAAAAGATTTTATCAATCTACCGACATTAGGGTCAAACTGTTGCTCCAAAAATGTAAGGTAGCTTTAGTGAGTTTTAGTCGTTTGTACATTTTTTCTTCAGTTTTTTTACCGACTTTGTGCAATGTGGCTAGTGGCTTTGTCATTCATTTGTAAAATCGTTATTTTTGTGATATGTTTCACTGAATAGTAATTAAACAATTTAATTAATATGCCAGCTATGTACAGGACGCGGGCAGGTGAGTTTTTCCAAAAAAAAAAAAAATTTTTTTTCTGTAATTTGCAAATACAACTTTTTATTTCATACTTTTTTTTGCAGTTTGTTATAAGCGTCTTTTTACCCTTATTTTTTAACAGTATATGATAGGTAGGCCTTTACTAACCCTTATCTATACTAATAATATTACAAATAGGTATTTTTTTTTATGTTGCGGTAAACTCCTGAACTAATGATCCAATTCTGAATATTCTTTCACTGGACGAAAGCTACATTATTCGTGGGTGCTACGAGTATAGGCTATAAATTACATTTATATCATGCATATTAGCTGAGCTATCACAATTTTTGCGGACGAAGTCGCGGGTGAAATGCTAGTTTATCATGAACCTACAGTTTGATTTGATGACATGCCGTGAGAACTATAAGGTACATGACCTAAAAAAACTTATTTGCCAACATCTACGATAAAGTAATAAAAGTCTGTAACCATATCGCGTTATATCAATTCTAATCTCGACTGAGATAGCAAAAAACGGACGAGCAAAAAATATTTTGCTAGATTTTTTGCTTAAAAATTTTAGCTGAACTATAATTCGTACCATACCATCTGCTTCTTCATCGCATCGTAAAAATTAGTTGAGTTATTAATTTATCGTGGTAGATGGCAACAGTATCATTAACTTAAAAAAGGAACAGAAAAAAAAAACAGAAGCGGTTGACATCTGTCAATTGATGTAGGATGTAGTAGTTCGTTTTTAACCGACTTCAAAAAGGAGGAGGTTCTCAATTCGTCGGAACCTTTTTATTTTTTATGTTTGTTCCCCGATTACTCGAAGATGGCTGGACCGATTTGGATATTTTTTTTTTAGTTTGAAAGGGTATACTTCCCAGGTGGTACCATGATCATCAATTCAGGATCTGATGATGGGATCTTGGAGAAATAGATAGCTATTCAAATTTTTTAGGCACACTTTAAGCGATTTGGGTAGTTTATGGAAGAGTACTTTCTCGGAGTGGTCCCATTGCAATTTGGTGAAGATGTGATGAAGAACTTCGGAGATAGGTAACGGAACTCCTCAATAAATTACAGCAAATGGACTGGGATTGCTGAAATCTCATGTTTGTCTATTGTTTACACCAGTTCATAACATAACATCACGCTGGTACGCTGTGAAGGGGTAAGCACATGTGAACCACTTAAAAGTGAAAAATAAAAAACTTTTTTGCAAAAAATTAAACCGACTTCAAAAACACAAAAAAGTAACTTTAGCTTCAGAAGTCGGTGACAAAAAAACAAAATCAAACTAGCAAAAGTCAACGACTTCTGAAGCTAAAGTTATTTTTTACTTTTTGTGTTTTTGAAGTCGGTTTAATTTTTTGTTTGACAAAAATATCAACGTTAAAAAAAAATCCGTAAAAATATTTTTGGTAAAAATGTTTTAAAAAACTTGTACAGCGCGTGCCATCTGCCTTGCGTGTTATAGCGACGATTATCGAGTTCGTTTTTACTTATTTTTGGTTAATTTAACTTAGTGGCCACCTGCATTTACACCTTGGCTAATTTGGTCTAGATTATCATGGTTGTATATATTTTTATAGATAAAAAAGCACTTGTTTTCTTTTGTTGATTTGGTACGCAATATTTTTGTTTGTTAAGTTGCATGTTATAAATGGTTTCGGCCTTATTTTTGTAGTTACTTGTCGCACTTACTTTTGTAGTATGTTTGAGCTTTGTACCTAGTTGGGACTTATTAATGAAACGCATCAGGAATTTATTACATTAAGGGGAAACATATAATCGAAATACATTTTATTTTAACTTTTTGCGATTTTCCTTTTAAAAGCAATGACTACTTCTGATGCTATAAATTAATTTGATTCTATTTGCCGTATCAGACCTGGGTATCTACAATTTCGTTGGTATATTCCCTGACGTCATACGACGCCACAAAACTGATCAGTATTTTCCTCAATAATAAATTCAATCCATAGAACATTATTATTAAAATAACAACTAGGTACTAGGCAATCATCAATATTAAAGAGTTACTAACGGGAAGGCTAATTAATTATGCAAATATGTTGCAATACAAAAAAAAATACTGACGTCATACCCTGTTAAGGAAATATTGCTTTTACGAGGAAAATGGACGTAAAAAATATTGCAAAGCATAAAGCAGTTACTCATACCTTGCGTGCAGTTGCGTGCAAAAATGAAATTTTGGTTACACTTGTATTGAGTTCAAAACCTGGATTGATCTATCCTTTTCCTGTATAACTGGCCTTTTTGCTAGAAACTTCTTAACGACATTGCAGCTTGGATCTCTATGTAACTATAGGTTCTGTCTTAGTACTGTACTGAGTGAGTAATACCGAGTCATAGAAACTCTGACACCAGGTTAGGCACTAACCACACGAAACAGAAAGAACTGACAAAATATAATTGTGGGAGCTTTAAGAATAGAGTAAAACTAAAAAGCGATGAATGCGTGAAAGATGGCTAGAAAGGGGAATACCCGATATTTATTTGTTCACAAATACATTCTAAGCTGACAGTTTTTTTCCAAAACGCTTAAAAGCTAACAAATCAATTATTACAATGACAAATAGCATCTTATAATCGCAATATGACGACTAACAGAGATACATGAAGAAGAATACATGCTGCGCTGTTCACAAATGCATTCAGAAGGCTGATTGTGATAGCTAAAAATGTAAAGGATACTGTCACTTACGTCCTTTTGCATCACATTACGAAAATCGAAAACCCACTTTCTCAATAAAAGTATTCTTTAAAGATGTTGAACACTAAAATCATTGAGTAATAGTAAGTGAACAAGAGTAGACACAGTGAATGCTCATATGACCTCTATATAAAAAAAAATAGAATGGTAACTCTGTCGCAATGGATTTTATCATGTTTTGAAAGCGTACACACAATATGGCTATTTGAGAACAGTTTTTTGATTGTTGTGTTACGAATTCTTGGCAAATTGTGGGTAAAAAAACGGTTATTTTAATTAAATACTGGTTATGTCTTCAGCCGACTTCTTCTACTTATGAAATGGCAAGGGAGATGATGATGATGATTTCAGAAAGTTCCTATATTTCATGCAATGCAGCAAGCTTTGCATTGCAGCTGCAAGGATAGGATATGGCAATATAGGAAAAAAAAAACGTTCCTTTATCTGTAAATAGACGCCCTAAAACTATCTCAATTCAAAGCTATTTACAAAATAAGCCCTTTTACGAATAACACCACCATCTTACGAAAAAGGACACATGGTTTCATAGTTAAACAAAAACAATTTGGCGAACAATGGCATAATGAAATCGTACCAGATGTTTCCCACGCGGTGTTCCGGCTTCACCTAAACCTGGGACCCTATTTCCGGAAAGGTCCTTTACCAAAAATACCAGATGTATAAGTTAAAAGTGCACTTCTTAACTTTTCGCCAGATGTCGAATGTTTTTCTTGTCTTTGAGAGTTTGGGACGTGGTGTTTAGTAATTGTATGCTCATTTTAAAGTTTGAAACAATTAGTGTGGGTTACCAGATGTTAGTTTTTTATTGTTTTGGGTTTAAAAAATTAAAAACCTTCGAATGTGAATGTTTCATTGTCATAATATTTGTATAGTATTGTGAGGAGGTCGTGGCTAAATAATAACAGACGTTCGGGTCGATCTTCAGGTTAAGCTGCGCTTGCCTAGGTTAGTCCGTGGATGGGTGACCGCCCATTACATACCAAGTTTCCTACGTGCCTCGGAAAACACGTTAAGCCGTTGGTCCCGGCGATCATTTGTAGATCTTTGGCAGTCGTTACATGTAGTCAGAAGCCCGCAAAGTATAACAACCAGTCTTACTTAGTCCTACTTTGTGGAGGTTACATAGGCAGTAGCTCCATGTAAAATACTGGTATTCAGCTGCATCCGGTTAGACTGCAAGCCGACCCTAACATAGTTGGGAAAAGGCTTGGCAGATGATGATCAAACTTCTTTCTAGCTCAAAATCCTATACAACATACACTCAATAAAACCTTCAAAGCAATCTTTCTTTTACAACCACCAAACATTATAACTAAAGGTAATTTCTTTACAAAAAAAGGCCCATACATCACGAACTCCACAGTAAGGTGTAATTCCGACCACACATAGCAATCACGATCTCAAAGCTCCAAGCACGAAGCAATGAGAGCGGGTAGAACAAAGACGAAGGAAAACAATATGGCGGCGGCTGTCAAAAAAAGTGTTAGGTTGGTAGTGTCACGTTTCGTGCGATAAGGGGTTAGTAACCAAAACAAAAACGATCAAAATCTGTCAAAAAAACCTCGCGTATATTGCTGTGATTATTAAGCCACAAGCTCTAGAAAAAAGTTCGAAAATTGATGAATATTTACTTATAAGTTGGAAGTTACATAGTTTTCACTTAACACCCCTCTACATATACGGGTGTATGGTCCTTCGGGTCGTCCTTCAAATTAACACTGTTTTACCCGGATACTAAGACAGAGTTGCCTACTTTACAAATTTTAATAAAAAATAATAGTTTTATAATTATTTTTAAACGGAAAGAGCTTATCATGGTTCATGTCCCGTCCGTTTTATAATTTTTTCCCACTACTTTATTTTATTATCTATTTATTGTTTTGTTTTATGAAAGGATGACTCATCTGGTCTGTGCATAATGGCCTATCATTATTTTGCAGGCACAGTAATATTACAATCGAACTAGCAGTCAGATTATCCTAGTTTCTGCATACCCTCATGGAAAAACAACATATGTCTATGCCATCGTCTTTCTGCCTTTGTCCTATATTACTTAGGTTCGGCGCAACACATTTTTTTTCTTCACTTCTTCCCTGCCAACACGCTATCATCTGCTCCATTTTTCTTCATATCATTCCTCACACAATCCATCCATCTTTTCTTTGGTCTTCCTCTCCCTCTCCATTCATCAACATTTATATTCATCACTCTTGTAGTCATGTTCCATCAGTCCATGAATGTATGTGAACAAATATGCCACGAGCATAAAAGCCAGGTGGAAATGCCTAAAAAGCTGCGTTTGCCCAAAGATTACACCCACTTTATATGACAAATATTTTCCAAAAACACGTATCACTTTAGTTTGCTCAGTTGGGTAAAACTTTATGTACTTACCTAACATTCGGAAGCGTTCGTTATCGCCCGGAGCATATGTCCTGTTGTTATCTCGCTCTAGCTCACGGAACTTGTTTCTTGCGTCTCCCTCGAACTTATTTACAAACTATACCAGCTGTTTCGCAACGGGATCTTGTTGGCGTGCGCCTGCGCTTGCTAGGGGTGGCAGAAGATTATTTTTGGAATATTTTTTCTTACTAGTTTGAGGGAAAATAGATTCAAGTATTTTTGGGACAAAATAAATGGGAGTAGCAGTCCGAAGTGCATTTGTGGGCTCGCCTCATATGACACGGGACTTACACATAACTGGCGCAATGTGGGTGTACTTTAGGGTACTCCCCTTCCGAATGTTTCGGGGATTACCGGCATGTTATAAAGGTGGGGGAGTCCAAAATTATTTGGGAATACCGCAAATACTGACTAGGTTATGGGTCATGGCAGATAACCGTATCTATGGATATTCTTTCCTAAATTAAATTAGTAGGTAAATAAGCTGAGATAATGGTTTAGAAAACAATGGTGTTACGGTATCAGCGATGGGTTTTCTCTGTTGTAAACATTGATATTGTTGTTTGTTATCTTGTGTATTATTTTATCGTATGTTTTCCTGCTACAATAAGCAACATCTTAGTAGAAATAAAGGTCGCGTATTTTTATGGAAAACTTTTGTAAAAAAAAATTCTAGATAAAAAATGGAGACTCCTGTTTTGGAGTTTATTTATATCTTTCATTCTTTGGTTGGCAACCCTGCTATTGCCAACAGTCAGCTGCTTACTTACACCGTTTCATTTTCTATACGACATTTAAGACCAGCTGGTCCTTTTGTGTCTTTTTTTTCAACGCCGACCTTCCGAAGGCCTTTGTGTGCTTATGCATCTAGAAAAAAAAAATGTATTGCAATTTTGCACATCGTGCGTTACCCGATGCATAGAGCGAAAAAATGTATAGATCAGATATTGAAGTCGTTCGAAATTAAAAAAAAAAAAAGAACAAATGCAGACGAATCGGGACGACGCCGACGACCGTGGTCTTGAATAAGGTTGCTTTCAAATCGTGACGGTAATCGCCGAAAGATACTGATGAATGCCTGAATAAGAGTGCAAAAGTCTTGTTAGTCTCCGAATCATGGTAATGAATAAAATTGGTTAGACCGGAAGCCGACCCCTCTAAGCAAGGGTTAGATAATAAAGGCATACTGGCATTTTTGTTATTACGTCATCATTCTTCTCTTCCCTTATATCAAATTTGAGGGTCGGCGCAGTATGTCTTATTCTTCCATGCTTCTTTATTTGGCGTCACCCATTTTCAAGCTGTATCATCTTTTACAAAGTCTATCCATCGTTTCTTTGCTCTTCTCTCACTCTTATTTTAGGAGTTTCTAAATTAATGATTAATTATAAAACCCGGATTTTTTTCTTCATGCATATTATTATTTACATTAGTTACCATACTATGTCTACATACTCCAATAACTCCAAAACATCGATACTTAATAATTAACAGCGAAAAAAACTCAAAAACAGCTGGTTTTAACCGTTGAATCAAAGAACGAGATGCGAGATTCACATCTTTGTGTATGAGACAAGGATGGCAATACAACAGATGATATCCAGGTGAGTCCTGATATTAGATGCGGGCTTTTTGTGGTACTAAAGGTGGACCGAATTGTCCTGAGTTTTTGTGGGACGGGTCCACTGGCCGTTGCTCATTTCTGGGTAGAAAAGGTGGATGTTTTCGGCGAAGAAAGGCAGCAAGGGTATCAGCTGCTACCCGTATGAGCTGTAAATCATTGAGGAATTGAGGTTTTGGTAGGAAATGTCTAGAAATTCGTGTTTTGATGGATACAATTTTGATCTGATTCTGATCTTTTGATTCTCATTTTAATTTTCGTATTAAAAAAATATTTGGTCGCCGTAAGAAAAAAGGACGCACCTGCCTTTAACTTACGGCAGAATTGAAAATATCAGTAAACTAAAGCAGTGTCTGAAGAAGTAACTATTTTGATGACGACGTTTAACTTTAAAATTAGAGAGTAAGAATTTGATCCCATACTATCCGATCCCATCTTAAATATGATAATCCCAAAAATCAATAAACGTCTCTCCCGTCCGAATCCCTATTAAAAAATGATGACATCTAATTAAAACCTCATTTACTATTTGGTATTCTAAACATAAAATTTACGAAGGTGTCCGAATGAACGCCGAGAGCGGCCGAGTACAGCCGAAATCGTTCTCTAATGATCGTGAGAAAACATCGGGAATGTTTACCCGGCCGAACCGCTCCGAATATTTGAAATTCGAATTTGTTTGGAAACGTTTGGCTTTTATTTATTGATATGAATGTTTGTGAGAATGGCGCTACTGTAGATCTGTTACATAGTTTCAAATTCTCATCTTCAAAGATTTTTGATGTTTTGGAAGACTTTTTTCTTAGTAAACTGGGTTGTGGTGAGGATCAATAGGCAGTCGCTCCTTGTAAAATACTGGTATTTAGCTGCATCCGTTAAGACTGGAAGATTTGGAAGCGTCAGGGCCGCCCTTCGTGTAGAGCAGAGAGCCAGCCAGGCGGTTTGGAGGCCTAGCTTGCTTTGGCTATGTCAGTCCTACGCAGTGGATGGAAGATAGGTTAGATTGGTAGGTTGCAGGCGGCGAGCGAAAATAAATGAACACAATCACATAGCGCAATACTTATTATTGTCTAGTGAAGAAAATTAGAAGTTACATAATATGATTAACATTAAATTAAAGGGATATAGAAAATCAGCTAAACAGACATGTTGTGTGGGCTATTCAGAACAGAAAGAATCAAAGACAAACGTTGCAATAGACAATGAACGGTTTCAGAGAGTCGAGTACTGTCAGTGTCATCGAGACAACATTGACAGATATAAAGCATTGATTTATTCATAAATCCTAACCCTAATCTCAGTCTCATAGACAAGTTGAATGGTGTACCGATACATAGCATGGTTCAATATTCCAACACTTCGTATTTTTGGGAAAAGGCTAAGCAGATAAAATGAAGAAGGGGCACATTATTCCACACTGGACTCCATAAGGATCTTTCTCATTTGATTTATTGGAAAATTCCTTATTTTAACATAAACAAAACAGATAAATGACATTCAGATCTTATTCTAAAAGCATTAAACATTATGATTGGGTATTTTGTGCAGACTATGGCGCCTTTATAAAACATTTAGAATACAAACAGAGTCGTTCTCTTTTAAACGACTCAAAATCATTCAGCAGAAAAACGTCCATTACTGGACTAAGACCTCCTCTAATTATTCTACCCAGAACCCAGTGGATTCCTATCGGTCGATCTAGATGGGATCTCACGCTACGTGATCTCCATTCAATAACAAGTCGTCAACTCCAAAATTTCCCCAATTGGCATTTAAAAGTCTTTAAATTCGTTGAGTTGTTGTAATCAAAGTTTTCCTCATTCCCAGTCAATTTCTAAAGGAAATAAGACATAAATCTCGTTTAAAACTAAACTGTTAAAGTAACGGATTTTTATAAGTGCAACTAATCGATGATGGCCTTAAAAGTAATGCTTGCTAGCAATGTTACTGTACCATCTTGTACCGTGACTGTCGACATTTATTGCATGGAAGCTCTTTTGTTTCGTGTAGCCCTAGTACTTTTCATTCGTAAGGGTCTAAAGGCTCATGAGTTTTGTACTAGAAACCTTGGTATATTTGTTGTCTATATGAAAGTAGTTCACGATCGTGACCTATTGATTTGTAAGCTATTGTAATTTCATAATATCTCTTTCGTTTTATGTTCTCCTAGTACTTTCCATATACATTTCATCGATTTTCTACTAGAAACCATGGCTTCAGAACCTTGACAACGTTGATTTTATCAAACCTTCGTCATTTTCCTGGTCTTTTTGGATGTGATATCTTAGTTTGGATTTCTTCATTCTAGTAAGAATGTACTAAGAATCTGCAATGTATGTTAGATTCTAAAAACGAAATAGTTAGAACCAATTTGATAGTCTTGTAGTGAAAGTTCTAAGATTTTATGATCCATATCCCTTGTACATACTCTCAAATTGTTGTACATCGTAAAAACTGTGCACTTTCTTCTGACTCACGCTTGTATTACCCAAAGAGATAAGCTTAGGTGTCTTAAACTCTGACAAAACGTCACCTGCCACAAAATATATCCTTATGCCTTTTATATTGTCTACGTTCATACATTTGGTCATACACCACGCCTGACCTTTCTGAAAAACCAATAATGTTAAAAACCAATACCCTCTCCATACTTTCCCGTTGTCGACTAACAGATGGGCTGTACTGTAAACTAGTTTCTATGGTACATCAGGTACAAGACCAGTTGTGAACATCGCACGAGCTTCTCCCACGACCTGTGACCTCGCTCTTGCCTTTATACTGTTACTAGAGTTCTGTAGATAGACCACACGCATACATACATGCGTGTTTAACTCATTACTCGTTTTTCTTCCTAGGTCGGGTAATTGGGGTACTTTTTTCAAATGATCAATTTTGGGCAATCTCCTTTATCATTACTTAAGTTGTAATTTTTTTTATTCGTTTCTAAGAATGCTTGGCGAAAATGGAAGTCTTTTATTAAATATGCAAATTATTATACAGTTGCATTGCCTTTTATAGTATAAATAAGTAATAAAATATTCTATAATATAGTTCTAATATCCCGGAAGCGACGACGCCATCTTGAAAACGCGGGAACAATCGTTAACAATTATTACTATTCATACTCTGTAGTCATTGAACAAACTTGTGAATGCTTACATTATATTCAATTATGCACCTTAAAGGTCTAAGTTACAGTTCAAATTCAATATTCACGAACGTAATTAGAATGTGTGTGAAATACTATGTAGTGATTCGACAAAATCATGAACTCTATTACGATGTACGAAAATGCACTGTATTAATTCCAACTAAGGTTACATTCACCTTTACATAACGCAAATAGAATTCGGTAATGTTACCACAAAAGAATTGAAGTTACAAAACCAAAACACGAACGTTGTTTCCATAAAAATAAAGACGATATCTGTTCGAACACGTATTCCACAAACGCAAAAATAAAATTGTATTTTCATTTGACGTTTCCATTCCCACGGTCGAAAAATCGAAATTTGAAATTTTTGTTTCTTTTTTTTGGAGCAAAAGGGTTGTTCCTTGCCGATTTTACCATAGAGTATTAACATGCAGAACGTCAAATGTCAAATTGTGTTTTTTTTTTAATCGGCAAAGGGTTGTTCTTTTAAACAGCCTATAATGAAGTTATCAGCTGCTTGGCGTCCCACGCAAGGTGTATCTCAAGGAAACGAGTTATTCAGGTGTTTTAAAAGTTCCACATTTCACTAGACTATTGTAGTGAATGATCTTTAGAGGCGACAGGTGAATACGTACTCGTATCAATGTGTAGCGGTTAAGTTGGCATCACGATAATAAGGAAGGACTCTTTAAAGTAATGGTCCAGGTATCTACAACAAGCCGTCTATTTTTATCCAATGTCTTGTAATGCTGGTTTCAGTAACAAAGGTTTTCAATTAAAAGGAATAAATAATTACTTGAATAAATACTTACTTTACATAGCTTACTTAACCAAAGGAAATGATTAAATAGAGTAAAATGCAAAATTACAAACGAAAATCTTTCTTAAAGGATAAAGAAAGGAGGCTATAATAAAATAAAGACATAGTTTTCGCCTGCTTTTTACCAACTATGAGATCAGCTTCCAATCTAACTGGATGCAGCTGAATACCAGTATTTATCATGGAGCGACTGTCTATCTGACCGCCACAACCCAGTTAATAGGAAACACGGATACCTTGGTATTAGTCTTACGAAGAGGCAGTCTTACTAAGACCGTCTTACCTACAAGGAAAATAACTAAAAATAAACAATTCCCTTCAAATTCAACTTTAAACAGACACTAAAAAATTCACACCATTAAACGTTTAGCACGGAGAAACATCAAAATTTGGACGCAAGCGCATCGTTCGTTCATCTTCGTGTTTAATTCGGATCACGATCGACGCGGGCGCAGCTAATGATCTACGGCACGCAGTGATCTATAGCCGAGATCTTATACGTGAGATGATTTGAGAAAAATGGCTTTTTGTACATTGGAGATGAAGATTTGGTCATGTTATGGCGAAATATGTTTGTTGTTTGTGAAACATTTTATATATTCTCATGCTAAAGTAGTTTTCTTATTACCACATCTGTGCTTGCATCAGCTCCCAGTCTAACATTATTTTACATGGATGACCTCCACAGCCCAGTTAGTACTGGGTAATATGATACCTCTTGGCAAGGCTGGTTCTCACTCTTTCGGGCCACTGACTACCTGTAACGACTGTCAAAGATCTACAAATGACAGCCGGGACCAACGGCTTAAAGTGCTTTCCGAGGCACAGAGGAAACTCGGTATGGAATCGGTGGTCATCCAACCTAGGCAAGATCGAGCCGAGCGGCTTGTATTATTTAACCACAAGTTCCAACTACCTATAGCTTCGTTATTATCTTTCTCCCTAATGCTTACCTTGTTCTTTCCTTAAATAGACCAGCTTTGTTGTCACCCGTCTTTCAATTATCTAGGGTGTAACAAGACCCTTCACGAAGCCGTCAACCAAGCATTCTGTACATCAAACTAAGTAACTCTACGCAAAAATTATTGCTGGGAAACGACTTTTTTTTGGGGGTGAAAAATCACTTTTACGGTAGGGCTCAATGTAACGCACTCAAAACATTGTGCTGATGGATGGATTGAATAGTACGGGGGTCGTGGAGGTGTTCAAAGTAAAAGGCTTACATTAAAAACGTGTAATTAAAAAAAAACTTGTGAAGAAGTTGGAACTTTGACCTCCAATATCTCCGTAACTAGAAGGTTCCCAGGTATGGTCTAAAACAAAAGAATGATCGCAAAGACGGCGAGAACAACTACCTTTCGGCTTCGTGAAGGGTCTTGTTACATTCTAGGCGCAACGCCCAAATACTAGTCCTTTATATACAGCTCCTTAGTGATTATCCTCAGCTGATGTACAGACAGCAGCACATCAAGCTGCAATCTGTCAAATTGCTTTAATAGATTTCAACTTTATCGCTAAAGTATTAGGTTTAAGGTTGATTGGGAGACAGGTTTAGATAGCTTAATGTGCTGGCGCCTGTACAAGTTCACACGCCTACAAAATGTTATTTTTATTCTGTTGCCGTCAACAATGACTAATGAGAATGAGTCACTTAGTAAGGCAGTATCCATTGTCGCATTCTTGTTATTGATGTACTTTTGAGTTACTGAAAAGCGTCAATGGATGGAGAATATTTTCTCACGACATGTATTTTGTTGACCGTAGTTATCAATGAAACATTGTAGCCTACTTTGTCTTTATATGTATCACTAGCTGTTGCCCGCGGCATCACTTCTTTATGGGCGGAAATAATCCCACGGGCACGTTATAAATATAGCATATGGCACTCGGGGATAATGTAGCTTCCTATAAGTGAAAGAATTTTCTAAATCGGTGCAGTAGATCCAGAGATTACCCCCCTACAACCTTACAAACTTTACCTTAAGAGCGGCCAACCCGTCATACTTTTCATACAAACGCTCGTACGTGATTATGCCGTTGTTACACATCTATCTTTGAATTTTTTGAACTAATCGGTATTTTGTGCACTATATCTAGGTTTCTATGGTTGCAAAAAAAAAAAATGTACAAGCAAATTCAGTATAAGCCTCCAAAAATTGCTGTTTTGCACAAACTTTACCTGAACTTTGGCCGTTCATAATGTACTCATAAACTGTAAAAATAAAGAAAACATCTCGATAGAAACCTTGCACATGTAATGCAGATTCTTAATGACACATATTTATTTCACACACTTGTAAGACTTATTCAAAAACACGTATTTCCTGGAACAACTTTAAGAAATTTTCGAACACTACGACTACTACTAGGCGGTATGAAATGCGTGGGAGACGAGTTGTGCGGGGTGAAAGAAAATCACCGCTGTGGCTCTGGATGAAGCAACAAGCTTTTTGACCATGCTCGCGTTGACGATAGACGCGCCGGGAAGGGCCCTCTTAAGCATAGATTTGTAGTATTGTCTTTGTCATTTATTGTAGCTTTGGTTGCCAACGAAAATATCAAAACTGTGTCAAATTAATTCAAAATATCGTCATCGTCTTTCTGCACTTATACCAATTTATTCGTAGTATATGTAGCACGTCTTCTTCCACTATTACTTACTTCTTCGTCTTCTACGTACTTCTCTACTAGACATGATCTGATTAGTCATCCTCTCTAGCTATATCATCTTTCGTACCATCATCGGCCTAGCCTTTCCCCAACTAAATCAGGGTCGGCTTCCAGTCTAACCGGATGCAGCTGAATACCAGTATTTTATATGGACCGACTGCCTTTGCCGTCCACAACTGACTGGTTGTCAAACTTTCGGGCCAGCCATTTTTTGTTTCGTCCTCTTCTCTAACAGCCCTTCAGAAGTTCAGAGCCCTGAACGCCTTCACTTAATCATTTTAGTATTCACCCTCTTTCTAGCCTATAAAGGGTGTAACAAGACTCTTAATGAAGCTGGAAGGCACTTGTTCTCCCCGTTATTGCAATTTTTTTTTTGTTCTAGACCATACCTGGGAACCTTCTAGTTACGGAGATATTGGGGGTCAAAGTTCTAACTTTTTCACAAGTTTTTTTTTAAATACTTACATGTTTTTAATGTAAGATTTTTACTTTAAACACCTCCACGACTTCCGTACTATTCCGTTACTTTGAGTCCTACCGTAAAACGTGATTTTCCACCCCCAAAAAAAAAAGTCGTTTCCCAGCAATATTTATTGCGTAGTTACTTAGTTTGATGTACAGAATGCTTGATTGACGGCTTCGTGAAGGGGTGGGTTACACATTGTATAATCTTTCCATAGTATCTTGTTCTACCTCCATATTTTCATCTCTAGAGTCCTCCATCCTTTCTAGCCATGATTCTTATTTTACCCTCCATGATTTTGTTTCTTTGCTAGATTCCTCTTTCTCTATTCTTACAGCCCTACACCGAACGCCTTCTACAAGCTTGCCTAACTTTACGCATCTTACAGAATTCACGGCATTACTATCTCGTTGTGTCGCAACGTCTTCCGTCGCGCTCTATTTGGCGGCTCTCGCTCGCACAGTCACACGCTCCGTGGGAACCTCACCTTTCATTCGCATCGATCTGTCATTGGTATCGATATATTGATATTGTTTTCGGTGAAAGTAGATTAGGGTCTGTTCTGTCTTGTACGTCATATCCCTTGTTTGAATTAGGAACGTTTTTAATGGTCAGTCTTCTTCTTTATTAGTTAGTGCCTAAACTGGTGTCAGAGTTTTTATGCCGCATATGGGCCTCTGACTTGGCTTAACATGGCGTCGAGAAATATCTCTCAGGCATGCGGGTTTCCTTACGATGTTTTCCCTCACAAAAATGCAAGTGATCATTTTACTTGCAACCCGCAAGTGATAATTATACAATACGAACATGAATTCGAAAAATCTGAGGTACGTGTCTTGGTTCGAACTGGAGACCTATGACTTGACAGTCCAAGGGTCACATCTATAGGCTATCACTGCTAAATGGTAGTAATAACATTCGGAGAAGAAATGCTGAAAAGGAGGGAGGCAGGTTTGACTAAAATTCTTTTGAATATAATCCGCCATGCCCTGGCTGGAACACACAGGCTTCCTCTATATTATATTAAAAGAGGCCAAAAGTAGTTTAGTCCCTATAATACAAAAGTAAGCCTTCAACTAAATAAAAATACAGAAGAACTTTACTGTAATAGTGTCCCAAGATAATAACTAACTAAGAAACTGGCCACACTAAAATTACACGGCGTAGAACCAGACTTTCAAAAAAGCAAAGACCTATAAACAGCACACCCAGACATAATTATGAAGGTTCGTTTAACGGTCAACCTAAAAAAAGAAAGAAAATAGGCAGAACAAGTGAGCTTCCCACGCATTGTGAAAAAAAATATAAAAAAAGAATATATCCTGTCACACGGGACAAGTTGCAACTGCAACTAGTTGGGTGTAATGGCTCTTTACACAATGGAGATGATGGCTTGGTTTTAAAATTAGAATTTACTGCTATAATGGTCACCTATTGGTGATAAAAATCTAAATATTGATGTTGGCATTTCGCAATCGTATTGATAGAAGATCTAAAAATGAACGATGATATGAATGATGATGAATGATTCTTAATTTGATGAATTTCGAATTTTGCTAAATGACAAATGACAGATGACAAGAAACATGTGCTTCTAGGCCAAATTCAGTACATCCATAAAAATCATTTAACTCACAGAGGTTTAGTCATAACTTGTATCCACGAATATGGAAATCTAAATTCCTCCAGTTTAGCCTCGCCTTTTAGCATCCAAACTATTCCTTTACTGTCACATTTTAAATTATTTTGAGCTCCCAAAATCACGGAATAAATAATTATCTAAAATCACGGAACTTATCCCGTAAGTGTCACAGTAAATATAGTAAAAAACCTTGAAACCGTATAACAGTGTTTGGTAAAAATCATCTTGCTAAGCCAACGTATTAACCACTACGTCAGTTTTCAATACAAGAGACGAGACAGACAATAAGAAAAATTAAAACAACACAAACGAACCCAATCATGGCACTAAACGTAATCCAACTCCAATTAAATTCCCACGGCATATCATTACTCCCTTCGAAGGCGAAATTAAAAGTAATAAAATTGAAGAAAAAACAAAGATGGCGCATGAAAATAAAAGTCACAGCCGTGGGAATAAGGATGCTCTACCGTTATAATAGACATCGTCCTGTCCTGTTTTAGAGATCCTTGCAGGATTGTAAAACCTTTGGAAAGGATCCTTCCCACTGCCTCAATGAGAGATGGGTTCACTATGTTTCTTGAACATTTCTTCAGAAACCTTGTGTCTGTAGTCTTCTAGCATAAGCATAACCAGCATATAATGTATCCACTGTTGGGTCTCAGGTCGTCCTGTGAGAGGAAATGGGCTGTGGGTTGGTAGATGTCACATGTCTTCGAATTTTTGGTTCTACCATAATAATATGTTGGTTTATTCAATACGTTTTCTTAAACCGTTCTGAGGTCTTTCAATCCTAAATCCATTTGATTGTTTTAATTTTGATTCAGAATTAGATTTTGATTCAGTGATAGCATGCTCTGCATTTCAGCAGATACATTCATTGTTTCCAATTATTGTTTACGCTTGACTAATAATATTTACACTGTCTTTGTTTTTCGCTGTTTGCTATATTTATTTTTAGAAACAATTGTATCTCTTTGTCTCTTTGATTTTCATTATCTTTGAGTTAAAGTTTTCTCTCGAGAACTTCGCGAATAAATCGGTTCACGCTTGACATAAACACAGTTCTATACACTAGGTTACAATTACAATTTAAAAAAAAAACAACCAACCCGTATAGTAGTTCCATGAGAAACTGATCTTGTAACGAAAAACCAGTCTTGAGTCGCTGAGATGGAATACAATCTTGAATGTAAGAAATTCTATTAAGTAAGATCACTTCACGTTCTCAATGGAATTGTTAAAAACTCGTTTGTGTGGTCTTATTCTCGGTAACTGATGTGACTTTTTTGATGATTCACACGCTGACCTGTTCTTGGCTGGCTTAGCTGTACACAGTGACCAATGCTGGGCCATTGTCTCTATGGAACTTGACTTTTAGACGGCTTTGCTTTAGTCTATGTCATTGGCGGCTTTGCTTTAGTCTATGACTTTGCTTTAGTCTATATCATAAATACATCATTTGCATAACATAATCAGCCTTTTAATGTTCCCACTGCTGGGACACTCGGCCTCCTCTCTATGAGAGGGAATGGGCTATAATCCACCACGCGGGCCCAGTGCGGGTTGGTAGATGACACATGTCTTCGAATTTTTGGTTCTAGGATATGCCGGTTTCCTCACGATGTTTTCCTTCACCGTTTTTGAGAGCAGTGGTGATGAAATAAATTACACAAAGTAATGCGCCTGCCTGGGTTCGAACCCACGACTTACTGTTCGTAAGTTGGGGCCGCCACCACTGGGCCACCGCTGCTCTCCATACAATACATCATTTACTCTAATCTTTATTATCATTATTGGCAGCTTGTTCCAATCTACTGCTGAGTACGGTTTCCTCTCGTGTGCCTTGCTTCCCTGGTCTGCTCGAGTCTCACCCTTGCCTTACTCGCGATCTTCCGAGCGTCATCCATCTATCTGGTCGCAATTTCTTCTACCGCTACTTCATCGTCATTCTCCATTGTTCTCTATTACTCGTCATCTCTGCAGTCACCTCCTTCCTAGCCATATCATCCTTCGCACAGTCTGTCCATCCATACTCATTACTTATTTCATCAGTACTAAAACCGTGATGATAAAAGTGATCTATAGATCATTTACCGTGGGAAAGCCTTGTGCGTGCGCATTGTAAGCTACCATTACATTACTACCAATTGATCTATGATATATTACGCTATTAATTCTAATTTATAATGATTAGCCTTTTCAAAGGTTGGAAAGTCGTCAATTATGTAAGAATCGTTAAGGGTTTAAGAAATATGTTTGTCAGATTAATTCTCATTATCTTGATCGTTGGTTTTAATTTGATTGAGGATGTCAAACACAGCAGATTCTTCCTTCAGCTTATTAATTACTTCAGTTTATCGTGCCCAGTTAATTGGTGTAGTTTTCCGTTTGGCCAAATAAACATATTTGATTAATTATTTGTTTTCTTCTGAAATACAGCCTTTATTCATCTTATTGATTGCTCCATGAAGTAGTGCCCAATCACCTTTTTTTTGTGTTAAAAAGCTATCTGGAGAAAAATCGCTTTTCTAGCTTTCGATTTTCTCATAATCACCTACCGTAGACCGTAGTATTAATAACTGCTTTGCCAATCAAGGACAATTATTCAATCGTTTCAACATCTTGTCTGTGGATTTTAATATCAGGTTCTATTTCCTCCGAACACGTGACCATCCGGTGTTGTCGATGGTCATCCTGCGTACCATAACCAACCACACCTCATCCGTTACCCGATACGGTTGGGAAAGCTGTTGTTTCTACTCTGTGGTGAAGTGTATCCTCTCGTTGAATCGGAAGTGACAGGTTGGTTAAGTAACTGGGGAAGTGTTTCTTGTTTTGAAGTAAGATCAGCGAAGTAATTAAAATTGTTCTAGATTTGAGTAATAAATACATGTAGGATATAATTACGTTCTTATTCTGTATTTAAAGGCTGAATATTAACCATAACACGAAAATTCTTGTCTTTAGGGCGAATTTCATCTTTGGAATTGAAATCGACTAACCTATCAAATGTCATCACTCCTATGGAATATTGTCACTAACAGCTCGTGAACGCAGTTTACATGTGCTGTTCGCGTTCAGTTCATTACATTCCTTACAAGATAATTAAATCGAAGTAAATAACATTCGATTGCAACTTCCCCACTGTATGACCAATTTTCTAACGAAACATCAATTTCGAAGTTCAAATATAGATCAAAACAAAACTGTCATGTGTCCTTCTGTGGCTTATCTTTAAAATGCACTTAATGCACTTGGACTAACCATGGGGGAATAGTGACACATATAACCACATAAATTCAACACAAAATATAGGGACCACAAGAAATCCCCGTGGAACTTAGCCATCTGCACCACATTTGTTACTTCGTTTGTATGTACACCTACTCTATAGTCTATGCCCCACGTAGACATTGTTTATTTTCAATGATGGCCGCCCCCGCGTCGTTTAAAATTGGAGGGAAAGTGCTTTGGTATTAATTTGAAGTGGTAATGTTTTTTTATGAGCTTATTTATTTTCACTTTTAAGTGTATTAGTTGTTTTCTTGCAAGATGGTTTTTGATATCTTCTTCTTGGCCTAGAAACTTTAAACTTTGTTTTTCACTTTTGTTGTCTCTGATTTTTTCAGCGTGATCTACAAGTTACATAATTAGTTACTCCCGTCTAGTTTTCAAAGACTATTAAGCTATTTAATCTATACTAATATTATAAAGAGGTAAAGTTTGTGAGGTTGTAGGGGGTAATATCTGAACCGATTTTGAAAATTCTTTCACTAATAGGAAGCTACATTATCCCCGAGTGCCAAAGGCTATATTTACAACGTGCCCATGGGATAATTTCCGACCAAAAAGCGAGCGAAGCCGCGGGCAACAGCTAGTAATAATATACTGCGAGTATGCGATGACCAATCCATTTGCGTGATCATTGAACTCCCATGAGTTCCATCGTTCCATGACTGATTGTTAGAATAATGTAGCAGGTGAAGTGGAACCAAAGGTTCAGCAGGATCCCTTAATCCCTTCTACTTAATTTTGCTTCTACCATGTTTGACAGATCGATCCGACGTTCTACGAAGGTATAGATACGAAGGTGTACTTTTTAGTAAACTCGATGTATTACCTATATTGTATAGAAACAACTAGTTCTTCTAATTTTACATACAGTTGTGTTGCTGGGTGAGTTTTTAAAACCACTAGAATATGGCGAAGGTCAAGCGTTTAGGACGACTGTCTTATGTCACTTTTGACGTTTAAAAAGTGTTGATTCTCTGTTTTACGAGTATTTGAATAAATGATTTTGGATTCTTTTGTGCCATGTTTACGGCCATTTAAAATTTTAAAATAATTAGAGTAACAGGCACAGCGTACCAGTTAAATTTTCAGAGTGGTGTGTGGTATATTGCCATAGATTTCATTCGCGTGTGTCGACTGTCTGTCATGATCACAGAGCGTGACCAGGTGAACGCATGCTCTGCAGTGTAGCGTGACGGAAGAGGGAGATAGGTATAGTGTGTGACAGAGATGGGTGTACATAACGAAAGTTATTTAGAATATTATGGTGGTAGGTTATCTGGCAACCCGCACTGGGTACGCGTGGTGGATTACTACCCAGCAGTGGGAACATTATAGGCTGATTATGAAACCTGTTCGTAATCTACTTCCTAACTTTGCCTCAAAAACTCATTTCATTTTACAATGATAAATTAATCACAACTCATTTCGCATTGATAAAGAAAAAAATAAAAACTCAATGAACATAAAACTACATCCAATCATTGAAACAATCACTATTACACACCCAGCCAATCAACGGTCAATCAAAAAGAAAAATATTTTATAATAACCTCCTTAGTACCTATTGTACTCTATTCACATTTAAAAAAAAAACACGCGCGAATCTACCATAATAGTAATCCTTTTTCCCTAGTAGGTACTTAATAGCTCCATGCTCTTCCCACAAAGGAATTTCATAATCTAAGTCATGTTCTTTTTTCTAAACTGTAAAGCAATAAGCAAAGGCATGAAGGAACTCAGCCAGGTCATAGACCTAAAGACTTATCCAGCATGACGGACAGGCAGAGCGTCGATTTCCATGCTCCGGTTTTTTTTTCTTAATTCAATTATTCAGTTTGTTCCGCTCGGAAACGGTCCCGATTTTATTGAGATTTAATTGATTTCGAATTTGATGTTTTTAATTTTATAGTTCTTATTATCGTGGAATGTTTTATTGAGTTATTTTCGAACGTGAATAATTGTTGCCGCCATTTTACTAAGTATTTTTTGACAGTTAGTGGTTATGGGTCTACGTTTTACGTTTTTTCGATGTAATTGGTATCCAAATTGCTTTGAGACTATATTTCACATTGTTTTTTCGGCATTATTGAAATCGGAGCACAAAAAAGTGCAGGAAATCGGCTTATGAGAAGCCATACCGACTAGATTTAAGCCACAAAAACAATGTAGCTGTACACGTAGCAAAAACCGTTATTTAGGTCTTCGATGCCTCAACTCAAGATAATACATAGATAATAGGATTTTCACAAACAGCGGGGGTGTAACAACGCAGCATCTGCACCCCTTATTAAAAATAAATCGAATGCGACCCCTAGGGAAGGGCCGCCATCTTTGATCCAATTTTGTCTCGATATTACGAAATTGTGGCCTTAACCTTTTAAGGGATAATTTTGCGCGGGATTTTGACATTATAACCAATTGATTTTTGTTAAAATAATTAAAGGAATAACCTCTTGAATCATCATCTGCCTAGCCTTTCCCAAAATATGTTTGGGTCGTCTTCTCGTCTAACCAGAGGCAGGTGAATACCAGTATTTTACTCAGACCTATCTGACCGCCACAATCCAGTTAATTTCCTCTTGGATATACTGAAGAAAAAATGAATGCTCACTCAAGTCAAGAGTTTTATAAATAGGTTTGTTATTAGAACATAATGATGCAACGCGAATATTAAAAGATTGGATGTATAAGTTCATTGTACTGAGCTTGTGTACGATCTATTAGTTTCTTGTGTGGAGATGGCAGGCTCTAAATGTAAATTGGTTTAAAAGAAAGAAAGAATGCGAAATATCGTAGTTCAATCTAAATTGCCTCCAACCTAGCCTAAATTAAAGCCTCCTTCAACTATACTTTTCCGTAACACTACCATAGCTTGAAGCCACAGACCTTTTCATTTTGAATTTTGCTCTTAGGTAACTTGTTTTTTTTTTGTGTTTTGATCGACACCAGAAAACAGCAAATATTGTGGTTAGCGAACTCTGGAATCATTCTCGAATACAGCCCAATCTGCACTTCAATTGCGTATCACACTTACAATATCATAACCCGAAGACTTCTGAAAGAAATTGCTTCATTTTTTGTTTGCTAATGGGTCACGGCTTGTCAAAAGTCTCTTAAATCACTTTCCACTGTTCTCTCTGTGCTTCATGCGTTTGAAAAATGCGTCTGCTTAAGGTGGAAGCGCAAGGGTAGCCCGCGAAATTTAAATTTTCTTACGTTTATTGCAATTTGCAGGTCAGTGTCAGGTTGTGTGTTGATGAAAATATGAATCGCGCCAGTAACACGTATGGATTACAGGATTATAATTATTCAAATCATCAATACAGATAGACTTCCCCTGATAGACATTCCCCTGACCTTTGCATGAGCCAGCCCGCGATGCTGAGCCAGTAGCAATAAAACAGCCCCTATATCAGATCCAGCCTGTCCCCCTGGTGCCCTCCCCAGCGACGCCCTAAGCCGAGGCTCGTACCCCACGGGCCCACAGGGGGTGCCCTTAGCGAGTGGTCGCTTAGCTTATAAGTTCATTTTGCCCCTGGCTGGAGGCCTTCAATTCTAGGCATCCACAGGATTAGACCGGTTAAGCAGTAGCCAGCCTCATAGGCTTAACTGCGAGAGGAAATTATAAAAAAAGAAGAGTGTGTTACACAATTACCCGGCTGTAGTACTAACCAAAATTTACACATCTGCAAACACTGTGAGTTCCGAGATAAATTCCAGCAGTCGAAAATAACGTCAGACATACACAACGTCATAGAATGCATTGTTTATAACGCACATTCCTCCAATAGTGCAGACAATCGATATGGACGTCATCGTGCCTTCATTGTGAGGCTTGTTAGTTGTTGATCATTCGTCATGATGGGTGATAAGATGACGTGTGGTTTGTTACTGTCAGAATACAAGGTGTGAACAGACCCTTCACGAAGCCGTCAACCAAGCATTCTGTACATCAAACTAAATAACTCTACGCAAAAAATATAACTGGGAATCTGGGTAGACCCTGGAACAATCGTAATTCTAATACGAACTCTTTGGCTACTCCTACCTCCAACTCTTGCGCAGTTCTTCGGACGGAACTAATTCTTTTTTTTTTTTGCAATAAATGAAACTGATTTTAAAAAAAAAAGTGCGAAGTAACTTTAGCTTAAGAAGTCGGTGACAAAAAAAAAACGAAAAAAAAAACAGCCGACTTGATAACTTCCTTCTTTTGGAAGTCTGTTAAAAACGCGGAAATTCAAACCTGTAACAAACAAAGGATCTTACAAAATCATTAACCATCTACCAGTACCCACTAGTAATTATATTAGATTTCCTCTACTGCCGGATGCGCCGGCGCAGTGGCGTGGATCTCCGCACTTAGGGCTGTTACGTGATCAGGGGTGTCACGGTGATAGATTTTCCTTTTTTCGAGTATGTTAGGATGGGTAGCGGACCTTGACTGGAATGGAGTGGCGGTAGATAGTGGAGGACAAATAGATGTGACATTATGCGTGATGTCTTGTCATGTGTGAAGAAAATGTGGGCTATCGTTTTTGAGCTCACCAGATGGCGCCACTGTCGAGTAAGGTCATGTCAATAATTATATTTTATACTTTAAAGTACCAATAACTTCATAAAAAGTTTGTTTTATTACGTATAACAACATAGTGGAAACTTCAGATACATATTTACGATATTCTCCTGAAAATTAGCAGGCATGAAACTTTTAAAAATCAATATTCCCAAAAAATGGTTTCTTGTGACGTTTCTTGTGTTGTGTGACGTTATGCAATGAAAATATGAAACGCAAAAAATTCAGTGGACAGAGAAGGGTTTAAAGAAAAAATGTAACCGAACAGAATAGTAAATAATAGTTTGATATTCTCAATAAAAAATTGCGAAGTTGCGACACAAAAATAAACTTTGGCGTCGAAGAATTCTGTATTTCCAGCGATGACAACAATTTTTTTTTAAGAATCTAATAGAATTAGCATTGTTTTGAAACTTTATTCAAACAATTATTTAATTTAATGTCTGTATTTTGAATAATCTAAAGAAACAGCTAGTCGCAGCTCCCATGTCAACACAAATACATATTATTTTCAATCATAACCACGCTCCATAGTGGTGACAATAGCTTACGTGGTCTAGTTGCGATTAAAATCGTAGTTAGCCCGCGCCATAACACTTATGTCCGTTTGTCTGCAATTCTTCACGTTGACAATTGGATTTCCCTTATTTTTTAATAAACTAATAAATGAAATCATAGCCAATCCCAAAAGCAGTAACACCTTCAGCATTAGAAAAAAAAAGAAAACCAAAGCCAATAAATTCATCGTGACGCTCCTATGCGCTAGAGCAAATGTCACTATTTGCGTCATCAAATCTTCCTGGTGCAATCTCAGGCTAACTATAGGCCCGTTTGACGTCAATCTCGGTCTAGATCTAGAATAGAACCTAGACTAGCTTCTTTTGGTTTTGTTTGGCTGATGTAGAGGAAGCTATGAAGTCTTATCTTCCACTGGAACTTTTTTTTTCATGTGGTTAGTGCCTAACCTGGTATTAGTGTTTATATGCCGCTCATGGGCCTCTGACTTGGCTTTACATGCCGTCGAGAAATATCTCACAGGCATGCTGGCTTCCTCACGATGTTTTCCTTCACCGAAGCAAGTGATCATTATACAATACGCACATGAATGCGAAAAATCAGAGGTGCGTGTTTTGGGTTCGAACTCGAGACCTATGACTTGGCAGTGCAACGGTCACACCACTAGGCTATCTTAATCGTTTCGCAAGATTTGACGAAAACACAAACTATAGAACAAAAAGAGGATTAGGTACCCACAAAACAATACATCTCAGTTAAAAAATGCTTTGTAATAAGGGTCTCAAAGTTTAATGTTATTGTAATTTTAACTCCGTCTAAAGCTGCATTTACTCTATTATTTATACAACTACCCTCAAGCCCCTCCGAAGAGGGATTACCACAAGGTACTAAGGCCAAACATACCCCTATATTATTAATAGGATGACCCAAATACCTACACTGTTGACTACCCTCATCGCTGTACATCTGTGTTTATTATCAGATATTCTCAAGGGTGTGTAATAAAATGCCTATTGTTCGATTATTAGGGGCGAAATTTCTTAGGGGTGAATTTGGAACACTTGGCCAAGTGTTCGTCGGTAATCTTGTTCTTTATGTACGTCACTTTTAGAGCAATGGAGACGTTAACATCAGGAGACGCCCATGGAGTCGGAAAACATTTTGTTTTCGTATGTTTAAGATATTAAGCAAAGTATAGCGCAGGCCACACCGCCAGCTAGCGAGCGAGGCGGGCGAGGATCGTTTCATACTTCGTCCGACTCTTTCGGTAGTTCGCGACGTGAACCAGTTTGAAAAGAGGTGAAACCATGCCTCGTTCAGCTCGCTCGCTCGTCCGCCCGCTCGCCAGCTGGCGGTGTGGCCTGCGCTTTTTGGAGACGCATTCTACATTTTTCACTACGTAGTATAAAACAAAGTCGCTTCCCGCTGTCTGTCCCTAAGTATGCTTAGATCTTTAAAACTACGCAACGGATTTTGATGCAGTTTTTTTTAATAGATAGAGTGATTCAATAGGAAGGTTTATATGTATATAACATAACATTGCACCCGTGCGATGGCGGGGCAGGTCGCTAGTCATAATATAAAACGTATAATTTCGCTTGCAGCCACTATATTTCTGGAGCATTCAATTATTACTTTTTGTGATACAAACCCAACAAAAATCATCCGAGAAATCCCATTTTTCAGTAGTATTACTCCAGTTGAAACCACATGTAACAGAATATCAAAGAATCGGCTTTAACCACTCAACATCAGATTTCTAAAGTATCCTATTTCCCCCATTTCGGAGATCAAATCGGAAGCATCCGGCGGAAGTGTTCCCCTTATCCACCCACCCCCTGGGTGGTTTTTTTCTACTTCCGAATCAGAAAGCACCTGGTCTTTGAAAGAGCTTTGTTTCCCTCATTTTAATGTAACATCTGTATTCAGACTCGTTTAAATTAAGTTTCGGAGTTTGAGTACAAAGGCCAAATAATCTCGCGGGCCTGTGGACGGTGAGTAATGGGCTAGCTCGCCGTCCGTCCGTCTTATGACGACAGGCCGTGTCGACGGCGCGTTCGTGTTCCACGCGCGCCTCAAAGAGATTTCAGCAAACGGGAAGGGGTCCGAAAGGACCGATGCCTGCCAGGGTTGCGGGACTGTTCGAAAGAGATACTGCGGCCCTGGGACACAAAGGGCAAAAGAAGGAACATGGATGGGTTTTAGTCAGTACAAGTCTGACACTTCCTTCCGCTCCGCCCAGAGTGGAAAATTTAATTAAATGACCTGTTCTTTTTCTGGGGTTAGTATACTACTGACAGTAAGTCATAATGTTATACGACTTGCTCCCCAAACACTTGCAATACCAAAGACAACTGTAGTTGCGTTGTCATCACAAAGTCAAAGCTGAAACATCTCCCATCTTCGAACCAGGGGGTCTAAAATGGCCAAAGTAGCAGAATCATATTAGGACAATAATATGAATCACATTAAAAATACAAACATACACACAGGACTGCTAAAATCGTGTGGCCGTAGTCGAGTAAAAAGTTTTTATAAATTCTCTGCATTTTGAACGCTTCCAAATGGATTGCCCTCAGTATCCCTCACGATATTCAACAAAGTCATTACCAACTCATAAAACAAGAATGACAACACCATCAGAATTATTCGCTAAACTGAGCGCGGCGCGTGTCGTGTTACGTCACTTCCTATTTAGAAGGAAGTGACACGTGCTTGCACAATGGCGGCCCCCTTGGCTAGTTGAGGGTTTACGCTTTATTTGATAAGGGCTGCAAACGTGTGTGGTATTGCACGAGTATGGCGGGTCTTGATCTTGGAACTTATACAAGGTGTAAATTGACCCTTCAGGAAGCCGTCAACCAAGCATTATGTACATCAAACTAAGTGACTATACGCAAAAATTATTGCTGGGAAACGACTTTTTTGGGGGTGAATAATCACGTTTTACGGTAGGACTCAATGTAACGTACTCAAAACATTGTGCTGATGGATGGATTGAATAGTACGGATCGTCATTAAAAACATGTGTTTAAAAAAAAACTTGTGAAAAAGTTGGAACTTTAACCCCCAATATCTCCGTAACTAGAAGGTTCCCAGGTATGGTCTTGAACAAAAAAAATGATCGCAATGACGAGGAGAGCAAGTGCCTTTCGGCTTCGTTAAGGGTCTTGTTACACCCTGTATGTAGGTACTCAAATATTATGTGTTTTTTCCTGTGCTGTCTACTATGTGCACATAAATAAATAAAGATAAACAACAACAAAGCTCGCGCGAAATGTTTAAATTCTCGTTGTGCCAATTAACAGCCGCATACGTACTTATTCTTAAATAAAAGAAACAGGCCCCAAAAATAATTAAAGGCAAAGGCAATATCCTTGTCGACCATCGTCTGCGCATAGGCAAGCTGCGCACTGCACACATCTGCCGCGCAGGTGACGCGCCGCCATATTGGGAATTATAGTTACCGAGGGGGAGCTACAATGGCGTTCTTAGGGGAACAAGAATTTCTGTATTGTCATTGTCATGGACTCAAAGCACCCGGTTTTAATTTTAAAGAAATGTTGCTATGAAGAAGAGTATTTTGAGATTTTTTCGCGATGTTTCCAGCGCCTTCCTTACGGTAATGATTGCGCTTGCGACGTTCGCTGATATTGTGTTCCGATTTTGAATAAAAACCGTTACATTAAATTATGAAGATATCTTTAATATTGCCATTGTTGTGCGGATTTATCGATGTCATACATTGTTTTTTTTTATAGGATAATGCCACTTTTCTCACAATGTTATCCATAACAGGGGTCTTATCTCTGTGCACAGTCTTCTTGAATGAGCCTCATTACTAAACTCTCATCTCTCTTGTTACAGCCCCCCGCACCACGTGCACCGGTGGTACTCCGAACAACCTGCCTCCCCTGGGGTTCCACTCCATCCATGGGGAGAACGTGAGGGTCTCCCGCGACGGCTCCATGGCCCGACGCGTGGAGTCGTTCTGCAAGGGTGTCGCCTTTAGTGCCAGGCCTGTCCGGGTTAATGAGAAGGTGTGTATCTTCCATTGGTTCCGTAGGTTTTATAAACTGAATTGATGCATTTATTAAGAGATCAGAACAAACAAGGATTCATGGCACTTTGATTCGCAAAAAGAAAGCAGCAACGAATAGAAGAAACTGAGTTAGAAGGTTTCTTGCATTTTTAACGACTCCATTTCTCCTTACAGGTGTGCCTCCGCTTCGTTGAGATCTCAAACAGCTGGAGCGGCGTCATCCGCTTCGGATTCACGAACCACGACCCTGCCACCCTCGCGCACGCGCTCCCCAAATACGCCTGCCCAGACCTCACCAACAAACCTGGCAACTGGGCCAAAGCCCTCGGCGAAAGATTCTGCGAAAAAGACAACATTTTATACTACTACGTCAATTCTTCTGGAGACGTTCACTTCGGAGTAAACGGCGAAGACAAAGGACTATTCTTCTCTGGTGTGGACACCAGAAGCCCTCTCTGGGCCCTGGTAGACGTCTACGGCAACTGCACAGCAGTACAATTCGCTGATCCGAGAGCCCCAAGCCAGAGGAGACATAGTCCTTTGGACGAAGATAGACTCGTTGGCAGCATGAGGTCGTTGACTGTCGAAGAATCGTTACCTCCGCCGAGATACCAAAATCCTTTAGTACCTCTCACCTTGCATAGAACTAAGGGCAGAAATGTGCAATGCGTGAACGATAGAGGTGTAGCAGCAAGAGCTGATGCGGAATTCTGCCAGGGTTACGTTTTTACAGCACGTCCGATGCGCCCCGGACAGACTATAGTGGTCCAGATTTTATCTACAGAGGCAGCCTACGCTGGCAGCTTAGCCATCGGTCTGACCTCCTGCGATCCAGGCACATTGAGACCGTGCGATCTTCCTGACGATGCAGAGCTACTCCTAGACCGTCCCGAATACTGGGTTGTCAGACGGGACGCTGCGAACGGTCTCCGAAGAGGCGACGAATTAGCTGTCACTTTGACATTAGACGGTGAAGTGAGAGTGAGCAGAAACGGGTCCACACCTGTCACTGTCATGCATGTAGACCATACGCTGAGGTTATGGGCGTTTGTTGACATTTATGGGGCTACGCAAAAGGTCAGAATGCTCAGCACTCAAGTTGTGCAGCAAGCTCAGACTCCACCTCAACAGTTGAGGGTGCTCACGGGGTCTGCAGGCCCTATTACTGCTGGAGCTGGGGGCACAGTCCTGGTGGTCAGCCTGCCTCCTCAAAATGGACAGAATAATGCTAATCAACAGGGCTTGACGCTTGCTAGCGCGCATTATATTGAGGTGAGTTAAATTTTAAGTTATTCCTTATTTTATGGGCATTTGAGATTTCCTTTGTTAAGGATGGCCAGTTATTTTATTTGTTAAAAGAGTATTTTATACAGCAATGGTTATCCTATCAATGTATTTTTTTTGAGACATACTGTTGTCTATCTTTTTTATCGTTACTTATATTTGTCATTATTACCATGATGGCCTGTACCTAATGATTTTCCTATCCAAGATTTCTGATCTTTTTTTGACAACTTACTTATGAACTCATCTCTCTTTCCAGCCGATCCAAACGACCTCACAGCTCTGCCTAACCGGGCTCCCCATTAACCAGCCAGCAACCTGCAACTACCAACCACCTAGGCCGCGAACCGACAACCAATGCTCGTCAACCAGCCAAAACAACATCAACGAGCAGGCACAGCTGCCTAACGGTCACACAGAACCTTTAAGACTGGCTGACAGACTTCAAAATGGTCCTTCCACCAGTCGTCACCAACCTATATACTCTGTCATCGGTGAAGGGGGAGGTACTGGTAACCTCACAGGAACAGAATGTACCATTTGTTACGAGAACCCCATAGATTCAGTCCTCTATATGTGCGGGCATATGTGTATGTGCTACCGGTGTGCCGTTCAGCAATGGAGGGGCAAAGGGGGCGGCCAATGCCCCCTCTGTAGGGCACAAATCAAAGATGTGATCCGTACGTATAAGTCCTGATGTGTTTAGATGCCAAATTCGTTTTGTAATCCCAAAAAAAAATCTGTGTATATATTTGGTAATTAGGTTAGGGGTGTTTTGTACTGGAAAGGTGTTGTAAGGGGGTGAAATGTCTAAAGTGAACCCTCTTTTATGGTTGGGTAAAAAAGGCTGGGGTGTTGTGAAAACAATTTGATCCTTCATATGATTGAAATTAATCTTGACCCGACAAAGCCGATTTTCAGTACAAAAAAAATGACAACTAGAAATAAATAATATATATCAATAATAATAATATATAAAAAACGGTTCGCTTGTTAGTCGGTTATTTATTCGAATGACGTAATACAAAATGGCAGCGGATGCGACGTACGATGGCTATGATTGGGTAAATAAATAAATTATTTTACGTTGGCAACTTTTATGCAGAAAATATTCACTGTCACTGTCACTTTTGGCGGTAAAATGACAGCAATAAATACTTTTTGAATAAATATTGCCAAGTTTGGATAGAGCGGTGACATTTTATAGCGAAAAATAATTACTTTGTTCAATTTTTTTTTCGTTTTTTGACAGTTCCATGTGTAAGTTTGGGTATTCGATCAGATATACACACAAATATCTATTATATTTCTTTACTATGTCTTATTGTATCCGGTATACTTTTCTTCTACATAAAAAGAGGATAATCTCTCTCTTTCTGAATGTTAGCTATTCTTTAAAATAACGCATTTGAACTGTCATTTCTTAGGAAAGCCAAATTACCGGTTTGAAACGGGTTGAAATTTTATACGATGATTAATAATAATAATAATTAATAGACATCGTTTTATGACATTTCATAATAATTTAAAGACATTTTTCTTGAGGGGTTGAAACGGGGTGAAAATGTAGTTGACTGCAGTGCGGTTGACATACAAAATTATGATGAATGGTGGAACTGTGAGTGTTTTATCCTGATTTCAACCCCCTAAGGAAATAAAAAAATATATGAAGCTAGGGCGAAATATACTCAAAAATAAGTCAATGACATTAAAATTCGCCCCTACATGAAAAGGGGGTGAACCGTAGAACGTTAACTAGATTCACGCCCTTACTTGTTTTCAACTATTTGAAATGTTGAAAATAGCCCCAATATGAAAAGCGAGGCTATGAAATGTATATAACGTAGTTATGCTAGAGTAAGCGATAGGTTCCTAGATATTAAAACACATTTATACCTATATTTAAAGATTCGTTTTGGGTGTAGCACTGCCTTTTATACCTGTGTCCTTAACTTTATCGTTTCATAATATTTAAAAAAAAAACTTTTAAAACTATTGTCAAAAATTAGCAATAGATGGCGCTATTCTAAATTTTGATTTAGGCCACAAAACTTTTAGTGAAATAATAAGAAAACGATTGTAATTACGTCCATGACACTATTATAAGCATTTAATAATTATTAATTGTAATAATCATATCATAATCTTTTACTATTAATGTGAATGGTCTAGGAGACGGTGTTGATTCAATTTTTAGATGTTTTTATACCACCCAATACTTGATAATAACTGACCTAAAACAATTATACGATATCTTCATAAGATTTCAGTTTTTTTACACACAAAAAAATGCAATAGAGATTAAAATAGTACCATTTTCATCACTGTCTCTTATACTATACATACTCCAAAGACAGCAGACGTTCGAAGAAATTTATAGTTAAGCAAACTCATTTCTACTATATCGGAAATGAGTTAATTGTAACTTTTGAACTGCGAAAGTTGAGTTATCTAACATACTGGATAATATAGCATTATTTGATATATCTAAAAAAGGGAGTTCCTCAAAAATGCCTCCGAGCGATTTTCTAAACACAACGCGTATATTTCTCGAATATTCCTTAGCTAATAACAGACTATTCGTCCAAAAAGCGAAGTGCATCGATCGAAAATTTAGCTATAATAAAGCCAGTAGATCTACCAAAGCTACCATGCTGTGTTGCCCGTGTTAAATTTCTCTGATCGATGGTAGAAAGTTGTGAGGACGCATTTTTTCACCGCATAACGACAATAGGCATTGCTGAGCTTTAAATAAAAAGGTTTTTTTTATTCGTTTTTTTTTCTTTAGTAGTTACAGGTTTTGGAAATAGTCCCGCCTATCTAGTGACTAGTGACTGTAGATTGTTGATGACTTACAGTCGAAAAGTTTTAATAATGTGTAAAATAAACTGTGTAAGTAATTGAAAAAAGTAATTGTTTTTTTAGAAAAACTTGTCCATCATGATTGAAAATGTCTTTCGATTGATAATTTAAATACATTTGACTTATAAGTAGATGATAATGACACCATTTTTTGTATCTTTTATCTATCATTCCTTGAATGCTCAACTTTCATAAAAAGCAATTGTTAACATATCATTTTTATATGCAATTGTATTTCTTTTTCGTAAACTTTTTTGACGTTTAATGACTTAATAACCTCTGTGAGATGTGTCCCTGATACTTTTGCTAACTAAAATTATGATGACTGAGCAAACCCTTGTAATAATTAATGCATTTATTTGTAATAAAACATATCTTTTATTTCAGTTTATTCGGACTGAATATTTCTTTAATTTATACTTTTAATTTCAAGTTGCTTGTGTTAATCGTTTAATATCTTTGTTCCTAAATGTTTAAATCTTTATACCAAGATTCGGATTCTGCCAAGGCTTTCAGAAAGGCCAGTACATTATCTGTCCAAGTCTGGTGTCCGGGGTCATTCAACATCGAACGTTTAAACATGAGCTTAACTTGAAACTTTTCATTGTAAATAATAAAACCATTCCTTGATTACCAATACAGAAACCAAACGTTAAGCCAGTTTCATTCAGTTTTACTTTAATTTATGAAATGTACTTTAATGATTGTGTAATCTGACTTCTTGTATTATGTACTGCGTTGCGTGTGTTGGGTCATTAAAAAAAAACTACGAATACCTACCTAAAAAAAACAGGTTTTACCGAACTAGTGTTCTTTCTGCCACATTAATGCGTAACATTTTAAATCTTAACCATTTTTACCGTCAAGATTATTTTTCATGACTATCTATGTTATCAAATATTCATCTCCAACATATTTGAACACTAACATCGAACGCAACGCAATTTAGAATTTATTTATTTATTCATAAGACATTTTTTTTAATAATAATAATAATGTAATACCAAAACGAGGTGACCAGTTTGACAAAAAGTAACACAGACTATTAAAGCCAAATCTTGTAGTATTTAGTGGAAAGATGTATATAAATGTGTGAATGGATATGTTAGTGTAGGACTGAGAAAGTTATTTTAAAAAGTTGACATCTGCTAAATAAATGGCAATCATCTAATCATCGTCATGAATCAAAAATCTAATCCATTGCCTAATCTGCTTAAAAAAATCGTTTGCTCAACAGCATAAATAACGCAATGATTGTTGAACTGTCAAAATGAATATGATAATATATATTATTGTGCGTGTGTTACGCAATTGTTCCGCCGGTTTTCAAAACACGAATAAATACAAAAATGAGCTAGTATATGGTCTAATCTCATTCTAACTGCTGTAATTGGTTGTTAACAACGGCCGGTCACATCACTTGGCATAAGATTTTGAAGATATTTGGAACCATAGGTTTGATGATCAGGTGTTGCCAGAATTTATCAACTAGTTCTAGAATAACTGAATGGGGCTTCAATTAATGGGTCCATAGATTCAGATAGTATTTTATTATAACCTTTTTTGACTCTGAAAACGTTGTAAAATGAGTCATAAGGGTTTTGTGATCCATACTTCTTGAAAACAAAATTATTTGACAAATTCTGTTTAAAATATCCATAGTTTTGACCTTTCTTAGTCATATACTAATAGGTAAGACCAAGTGGTATGTGATATCGTGTTTTTTTTTTAATATTTTTTCAGAACTTGGTCATGTACAGCATTGTCATCTAGTCTTTAGTAATTTATTTTTTCTTTTTTATTATTATTTTGTGAAAAATCAAGCACACTGTAATGATGTTGGAGATTAGATTAAGTTTGAAATAAAAATGGTTATCGAACATTTTTGTGTATTTTTTACCCTTTATTTGTGAAATAAGTACACTGCAATCAGAAAAAAACCGTCTTCTTCTTAACTTGTCGATGGCAATCTAAATTGTGTCGGCCCGGAACTGGGCTACTAGTTTGACGCTTTCAGTAGCGTCCATCAGTTCCTGTAGTGATCAAGCAATAGGACACGCAGGACACTATATTAATCCCCATCCAATCCCATAGTTTGCGGAACAGCACCACATTTGCACTCCAGGGCAGTGTCATTAATGAATCTCCACCTGAGCAGGTTTTCCTTGCTGCGACCAACCTGGGTCCGGAGTCTATTTAGAGACTTCCAGGTTAGCCATGGCAACTCCCAGCCAGGGCCTGCAGTCTCGACATAGATAGTCATCGCAAAACAATCGAATTCGGTCGCAAAGTCATAACGATCGCTATCTATGTCCAGACTGCAGGGCCGGAATGCCTGGTGACCGCTCGCCAGAAAATCGAGTGATCTGTTTAAAATTGGAAAATCGTGACATGATTGACCATGGCTTCTGATATGTTTCTAGTCACCCCAGACCGAAGAGCGGTTATTAAAAATAAATAGGTAAGCCGTTCCGTATAAAAATCCAGACATGGTCAAATTGTGTCGAAAGGAAGATTTTTATTTGTAAAGTATTGATAAGATAGAATTCTGAATGCATCAAAAAAGTTTGTCTACATCTGACTTAATACTGTATGGGTATGACTTTGAGGAACAGAGTGTAAAGTTCTTCTTCCCTCATAGAAAAGGGAGGATCCTCCGACCAGACGGGTGTTGCGTCTGGTGTGCTACTGGCAGTAATTTTTGTATAATGTTGCTGTACTAATTGTTGTACTGTCCACTACAATACTGAATCTAATCCGAGCATAGTCAGAAAATGCTCGACATATTATTATAAAAAATACGGCTGCTACAAAAGAAAACGAAATAGTAGAATTTTTGTAATGGCGCTGGCAGTACAGTTAACTTTAGCAAGGTGGTGACATCTAGTCGTCATATCTGGAACTATTTACTAAGTATTGTTAATCAATAAAAAACATAAAAAAGTTAAAATGTTGAGTATGAATGTGGATGGTTTTAAGAGTACAGGTAGACTTGGGTCATTTGGTTACCCTACATCCCCTTATCGGATTGCCATCATATTACCAATAACATTGTATAGTCATTCTTTATTTTAGCTATTCACGTTACATCACACGTCCCCTTTATCTTTTTCATCTCAGCCTTTCATTCAACCCTTTTGTGTCTCAACATTCTGATCCGTAAATAATTATAGTTTGTTTTAAAACGAAGATTAATACAGTAACATTATATTTCTACATGTTTCCGAACGATAAATAAATATGACGCTTCGGATTGAAATTGATCCAATCACAGAACGTTAAACAGTAACTCATGCCAAATATTAATTTGAACTCTACTTCAATAGTTTAAAGCTTAATTTTCATTTATAACAATTTACAATGCAACTTTGAATGCGCAGACGAGAAGCTTCGTATAGTGATGTCCAAAATTGTATTTTCTGTAGAAGAATCTAGCTTTGTACATAATTGATTGAACTTTAATATTGTTTTAATTTACTAAAATAGGAATGAAGATTTCAATTAAAGTAAACGAATCGTAGTGTTCAGTTTCTATGGGTGACTAAAATAACCATACCCTTAAAATAATATATTATTATGTATACCTAAAGAATTACTTGTATATTTTACACGCACTGTCTACCATATACATCAATGTACGTAATGTGGTTTTAAATTTTATACCTATCAACTGAAATGCGCAGTTTTATTTCTTTTTCTTGGTTTTTTGTCTTATTTTATTTTAGCGCAACTAGGTTTTAACTGTTACTATATTGAATTCTTATTCGTGCGATATTTTTTTTACTGTTTATAATTTGAATGAAATCATTTTCAAGATTTTCAATCAAAGGAAATCGATTTTTAAGTTGTCACTTCAGACGAGTGACTCACTAACTCCGTAACTCGACGTGCCCCATCACTACACAAAAGAACTTGTTATTATTATACGGGTGTACTTAACCTTTTATTTTCATGTTTCGCTATAATTTTAACTAAGAAACAATAAAAATCAAAGGAAAACGCCATTAATGTGATCCAAATAACGTTATTTTGACACATACTGTGAGAAAAACCCGTAAAAGGTCAGTGTTTCATTCAAAATAAGTACATAATAATATAATTAGATCAACCTGATGTATACCCGTGTGCAGTTATTTCATGAGAAGTCTTATTGTTTCTTACATTTATGAATTACAACGCCATTTTGTTAGCTTTAGAAGTTATTTGTGTGTTATTTTTGCGAAGTTTCGTGTTATTTACATCAAAGTGGGGTGTTATGGTGTTTTGAAATTCTGATGTTGATTTTTTTACGTAGCGTCGATTTCTTACGTTTGTGAATTTAAGAAAAAAAGTTTGTGTTATTGTCTGTTCTATTGAATCTGCTTTCTTTTTTGATAACTTTGTGCAATGTCTTTCTATTTTACATATTCATTAATTAAATTGACACGGAACTGAGATACTAGACGAATGATTCATAATTTCGTAACAATTTTGGTGCGAACCGCTATTCAGTGAACGTGATTATTTGACTAACAGTTTTTATAACAAAAGCAGGAAATTACTTTCATTGCCATAGTTATAAACATCACTCAGTAAATAATGAATTCTTGCTTGACATGTTTTATTATTTTCGCGCAAAAAAAAAAAAACGAATATCTTTTGAAACTGATGTTCAAAGATATACCTACCTTTTTCTGTTCTTACGACTTTTATTAAGTAAAAACCCATTTTTGCGTAAATCAAAGTCAAATAAAGCATTTATATATTATAATATTATATATTTTATAATATAATTAATTATAGGAACTTCTAATCATTTTCAAATGCTGTACAAACACACTAAGCACAATATTAAAATATCATCAGCAGAGTTCCAAATACGAAAATACCATAATATCACATAAGTAATCCCAATGGGTTAGATATAGAGGTGGACCCAATAGAACACTGATATTTTACCAGCCCTACATGTAATAGGGGGCGAGCCTATTGACATCAACCAGACCAGGCACAAGTCTTAAGACTGCAGCTGCTACTGAGAAAATCCTGATTGATATACACTTTGCCTGTCTTCAAAATAGAATCTTTCTTTATCGTGTGGTTAGTGCCTATCCTGGTGTCAGAGTGTCTATGCCGCCATGGGCCTCTGACTTGGCTGTACATGTCGTCGAGAAATATCTCTCAGGCATGCTGCTTTCCGCAAGATGTTTTCCTTCACCGAAGCAAGTGATAATTATACAATACATACATGAATCCGAAAAATCAGAGGGAACTCGAGACCCAAACCAGACTACTTACCCAAAACTAGTTATTATAGTGTGGTTGGTAGTGAGCCCAAACTAGGCAGTTAGTCTGTGTCTTGGAGCTCGGAAACTTAGACATAGATAAGTTTTATTTTGCAGCTAGTACAACAGCACCTATTTCCTCATATTTAAGTAGTCAATACAGCAGACTAATTTCACTCATTTTTTGTATGTTAACTTTTATATTATTTTGTTGTACCTAAGACTGTTAATTTATCTATTTTTTTTTGTGTGTTTTGTCCTATGCGGGCTAATAAATACTTTCTCTTTCTTTCAATATTAATGTAAATTCATAAAAACTGGCATACGTCACTAACCATTGTAAGATCTGCTTCACTACTGTGTCGGATACAGGGCAGCGACAACAATCTTTTGAGCATTATTGCTAGCAAGACTGAAGGCCGCCTAATGGGGTACCTAGGTGTTGCCAAGTATCTCAAGGAGGTGGCATAGAACGTATTATTAGTTAAAATTCGTCATGTTGTTATTTATTATTGAGAGTTTTAGTCAATTATACTAACTTAGGAATACTAACTTTATGGGACTACTACTGTTTCTTTACTTTTTTTTAACTTTACTTTTTTTTTTTTTTTCTTTTTTACTAACTTTTAACCTGAACTAAAGATAAATAAATAAAAAAGTAATGCTGGTTTAATTATTCAGAAATGTATAATTAAAACCTGAGAAACCGAACAGTCCCATCATTAGCCAAATAATTCTTTTCTTTCATGCTTTTTCAGTAGTAAACTTTTTTTTATTAGAAACCACTTACTAAACATAACCTTAAACTACCTTCCCAGATGTTCTGTGTCCAAGAGAAAGAACGGGCCGCTGCATTCTCCTCAGACAAAGATCCTTTAAGCATCACGCAAACAGACTCAGAGGAAGATGAGGAACCAGAAGCCAAACGCATCAAATACTCCCCGTTGAACCTACAAGTATATCAGATACCAGCGTTCAACACACCGAAATCACTATCAATATACCCTACGAACACGCTACCAAACTTTGTGAACAATCCTTTGAATCTAGCGAACCCGTTAGCGTTCACAACCAAACCGCCAAATGGAGAAAGCTTGGTAAAGAACCTCCATAACCGGTATTCCTTGCCAGCTAAGCTGACGATTACTCCGGTCGTGAATGGAGAAGTTGTGAGGTATAAGAAGAATGGAGAAGTGGCTAAGAAACGTGGGCCTCCAAAGGGGTATAAGAGGAAACCGAAGCCGGAGAAGTTGGAGCTGTCACAGAGCTTTAATGGGGCTTTGCAGGTAATTATTTTTTGTTTTATTCCAAGATGAGGATTGAATACAGAAATCAGGCTAACACAAAGTAAACATGTACCTTTTATATCAACACTATCTATTCTATATTAAGATGGAAGCGCAAGGGTAGCTTGCGAAATTTAAATTTTGTTACGTTCATTACAATTTGCAGGTCAGTGTCAACACGTATGGAGTTACAGAATGACAGTTATTAAAATCATCAATACAACCCTCCAAGTTCAATTAACCCCATTCAATATTTTATGTAAAAGTCACTCAATGGGGTTCTGTAACTACATACGTGTTACGATTCATATTTTAATCAACATACAACCTGACACTGACTTGCAAATTGCAATAAACGTAAGAAAATTTAAATTTCGCGGGCTACCCTTGCGCTTCCACTCTACAGAAGCAAAATTTGTTTGTCAGTTTTTAAGTAATCTTTTAAGTAAGTTTTTAAGTAAAATTAAGGGGTAATCTTCAGAATGATCCGATTCCAAAAATTCTTTACTAAAAGGTATCTAGATTATTCTCGAGTGTCATGTGTGAGTGTCAACCTAACAATGTGGACTGCTACATTGCTATAGTGGGAGCAAGCGCAAATTGAATCGGGTTCTGTAACAAATTGATTGTTTTTTTTTTCACGGAACCGTAATTCTTTTTCTCAGGGTTCGAGGATATATATCAATGGATATATATCATGATATATGTATATCCGATATATATCAAATGATATTCTATGATATATATCAATACAAAAATGGTTTAAACATTTTATATAATTAAGTCATTTTTGGCGTTTGTTACTGTATTTCTACTTCCCAAATGTAGATGGCAGTGGAGTAGAGTTAAAGCATACTCCCTAATAGTAAGTTCTAATCCATAAATGGCAACACTTCTGCCGGCATTAATGGCGTCAGCTGTGTCAGAATTCGTTACGAAAAATTAAGTTTTTTTTTGTGTTTATTCTATTATTTTTTACAAAGAAAGTTATTGACAAAGTGCAGAAACGATTTTACTTCATTTATGAAGTATTAAATAATTTTTGTATTTATAGAATATAACTGTTTATTAAATGATGAATTTATTATGTTTATGTAACATATATGCAAATAGTATACACAAATAATACAATAAAATAATCATATGGCTTTCAAACAAAATGGATATATATCAAACTTGATATTTATCAGATATAATAAATATCCGATATTTTGATATTTATAATAAATATCGGATATTTTCGAACATTGCTTTTTCTAAACGAAACGGCTTTACCGATTGATGAGACTTTTATTTTAAAAAAAGTATTAGGGTTCCATGCAAATAAATTATAACCCTTTAAATTGTTAACAAAATATGGTTCAAATAGGGAATTCATATCGTAGCAACGGCTAATTCATCAATAAATTACTATCTCTCTTACAAATAAGTTCTATCTATACATAATCGTACCAGTCTTCTATACAGACCCAGAACACGATACTCTCAAGTCTTCTAGCAGCAAACAACACTACAATCACCGGGGTTACCATACAACCAGCACCAGCCCCCATTTTGCCTGCTGCGGAACCTGTACCGGAGATCAAACTACCTGAAGGTAATTTTTTTACTCTATTTAAGGTGGAAGCGCAAGGGTACCCCGCGAAATTTAAATTTTCGCAAGTTTATTGCAATTTGCAGGTCAGTGTCAGGTTGTATGTTGATGAAAATATGAATTGCGCCAGTAACACGTATGGAGTTACAGAATTATAATCATTCAAATCATCAATACGGCTCTCCAAGTTCATATAATCACATTCAATAGCTATTTCATGAAAAAGTCACTCTTTGAGATTATATGAACTAACTTTTTTTATTTATCCCCGCACACAAGCATACCTCAAGAATAACACTGAAACTTTTTTTTCAAATGTATGGAATAAAAGATTTTCTTTTTTAAATCACCCGTACCACCCTGTATTTATTCATCATTGTTTACAGGAACAGAGCTGGTAGAGTTGCAGCTCGACCCTGAAGATTGGTTCCCTACGGAGCCCTACAAGATGGTGTTCAGCCGGAAGAAGAACCCCAAGTGGAAGGACTTCCCCTACCAGTGTGAACATTGCTTTAAAGTTAGCATCTTTATTTACAACTTGAACTTTCTGTTGTCCGACTTTTAATTGAATTCTGGGAAAAGTATTTCTTGTACCTGTTTCAAACAAATACGTCTGTTTTATGTAACCGACTTTTGAAAAGGAGGAGGTTATGTATTCATCTTTTTTACATTTATTTTCCCCGTTGGTAACATAGGTAAACAAAAGTACAGGTGTCAATATTAATAAAATGACTTGTTGTCTTACTGGTCCTAATTAAGTCATTCTTTTTCATTTGATAAAAACAAATTCATGTAAATTTATTATTAATAATATTCATTTATATTATGTTCTTTATTTATCTTTCTTACAAATTAATTACATTTTTAAATAATCCTTATAAAAAAACTTAAATATATAAAAAATTGTTGCCCACTTCGGTTGCTTGTGTCATTTGTTGCTCACCCGGTTTCGGTATATTATGTTTATTTTCATCCTTTTTTAAATATATATTTATTATATTTAGTATATTCAGAGTTATTCTCTAACAGTTCGGGGAAGTACCAGTTAGACTGTCTTACACACGCCAACAAATGCAGGTTTCATCTAAGTTCGCTTTAGTTTACCATTGATTTTGATCTCTTGAGTCTCCGCAAGATCGTTAGGCCAAGGCCTTGCTGACGTTTCTCGGGGAGCTGGGGTAGATCGAATGATCGATTTTCCCATCCGTACGCAAAATATGCGCTTTGGACATGAAGTTGGGGACAACAGCCTGTTAAAAAAGGTCCCATTACAATAGATGGACAAATTTTAACACAGCGTTCAGGTCAAAATAAAATTACTTTAATCAGATTTTTTTTTGCTTGGATATCATTGATTGGACGTACTGAACGCTGTGTTATTTGTCCATCTATTTGTTGTTCTGTTGACCTGAATGCATGTAAAACTGCATTTTTTTTATCGTGACTGTTTTCAGTGTTTTAATGCCGCCCATGGGCCTCTGACTTGGCTTTACATGCCGTCGAGAAATATCTCTCAGGCATGCTGGTTTCATCACGATGTTTTCCTTCACCGAAGCAAGTGATAATTATACAATCCGCACATGAATCCGAAAAATCAGAGGTGTGTGTCTTGGGTTTGAATTTGACACCTACTTGGCAGTCTGACGGTCACACCACTAGGCTATCCCTGCACTGCATGAAAAAATGCTATGACCCGGACTCAAGGCCTTACCCTACTTTCCTCTCTTCCAGGGCTACCGCGTGGCCTCGACCCTCATCACCCACGCAGCGGAGCGGCACGGCTGCGTGCCCAAAGACTTCGCCATCCCGTGCCCGTGCTGCCCGCACGTCTCCACACGGCGGAAACATCACAAGAAGCATCTGGAGTCCCACGAGAGCCGAAAGCATCGGATATTCTGTCTATATTGTTTGCCTCCTTGTAAGTATATTATATTACCAGCCGTTGCCCGCGACCCCTCTTAAACTAAAAGTATATATTTTTCTAAAATAAAAGTAAGTCTAACTTACTCCTTATAACATCACCTATCTGCCAGTAAAAGTCCCGTCAAAATCGGTCCAGCCGTTTCGGAGATTAGCCAGAACAAACAGACTGACACACAAAAATAAAAATACTTTCAGATGTATTCAGTAAACAGCTGATATTTTAAAAGTACAAACAGCCACTTCAATTTAATTTATTTGTATAGATTTAATTGAAAAACCTTATTTCTTTTCATTCCAGACGATCCGGCAGAGCCATTCGTGAAAGAACCATTGAAATACCCTTACGATAGGTTCCCTCAATTCTGGTATGCATCTGAAGAGTCCCTCCGTCTTCACAAGAAGAGGAAACACCCTTATTCTGGCATGTTCAATGTTAGTTGGTTCAGTACATGGCGAGATACCGCCCCTAATAGCTAATAGAATAAGGTAACGTATTAAGTAGTATTTTTGTCATTGACGCTGGCAACCCACAGTATTGTTTTTGTATTTTAGTAGTTTTTTTCTTCGACGCTGGCAACTTTTTTTTATGTGATTGATTTTTATGGCAGCATTAGGTTAGGTATTTTTGTGATTGTTTAGTTGGTAGCTCTTCCGTTTTTTCCAATGTTTTTGATTTGATTTATTGATTAAGTAATTAGTACGGCAATACTTTTTTAGTTTGGTAGGATTTTGTGATCAATCGAAAAGTAATATTCCAAAATTAAGTGATATGGTAGCCCAGTGTAGATGTTGGCAACATTTTTAATGTAGTTTTTTAAGATTTTAATCGACTAGAGGCGTTTCGGACAGCCGGAAAACTCCGGTTTTTCCTGAACAAATTTTCTAACGGCGGTGATTTTAATGCATGCTTATAATTAGTTGTAATATTAATAATTCACTTAGACAATTTATTTATTAAACACCATTTTACTAAAAAAGGCTTTCATGCATCTTTTAAAAGATAAGTCTTAATGAATTAACTAGCAACACTACGTGTTCATTTTTTATATTGGCAACTTTTTACAACATATATTTTTTAAATAAATGTTGCCAACATAAGGCCAGTAATTTTAAAGAGCATAATAAGTAAAAAATGTAGTATTATTTTGTATAAGACGTATTTTATCCATTATATACTCGGTGTAAACTAATAACTACTCATACATAGTGCATTTATCTTAATCTAAGGCAGAAGAAATAGCAATTTAAAAAAATATATAGTATGGTGGGTGTACCAATTGCTGTCTTTACTTTTACAATTTTACTGGAGATTATAACTGTGCGAGATAGTACTACATTTATATTAGTAAGGATTGTCTCCATTTTTATAATATTCCAAGCACTTTTTCTAGATTAGTGGGTATTGCAGTATATATTGGACTAGTCTCCGCAACTACATGTTAAAAGAAATATTTTGCATAGTTAGAGCCTTAAAAAAACTAGAAACTAGAATCAGAGAACAATATTTTCAATAGGACGGTCAGCAATTGGTACCGCCACCTTTCCAGTAATATTAGTGCCTTCACAGAAAGGCTAAACAAAAGATTAGTTTAAATTGTCAAAAGTCTACCTAATTATCGATCTATTTCTCATATTATCACGCCTGTAGAACCCGAAAGGGTAAGAGCAGAAGGGAATTTTACACGCACACATCGCCTCAAGTCCCATGTTATAGAGGCCGAGATGATATTTCGAATTATAATGTTCCCACTGCGGTTGGACACAGTGCTCTTCTCTCTGTAAAATATATTATATATAGTATTCAGTTGCATCTGAATACCAGTATGTTACATGGAGCGACTGCCTATCTGACCTCTACAACCCATTTAGTACTGGGTAATACGATACCCTTTGGTAAGACTGGTTGTCAGGGTTTCGGGCCACTGACTTCCTGTAACGACTGTCAAGGATCTACAAATGACAGCCAGGACCAATGGCTATGGCAAATGGCTATGGCACGTGCTATCTGAGGCACGGAGGAAACTCGATATGTAATGGATGGTTATCCATAGAGGAACCTCGGCAAGCTTTGCTTGGTAAAAATATTGACTAATATCGTACACCGCAATTAAAGTTAGGTAGACTTTCGACAACTGGGTCTTACACCCTCTCCGCCTGTTCACCTCTTTTAGAATAAGTATGATAGATAGCGCACCAGTGTATTTTTATATAAAACAAATATTCTACAAAATACTAGTATTTTTCTAGCTATATAATTTGTTGCCATCGTGTAGGCATTTTTTTATAGAAAAAGAAATTAATATTTGATATCAGATAGCATAATATCACACCTCCATTCCTCGCAAGCATCGGCTGGTGTGTTATTGCTGACTTATTTTACCAGTTATGTAAAAAGTTCAATGTAATCTGTTCAAGTTATTGCGGTCGCCTTCCAGTCTTAACCGGATGCAGCTGAATACCAGTATTTTACATGGAGCGACTGCCTATCTGACCTCCACAACGCAGTTAGTACTGGGTAATACGATTCTCTTTAGTAAGACTAGTTTCTGCGCACGGCTTCGCTTGCGTTATGGTCACTGACACTCGAGGATAATGTAGCTTCCCATTAGTGAAAGAATTTTCAGGACCGGATCAGTAGTTCCGAAGATTACCCCTACATGCAAACTTACTAACTTTACTTAGAATATTAGTTAAGATTTAAAAATGCCCGCACGAAGGTAACAAATTAAACGCATTTATTAGTGTAGGGCGTAGGCTAACGTAATCATGTCTAGTTTAGTTCGGGAGGTGGCGTGGGATAGACGAACATACATGTTATACAGGGTGTTAAAACATCAAGTTATTTTCAAAGTAGAAAATTGATAAAAATAAAACACCATGTTTATCAACAGGCTGTTTTTATCAAGATCTATTTCAAAAATAAAGATTTTGAAAGAAAATCACTCTGTATATTAAAAGTACACTTTATTATGAGTGCGTTCGCGCAGACTAAAATGCGCTTTAACTCAGTTAAAATAAAGTTGATTATTCAATATCATCACAATATCGTCCTATTAGCCTTAGACCCACGTCACATTAAGCCTAAAATCGTATTAAAAAAGACTATATCTAGATAAAAAAATAACTGCTGAAATAATTTTATCACATGTGTGTACAAGGATCTTTTGGCGCGTGGTCAGAATCGGAACTATCTGCCATCTTTTTTTTGAACACAATTTTACAAATGTGTTTACTGTACTGCATGGTTATAGTCACAATCGCTGTCATAAATATTCAATGAAAATAATTAAGTAAATTATGTTCTTGCAATAAATCAAATGCAATCAAGCACAGTTTAACACTAATACGCATTTTGATCAATCTCACGTGAGATTAGGGGGTAAGGGGGTCAAGTGACATCTCGCTAAGGGGAGGGCGAGTCGAAAAATAAATTTGCCTGAGATAATTAACGGACGCTCCTTTTACAACGTACATCATCCAAGCGCCAAAATATCCTTGTACCACAATACTATTTAGGCTGCCCGAAACGAAACCTGTATCACAATTCAGACCAAAATAACAACAGTATTAGAATATAAAGTTTAAGTTAGAATCTAGATTTAAACTGTACATTTTGTAAACGCGTGTCAAAGTTAAGCAAGTTAAGAGTAGGATGGGTGACCGTTTGTATAGGAATTATAATGGATTGTGACTAGTGACTACTTAGAGGTTTTTAGAACGAATATGGAAATGTTGTTTGGTTTGGCGTTTCAAAATCGGCTATGATTTTTTTTTAAGTTTTATGCAACGTTATTTTTAGTGAAAATGAATTACTCGTAATTAATAATGAAACTTCAATTAATTTTGATTGATGATATCTTCCAAACTAAGCATTTTTGGACCAGATATTCTAGTACTTTTTGTATTATTTTTACTTAGTTGAGTTATCACTACATAGTATAAAACAAAGTCGCTTCCCGCTGTCTGTCCCTATGTATGCTTAGATCTTTAAAACTACGCAACGGATTTTGATGCGGTTTTTTTTAAATAGATAGAGTGATTCAAGAGGAAGGTTTATATGTATAACATTGCACCCGTGCGAAGCCGGGGCGGGTCACTAGTGGGATATAAAAAAAACACGTAGGAGAAAATACCATATCGGAAACTAGATTTTAAACTATACATTTACTTACAAAGTAGTAAAATAATTTCACAAAATATGTCATCATGACATAACATTATACTTGGGGGCCTAAAATGGCCGCTATAACAGAATCAAAATAGGATAGTAATAATAGTAATAGTATATTTATTTGCGTAAAACATGGTATACAAAGGTGTTAGGTACAAATTTAAATGGCACAAACATGTTTAGCTAGGATAAGACCAAGCATGCAAAATTTAAAAGACAGGTATTTAGGTAACCAATGAGGCATCAGCAATGAATTACAAACAATTTTTTTTATCTATAAATTCTTTTAAGCTATAAAAACTATATTCAAGTAACCATTTATAAAATTTAGTTTTAAATAATTTTGTATTTAATATTTTAAAATGCCTCGGTATTTTGTTATAAATGCGCACACACATTGCTAGGCAGTTGTTATTGTATTTAGCTAGCCTAGGTAAATCATTCAACACTAATTTATAGGGATCTCGTCTGTTCCGAGGATTCACATCATTTGCAGTCTTAAATAATTGTGATTGTTGTGTTGATAACAATATTAATTACGTTACAATTCCTAAAATGTCATAAAGTTACAGTTAATTATGAAGGGTGTTACAAGACCCTTAACGAAGCCGAAAGGCACTTGTTCTCCCCGTCATTGCGATCTTTTTTTTGTTCTAGACCATACCTGAGAACCTTCTAGTTACGGAGATATTGGAGGTCAAAGTTACAAGTTTTTTTTTAAATATATTTTTTTAATGTAAGATTTTTACTTTAAAAACCTCCACGGCCCCCGTACTATTCAATCGATAATCGATCCATCATAACAATGTTTTGAGTGCGTTACATTGAGCCCTACCGTAAAACGTAATTTTTCACCCCCAAAAAAAAAAAGTCGTTTCCCAGAAATATTTTTTGCGTAGAGTTACTTAGTTTGATGTACAGAATGCTTGGTTGACGGCTTCGTGAAGGGTCCTGTTACACCCTGTATTAACTGCGTCTGAGACCATTTTAATGTGCTTCATATTATCCTATTATGATTCTGTTAAATCGGCCATTTTAGGCACCATGTATTCTTTAAAAGGTTAGGCAAAATTGTATAATACAACCACATTTCGCCAGTCAAGTTAAATCCCATCATTTAGAAAAATATAACATAGTATGAAATTACAGAAATTTTCAACTAAATCCCTGAATTTTCAATTTTGGATGTCAACAAAGAGAGCGAAGCTACAGTCACAGTCACAAATCATAATAACTTGTGAAAGTACTGTAGTTGCCCATTACAAAGCGTAGATATCTATGGAGAACAATGGGCAAGAAACTCCATGGACATTCTTTTAAATCAAAATACTGTTACAAAATCTTGGTTACATCATTCATGTTGAGATTATACATATATGTGAGAACAATTTCTTGCAATCCTGATATCTTTATGACATACTAGCGACCTGCCCCGGCTACGCACGGGTGCAATGTTATACATATAAACCTTGCTCTTGAATCACTCTATCTATTTAAAAAAACCGCATCAAAATCCGTTGCGTAGTTTTAAAGATCTAAGCATACATAGGGACAGACAGCGGGAAGCGACTTTGTTTTATACTATGCAGTGATGCAAGTCTATTGTGGTTTAAAAATGTTAGGTGTATGAGGGGTTGATGTATTTTATCTTGTTTCAGATTTCTACTACACTAAAAATAACGTTGTAAAAAATATATCTTTTTGGTAACATTGCCTTGTAGAATCCATAAGCTTTCTACATCGTTTTACTTGAGAAGCAAGAATATTGTTAACGGAAATGACTAATTTTGAAATGAGTTTTAATAACACAAGAATACAAGTAGCCCTCTAAAAATCACATTTAGTAGTAAGTAGTTAGCAGAGAGTACCTACATATATAAGGTCCAATTAAAATAGATGAACAAATTTTAACACAGCGTTCAGTACGTCTAACCAATGATATCCAAGCAAAAAAAACTGATTAAAGTAATTTTAGTTTGACCTAAAATAATAAATTGCCGGCGGCACTCTAGAATATATACATCCATTAGGTCAAAATAAAATCACTTTAATCAGTGTTTTTTTGCTTGGATATCTTTGGTTAGACGTACTGAACGCTGTGTTAAAATTTGTCCATCTATTTTAATGGGACCTTATAGTACCTATACCCGCATTTCTTCAGTTACGTATAAGTCCCATGTAAAAGAGGGCGAGCATATTGTGTCATCGCCTCATCATCTGCGTAGCGTTTTTCCAAGCATGTCGGGTTCGACTAGTCCAACCGGATACAGCTGAGTACCAGTATTTTACATGGGGCGACTGCCATTCTGGGGGCCTAAAATGGCCGCTTTAGTAGAATCATATGAATCACGTCAAAATGATTAAAAACTACTCGCCCCGGCTTCGCACGGGTGCAATGTTATACATATAAACCTTTTTCTTGAACACCTCTATCTATTCAAATAAAACCGTATCAAAATCCGTTGCGTAGTTTTAAAGATATACATCTAGATCTGACAGACAGACAGCGGGAAGCGACTTTGTTTTATACTATGTAGTGATGGTAACAGACGCAGTTAATATTATGAATTGTCACTTAGAGACCATTTTACGGATTTTAATTTAATTCATATTATAATCCTATTATGATTCTGCCAAAGCGGCCATTTTAGACCCCCTGACCTCAATAACGCAGTTATTCGTTTCAGTTAGTTTAACTACTAAATGTGGTTTGAACTTAAACGAGTAGAATTAAGTCTATTTCCTGTACATAAGTTATTTTACAATATTTTAAGCAATAAATGTCAGAAAAAATATCAATGCTAGATTTAGTAGGTAGCGTGTACAGTCACGAGCAGAATTATGTGTTCACTTATCAATTTAAAAACAATATTTTTGTTAACTTTTTTGATTATAAGTTTATGTAGTTACGAACATAATGTTTTGGAGATAATTATTTTCTGAAATATGGCCTTATACCAATGTAAAAAATGTGATTTCAAAAGGAAATCGCTTTATATTTTGCCCACTGAATACATATAAATGCTCGTGACTATAAAGCTTCAAGCTTCAAATAAAATATAACAGAACAGCACGCCTAGTAATCCTTCAGCCTCATACTAGATAAAAAGATCTTAGGTTTGTATCCGAACTCCATTTGCTACCTACGTTTTCAGAACAATCTTAGTTCTACAAATCGTTCCTAGGTACCCTAAGGTCTTGTAAACTCAGTAGTTCGTGTTCGTGCATGTGCCTCTTATGCCCTCTTTCATGAACATTAAGCGAACGCCTAAATGCCGCACACTGTTGGATTTTCAACGGTAACTTCAGCGTCGAGAGTTCAAATTCCGTCGTCATCTTCATGCCCTTGTCCTAAAACTCAAACTAGAAGCATATACTTCAATTAAACCATTATAGGTACAGTCGCCACCGCATCAAATTACCACAAACTGTCAAATTTTCTTATTCGATTTGAACTTAACCATCATTTTATGGTTTAAAATCATTTGGAGAAAGGAGGTGTTTTTTTTTCGGCCCAAACATGTACCGAGGTACAAATTACTATTTAAATTCTTTCCAATACATTGTGTTATTAGCAGTATTTTAAATCCTTCAATATTCGATAGATTAAAAAATAAAAGAATATGAAAAAACACTACCTCGAATCATAACTGCGTTCAAAGAAACGTTCTTAACAGCGCTGGCGGCTGTCAAACTATTCCATCTGTCAAAATATTAAACTCTTTCGAGATCGGTCGATCGATCGATCGTCTGACAAGGGCTAAAATAATCTGAATGACAATATTGTCACCAACAACAACAAAAGGAATAAGATAGTAAATTATCGGCCCTGGAGCACTGTCTTTTGGCCAGTAGCTAACCAAACGCAAAAAATAATCTGAAATGTGAAATAAATGTATTTTTTAAATTCTTGATCCCATAATATTTCACAAGAAAGAGTGCCGGGAAAATTAACCTATCTTTAATACAAAACTAAATTCAAAATAGTATATTTTTAGTTTTTCATACGTGTTTAAATGAAGTAACGAAACGCATCATCGGAGAAATGAATTACGAGATTGCCAGATTAAAATTCTTGGGTTGCAAGTTTTAGCATCTTTGATCGACAATTTCAGGTGGTACAAATGCATTAATAAATCCAATATATTTTTTTTCAGAATCTGCGATTTTTTTCCTATAAATTAGTACCTTTATTGTTAAGGTACATTGTTTGGCCACAATTGTATGGGGGAAAAAACACCTCCTTTGACAGTTACTTGTAGCTTGATGTGCTGGCGACTGTACTTTGAATTATCAAAAAAAAGATGGAAGCTACAGTCGGTCACAAGGTGAAACTTCAAACTACTGTAGCAGATTATAGTATGACTACTATTGTGCAATTCAAGGTGACGCTGCTTGTCAAGAAAACTTGCATTGATATGTCAAACTTGGTACATTTATTTTAGTTCGGTGTTTTCCCGTCTGCACAGATACGTTGGTTGAAGTGTACAGGCATAATAACTTGTGAAAGTACTGTAGTTGCCCATTCCAAAGCGTAGATCTCTGTGGAGAAGAATGGGCAAGAAACTCCATGGACACTCTTTTCAATCAAAATACAGGGTGTAACAAGACCTTTCACGAAGCCGTCAACCAAGCATTCTGTATATCAAACTAGGTATCTTTACGCGAAAATTATTGCTAGGAAACGACTTTTTTTTTTTGGATTGAAAAATCATATTTTACGGTAGGACTCAATGTAACGCACTCAAAACATTGTGCTGATGGATGGATTGAATACTACGGGGGTCATGGAGGTGTTTGCAATAAAAATCTTACATTTAAAACACGTATTAAAAAAAAATACTTGTGAAAAAGTTGAAACTTTGACCCCCAATATCTCCGTAACTAGAAGGTTCCCTGGTATGGTCTAGAACAAAAAAATGATCGCAATGATGGGGAGAATAAGTGCCTTTCGGCTTCGTTAAGGGGCTTGTTACACCCTTTATTGTTACAAAATCTTTGTTACATCATTCATGTAGGTATATCACTTGTGGTCTGCGTAACCCGTTTTCTTCTTCCATTCTTCCCTGTCAACCGTCGTGCTATAATTTAGTCCAACAACATCTACCAGCCTTTTCCCATATTTACTATTATTTTGGGGTCAGCTTCCAGTCTAACCGGATGCAGCATACCTGCATTTACATGGAGCGACTGCCTATCTGACCTCCGCAACCCAGTTAATACTGGGTAATACGATACCTTTTCTACAGTGCAATATTTAGGCGTTCAATTAAGTATCACTTAGTGTTTCTGAAAGTGGGTAATAGTGTTTAAGATTATGCCTTTAAAGTAGCCTTTCATGCCTTCAAATCAACATACTTATGAACTGAAGTAATATAGTGCTTATGCAGTATAAGGTATGAAAAATGTGTATATAAATGTGTGTGTAATTATCAAAATAAGTATAGTAAACAGTGGACAGTAACGGAATTAATAAGTTAAGCACCTGAAGTAAAACTTGAACCATTTAACGTGACAGATATTTGACAAGGATGGTAAAATGATCAATATACATGGTGACATGGACACCGACGCAAACGCAACGATGCAACGGTTACCAAGTATTCAGCACAGCATTCTGAACCTCCTCCACATAGATATATTTCATCGGTAATTTAAAAAAAACCGGCCAAAAAGGGGTACCTACCCATGATCTTACAAAAAAACACGTTCTTGGTATACGAGCTCCTCTTAAATATTTATTTTATTCTGTTTTTAGTATTTGTTGTTATAGCGGCTAGTGCGGCTACAGAAATACATCATCTGTGATAATTTCAACCGTCTATCTATTACGGATCATGAGATACAGCCCGCTGACAGACGGACGGACGGACGGACAGCGGAGGCTTAGTACTAGGGTCCCGTTGGTTACCCTTCGAGTATGGACCCCTAAGAAGCATCATCGTAAGGAATATGAGGACAAAGTGACATTCTTCAAAACCGGGATATGTCCAGGGGCCTTAGTCTGCTATTGCAATAGTGTCAGAATGGTCTATAATTGATTTAATAAGGCCCCTAGCCCACGGCGTATTGAAGCGCGTTCGAAACTCGTTTGACATGCGTACAAAGGGTAATTCGTCTGCACGGGGCCTTATTAAATCAATGATAGACCATTCTGACACTATTGCAATAGCAGACTAAGGCCCCTGGTGTACCAGGATGTATGTGACAGCCCTAATCTAGACGCAAGTGGCATCAACTGAGGCTTTTAAAGCAGTTGGACACTTTCGCAATTATAGTATTAGTCGGACTGCCAAATAATACCTGGTGACAGACAGCCAGACAGACGGACAGTGGAGTCTTAGTAATACGGTTTCATTTTTACCCCTCGGGTACGAATTGAAAAAATACCAACTGTTAGACACATTTTGACGTATAGGTATTGTACTTTTGTAGGCAACGGCTGTTTTTTTTTTAAATTACCGATGAAATATTTCTATGTGGGGTTCGAAATGATATAGGTACTGAATACGTAGTCACCGATTTGGCGTCGGTGTACGCCACCGTGTATATCCAAACTTTGCATAAATGCTCATATTTCTTGTGTGTTTGTAGAATTTTGTCTGAATAATAAGCTTGTAATGCTGAGATACCGGCCTCCTCTCTATGAGAGGGGATCTATAATCCACCACACATGCCTAATGTCTCTAGTTTTTAAAGTGCTTAACCTTTAACTTCCGCGACTGTTCAATACAGTATTTTTGTGAAATTAATCTTAGTTTATCAAGAGATCAAAGTATTAGAACAAATTAAATATACTTGCTTTCAAGATTGACGCCATATTCTGTGTAAACGAACTTCTGTTATGTCAAGAGTATTAAAATTGTATAGAATGTTGACATAACAGTATGAAGACAGTAGGTATAGACGGCGTCACATCAAGCTATACATATCCAGTATGACCTGACCTCGCTTTGTATGAGCTTCTGGAGCAATGTGAGATCAGTAATTTTTTTGCATAGCTTGTTTGGTCGCCGTGCGTAAGTCACGGAAACAAATCGTTAAGCAAGTTTAATATCAATTGTCAAGTAAAGTGCCCTCAATACGTGACTAAAGGATTCTTAAATTATATTCACGTCACTTTGACCAAAAATTATCTTGATCGGCTAATAAATATAGCACTACATAACAGATCTCCATTTTAAAATAAAAACCTGTATTAAGTAGAAAACACGTTGTAATCTTTTAGAAAATATGATAAATACCTATACATATATTTAATAATAATAATCCCACTGAAAAAATAGTATTTTTGACAAAAAAAAAACTATGTTAGACTTATTACGTACGGGTGTTAAAATACTCCGATTAGTTATAAGGATTTTAATTTGTAAAAATATACGAAATAAAATGAATAATGAATTTTGTACAACTGATTTTCTGTAAATAAACTGCATTTTATAAAAAAAAATGTCTGCTGTGTTTTTATGTAACCTTTGATAGTTGGATAACCTGGGGGTCTAAAATGGCCGATTTAGCGGAACTGTAACGTATAGTATGGGAAGCGCCAGAGTAGCCCACGAAAAACAAAATTGTCGTCTTCATAGAATAGTCATTCAATGGGATTAAATTAACTTAAAGGGGTTGTATGGATGATTTTAATGGTTATAACTCAGTAAAGCCATATTGGTTGCGGTCGCGAATCATATTATAGTCAACATATGACCTGATAATGAGGTTCTTTCCAGGCCAACTTCCACTAAGAAATGATAGATGGCGCTGTACATAACTCGGTGTAAAAATTCGCGCACGAGGGGTCCGTACCATTATCTAAAAAAAAATATATCTTAATTGGTGTCAACTATGTATCGGGTCACCCTATAATTTTCATCTTTTGTATTTTTTTGGAACTTTTTCTTTATATGTGCTGTAAGGCCTTGCTTTTTGCCAAAGGTGAACGGCAGAATTCGTACAACATACTTTTTTTGTTGTTCTGTGATAGAATTTGTACCACTTAATAAGGCAACTAAACCATTCATTTTCATGTAAAATTAGTATTTTTAGAAGTCCGGATTAATTAATTATATCAATTAAAAGATTTAAGTAATTAAACGTAATATAATCTTATACTAAACGCAACTAAGCGTAGTTATTTATTTAGAAGTTGCCATTTGTAAAATATCACGACGCTCAAAATGATAAATAATTATTTAAAAATAGAAATAACAGTAAATATAATTAACCAATTACACATTATACCTTACAACGAATAACTATTGCATTATTAAGATTGTTCTTAATAATTAACTATTTAATGATGGGAATTATTTTCACCATCAATGTTTTTTTTTGTATTGGCAATTATTTTATTGACAGGTTAGGAAAATCTTTCCGAGTCTCTGTTCAGTTCATAGAGTATAGTAATATAGATTGGGTGGTTCAGTTCTTTGCTGTTGTTTTGGATTGTGGTTTTTAACTGCATCTGAGCAATTTAGCAAATTATCTGGACATTTTTACGTTGAGTTGAGCTACTGCTCCTCCGTACTCTATCTGTTGATAGTACTTTCGCGAAAGGACGCTTTATTAATTGTGCTGTGTGTGTACGGTCTATAATTAAAATGACGAGTTTGCAATGCATCAATTGCAACGTTCGCTTGTCCCGAATAAGAAGGCACGCTTTATCCGATGAGAGTGAAGATATCGTCAATACTATTCGACTGTGGACATATCCTAGAGATGTAAGTAGTTTCTAAATAACATTTTGCGCACGAGTGTGCCAGTTACGAAGTGATATCTTTTACGTGTTAAAAAGTAGTCCTTACCATTTAAACTATACGATATCTTATTAAAATAATATGTGTGTACTAAAACTAATCTAAATATTATTTGAAAAAATAACAAACACCGTTGTGGTTGTATAAATATTTACAATTTATCCTTTTACATGAACAAACACTTAAGTGATCGTTTACATGTATTGTTTTCTTGCCTAACACTTGGTTGCTGCCCCTCGTCTGTGTAGAAAGCCCCTAGGGCTTTCTGTCAAAAAACCCGCATCTGTGTAGGAAGCCTCTAAGGCCTTCTTTTACTCTACTTTATGTTTTGACACAGACAGCGTATTTTACTATAACGATTTTGCTCAAACTTGGGCAGAGTCTAGGTTATAATAGTTATTACTCTGTTAGTATGACTGTCATAGTCATATAAAGCAATGTTGAGCCGTACTCAAAATCACTTCATTATTTTCAGATAACTCCTGCTGACCATGTTTGCCATGCATGCTGGCAGCTAGCTACTCATCCACGTTCTTCTGATAATAGGAGACGCATAGGCCATCAAAGTGTTTGTGTTGTATGCGGACGATCCTTACTAAGAATCAGTCGACGCAGGATTTTGATTGAAGGTGCAAATGAAGAAGAACAAAGAATGGCTAACACAGTTGCTACTTGGATCCAACCACGAGAGGTATCACAACATGTACCTATTATAACTTTTATCAATTAGGTATCTTGATTTGATGTATGTGTTAAAACAATGTAAATTATTTCCCACTAATCCATGCATTTTTAAATGCAAGCTTTTTTATTTATATTTTTTATTTTAGCTTCGTTCTGAAGATGAAGCTTGTGTGCCGTGTTGGCTAAGAGCTAGAAGAACTAGGGTTGTTTCACCAAATGAAGATATTCAACCCATTGTACCTGATCATCTGGAGGGTGATCATTCTGACTTGATGTGTGCTGTATGTGGTCAGAGTCTATCCACCCCAACATCAGATCAAGAGTGGAATCCTGACAACACTGCTCGTTTGTTGGAGCACCAACAGGTTTGTATGAAATAATATATTTATGGTAATTAGCTTATGAAAACGTGTCATGCAAAGGGCAATTACTATTTTATGTTGCGAAACATGTCATGTTGGGACAGTCATGATGTTGGCTCTACTAACAACAAAAGGATACTGGTTTTTCCATTGTAACTTAGCCCTTCTCTCTCATATTAACACAACATAGATATTTTTGGTAATGGTTTTCTGTAAGGTGAAAGCCAATCTTTGTACGTCAAGAACTATTCTGTAGCTTGGTCATGTTGGGCGCAATTTATGTCTATCTGTACTTAGTGTTTAATTTATATTTCATCAATAGTATTTATTTACAGATGTCATCCATGAATGAAGTTTGCGGAGTTTGCTGGGGCCAAGCTCGAGATTTGAGCTTCTATGTTCCAGAAGGACCACAAGAAAGACCCCAATATATTGTGTTGCCCAATATAAGAAGAGCAGCTGAAACACCAAGACACTGCATTTTCCAAGAGTGCATGGAACCAGAGCGAAATATTGTGCCTGAAGAAACCAGGCAAGATGTATTGGTTAGGTATCAATATTTTATACCAAGAGGAGCTCGTATTTGCTCCTTACATAGACAGGACGCTAATTACGAAAACCTGTATACTGCTGAGTATAGCCTTAATAGCTTTACTTCCACACACATAGAGGAGATCATTTTTATATTAATGGAAGGGTTAAGCAACATCTCTTATGAGAATATTCAAAACTACCCCGATAACCAAGTACAGTACTTTATAGGCATAAATAAACAACAACATCAACAAATATTAGATGTAACACCCAGGCTTAGGAATATGCATCGGGGTAGTTTTGCATTAACAGCCTTATTGTGTAAATTAAGGACTGGGGATTCAGGGGACAGATTGTCATGTCTATTTCAAGTTCCGAGAAGGACCCTAGAGACATTAATGACTGTAGCAAGAAATATTTTGCTAACTGATTATGTTCCACAATTTCTTGGTTTTTCTCATTTAAGAAGGGAGCAAGTGGCAGCAAGAAATGCATACATTGCCGATCACATTTTTGGTGAGCCTAATGCACCAGCTGATCAAAAACCTGCAATCACAATAGCTGATGCAACATATATATATACACAAAAAAGTAGTAATTACTTGTTCCAAAAGGATACATATTCCCTTCATAAATATAGGAATTTATTAAAGCCATTTATCCTCTGTGCCTCTGATGGATATATTATAGATGTACGCGGACCATATAGTGCCACTACAAATGATGCCACCATAATGAATCATTTATTAAACGAAACTGAATTTAATGATTTTTATAACGAATACGATATCTTCATTGTAGATAGAGGTTTTCGTGACTGCATGGATAGTCTGCATCAGAAAGGATACATAGGTCATATGCCTGAAACCAAAGAAGACGGCCAATCACAGCTATCTACTCTTGATGCCAACCGTTCACGCTGTGTCACTATTAACAGGTGGGTAGTAGAAGCGGTGAATGGCCGTTTTAAGAGAGACTTCAAAATATTCCGCCATGAATATTTTAACCGTGGTTGTCGCAATTTAATGGCAGATTTTAAAATAGCAGCTGCTCTACTGAATGCGTTTACTCCGCCATTTACAGAAAATATACATGCAGAGCAGTTTGTGTCAATCATATTTGAGCGCCTGTTTTTAACAAATACTGTAGCTGAATTAGTTAGATTACATAATTTAAACAGGCGCGGTTCCTGGTTTGTACCCATAGATGCGACAACCCTCTCCTTTCCGCGGCTATCCATGGAGGAATTGATATTATTTGCTTGTGGTATATACCAAATTCGCCAGGCTCGTTCATATGTGGGTGAGCATTTTCGTTTTCATGGAGTGTATACATTAGAGGTATCTCGAGAGAGAATACATGGCTTAGAGGGAATAAACCCAATGTTGCTTCGTGCTAAAATAAAGTCCCGCCATTCTTCTGCTAGAACTTATTTTGTTTTCATAGTTGCAGAAACAAATATGAATGGTCGGGACGCAATCAAAAGTTATTGCTGTAATTGCATTGTAGGTTTAAGAACAGTGGGATGCTGCTCACATGTTATGAGCATTATTTGGTACCTTAGTTACGCTCGCCATGAAGGTATGACCCGACCTGCTCCTTTCTTAGATGAAATAATATTAAGAATCGATTAGGTAATTATATGAACAATAAAATAAATGTAAGTTCTTACATAAACAAAGTTTTTTTATTTACCCACACTCAAAACTCCATCAGCACTTCATCATTCATCATCATCATCAAACTATTGCAGACCGCTGCTGGGCGTAGGTCTCTCCTAAAGCACCCTACTGAATAGGTACAATTATCATGTCAATTTGCCAACTTAATGATAAGTAAAACACTACAAAGATAGCACCAGCTGTCTAGAACATATCCTTTTTCACCAAAACAATGTTTATGTGCCTACACGTAATAATATTTATTGGGACATAACCTCAAAAATAAAACTAGTTATAACTTTTAGGTCCCAACTTCTAAAAATCTAAGAATTTTAAAAGGGCTTGCCTATCGTATTGACTACCAATTAAAACAAAAAATATCCCAAAACACGATATTTTATTAGGTGTACGAAACTCCCATACAACCCTGCCGTTCGCCTTTCATGATTATAGGTCAAAGTTCAAAGACCCTATAGGTTTTGATTCCCTTGTGAAATCGCATAATATGCGACATAACAGTCGATAACTTTTGATCTCGTTGACTTACAAGTTTGATTTTTTCATTGCTCCAAGGGGTAGCAGACCTCGGGGCTGCGGGTCTGTTCGAAAGACATACCGTGGCCCCGGAACACAAAGGGCGATGAAGGAACATGGATGGGTTTTAGTCAGTAAAAGTCTGACACTCCCTCCTGCTCAGCCCAGAGCGGGAGGAGTTATCAGAAGATTAAAAAAAAAGGCGTAGCAGACCTGAGTATTTGGTATTAATTTCAGCTTGATACCGCCACGCATTGCCGAGAAAAGGGGTCTTGACAGACAGACGGACAACAAAGTGATCCTATAAGGGTTCCGTTTTACCGATTGAGATACGGAACCCTAATAAGGACTACACTTATATTTTCTTTCAGTAAAACTCCGTAAATACAATATTTAAGGTAAGGACCTACTTTTCCTTCCGTGTGGCATAGCCGTGGAACGCCCTGTACAAATACGCGAGCGATTTTGAATAAAAAGACAGCACTAACATTAACACAATTCATTTATTTTATAAAACACCCTCGAAACAAATTATCATGATTTTTAATTAGATGAGCAAAAAAATATTTATGTCACCTTGTTTATTGCTTTGTAAGTCCTCCGATAACTGAGGACTTACTGTTGATTATTAAACCTTATTTTCAGTGTCATAAATTCCAAAACATACGAATTTTGATATCAGCATCTATGTTCGCACAATTTTGAACCTTATAACCCTGATTATCTTTACAAATAAATAAAATTGAAGTGACAGTTGTAATATCAAAAGAACAGCTTATTACTGAATGCACATGAAAGTATATACGGTACTTATAAACTAAACAAAAATCATTTTTTTTTCAGTTGTATGTCTGTTTGTGCCGGCTAATCTCCGAATCGGCTGGACCGATTTTAACGGCACTATTACTAAAAAATAGCCGATGTTATAAGGAGTAACTTAGGCTACTTTTACTTTAGAAAAGTAATTAGGGTTCCGCCATTGCAAAAAAATTAAAACCCTGGGAAGTGTTAACAAAATTCGATTGAAGTAGGGTAGTACCTAATATTTTTTAAATAATTTCACGCGGACGAAGGTCGCGGGCAACAGCTACTAAAGTATATTTAATGTATATTAACTCCAGTTCGCGAACTAAAAGTTAATATCTATAGATTTCAACATTTTCAACCTAAAAACTCTCTTTTTAAATCAGACCCAAATCTAAATACAAGGACGTCACCAAAATCGCAACTAATGCCCACCATCTTGTCTTCCAATACATTTCACTGTTCATATCAACGTTATTCAAGCACCTAATGGGCCTACCACACGCACAAGCTTTACCTCGGTTTTGCCTGCGCAAGCCCGTTTGTACACGAAACACCGTGCGTGCGGTTGGTAACACCGTGCGTGTGGTTGGTAATGCACGCACGGTGTTCCGTGTACAAACCGGCTTGCGCAGGCGTGGTAAAGCTTGTGCCGTTGTACGTGTGGTAGGCCCATAAGCGCTTAAGGGGAACTCTGGCAACACAGAATTGCAACTTTTCCATGCTCTGATCCTTTTCTGTGGCTCAAAACCGTCATTTTCTAGCCTAGAGCGAAAAATAAAGCGGGAACATTTGTGAAATCGTAATGAAAAACGAGAGATGACCGCATTAGTTCCGACTTAACCCACGCGCCAAAAGAAGCGTGTATCTTAAGATCTTACTCTTCATGTTTCTTCAAATGTCTATGAAGCCCCGCTCTATGAGCCGAAGAATAACTACAAATACCACAAGAAAACGGTTTCTCTCCCGTGTGAGACCGTTTATGTACTAACATCTGCTGTCTAATATGTGTTGTATATCCACAATCGCACTTCAGATCCTTAGCCTTGTAATGCAAGATCAAATCTCTGAGATCTTTGCCAGAGTAATCACATTCTGTACACTTGTACGGAGTACCTTTTAAATGTATTCGCATATGAACTTTCAAGCTCGCTTTATTTTTGGTGAAATATGAACATTTTGAGCACTGTTCGTACCCTTCTGGTGCCTTATTCTTGTCACATTTTGTGCAGGGTACGTATCTGGCTGGTTTTTTATTGCACGTGTGTTTTGAGGACAGTTCTCGGTCCATCGTGCGGTAGCCGCAGGACATGCAGTTGTAAATGGCTCTTAGTTCTGTAATTTTGATGGTACGTTTACGTTTTTGGGCTGGCTTTGAAGGTTTCTTCTTTGGTTTTTCACGTTCAGTCTCACTGTAATTAAATTTGGTGAATTTGAATTATTTTATATAATTTAATTAATATTTCTTTACAGAATTAAAATCATCAATACAACCCTATAAGTTCAATTAATACAATTGAATGTCTTTTTATGAAATAGTAGTAGAATTCATTGGGATTAAATGCACTTATGAGGGTTTTATTGATGATTCTAATGATTATCAACTCAGTAAAACCATATTGATTACAGTCGCAAATCATATTTTAATGAACATACAACCGGACACTGACCGGAAACTTGCAAAAAACATAAGGAAATTTGAATATTGTGGGCTAACCTGGGGCTTTCACCTAGAGGTTGACTAATATGGCAAACAACATATTTATAGTTTTATTGAAAATAAATTAATTTATAGACAGCGCTGTCGCATTAGGGATACACCTGTAATGATAGTTGTATGAGAGATTTTAATAAATAAATAAATAATAATAAATACATAGCTAGTACCTTGGTATTACTAATTAATGGAATACTTACAAATAATTATGATCACTCAAATGGTACAAGAGAACTGACTTCGTTTTTATTCCAAAGTAACAATGTTCCCTCACAATATCTTCAACGGCTGTATTTTTATTGCTTTTCATTATAACCTCTTCTCTGACTTTCTCCATGTTTTTCAAAACTTCTGAAATGAAAAGATTTGATTTGATTAGTACAAATATTTACTGTTTATCATTTATGTGGTATTGTGGTGTGTACATGTAATGAGGAAAATGTTGTGTACGTTAGATGGCTATTAGAGCAGAGGAAGACTAGTTAGTCTTCCTAAACAATGGATCTTTCTACAGGAATTTTAGATCATCAGGTTTTAGTGATGAGGATAAGTACATTCTTGTTGTAACCTCAAATCATGATTGAAGAAATATAAAATTCACTAGGATCTGCTGTGAATTTGACTAGCATAACTTGAACGTTATACGGCATATGTGACTATACTGTGATAAGAAAACAGCTACATCGACGGATATATCTCATACAAAAAGATTTTGAACAATAATATTCTGCGACTCACGACGAATCGCAGAATATTTGTTATTGTTCAAAATGTGTTACTATGCCTGTATAAGCAGGTAATGATGCAGCGTATTAAATATTGGCTATGTTATAGCACTATTAACATCTTTATTTCTAGTGCTACGGTAGTTATTCAGTTTTGACATTATCTACACAAAAATTCAAAATATTACAGCAATAATACATGAAAACACAGGTTTTTTTTGCTTATTTAGTGGACTAAACTTACCTTCGTTACGTGTGTCGTATTAAGCAGCTGTTATCAGACGAAATCAAGCGTAAAATACACTTTATTTACTCCGGTTGACATTGCAAAAATGCAATTGAATGCAATTCCCGATTTTCCGCAGGTTGCAGAAAGTTATTTTGGTGAAGTTGTCAATTTTGGTGTATCAGAAAATGACAGTACGGTGTGGCAAGTTTATTTTTTTTCTACTAAAAAAGTAGAAAGTAATCAATTGCTAATTTTGCATAAATTATTACATAAAAAGTAAATGTACATTTTTGCAATATTAATTTATATAATATATTAATATTAATTTATAATTTACATGATTTTTCATGATTTTGAAAAAAAAAATGAAAGGAGATGTTTCATTTTTGTATGGGACTCCGGCCATAACATGTACTTTTTATAAAAGCTGGGAAACAAACCTTTGAATAGAATAAAGTAACATTCTTAAAATAATAAATAGTTTTTAAGCACGCAATAAAAATTAAAAATGTTTTGACGTTTGTTGTGACAGCTATGACAGGTTGTAGAGATGACGTTTGCATAACCTAGAAATCGTTATTCGATAATAATTGTACAAAGCAAAAGTCGTAGGAACAAAACATAAATGAGAGAACGTAAAAAAACACTGAAAGCCACGAAAGTCGAAATTAAGTTGAGATGAACGGGACTCGACTGACAGATACTGATGGGTTTTGTCAAAACAAAATGTAATTTCTAATTTCTCGTTCAGAAATATACTACAGAAAAGTAGTACCTATTATGTTTTTTTACAATGAAATCATCACTCTTGCTTATAATAATAGTCGAAAATGATTTGTAAGAGTATAATAATAATTATTTATGACAAGAATACATACTTCTCATATATAACATCCACGTGATATTATGTTTTTATGTGACATAATTTGAGAACGAAAGCAGACTATGCAAACCAGTAAGACGCCATGTCGAATATAATATGGCAATAATTGAGAAACTTACTTTCCATGCACAACAAATCAGGCTTAAATTCTCGAGAGAATATTTTTCCTGAATTCGTTGTATTTTCTTTTCGATAACTTGAAAAAAAAAGAAAAAATGAAACATGTCCTTTATCTAGAATAATTATAAATTGTAAATAAATTATTTATTTTAATAATCTATGCCCTGCCGAGACTTTGATGTGTTTGATGTAGATAGTATCTTGTTGATGTCTGTGGCAAAAAAATAGGTTTAATTGTTGGTAAAGTAACAGTAGGGTGGTGACTTTGCTTATACATTGTAGTTGTTATCAATAAACATCTCGCAAAAAAATGATCCTTCTTACTAATCTAGTTTCATGAAAAACCATTACCGCAAACAAGGAACTTCTCCTGTATCGTGGTTGCGTTTACAAACATTTAAACTCACACTCACACAAACAGCTAAACTCAGAACAACCTTTAGGTGTAGGCCATATAAAATTTGTTCCATGTGGGAATCGAACCCACGACACGCAGCGCAGCAGCCAATAGCCCAACCACTGGGCCATCCGTGCCGTATCTCATTAGTTTAGCAAAGCATGAAATGGACGCTGTAACTGACATCCAACATCAATAAAAAAACACATGTTGTGAAAATATTTTTATTTCCAAATAATTACATAGGTAATCTTTGCATTAATAAATAACTTATCATTATAATACTTAATACATAAAAGTATATCTATACTTTAGTAGTTAATTTTATGCAAAGTTTTCTCACATTTACAGTGCATAGTTTTATATAATAAATAGAATTAAGTAAATAAGAGTTCAATCTAGCACCGATAACTATTAATATTAGGAAAATAATAGAATCATAATTAGCATATCCGCAGATGTGTAAGTCTTATTTTAAAAATAATACTCGATTCACATCCTCTTCTCATACCTCACATTTCGTGAAAATGACTAGACATACATAAATATTAATTACACAGGATTGGTAATAACTTGACCACGAGCTGCAAACTCAAGCAATACGCGTGTTTGCGATAGTGACAACGGAGAAAACAATGGGGAAAGGAATTGTGAAACTAATGGCGATGGCATAGCTGTATTAGTTATTTTCAATTCTTATTGGACTAGCAGTTCGCCTGCGACTTTGCCCGTAAAAGTTGTGATAGCTCGTATAATATGAATGATATAATAAAATTAATAGCCCCTAGCACCCACGAATAATGAATCTTTCTATCAGTGCGATTTTTTTTTAATTGGAGCATCAGTTCCGAAGACTACCAAACTTACATACTTACAAACAAATTTTACATCTTTATAATATTAGTCTAGAAAATAGCGTAACCTCATTGGTTAGACCGGGACCTAGCTATGGACACGCCATCTACAGTGAGCTTCGACCGACCTTCCCCATTGGAAAAACCTGTGTAGAGCATGTCACCTGTAAACGCGACGCGACTTGCAACGCGTTACAACGCACACGATGAAAACAAGTGATGCCCGCGCGTGTCGTTTGATGCAAGTTGCATCACCAAAGGTCGTGAATAGGGCGTTACTTACAATAGAAGAAGCTCGGCATGACACACACAACATAACAGGAATGACATACATAATTTAAGTTAAATTAAGCGGTCATCTTGGCAGCGGCTGCGGCGGCGACGGCGGCAGCCTTCTTCTTGACGGCGAGGGCTGTCCTCTGCTTCGCTTGAATCTTCATTTTCTGACTCTTCGAGAGTTTCCGTTTCTTTTGCTCGTTACTTGCAGCTGTGGGAAAAAATCAAGTTTATTTTTATTGTTTGGTAATAATTAACACTGGCTGGATAATAGCTAAAAAATTAATTTCGTTACATATCCGTGCCGTACAAAAAGTTAACAACACAGAAGAGTTAGGTCACACAACCTGCATGGTCCGTTAGATACGATTTTAATTATGAATGAGGGAGACAATACCATTCCATCATGATCATCTGCGTGGCCTTTTCTCAAATATGTTGGGGTCGACTTTCATTCTAATCGGATGCAGCTGTATACCAGTATTTTACATGGACAATCATACTACATTTCATATTAGACAATACCATTCCAACGAAATTAAAAAGGCAATGCAAACAGAGACGTGATAAACATATAAGGAATATGATCTAACGATTTCAATGAGCGTACAATATCAAGTAACTGTAGTATCATTCAAGAATTTTTAACACTTTACGATAGTTCAACAAATTCTTTGAAAGTTCACGAAAAGCGAATCGGGTGCACGTTAAAATGTTAATGTACGAGTCTCAACCGTGAATTATTGCCAATTCACCGTCAGAATGTTATAGCTATTCGTTTTATCTAGTTACACTTTATTGTGGTTCCGCTAATGTACCGAGAAGGTAAATGCAACTGCTGCTGAAGTAGAACACGGAAAATTCAAATTTACTACATATATCTGCATAGACTTTTCTCAACTAAGTTATGGTTGGCTTCCAGTCTAACATGGAGCGACAGCCTATCTGACCTCCACTCTAATACAACATCCCTTGATAAAACTGGTTGTCAGAATTTCGGGCCACTGACTACCTGTAACGACTGTCAAAGATCTACAAATGACAGCCGGGACCAACGGTTTATTGGTATGTTATGAGAGGTCAGCCATCCACGGACCAACCTAGGCAAGCGGGCTTTACCTGAAGATCGACGCGAGCGGCTGTTATTTTTTAGCTACGCTTCTCGAATAAGAATTTACTACATGTCAATATATGTATATGATAGATAGAGTAGTTACCAGTCTTACTAAGAGGTATAGTGTTACCCAATAACAAGGTAGCGGAAGTTAAATAGGTAGTTGCTTCATGTAAAATACTGGTATTCAGCTGCATGCAGTTAGAATAGAAAAGTCTAGGCATGATGCGATACAATATAAGAATAGTTACCTGCAGCTAAAAGCTGTCTGTTAGCGGCAGTGCGCGCGAGATCACCGAGCGTATTGGCGAGCGCTGCACCGAGGCGGTTGCAGTCCGACCGCGCGGCAGAGTGCGCGCGGAGCGCCAGGGTTGCCAGTCTGGGAAATAGAAAAACTACTAAAGCGGATTGCTGAAAATATTTGTACGGTACTTTTATTTGGATGACATTTTGTCGGCTAGCTGATGCCAGGCTTTGCTGTAAATGTTGCTACATTATGGTTTCCCGGGTAAAAGTGGTAGTACGTTTGGATGCTATTAAACTTTCCTATTTCCAACTTCTTTCTGCAGTCATGATCGTAACACTCATATCAGTTGAACTTGATGCTTTTGGGCAAGCGGTAAACGTTTAAGATAGAAGCGCCAGGGTAGCACACAAATTTGCTTACGTTTTTTTTGCAATTTGCAGGTCAGTGTCAGGCAGTATGTTAAACAAAATGCGATCGTAACTCGTTTGTATTTACATAATTATAATTATTAAACTCGTCAAAACAACCTTCTAAATACATTTAATCCCATTGAATGACTATTTCATAAAAATTCATTCAATGGGATTAAATTACCTGCCTGACACTGACCTTCCACCCTAAGGTCCTTCGCCCACGGCAACGTTTTGTAGCGAAGATGTCGCGCGTTTCATATACGCTGCTACCGCGCCTTAGCCACACTTGCAACGCGCGAAGCGATGCAAAAGCGCTTTAGCATCGCTACTGTATCGATGTAATCGCGAGGCTGTTTCTGACGACATGCATCTCGCAATTGTAGCGTTCACATGTATTTCTGTATCAGAATCGTGGTTATGTGGGCGAAGGTACACAGCATCGCTGCACAAAGTCACGGTGGCCGACAGCTCTAATAACGTGTTTAACAGAAGAGGCACTAACAATTTTGTCCAGGGATCGCTACAAAAAAACTTGCTCACCTGCCAGCCAGGTCTTGCTGATCAGTGTCCAGGTCGCAGGGGACTGCGGTGATGTTCTTGCCCTTCAGCGGCAACTGGAACCAACGAGACTGTGTGAAAATAATGTGATTTCTAGCATTTCTGTCTGCTCTGTACAATGGACATTACAACTAGGGTTAGAAGGATGTTTCGAATAAAATAGTCCTTCGTTTTCGGTTTTGAAACTAAATATACTAATTTTTAACCGACTTCCACAGGTTATCAAGTCGAACAATTTTTTTTTTTTTGTTTGTGTGTTCAGCGATATCTTCGCTAATTGTGAACCGATTTTGATGATTTTTTTAACCGACTTTCTTCAAAAAGGAGGAGGTTCTCAATTCGGTTGTAATTTTTTTTTAATGTTTTTTACCTCAGAACTCCGTCATTTGTAAACCGATTTGAAAAATTCTTTTTTCATCTGAAAGGATATGCTTTCCGATTGGTCCCATAGAAATTTCATCAAAATCGGTTTAGGAATTTGGTTGTTTTCCTCACGTTAATTGTCACATCACGCGATGTCGCGTGCTGGCGCTGTGATGTAAGTCACGCGACGTCGCGTGATACTTGCTAGTTAAATTTGACACACTTCCCGATTTCTGATTGTGCTGAAATTTTGCACGCATGTGTATATCGCGAGACAAAGCAATATTATGATGACATGGAGCTGATCTGATGATGGAGCTGGAAGGTGGCCATACGAACTCTGTAATAAAACGACGCAACGCCGTCGAGTTTGGACTCGTTTGATTTGTCTTCCCAAGTACTGTAGTCCTAAATGGTAACCAGGGTCTGATGATGGAGCTGGAAGGTGGCCATAGGAACTCCATTAAAACGACATAACCCCATCGAGTTTGGGTTCGTATAATTCATCTAGTGGAGTACTTTGTCTCTAGATGGTACCCAGGGTCTGGTGATGGAGCTGCAAGGTGGTCACAGGTAGTCCGTAATAAAAGGACACAATCCCATCGAGTTTGGGCTCGTATGATTCGTCTTGACGAGTACTTTGGTCCTAAATGGTATCCAGTGTCTGATAATGGAGCTGGACGGTGGCCAACACCGTTATAAAACGACAAAACCTCATCGAGTTTGGGCTCGTATGATTCGTCGTGACGAGTACTTTAACTAACTTCTAGTTACAATGTAAAAACTAATTCATGACAAGAATTTGTGTGGTATAACACAGCTACAACTAAAAAGGGTAAAATAAAAAATCTTTCTGCGAAAACGAAACCGACTTCTAAAAAAACACTAAAAAAGTCTAACTTAACTTTACTTTCGGAAGTCGGTGGCAAAAAAGATACAAACAAAGACACCGACTTCCGAAAGTAAAGTTATTTTAGACTTTTTTAGTGTTTTTTTAGAAGTCGTTTTTTTTTGTTTAGAAGCATATTATTTCGCGGTGGTCCCGTTCAAATTTGGTGAAGATCTGGTGCTGATCTTGGGCGATAAACAATGGAACTCTTCAATAATAGACAGCAAATCTGCCGTGATTGCTGCAATCGCTTGGATATTGTTTATACAACACCGTGTCCTCAGAGGGTGTACATAGATGTGTTCAGTACATCCAGACTTTGACAGTTTATGTTAAGTTCTATTTTATAGAGGATAAGCCTATTACCAAGAAGTGTATTGTTAACAATGTAAATTAAATGCACAGCAAATATTTGTATGGGATATTATAACTAAAATAGAAAAATAAAAAAACTTTTTTGCAAAAAAACAAAAGTCACTGACTTCTGAAGCTAAAGTAATTTTTCACTTTTTTGTGTTTTTGAAGTCGGTTTTATTTATTGCAAAAAAGTTTTTTTTTTCATTTTTATTTTCGTATCTATGGATGAAACTGATTGTGCTTGTTGCAAACAATTTAACTAAAATGATAAAGGATAATGGTATTCTTGATTCAAAAATGGACGTATTTACGTTACATTTACACGGCCTACTCGTGCCAGGGCCTCTAGTCTTGCTTTCAATGAAAACTCCGTACTAAGCCGGCACTAGCTGTTTTAGGCCAGTGTTACCAGAGACGTGGGGTCCGATCATAGACATAGAGCATGGACTGAGCGTTAGCCTCCAAAAAGTGACTACTCTGTAGAAAGAGATATAATTATATTATACCTGGGGCAAACCATGGCCGCTCCATTGCTTTGTCTCTCTCGCACTTCATTGTCGATTTTATTTGATACTAGCAGTTGCCCGCGACCTTCGTTTGCGTGAAATAATTATAAAAAATATTACTTTCCCGAATCGAATTTTGTTACCAATTTCAAAGGTTTTGATGTTTTTGCACGGAATCCTAATTATTTGTCTAAAGTAAAAATAGCCTAGTATGACCTTAAACCTTATAACATCAGCTATCTGCCAGCAAAGCAGTAGTATTATGTATTTGTATAGATGTATAGATTGAAACGGAACTTCATTATCTTAAGGAAGTCGGTTAAAAATACCCTTTAACCCAACAGCTAAAGTTGACTGAATATAGCACAGAGTGCACGTAAACAATTACACAAGCTGTTTAAATTACTAACACAAACATATTTACGGATATTTGACGGCTTGACGCACTCGGCACTCCCCGTTATAATTTTCAGTATTTCTGTTCCACTAACTGTGAACACTCAGGGCTGCCAGAAGAATCAGAAATTTTACAAATGCATATCTAATTAATTACGGACTGAGAGCAGCGGCAGCCCAGTGGTGGCGGCCGGCGGCCCCGACTTACGAACAGGAAGTCGTGGGTTCGAACGCAGGCAGGCGCATTACTTTGTGTAATCTATTTCATCACCACTACACTCAAAAACGGGAAGAAAAACATTGTAAGAAACCGGCATGTCCTAGAACCAAACATTCGAAGACATGTGACCAAGCCGCACTGGGTCCGCGTGAATTATAGCCCATTCCCTCTCATAGAGAGGAGGTCTGTGTGCAAGCCGTGGGAGCATTATAGGCTGATTGTTATACTTATATTATGCTGTATTCTATTATCCAAATAAATGCTTATATTAATCTATAAACATCACGTGCCACTATACGCTAATTTCCGAAACCGCGGACCAACCAACAGATTTCAATATTTTTTTGTGAATCTAAGTATGGTTGATCCCACCTTGAAACACAGAATAGTTTTGAACACGATAAGTCGGCTAGGCTAGTCTGCTATAACTATAACAGCAGGACCCATGATATTACTAAATTACACAACTTTTGTAATCTGGCAACCCTATTCAACTAACTGAGAAGTGAAAACAATTTTCGAAGTTAAATTTAGAATTTGAATAAATATCGTTGTATGTTATGTAATGTAACTGGGTGTGTGATTGGATGATGTTGTGTCAGTTCGAGGGTAAATAGATAACATAATATCAACAATATAAAGAGTGTAACAAGACCCTTAACGAAGCCGAACGGCACTTGTTCTCCCCGTCATTGCGATCATTTTTTTGTTCTAGACCATACCTGGGAACCTTCTAGTTACGGAGATATTGGGGGTCAAAGTTCCAACTTTTTCACAAGTTTTTTTTTTTAAATACATGTTTTTAATGTAGAATTTTTACTTTAAACATCTCCCTCCACGACCCCCGTACTATTCAATTCATCTAAGTGTAAGCACAATTTTTTGATTGCGTTTCATTGAGCCCTACCGTAAAACGCGATTTTTCACCCCCAAAAAAAAAGTCGTTTCCCAGCAATAATTTTGCGTAAAGTTACTTAGTTTGATGTACAGAATGCTTGGTTGACGGCTTCGTGAAGGATCTTAATACACCCTGTATAATTATATCGATGAAAAATTTAATCGCGGTTGATCAATCCTGGCATAAGAACGTGGAGCTTGGCACAAGCAAAGAGAGCCCTATACCCAGCAGTGGGTGCAGTCGGGCTGTGGATGATGATCAACTCCAACACAACCTCATACTGAGAATTCCCGAAACCACTAAACCAACGAGGCTGTCGTAGCAACACTACAAAAACTACCACAGCAAAATAGTACAAAAATTACTACAGCACCATCTATGTGATCTATGACACAAATGGAGAACTAACACCAACATTCTAAAAGTCATCCGCGACTTTAGATAATCTACAACAACTACAACTGTTGGGCAGTAGCCCACCAGACACAACACCCGTCTGGTCGGAGGATCCTCTCTTTTCTATGGAGTATTGAGGAACTATAATAATTGTTCCTCACACCCATAAACAGTCATCTGAAAATATATCTATACAAATAAATACGATTTAAGTGTCTGTATGTAATATGAAATGAACAGCTTTTTATTGAATGCAAATGAAAATATATGCAGCACGTAAGTATTATAACAAAAACCGACTTCAAAAACTCAAAAAAGTAAAAAATAACTTTAGCTTCAGAAGTCGGTGACTTTTGCTTTTGTTGATTTTGTTTTTTTGTCACCGACTTCTGAAGCTAAAGTTATTTTTTACTTTTTTGAGTTTTTGAAATCGGTTTAATGTTTTGGAAAAAAGTTTTTAATTTTTCACTTTTTAGTGGTTCACATGTGCTTACCCCTTCACAGCGTACCGGCGTGATGTTATATTATGAACTGGTGTAAACAATAGACAAACATGAAATTTCAGCAATCCCAGTCCATTTGCTATCATTTATTGAGGAGTTCCGTTGCCTATCTCCGAAGTTCTTCATCAGATCTTCACCAAATTGAAATGGGGTCACTCCGAGAAAGTACTCTTCCATAAACTACCCAAATCGCTTCAAGTGTGCCTATAAAATTTGAAGAGTCCTCTCTATTTCCCCAAGATCCCATCATCAGATCCTGAATTAATGATCATGGTACCACCTGGGAAGTATACCCTTTCAAACTAAACAAATATAATCCAAATCGGTCCAGCCATCTTCGAGTAATCGGGGAAAACACAAAAAAAAAGAAAAAAAAAAGGTTCCGACGAATTGAGAACCTCCTCTTTTTTGAAGTCGGTTAATAACAGCTTTTTACTGAATGCATATGAAAACATACACGGCACTTAAAACAAAAACACATTTGTTTCAATTTTTGTCTGTGTGTCCGTCTGTTTGTTCCGGCTAATCTCCGAAACGGCGCGGCCGTTTTTGCCGGGACTTTTACTAGCAGATAGCTGGTGTTTTAAGGTCTAACATAGACTACTTTTATTTTAGAAAAATAATTAGGGTTCCGTGCAAAAAAATAAAACCCTTGAAGTTATTGAGAAAATCCGATTAAAAAAGCGAAGTAATAATTTCACGCGAACGAAGATCGCAGGAAATAATAATCATAGTAAAACAATATAAGATGAAGATTATGAAGTATAAAATTTCTATTTGGGTTTAGAGTCATATAAGGAATACGTGGTAACGTATTCCGTACATGATTCTAAACCTCCTACATGATTCTAAACCGATCTCCTGTCTGGCATGAATGCTGAAATGGACCTTTTTGGCGCAGTCGTGTGGCAAACAGCACTTTTTTTCTTAGTTTTTTATTTGTTTTATTGTTTTATTTTGTATCTGTTTTGTATTATGTGTGCTTATGGAACTGTCGTCAAATAAACTTTATTCTTTCTTTCTTTTCTTTTTCTCTAATCTACCCCTAATCTACGTCGTGGGTCGGTGTCCTCCCTTCCACTATGAATAGTATTTGTAAAACCTATATTTTATTAGTTCAACATACTAACTCGGTGTTTATATTTGTATTCGGGGCTCGCTTTGACCTATTACTTATCAATTTTATTTATTAGGTCGTGACTGCGTTGGCTGGCTAATAAAAAAGATCAGACGTGTCTATGGAATGACATTGACCTGATTCTAATAATCATATTATGACATAGTCTTGGCCATAGCCATCTTAGCCAGTTTTTTTTCTAACATACGTTACTCTTTAAAACATTAGCTATCTGCCAGTAAAATTCCGGTCAAAATCGGTCCAGCCGTTTCGGAGATTAGGCGGAACAAACAGACAGACAAAAAAATGATGTTTTGTTATAAGCACCGTATCTACTTCATATTAATTCAGTAAAAAGCCGTTATTTTGAAATAATAACAAAATAGACACTCCAATTTTATTTATTTTTTATTTATTTGCATAAATTTGTTTAGAAAAACTACAAAAATCTTTACGAAACCTGGGAATAATTTGACTACAATGCATAATTAACTAAACGAGAAGTGGCTTTCACGATAATCTATACAAACGTCATACATTTCAATTTGACGGCTCAAACGTCATTAATTTTTTTTACCCGCGAATTAGTTCTAGACATACAAGACAGCGAGACATAATCAAATCACCATTATCTGTCTAGCCTTCCAAAAGCATATATTGGGGTCGGCTTCCAGTCTAACTGTATGCAGATGAATTGAAGGTCGAAGCGCCAGGGCAGCCCACGAAATTCAACTTTTCCTTTGTTGTCCGTCTGTCTGTCAAGACCCTTTTTCTCAGGAATGCGTGGCGGTATCAAGCTGAAATTAATACCAAATACTCGGGTTTGCTACCCCTTGGAGCAATAAAAAAATCAAACTTGTAAGTCAACGCGATCAAAAGATATGACTGTTTATGTCGCATATTATGCGATTTCACAAGGGAATCAAAACACATAGGGTACTTCCCTTAGACCTAGAATCATGAAATTTGGCAAAAAGCAAGGGCTTACAGCACAAATAGAGGAAACACTCCAAAAAATAAAAAAAGTGGAAAATTAAAGGGTGTCCCCATACATACATAGTTGACGCCAATTAAGATATTTTTAGATAATGGTACGGAACTCGCACTTGGCCATTTTTTTTACAATTTACAGGTCAGTTAAAAGGCTGTATGTTAAACAAAATATGATTCGCGACCATATAACAAATATGGCTTTACTGAGTTATACTTATAATCATTAAAATCATCAAAACAAGCCTCGAAGTTTATCAAATCCCATTGAATGACTTTTTTTATAAAATAATCATTCAATGGGATTACTTCGTCTATACCCTAAATTTACATGAAGCCACTGCCTATCTAAAGGGTGTAACAAGACCCTTCACGAAGCCGAAAGGCACTTGTTCTCCCCATCATTGCGATCATTTTTTTGTTCTAGACCGTACCTGGGAACCTTCTAGTTACGGAGATATTGGGGGTCAAAGTTCCAAATTTTTCACAGGTGTTTTTTTAAATAAGTGTTTTTAATGTAAGATTTTTAATAAAGACACTTCCACGACCCCCGTAGCATTCAATCAATCCATCAGCACAATGTTTTGAGTGCGTCACATTGAGTTCTACCGTAAAACGTGATTTTTTATCCCAAAAAAAAAGTCGGTTCCCAGCAATAATTTTTGCGTAAAGTTACTTATTTTGATGTACATAATGCTTGGTTGACGGCTTCGTGAAGGGTCTTGTTACACCCTGTAAATGCGCAGCCCAGTATCTGTGTTGGCAAGAGTGATCGTTAGACTTTCGGGTCTCTAGTCTCTACTGACTAACTGACTACCAAAAATCAAAATATTTTATTTCACATAGGCTTACATGGGCACTTATAAAAAATCGAGAAAAGGTGCACGGTTCGGGTTGATCGTTTCCTATGGAGAAGAACCGGCAAGACACTCGATGGTTACTCTTTTACTAGTAAGGACTGTCCAAGATATAGAAATGGCCTCTGGGACCAACGGCATAACGTCGGTACTTTCCGAAGCAGACCCCCTCTAGATATAATCAAATCGTTAATCCAACACCAATTTAGATTTTACATAATATTTAGTTAGTTAGTTTATTTTAAACTAACTATTGCCCGCGGCTTCGCTCGCGTTTTTGCCGGAAATTATCCCACGGGCACGTTGTAAATATAGCACTCGGGGATAATTGACTTCTTTATAATATTAGTATATATCATTTCAATAAATATCTTAGGATATATCACAGTTTTAAAATTACTCCGTAGAAAAATAATGATCAAGGACCGCGCGTGTTTTTTGAAGCCATTTTTTAAGTTTGCTGCTAGGTTATTTACCTTACCTAAGTTAAATCTACCCCAATTTCGACCCCAATCTTCGATTCTTCAAAGACGATCACTAACGGCACCTCTATTTACAAACAAAGCTTACCTTAAAGCTCTGCGGGCATATCCCGAACAGATATCTGTCGAGCGTCTGTTTGAGTTCATCGGCGAAGACGAGCGCCGCTCCCTCGTGCAGCTGTGGGATAAACAAACAATGAATTAGTGTGTGTTTAGGTCATTACGGAAGTTTATTGAAGAGGAGAATTACGTGTGAAATGTGTGAATTCACTGTTCGTTGATCTTTGAGTGATAGGTAGGTACGGCAGCATTCTGAAACATAATTTTGGAGCTCAGTCTGTGTCTGTGAGGAGAGCAGCGGTGGCCCAGTGCCCCCGATTTACGAGCAGTAAGTCGTGGGCTCGAACCCAGGCAGGCGCATTACTTTGTGTATTTTATTTCATCACCACTGCTCTCAAAACGGTGAAGGAAAACATCGTAGGGAAACCGGCATGTCCTAGAACCAAAAATTCGAAGACTTGTGACATCTACCAACCCGCGCTGGCGTGGTGGATTATAGCCCATTCCCTCTCATAGACAGGAGGCCGTGTGTCCCAGCAGTGGGAACACTATAGGCTGATTATGCAATGCTATGCCGTCTCTGTAACTTCAAAGTTCATTGCTGCGACTTTGAAAGACTTTTTAAGTTACGGTCCTCTTTTCAGACATGAGTTCTGATTTTCGAAGAATGCGTTACATTTACACTAATATTATAAATAGGAAAGATTTGTATGTTTGTAACGAATAAACTCAAAAGCTACTGGACAGATTTCAAAAATTCTTTCACCATTAGAATGCTACATTATCCCTGAATAACATAGGCTATATTTATTACAAAAAAATATTCAGGGGCCCGGATTATTGGAAAATAAATGTCGACCCCTGATGGACGTGCCGCCAGTTATGAAACTGGCTGGCTAACTAACTGGGTCTGAGCAAGGATATTTAGTAGGTATTTATTAAAAAAAACTCATTATACAAGACCCTTAACGAAGCCGTCAACCAAGCATTCTGTACATCAAACTAAGTCACTTTACTCAATAAAGCGGGCTTATAACATTGTGCTGATGGATGGATTAGATAGTGGGTCGTGGAGGTGTTTAAAGTAGAAATCTTACATTAAAAACATGCATTTAAAAAAAAACGTGTGAAAAAGTTGGAACTTTGACCACCAATATCTCCGTAACTAGAAGGTTCTCAGGTATGGTCTAGAACAAAAAAATATATCGCAATGACGGGGAGAACAAGTGCCTTTCGGCTTCGTTAAGGGTCTTGTTACACCCTATAAATAAGAAAACTTATGCCGTTTATAGCAACTTCGATTGCTATATATTAATTTAAGTGGCTTTGTCCTAGGTGGTCAAATAGGAAAGCAAACACATTCATTTCATTTGAATTTAATCGGCCGTCGAATCATTTTACGGCCTCTGCGAATTTTATTGATTGTTAACTCATAACCTTTATGATTTACGTGTTTTAGCACTAATTGCAATGGCACTTAATTTGTCGATAAAAGTCGGTTATGCGTGTGAGGTAACTGCTAAGATGACGCGTAGGTAATAGAGAAGTATGGAAGATTCTCGTCTTGATCCCACAGTGATGTCAACAATCATTGCACAGCGCTTACTATTTTTTTTTTTGTATGTGAAACTACAGTTACCAATTACGTAGTTAGGTACTTAAAGGTGGCGGTTCGCGCCGCGACAGAGACAAGCGACCGAGACAGGAGACCGCGACCGAAATGGCGACCGAAGACCGCGACCGTCACTTGACGTTAGGCAATGTATAAGCGACAGTTCGCGAGCGAGACAGAGACAGGAGACAGAGACGCGAGACAGGAGACAGCGAGACTGTCGCTGTCGCTGTGTGCCCGGACCAGTAGTGTCTCGTGTCGCGCTCAAAAAGCACATGTAATCAAACTGTGTATTATTCAGCCGAAAATACGTCCTGAATATATCTTCATCAAACATTAGGTGCTTGTTCACTAATAGCGAAAATGATCCTTCTTGGCCTCTAGTTAAATATGTATAATTCCTTAATAGGTAAACTTCTTTTAGTTTTGTATTTGTAATAATAGAATAAGAGCAAATCGTCGTCTTCTTCTTCCTCCAATAGGACTTCTACTACTTGGTTTTCCATCACGACACAAACACAACTGACTACATCGACAGACTCTCCGATACCTACTGATTGACGTCTCGATCGCGAAGGGACTGAGACACTTGTCGCGGTCTCCGGTCTCGGTCTCGACCTACAGTACATGCAGAAGAGACCGAGACGCTTGTCGCGGTCTCCGGTCTCGGTCTGCTGTCACGGTCGCTTGTCTCTGTCGCGGCGCGAACCGCCACCTTTAGGCTTCCATGCTTTATTTAGTTTAGATGCGTGGATTGAGTGAGGAATAATATGAAAGGAGTAAATGATAGCGTGACGATTGACAGGGGAGAATGGAAAAAACAAAACGGACAAGTACGAGTTCCACTCGCGTGGAGAGGATTCCGTACGTTAATTATCTAAATTCTGTAACCTGTTTTAAATCTGACCCAAATTTGTTACTATAGATTTCTTAAAGGTTTTGTTGTATAGACAAATAATATTTTTTTTTTTTTTTTTTTCGAAATTTTCGGCCTTTTAGTTTCGGAGTTAAGTGGTAAATTTTTGCCTTCTTAAATAACGTCAAAACTATGTATTTTTAAATACATAAAAAAAAACATTTGTTAAATAACACGATATTGTTTGCAAAATTTTTGTTTTTCATTTTCTAATTAACCCCCCAAAAGTAGCCCCATATTTAAAATGCATTAATTTACGTTACACGTCCGTCTTTGGGTCGACTTACATACGTGTACCAAATTTCAACTCAATCGGTCCAGTAGTTTCAGAGTAAATTGGCTGTGACAGACAGACAGTCACGCGAGCGGTCCTATAAGGGGTTCCGTTTTTTCCTTTTGAGGTATGGAACCATAAAAACGTGTTAATAAACGTGTCCTAAGGTATAAATGCAGGAAGATGATTATGATGCCCGGGCAACGACTAAAACGCCTCATTACTGTGCTAATCAGGATGTTATGTAAATGTCATTCATCTGCGCAAAACCAAACACTCTCATAAATGTTTCCCGTAATGTTGCTTTGCTTTGAAATATAAACGTAAACAGCTTTGTAAGACGTAAATTGTAAACGACGTTATTACCGACGTTAAGATGAAAGAGTGCTTTTTAGGCCTACGTACACACAGGCGATTTTTTAGGTAAAGCGCGCTTTACGGATAATAATCGCAAATCAGAGATCAATACCTACACTGGAGTCGACTTCGTTCGAAAAAAATCGTTTACGATTTCATTTCGCATTTAAAAATCGCAATGGTTTAATATCGTAGGTCGTGTGGAAGCGTCAGGGCAGCCGGCGAAGTAAAAAATTTCTTACGTTTTTTGCAATTTTCAATGAAACCCCTTAAGTTCATTTAACCCCATTTAATAACTATTTCATGAAAGAGTCATTCAATGGGGTTAAATGAACTTGGAGGGTTGTATTGATGATTTTAATTATTATAATTCTGTAACTACATACGTGTTACGGTCGCGAATCATATTTTCATCAACATACAACCTGACACTGACCTGTAAATTGCATAAAACGTAAGAAAATCTGAATTTCTTAGGCTACCCTGGCTGCGATTTCACCTTATAGTGAAAATTATTATTGCACACTGGAGGAATATTGTGGTATAATGGAGAATCCAGCAGAGCGCATATCCCAGTGCGACAAAAAAAGCACTTTCTGATCAAAATCACAAAGTGCTTTTTTATGTGCGCGATAAAATAAATCGACGAGTAGAAAAAATTACATAGTGTGCAGATGAGGGCTAACAATTACTTCAAGAGTTAAAATAGTGAGAATGTGTGGTTTCTTTTCATTTTTAGTCAAACAAACATGCTTGCTATTCTTGTATGTTATTGTTTAATTTTAGCGCGCTCACTTTTGCGTTGGTATTTGTCTATTGTCAGCACTCAAAGGTTAAAACATGATTCACTTACATGTGTGTTCAAAATTTTGAATACACATCTATTTTTAATTTTTACGTTTTTTTTCTTCATTTCAATTAATAGCTTTTTCATAGACTAACTAAGTTGGGGTCGGCTTCGATTCTAACCGGTTGCAGCTGAATACCAGCATTTTACATAGCGATTGCTTAACTGACCTCCGCAACCCAGTCAGTACTGGGTTTAGACTTACGGGCCAAGGACTGTCTTTGCAAAATACTTGAAGATGTCTAAACATAGGTACTTCTTACGATAGGACGGGATTAAGTGAACAATACAGTAATCTACTTGCATTAACCAAAACTGGTTAGTGTCGGTACAAGTGTAAAGTGTCATAACTTGGCAATTATGTCAGTTTGCTTCAAGGCGGAACTGAGACTTGGGATCACAGAGCATCTTAGATATCTTGGGATCATATAATATATACTAGGACATTTCTTCGTAAACTGGTCTCAAAGTGACAATTGATAATATTATAAAAAAATACTGCGGTAACCATTTTAAAATTTTTAACGTAAGGAATTCATATTATTATCCTAATGATGATTCTGCCAAAGCGGCCATCTTAGGCACCGTGATAGCATCTCTAAATATTATCCTAAAAATCTCTTTTAACACTAAATATAAAATATTGTATGTACGTGCATATTGGCTATTTGCGGGTAATTTAATGTTCTATGAATGACAAAACAAATTGATTAAAAAAATATTATTCTTCTCTTCAAATAAAAACGCGACATTTACATCGAATATGTCAACAACAGCGATGTAACATTAAAATTATTAGATTTAGAAATTATAAAAAAAAATATTTTTATCTATAAGAATTCAATATTAGTAGAAAATTATTACAGACAGGTGGCAACACAGTTTTTTTTTTATAACGAGCAAGAGTTGAGCCAAAGCAACTATACACTACAGACAATATCAATTTATAAAAATAGGTTTCATTTGTAATGACTATTTCATCTGTTTTCTAGATTTTAAAGTGTTTGAGAGTTGTTGCATAATTTCTCAACAGCCTGTTCGCTATTCATCATTGTCTTCAAAGAGTAAATTGAGGAAGTTGTATTTTGAAAGTAAACGTTAGTGTAATAAATAAATGCTGTGTACGTAGTAAGCGCCATCTATCATCTTTTCACTGTAGTGCTTCTCGGCTCATTGCCACGATACGCTTGCGTTAAAGGTGGTGAAGTTGTGGTCATTAGCGTCTTTCTATTCATAAAATATGAGGTAACAAGCAGAAATAAATGTTTACCATTCACATTAAGGTGGAAGCGCAGGGTAAGCCCGCGAAATTCGAATTTTCTTACGTTTTTTGGCAATTTGCAGGTCAATGTCAGGTTGTATGCTGATGATGATATTTTCATGAAATAGTTACAGAATAGGGTTAAACGAACTTAGAGGGTTGTATTGATGATTTTAATGATTATAATTCTGTAACTCCATACGTGTTACTGGCGCGACTCATTTTTCATCAACATACAACCTGACACTGACCTGCAAATTGCAAAAAACGTAAGAAAATTTGAATTTCGCGGGCTACCCTGACGCTTCCATCTTAACCAAAACTTCGGTCAGAGTGTCGCCTTCATACAGAAGCTGTACTAGATTGGAGATATTATTATCCTTTTAAAAAGTCTATTTGTCAAATGATTGCTGTCAAGACTTTACCCATCATCATGACCAATTTAAGTGTGCAGTTCAAGGTGGCGCTGCTTTTCAAGCAAAAATGCATCGATATGTTTTGCCACCTGCTAAGATAAGTTGGTGGAAGTGTACAGTCAAACGCATGCCTTGAGCTGGCCAGCGCAGTGCGAAGTTTTAATGGGGGCTATCGCGTATGAATTCGCCGCTAGAGGCGCTAGTGACTACACACCAGTGTTGCCAGGGCCCTTGAGTCGTAAGTTACGTTTCGTTTCCTGAAATGTTACATTTTTGCTGTAAAAGTTACATTATTGTTTTTTTTTTAATTTACCTACCTCTTTTTGGGGTCGGAGGAAGGAGGCAAATTGATGTCAATAAAATGGCGAAATGTAAAGGAATCTATGATGTCTAATGGTGTATATAGTCTTATGATAAAACAGACAGTTTAATTTGTTCGCAGCGCCATCTTCACTGTTGTTACTATCTAGTCTAGCACCAAACTTATTCTATTCTAGTTTAAACCAAAACTACGAGGTTGTGCATCTGTTAGTTTTACACTGAACTAACTACTATATAGTAATATAGTATATTTATTTGCGTAAAACATGGTATACAAAGGTGTTAGGTACAAATTTAAATGGCACAAACATGTTTAGCTAGGATAAGACCAAGCATGCAAAATTTAAAAGACAGGTATTTAGGTAACCAATGAGGCATCAGCAATGAATTACAAACAATTTTTTTTATCTATAAATTCTTTTAAGCTATAAAAACTATATTCAAGTAACCATTTATAAAATTTAGTTTTAAATAATTTTGTATTTAATATTTTAAAATGCCTCGGTATTTTATTATAAATGCGCACACACATTGCTAGGCAGTTGTTATTGTATTTAGCTAGCCTAGGTAAATCATTCAACACTAATTTATAGGGATCTCGTCTGTTCCGAGGATTCACATCATTTGCAGTCTTAAATAATTGTTTGTTTTTCATTACAAACATACATATTTCGTAAATGTAAAGTGACGGTAATGGTAACAAGCCAAGTTTCTTAAATATCGGTTGACATGAGTCGTCAGGTTTAAGTCCACAAATTGATCTCATGCACTTTTTTTGGGCGATGAATGCTCTTCGGAAGTCGGTGCTATTACCCCACATTACAAGCCCATAACGTAGCACCGATTCGACATAGGCTTGGTATGATATTACAGCAGTTTTTATATCAGTTACATTTTTGACTTGTTTAAGTGCGTATACAAATTTATTGATTTTAGTGCTGACATTATCTATGTGTTCCTTCCAATTAATATCTTTATCTATTATTACACCTAAGAATCTTGTATGCGTTACTTCTTTGATTTTGTTAATATTGAGTTTAATGTCATTTTTATAATTATTTGGTTGATTAAATTGAATGAAAACTGATTTATCTAAATTTATCTTTAAATGGTTAATGTCAAGCCAATGCAGTAAATTGTCAATTGTATTATTAATATCAAGCTCATGATCTAGAACGGTATTATGTTTTTTGTTGGATGTCACTATAATAGATATGTCGTCGGCAAATAATATGCATTTATGATTAGTTATTTTTATGATGTCGTTTATGTAAATGAGAAATAATATTGGGCCCAGTAATGCTTATTATGTTTATATTCGGATGAGTAGGATATTATGTCATTATTTTCATTCTTCTTATACATTGTCACACGTTGTTTTCTATTAGTTAAATAGGACGCTAGCCACTGGAGTGCCGGTCCTCTAATCCCAATAGCTTCTAACTTATGTAGCAATATATCGTGTGACACCAGATCGAAGGCTTTAGATAGATCAAAAAAAAGACCAGTAGTCATATAATTATTATTAATATTTGAAAGTATAATAATAATATAATAATAATATATCATTTATTTCAGGTGACTAAGACCCATAACATAAATACCTTAAAGACTATCATACATATTTATAAAAACCAGAAAAAAAAAAAACAGAAAATATAACTATTTTACACGAAGTGACGGCGTCGTGTTGCGCTGCGTGGTGCCACGTAGCCTTCCGCGGAAACGTCGATACATGACACCCTTCGGCCAAAACTCTTCCTTGAGGAAGGTCTCAATATGATGAGTCGAAACTCGCACCACGAACGACTTGAAATTCGTGTTATGGCGCGACTCCAACTTCTCCACCCTCAAGGTCCAGCTGGTCTTCGATCGGACATACTCCACGATCTCTTCAACCTTCGTGGTGTGGTGTAGCCGGGACACATAAAGCTGCGTCGTTGGTATTGCCGGACGCAGCCCATTGGGTCCTGCCAGTGCGGTCCCGCACTGGTTCCGACTAGGGGGCTTGTTCCTCTTCTTCCTCTCTACCTTCACGAAGCCCTCCTTGTCACACGTGCCCGTAGCTGGGCCTTGCTGTTTCGAAGCCCTGTTGGCAGGTTCACAGCAGCTCTTCTTTTCCCCCTTCTTGGCCTGCGACACAGGTTTGTGCGTGGCGACGATATCAGCGTAGGCACGTTTAGGGGTCAACGTACCCACACAAGTCAATGTTTCGACCGGCATAGAGTCAGCGACGGCGGCGGCGCAAGTTGCAACGCGTGCAGTATCAGCAGCGGGTGACGTAGTAGAGCTCGCCGACTCGAAACTGCCGACGCTAGCATTTCTTGCTTCGCGACACGTGCTCACGTTGGTGGCGTCAGGTGACCTATTTACCGTAACGGCGCTGCGCAACAACTCCACTTCGGCACGTAGCTCACCAATGGTGTTATTCGACATCTCCAACGTGGACTGCACCTCGGCCAGGCTTGCCTTGAGAGTTGTGATGTCCTTCAGCAACCTGGTGACGTCGACGTGGTCAAACGTGACGGGGGGCAGCTTATGAAGCTCCTTCGCCACAAAAGCGGGCACGTCGTCCGGGTCGGTGCTCTTCATCAACGTGATGATGTCCTGCACACACTTCTGGCCACCATCCCTCCGGCGGGACTGCATCTGCTCGACTTTGCCGAGCGACTGGAACAGCAGCAGCTTGGCACTGCTGATCTCCTCCTCCTTGAAACTGGACTTGCAGATCTGCAAGATGCTGACTTCGTCCATGTAGTCGATGGCATGTTTGATGAACGCCAAGACTTCGTTGGCTATGAGTGGTTGTGAACTCATAACGACGACAACCGGGCAACGGCTAAAGCCGCGCGACACGTGAATATAATATTCGTACCGAGCAGCGCAAACACGTCCGCACTCGACCGCGCATTGCGTCGCATGCACATATAGCTTGCATTTATAGCTTGCATAAGAGAGAAAATAGCCAACGATGTGGATTTGTTCTTTTGGAATCCAAACTGCTTGTCACTTATAATTTGAAATTTATTGCAGTAATTAATTAATATTTTATACATACATTTTTCATAAATTTTAGACAGAATGGGTATTAAAGTTATAGGTCGGTAATTATTGATGTCACATTTACATCCCTTCTTGAATAAAGGCTTTATTATGGACAGTTTTAATTTATCCGGAAAGGTTCCATTGGAAAATGACATGTTCATTAAATGAGTGAGAATATCAGATAGTTCATTACTACAAACTTTTATAATTTTTGTATTTATTTCATCATACTATAATATTCGATACATAGAGAACCCTCATAACGTACTGTTCTACTAAGTGGTCGTACACGGGCTCTGTTATTAAAGGGCAAGAACGCCTCAATGCAAAAAAGCATTACAAATCTCGTTGTTCTGAAAAGTTACGAAAATACCCTAAAATTTAAAAATTACTTACATGTTACGCGAGGGGGTCAAAAGTTACGAAAAATGTAAGAAATGTAACCTTCTGGCAACACTGCTACACACCGCACTAGCGGGGGCACCGAAATGTCAGATGTCATACATTGTGCGTGCTGTTTTAACACGTATTTTTACAAATATTCACGATAATGGTCTAGATTGTGCCATTCCTGATTAATTATGACTAAAAGATTTCAAGTAGCAACTTTGAATATTAATTTTCAGTACTTGGAGTTAAAGTTATTTTTAAATGTTTCTTGCTTGCTAATTTTAGGGAGAAAAATTTTTATTGTAAAATATGAACCTGAAGTTTACACTATGTTGTTATACATAATAAAATACACTTTTTTAAAGTTGTTGGTACTTTAAAGTATAAAATAGAAATATTAATAGGATCTTAATCGACAGTGGCGCCATCTGGCGAGCTCAAAAACGATAGCCCTCATTGAATTGGGGTCATGACACGACACATTTATCGATGGCGTTCGACGGTTTGTCCGTACGAATAGCGCACAAAGTATCGGAGTGTATTCATCGCGTCGCGTCGATGGGAGAGGATGCGTATGCCGCCGCGCGCCGCCGCGCGCCGTCTACGTTTTACAGGCTTTGTTACCATTGGTATGCGGCCTATTGTAGGTACGATTTACTGCTAAACCATGCGTATGTTGGACTTAAGTAATTTTTCCCACAAGCCATTTCAGCAGAGGGCAGATTCCCAATCGGGAAGATTTACTCCCACCTCGTAAAATGAGACTACCTCGACGGCACAGCAGAAGGGTGTGGGGTATGGACCTGTGTTGCAACATTTGTTTCATCTCCTATCCTACCCTCTGAGTCTCAAAACAAGCAGGCCAAAGTCAACTGGTGCTGCCACCGACGACGACGTGAAAATGGCGAAGTTTTGGGCCAACAATGTAGGTATTAACGTGTCAAAGACAAGGAGAGGTAGAAGCAGAGAGTCTTTAAAATCACTGCATGTCAAGAAATAGCGCTGATCATGACCTACACAATAAAATAGAGACAATGGACGCTTAAATACACCATTAAACGATTCAATGAACTCGTAATTCTCGCGACAATATCGTTTAACTGTCACTCATCATTCTAAACAATCATTGCGGCTGCCAGAATCATCAGTTGTTTTGGCTCCCTACATATTTAAATGACTGCATGCATTCCTTCAAAGATTTGTTTCACGTTTGACAACAGCAACCGAAAAACAACCTTGCCGCAATGACCATAAAGATACCATTATGTAGTGTTTATAATGTACTATTTATACATATTGTATTTATACCATTTTGATAGTGATGCCCAATCTATACATCTACAATGAATAAAATGGAAGTTTCTTTTTGTAATTTCAAAATAACAGCTTTTTACTGAATGCATATGAAAGTCGGTCTGTCTGTCTTGTTTGTTCCGGTTAATCTCTGAAACGATTGGACCGATTTTGCCGTGACTGGCTGGTTTTGTCTTACTGCCAGATAGCTGATGTTATAAGGAGTAACTTATGCTACTTTTATTTTAGAAAAAGGATTAAGATGCCGTTCAAAAAACAAAAAAAAATACCGTTGAATTTGTTAACAAAATCCCATTCAAATATGGAACTAATATTTTTATTATAATTTCACGCGGACGAAGGTCGCAGGCACAGCTAGTAGATAAAATATAAAGACTGTAGATTTAGTATTGTGTCGTACTTTTTGATCTTGGCACAAATGAGCGCATTACCCTACTGTTTTCATTTTTGGCATTGACTGACAGAACGTCATTGTAACTTCGCGTTTGATGGCCGCCCTTACTTTTCTTGGACAATTCTTAGATTGGTAAAGTAGACAACACTAAAATAGTTTCATAATTTCATCGATGGATGAATCATTCATTTAACTATTTCAAACGTAGGTAATGTGTTTCGCTACGCCAAATTGAGGTTTTTTTACCATTTAGTCAATATTGCCTTGTATTTTTTAAGGATCAGCATTAATTTTGTCTTTTTCATTGCGTACGTAAGCTTATGGACCAATCATGCAGCAGGTATAGTCCATTCCCAGTATATTTACGGTTAGCTATGAATTTAAATCGTGCTAATAATTAATATATAAGGTCCCATTAAAATAGATGGACAAATTTTAACACAGCGTTCAGTACGTTTAACCAAAGATATCCAAGCAAAAAAAAAAACACAGATTAAAGTGATTTTATTTTGACCTAATGTATGTGTGTATTCTATTATAATAAATTGCCGGTGGCAATTTATTATTGTAGGTCAAAATAAAATCACTTTAATCAGTGTTTTTTTTTGCTTGGATATCTTTGGTTAGACGTACTGAACGCCGTGTTAAAATTCGTCCATCTATTTTAATGGGACCTTATATATTTACAAAAAAGGACTAATTAAAAAATGGTAGGTATTGTGTTGGCTAACGTAACGTAAGATTTGAATGAAAAACAAAAATAAATATTATTTCCACAAACCTTAGCGAACTTAATGGCTAGCGGAAATAATCAGTGAAAAGACAATTTCAAAACGCTCAAAAGTCTCAAAACATATGATGTTCGACAGAAAACTCTGACAAAAAAAGTTTGTTTATGTGTCTATGCCAAATGTTGGCTCGGAATCGGAACTCGGAAAACTAAAGTCGAGTTTTCTAGGTCAATAGTCAAGTACACTGTACGTGTCATTGCCAGAAAACTCAGACATACATTGTTTCATAATACGATGCGTCAATACAAGTTTCACGAAAAAAAACTTACTCGAAATAACAACTGATTCATTCCATAACCTAAAATATAATTAATTTCCCGCCATTTCTAAAAACCACAACCTTGACGGCAGCCTGTATTAGCTTTTATAAATATTACGCACAGGTATAAATTCATACAGCCAATAATACGATAACCTACCGCTCGATAATGTTCGCATGAAAGTTTGTGTTGGCATGACGCCAAAATGGCGCGATAATATATGTTCGCTATTAGAAGATTTGTAATAACAGTCTATACGTACGTTGTTAAAATATAATTGTAGCTGGAAAATGACGATTCGAGGTTTTGTCATTAAAAAGGATGGTTCATATTAGATAGTTTTGACGGAAAATCTAGTAAAAATACATTTTTATTGTGACTTAAACTTCCGGTTTCGAAAAATAAAAGAATGGTTTAAACGAATCATAAAAATCTTGAAATTCTTACACCCGTACAGTGGCGTAGCGTGGGTATCGGCTGCCCGGGGTGGAAGACACTTTTTCCGCCCTCTTAATTAGGTATTTCAATTTAATGTATAGGTACTATACTATTGTATATACAGCGTGTAACAGAAAGGGTATAATCATATGGAATACTGTGGTACAGACCATCAAACTGAACAACTTTCTCTATGGGACCATCATCGAAATCGTAAAAAAATAATCAGCTGTCCCATACATTTGGGTCGAGTAGGTATTGAAATTTTGTATAGGACAGCTGATTATTTTTTTTTCTTTCTGTTACATGTTGTATATATACATTAATTCTAGAGATCTTTTCGGCAAGAACAGTGATCATTATTTTGCATTATACGGGTTAGATTTTCAACCGACTTCAAAAAGGAGGAGGTTCTCAATTGGGATGTTTCTATATTTTTTTTGTTTGTTCGCCTAAAACTCCGTCGCTTACCAACCGATTTGAAAATATATTTTTTGTTGGAAAGGTAAAGGGGTAGGTTTCATGGGACTTCCCAAAATGTCCCATGAATTTTATCGAAATCGGACAAGCGGTTTTTGAAAAATCAAACAATCTAAAAATTTATCAACGTTGTCTACACCGATTACTCCGAAGTTTCTGGTCCGATTTCGATGATTCTTTTTTTGTTCGATGCAGTATACCTGCCGTTTGGTTACATAAAAATTTCATTTAGTTTGGTTCATTAGTTTTTATTTTATGAGAATTTTTAGCTTATCGTGTACATGGGCGATGTTACTACCGGTGCTACACATTACAAAATTCTAGTGCACATGTAAGAAATTATTAATAATTTCATAACCACTACACGTACTTATTTGCACAAAAATCACAGTTACGTAACAGTGTGAACTAAACAACTGAAGATACATAAATAAAACTTTCTTTGAATTGTTTGTCAAAGCATCACGTACTTTCTTAAAGGGATTATAACTTATAAGTCATAAACAATCCAAGCACAAAATATAATACGGGGAATCCCCACAAGTCAATATAGACGGTATTGCCATTCCATTACAAAATATCATTCAAAGAAAGGGGATTCCCCGAATTCGTCACAGAATAAGTAATGAAAAATTCCGTGCTCTTTTCAATCGGTCCGAATTTATAGTTGCGTTAAAAATATGAAATGGTTCATGTTTTACAAAATATATTCTATTATTTCACGCCACTGCATCCGTATAAAACAAGTCAAAGTGATTACTCGAGTAAAAGTATTTTTATTCTGTAAGTAGTTTAGTATATGCTTGAAGTTGGAGCTGTCGAAAGTTTAGCTTTGCTTTCTTTGACGGTTCCTATTTCGTTCAAATTCTTGTCTATTGCATAGAAGTGGTTGCATAAGTAATTACTTAAGGTGGAAGCGCAATGGTAGCCCGCGAAATTTAAATTTTCTTACGTTTTTTGCAGGTCTGTTTCAGGTTGTTTGTTGCTGAAAAATGAGTCGTGCCAGTAACACGTATGTAGCTACAGAATTATAATCATTGAAATCATCAATACAACCCTCAAAGTTCATTTAACCCTATTCTCTAAATATTTCATGAAAAAGACACTCTTTGGGATTATATGAACTTGGAAGGTTGTACTCCATACGTGTTACTGGCGCGATTCATATTTTCATCAATATACAACCTGACACTGACCTGCAAATTGCAATAAACGTAAGAAAATTTAAATTTCGCGGGCTACCCTGGCAATTACTTTATAGAACACTTTGTACAGTGTTCTATATTCTTTTTGTAAATCTAGCGCAAAAAAGACTGACCATACTTTGAGATAACTTTGCTTATATTATTTTAAGATTTCATGCGAATACACACACATTATATTCTGTGACGATTATTGATGATATTTGTATGTAGCGGATCATACGAAGAAAATGGGTTGTCATCATCATTCTCTCGCCCTTATCCCAAGATATTCGTGGTCGGCGCAGCATGTCTTCTTCTTCCATACTTCTCTATTACTCGTCATCTCAGCAGACACCTCCTTTCTAGCCATATCATCCTTCACACAGTTTATCCACCGTTTCTTTGGTCTTCCTCTACTCTTATAGCCATCTACATTCATACTCTACATTTTCCTCATTCCTCCGCATCACATGCCCATACCACGACACTCGATTACCACACAACTTTTCAGTCACCGGCGCCACTTTCAGACTTCCTCTTAGGTACTCATTCCTTATTTTATATATTCGCGTTACACCACACATCCCCTTTAGCATTCTCATCATATCATACAATGGCTGATTTTTTGGAAATAAAAAGATACTAATAGTTAATTAAAATCTAACTGAGCAGCGACGGGCCTAAAACCAAGTATAGTCTCTCAATAATCGTTGATACTATAATTACACAATGCATGTATCCAAACAGATTTTGTCTAAGACCTCATTTTTTTTAAATTTTTGTCTGCGAACATTTACGGTGCAGTTTTGTTTACATTTTTCAATGATTAAAAGATCTTTTAAATTCTGAAGATCAATCGATTGCTCGAATATTTCAATCTGTCGTTTGATCATGGGTCCATTAGTTTAAAAGGGTAACCATGTAACGGATTCACTATTAAAATAAACATTTAAAATGCATGCTTTTGTTTTGTTGATACACTCAGCTTAGATATGAGCTTGAGTAAAGCGCCTAGATTTCCTTAGATTTTCTATGTAGGTAACACTCATTGGTAACACCGTCTTTTACTTTTTCCTTCGCATGTGACTAAAAGAGTGGAAGACTAAAAGGGGGGGAAGATGGTGAATAATGACTATCTTTTACGCAAATTCAGCCTAATAAGGAACGAAGCAACCTGGAGATCAAACCCAGGACCATAAAACTGTCAATCGGGCACAAATACAAGATACTGAAATTCAATTCAATTCAATTTATTCACAAACAATTTACATTGTGTTTGAAATAACAAAATAATAAGTAATAAAAATAGAAAATAGAAGAAAAAAAAATCAAGAAAAAATCCAAGTATACAATCTTATTAGATACTAGCTGTTGCCCGCGGCTTCGCTTGCGTTTTTGTCGGAAATTATCCCATGGGCACGTTGTAAATATAGCCTATGGCACTCGGGGATAGTTTAGCTTCTTAGTAGAGATAGAATTTTCAAAATCGGTTCAGTATATCCAGAGATTACCTCCTACAACCTCACACACTCGGAAACTTTACCTCTCTTCATAATATTAGTGTTAGTATAGAAGTACATAAACGCGCACTTTTCCCCACGGCGACTACTTCGTCCAAGACTTCGACCCCCGTTCAGCAGTCGCGTTTTCATAAACTTGACCAAAGAGGCACTAACCACAGAGAAAAAGATACTCGTAAATTATCCCTCCATTAAAGCTTTCTACCTGTCTACACAACCTATGTTAAAACAACCAACCTGTGCCAATTTTCCACTGGAATCATAGATATACTGTTTATTATTGTCACCTTCGGAAATAATCTAAAATAGCTACTTTAGGGCGTGGTTACACTTCTTCTTCTTCTTTATCGTGAGGTTAGTGCCTAACCTGGTGTCAGAGTTTTTATACCACCCATTAGCCTTAAGTCTCTGACTTGGCTTTACATGCCGTCAAGAAATATCTCTCACGGATACTGGTTTCCTCATGTTTTCCTTCACCGAAGCAAGTGATAATTATACTTTACTCTGGACGCTCTTAATGTGCACGTCTTTCTACATCGTTCTCACATGTATGTATAATCTCAACATGAATGATGTAACCAAGATCTTGTAACAATATTTTGATTGAAAAGAGTGTCCATGGAGTTTCTTGCCCATTCTTCTCCATAGAGATCTACGCTTTGGAATGGGCAACTACAGTACTTTCACAAGTTATTATGCCTTGTGTCTGTGACTGTAGCTTCGCCTTTGTTTTTCTGACTTTCAAAAGTGCCTGCGAAGGTCTAATTGAAATAAACGCTTTGAGTTTGAGTTTGAGTTTTATACGCATATGAATTCGAAAAATCAGATGATTATCGACGTGAAATAGACTTGATCCGGGTCAGCAGGGCGTATCTCTGTTGACAGTTCATAGTGATCATCACTAGGCGAGTGATATACAATGACAGTTCTGCAAGGGTAGCGTTAGTTGAAACCAACAAGAACGGTCATTGTATATCAAAACTCGCCAAGTGATGATCACTATGACCTGTCAACAGAGATACGCAATAGCCCTGCTGGACTCTCAATGGAAGAAGGGAGATAGTGGAATGAACTCGGGAACTTAAATATAGCTGATAAAATGTGGGTGTACTATTGGTACCACCGTTGTCGACTATGCATGGACATGAATATTTTTCTGATGTGCTCACATCGATTCTTCGTCAATAAGTGAACTGTGTAGGATGTGTAGTCATCCCCTTATGCTATGCTGGAGCGATTGCGTCTATCGTTGAAACTGAAATATATTGCCACGTGGGCCGTGATGCATGTGTGGCAGTCTTTGATCATGATTTTTGTGTTATTATGTTTTTAGTGGGAATATGTGAAGGTCGCTTTGAGAAAGTGAGGAAAAACTGCGGTTGAAGAATTATTATATTATATTAAAACGAGGAAGACTCTATTTTCTCTTTTCTTTCTGACTTTGAAGTCTGTATAGAAGAATTATTGCTTAATAAGCCACATCTTTCAAAAAAAGGTTTAACGGGGATTTTGGTCCTTGGTTTTTTCTTCGACATTGCATCTCGCAGTTCAACCTATGAGGCTGGCACTTCTACTTAACCGGACTATCCTGTGGATGCCTTGAGTGTAAGACCTCCAGCTAGAAGCAAAAGACGTAAAAGTACGTGTGGGGTACGTGCCTCGGCTTAGGGCGTCGCTGTGGAGGCCAGCAAAGGGTCCCTGGACCTGAGTGAGATTATTTAGGAACTGATTTACATTTAAAACTACTGGATCAGTATCGCAGGCTGGCTCGAGCAAGGGTTTTGGTCGAGAAAAACCTTTACTTTTGTAGAAAAGAGAGGATCTGTGGTGCGATTTTCCATCATCCAAAGCATTGTGCCACGTCAGCCGCATGTACGATGACTGCTGGGCGAAAGTCTCGACACAGTATTGCGTATCTCTGTTGACAGTTCATAGTGATCATCACTTGGAGAGTTTTGATATACAATGACCGTTCTTGTTAGAAAGAAAGAAAGAAAGAAAAATATTTATTTCGGACAAGCACAGGAACAACAAAAAATAACAATAAAAAAAGAATCTAAAACTAAATAATAAAAAAAGACCTGTGTGAGGCCAAAAAGGCTCCTATCTCAGCATGATGCTGCGATATATGAAAAACAAATACCGCAGCGCTGCGCTGGTATTCTGATAGGGTATTGTTGGTTTCAACTGACGCTACCCGTGCAGAACTGTCATTGTATGTCAAAACTAGCCAAGCCCTGCAGGAGATGGACGGCGCTGCCGAGGCAAGGCGAAAAAGCGGTGGCGAGACGACCTAGATGCGTACCGTGAAGACTGGTTCGAAGTAGCGCGAGAAAAGAGTCCGTGGAAGGCATTGGGGAAGGCCTTTGCCCAGCTGTGGGACAGTATAGACTAAACCAAAAATAAGCATTGTGAATGATGGCTGATTGAAGCCTAATGTTGTAAGTTAGCACGGAAACTCCACACCACAGACTAAATAATTAGTAAACCACAGACTACACACCCTAAACCACAGACTAACTAATTAGTCCTGTTTTGTAAAGAAAAGAAACTGCTACAGGAAGAGGGCGTTTACTTGTATAGAGCACCGGGAAGGCGTTTCAATCCAATATTTTCTACGGTCGTGTGGTTAGTGCCTAACCTGGTGTCAGAGTTTTTATGCCGCCCATGGGCCTCTGACTTCGCTTTACATGCCGTCGAGAAATATCTCTCAGGCATGCTGGTTTCCTCACGATGTTTTCCTTCACCGAAGCAAGTGATAATTATACAATACGCACATGAATCCGAAAAATCAGAGATGCGTGCCTTAGGTTCGAATACGGGACCTATAACTTGGCAGTCCCACGGTCACACCAATATAGGCCTACACATAATTATGATTTTATGAACAGTGCCGGCACTGTTATCAAATTTATTTGCACATTGAAATACACATTGCGGTTGTATCACAATCATTTTACGAGATAATTTACAGAAATAATAATCTATTCTAAAACTAGCGTATTAAAAAAAACTTGTCACACATTCTTTAGCACAAATATTGGCGTAAAATAAAAACTAGATTTTTTGTGAAACTGACTACGAAAGTCTTCCGAACGGCGGGCGTAATAATTGTTTTTAATGTTTTGTCATAGAGTTTTTATTTTTTTGGTGAAATATTTATGTTTTTTGCATATCGCAGTCTCCACATTACAGCTGTTCTGCTAGCTGGTACAGATTGAGAACATTCTTTTAGCTGCGACATTTTTGTGTATACTGATATTAGAGGAAAAGTTTGTGAATTTGTGAGTTTGTGAGGTTGTAGGGGGTAATCTCTGGATCTACTGAACCGATTTTGAAAATTCTTTCTCTAATAGGAAGTTACATTATCCCCGAGCGCATTAGGCTGTATTCCAACGTGCCCGTGGGATAATTTCCGACAAAAACGCGAGCGAAGCCGCAGTCTACAGCTAGTTGTAAATGAATGTTTTACAGGACCATGCTGAGATAGGAGCCTTTTGGCCTCGTACAGGACAAAATTTAATTTAATGTATACTATGTTTAAAAGTTTAAAGACAATTAAAAGAACAACCTTTTATACAAATCGCAACAATTTAGGGGTGTACCCGAAGAGTAATCTACGGGACCCCATTATCTACTAAGCCTCCGCTGTCCGTGTATTTCTGTTACCGCCGTATGAACAAACTAGCTGTTGCCCGCGGCTTCGCTCGCGTTTTTGTCGGAAATTATCCCACGGGCACGTTGTATATATTATAACCTATTGCACTCGGGGAGAATGTGTGAAAGAATTTTCAAAATCTGTTCAGTAGATCCAGAGATTACCCCCTACATACAAAAAATACAAACTTACAAATTTTACCTCTCTATAATATTAGTATAGTTAGAGTTAATAAAAAAAAAAATATATGGCTGTTCTTCGATGGTCGCAACCCTTCATGCACGAGTCTAACTCGAACTTGGTTTTTATAAATCATGTTGTCTTGCCCTTAGCGAGACAAATAAATACTTTTTTAGGGTTCCGCCAGTTTCCTCAAGGGATATCGTGTTGAACAGTTTCTTGGCTGTGAAGATCAGATAGGCAATCTCTCCATGTAACATACTGGTATTCAGCTGCATATGGTTAGACTGGAAGCCGATTTCTTCATAAACAGGAAAAGGCAGGACAGAAGGTGGAAGTGTCGTGTAGCTTTTTCTTTATCGTATGGTTATTGGTTAGTGCCTAACTTTGTGTCAGAGTTTTTATACCGCCCATGACTTGGCTTTAGATGCCGTCAAGAAGCATGTCTCAGCATCATCTATACTAATATTATAAAGAGGTAAAATTTGTTTGTATTTTGAAAATTCTTTCACTAATATGAAGCTACATTATCCCCGAGTGCCATAGGGTATATTTACAATTTGCCCGTGGGATAATTTAGGACAAAAACGCGAACGAAGCCGCGGGCAACAGCTACTCATTTATAATGTCGTGCTTAAACGTTTAGTCTTCGGTCAAGGTTCTCGCTTGATAAGAAATCGTTCACATATATACTTACGCTGAAACTCAAGCGTTTTGGCAAGAAACCATACTGAAATGATTTCATTCAATGTTACAGAGATAAATAAAACAGTCTTTACGTTTGATACATTATAAGCTTTGCCAATCGTTCGTATATAACTTGCGAAAGTTCGAAATAGTTATTGAATAGCATTAAATGAACTTAGAGGGTTGTATTGATAATTTTAATGATTATAATGTCGTAACTACATACGTGTTACTGGAGCGACTCATATTTTCAACAACATACAACCTGACACTGACCTGCAAATTTCAATAAACGTAAGAAAATTTGAATTTCGTAGGCTACCCTGGCGCTACCACCTTAACTAGTGATTTTGCAAACTTGGGTGTCACGAGGGGTTACCTAGATTAACGGAGGGGGGAAACAAATCCACTATAAAGTTTTCGGGAAACGTTTTCATAGAGACGAAACTGACGTCATCTCATAGACGAATGCTTCGATAGTTACCTACTGATCGAGTGATCAAAGCTCAGAACATGGGTACATACATTATCTTTTGTTTTGTGACTGGACTACAAACTCTTCGTCCGCAAAAATTGTGATAGCTCGGCTAATATGCATGATATAAATATAATTTATAGCCTATAGCACCCACGAATAATGTAGCATTCCGCCCGTGAAAGATTTTTTTGAATTGGATCATAAGTTCCGGAAATTACCCCTTACATACAAATTATATCTCTTTATAATATTAGTACAGATTTATTTATCTTACACTCAGTGGCGGCCCAGAGTACTGGATCTGCAGGGCTATTGCGTATCTCTGTTGACAGTTCATAACTCCCATATTATTATTATACTCTTTGGTTCATAGTGATCATCACTTTCCGAGTTTTGATATGCAATGACCGTTCTTTTTTTTTTTTTTTCTTTCGCCTTTAAAAAGGCAGGCATCGATCTATAGACCATTCAGCCCAATGACCGTTCTTGTTGGTTTTAACTGACACTACCCGTGCATGTCATTGTATATCAAAACTCGCCAAGTGATGATCACTATGAACTGTCAACTGAGATACCTACGCAATAGCCCTGCTGAGCACAAATAAATAAGCTTAAGACTGCCCAATTAACTCGCTTTCAAAACAAAGATCTTTACAGAAATTGTTTTTAATCACTGTAAAATCTAAAGTTATTAAAAATGGCGGGGAACTTTGTGGTTATTTTTATTTATTTTACTAGCCATGAAACGACGTTACGCCACAGATTATTAATTCCCTCGTTAAATGTCTCTGGACTATTTTATGGGAGAATTTATCGTCGATTAGTGTTGATTAATATTTTTTTCGGGAGCGCATCGTCATGCTATGATCCTTGCAGCTAAAACTGAATTTTAAAGACACAATAAATTTGTTGAGTGCGTCAGCACAACGGAAAGCCAAAAGCTAAGAATATACTCTAATAAAATATCCTAAAATAACAATCAAATTACCTACGGTTTGTCCGCAAAAACTTTGTTGTTCGTACTATTAAACGGCATTATTTTAAGTTTTTTAAGAAAATGCCAGTATTCTGTTTAACTCTAACTAACGGAACCAAATACTTATAAAATGCCCGTTACTAATAATTTTATCTTACAAATAAATACGTATGATGCAATACATGTCACGATTAGTAGGCTGAACTGGGTGTTTCTTTGGCTATAGAACAAGAAAGAAAGAAGAAACTTTGGGCGCGTGACCAAAATCGGAACTAACATCGCCTCTTGTTTTGATAATGCATTTCACAAAATATTTATCAACAGCTCTTTTGTCCAAGTAATTCGAGCACCGGCAAAAGATCCCAGAATATTTATGTATTCGCATTTACTGTCAAACAATGTTGGTAGTATGATTTTCAGACCATTGTCGAATGAAATAACAACCATAGACAATCTGCAAAGCATGTTCTTTTTGGCGGCAAATTAGTATTTTTTTTTAATTAGATAACTAGGTACCTATTTCTGCTCTTTTATTTCTTTTTGTCTCAGATAATAGAAATATCTAGCTAAAATAGATACGAGAAGATGATTTATTAGATATTTAATAATGCTAGCTACTTATTATATTTATTTTATGTAAGTACATTTTCTTTGTAAATCCTATGATTTAAAACTATCGCATTTTCTTGTCGTAGTTTTCAGAACATTTATTTAATTTATGAACGCGTGAGTTTGTTTGTTTTTCTTTTGATAAAGTGCTGATTCATATTCATATTCCAACGTGAAAAGATTGAATACAGTATGCGGTAAATAAACTAAACTATTCAACGGGTTTAAGAAAATAAGTGGTGATCGTAGTGGGGAGCCCCCTGTAGTTTTTAATTTATTTTTATATTTGTTGTTATAGCGGCAAAAGAAACACACATTATGTGAAAATTTCAACTGTACCTATTACGGGTCATGAGATACAGCCCGCTGGCAGACACCAGCTGTTCAGTACATTAGGCAAACATAAATGTACTGAACAGCTGATTTTTTTTCGCGATTTCAGGTTTGTTCCCATAGTAAAAGTTGTTGGTTATCATGAGCACAATCACGTGTTTAAGTATCGTTCACTAATTACCAGTCACCCTATATACAATGTGTAACAGAATAAACGCACAACCTCTTAAGGGGTCATTGTACTCATCATTATGAACAACTTTCACTATGGGACTAACCCCGAAACGCGAAAAAAAAAAAACAGCTGTTCAGTACATTTTGTCGAATTATGCGCACAGAAATGTATGGGGCAGTCGATTTTTTTTTCGCGATTTCAGTTTTGGTCCCATAGTGAAAGTTGTTCATAATGATGAGTACAATGACCCCTTAAGAGGTTGTGCGTTAATTCTGTTACACATTGTATATAAATTATATGAATGCATCGTTTCTAACATTTACTAATGTAGTATCAACTTGTAGCAGAGCTAATAGGTTGATAACACAATTTACTAACTATATCACAAGCCCCAGTCCAGGGTACGCTTCACCTTCCAACTTCCCGCCATTCGTGGTGACTGTCAGTTGTCATTAGTGACAGCTACCTACCTGACTACTTGTGGCTGTGAGACAGCGCCCCAAGTAACACAGAAAGCATTCTAACAAACGAATAGCAAACTTGTGTAGAACTTAAGGTCCTTATAAACTCATAAATAAGTTCACCGAGCATCTTGACGCTTTATATTGGTATTTCAAAACCATTAGGATGCTTTACACTGTATAACGGTTGGATAATAGCATATCAAAATGCTTTTGTAAACCCTTTAGTTTTAGTGCAGCAAACCACAATGCAGCTGAACGGCTTTCAGCAGTTTTTAGTGCATTTGGAATTACAATAGCATTTTAAGTAGTAAATAAATGCTTAATGCCGTTTAACAGCACAAATATGAACCATTATAATGCCACGTAAACCCGCTGTACAACTTTCAGCTGTTTTTAGTGCCTTAGGTTCTACAATAGCATTTTTAAGTAGTAAGATAATGCCTAATGCTGTTTAAAAGCTTAAACTTTTACCGTTATAATGCTCCGTAAAACCGTTATACAGCTTTGAGCTGTCTTAAGTGCCCTTTGTTGTGTAATAGCACTTTTGAGTGGTAAGTAAAAGCCTAGTATTGTTGAACAGCATAAACGTGAATCAATGTAATGCTTGCGTTTTTTAAGATCAACTTAGCTGTGTGGTACAGCTAGCAGCTCTTTAATCAAATATACGTGAGTTATTGTAATGCGTAAAACTTTTTATACATTCATTTTACTGTAATCGTAGAACCTTTTGTCGGACATATTGGGGAAAAGCACATATTAAATGATCAATAAAACAACAATTTTTATGGTTGATTTTTATTTTCATTACTTCTTGATTTTGAACTATTGTCGTCCAGGGTGCAAACGTGCCTGTGTCATTCGCGTCTGTGTCTGAATGTTCTTCCATGATTGATAATTCAGCTTCGGCAAGCTCATATGTTCAAATATTGTTCATTTTAAAATAGCACTCCTATAGTGTCCATTCTTTTTATCGGGCTTGGATTGCTCATCTTTCATTAACTTGTACTGTGTCTTTTTAGGCGGCCACCACAATGTACCATTTTCTTCCCACAAAGACTACCTCGTATTGTTTTTCCTTTCTCTCTATCGTCTGTTCCATTTTGTACGGCATTGTATGGTTGGTATAAAAATCACTGAAAATAAGAAAACAATATTTTTTAAAAGCATCACCCATAAAAAATATATTATTGCGTTTTCTGAAAAGTTTGGCCATTTTAAAGTGTACAGGTATATTTGATGGCTACTGTACCTGACTACGTACTACACTACACCGGGTATGAAATAAATAACGGTCCTTTCTATAAAATAGTTACGGAAAAATATCTTAATTACGCCTTTTTATCAACTTGGCAAACGAATCAAATTGAAATGGGTTTTATTGTTTTGCTCAAGGATCCCCAAAATTGCGTTCAAGTAATGGCACTACTTCAGTCTACATCAAAACTACTGGTATACCGGTGAACCCATATACACCTACTTTATAGACAATGCCACTACAGTGGTTCATCAAAAGCCTTCTCTCTTGCCTCTGGCTTAATAATGGTTCACGTGTGAGTATTTATACAGCTGGCAGCATTAATTAGCCTTGTTAAAGGCTCACCGGCCTGCTATACCCCGACACCATTTTGTAAATATTTTATAACCAAAAAAATTATCATTCGGACCTATTTATGAAAGCAAAAGATCTTTAACATAATGACATAACTTGATTTAATACTGCCCAACCAATACTATTATTTTAATTAAGCAAAATTCGTTCTATACTAGGAATACACAATTGTTTTGATGATTTCACACATATTTTAATATGACATTTTCTATCAAAATCGCAAAATATCGAAGGCGCGTGAAAATTTTCAATGAAACTTATATAGACATTTACAGTAAACTACATTGCGAATAATATTTGAAGGCATGAAGTAACAAAAGAGTCAAAAACTTACCCAGTAAATTTGTTTTGATGCAAACAAATATGGTGGCACTCACTCAGTTTTGAGTCTTCGTCCATATTATATTCCACGTTAATTGTATTATGACATTTGTGCCGTGGTATTAGAGATGTTTTTGCAATGATGTAGGGTTTATTTAAGTTCTAACTGTGAACACTTAAAAAGCTCCAATCATTCTTTTACTACATTCAAATGCTAGTCTAATGCTTTTGTAATGCAAACAACATCTTCATTATCAATAATATTGCTAGTATAATGCTTCTGTAATGCCATTGGTACGTTCTTTGACCACAATAATGCTAATATAATGCGCCTGTAATGCAACTAAACAACTATTGTGAACATATTTAGGATTTAAAGCCGTATAATTTGTGCCCAAATAAGCATTACCGTAGCCGTATAAACGTTTGTAATGCTACTATAGAACTAACTCAAAATGCGAAAACGATACAGAAATGCTGTAAGTCGGCCGTTATACTGCTTTGATGTGTTACTTGGGAGTGTTTACATGTATTAAATAGAATCCCTAAAAATAAGTTAACTAAATTACCTTTAGTTATAATTTGATTTGACATGATATCGTAGCGTGCCAATGTTCTCATAGCCGAATGAATGTAGTGTCAAAACTACTTATTATTTTATGTTTTAGCAGTAATATTCGTGTTAACCTATTCAAAATTAGATTTTATGAGCTTGTACTTCACTGAAGAGTAAAGCTACGCACATAATATTGGTTTGATTCGCCATACATCATCTGGCTAGTATTTAAGTACACACGATGGCACATGAAGCTGTACATTTTCAGTAGAGCCTGGCCTCGCTTTGTATAGATTTCCTTAACAATGCGAGATCCGCTTAAACTGGTTTTGTATACCTTGATGTGCCGTCGTGGGTTGGCCGGCTCAAACTTTGGCAATACTTTAGGGGCGTGTAGTACTTACTTCTTTCTTTCTTTATCGTGTGCTTAGTGCCTAACCAGCCCGCGTAGCATGGCCACCGTAGAAACGGGTTTTGTCGACGAAGAATCGAAAAAAATGACAGATTGTGGAAAGATTTCTATCATCGCAAGCATGGCTATGTTAAAAATTTATGACAGACATGTCAAATTGTATAGAAAGAGCTTTGTCGATTCTTGGTAGAATAGAGATAGTATTGCCATGCTACTTTTACATTACATTCTGGTGTCAGAGTTTTTAAATGCCGTCGAGAAATATCTCTCAGGAAACGTGAAAATCTCATGAATAACTTTTACTAAGGGACGTGTAACGCACTCAAAACATTGTGCTGATGGATGCATTGAATAGGGGGTCAAAAACTTGTATTATAAAGATACTTGTGAAAAAGTTGGGACTTATGTCCCAAATATCTCCGTAAGTAGAAAGTTCCCATGTTAATGGCCCAGAACAAAAAATCGGCCAAGTGCGAGTTGGAATCGCGTATGAAGGGTTCTACCATCGTAGTAGGGGACCTACCTTTAATTTTTAATTTATTTTGACGCGACTTGAAGAGTGAGTGACAGACGGAAACATATGCGCGAGTCGCTCAACGCAGTCGCATCACTTGAGGTCATGGAAGGGCGTAAAATCTAGTCTTCCATATTAAACGATTGCAATAATCAAGAAAACAGCTGTAGTCGCCGTAGACCGTGACAAAATTCCTATAAATGGCTGAAAACACAGATATAGAATATCAAGGTGAGCCCATGCTGGATGTGTCCGAATTCCTGAGCTAGTTGATAGTGACAATTCGTACTGAATAGCTCTTCTAGGTATTTAGATTTAGACACTTTTGGCCCGGATTTCGAATTCGTGAAAATAAAATTGTTTGTAATGAAAATTGAGGAAATTGACTAAAAGATCGGTCGAACCAGTACGGGTAAATTATAGATAAGGCTCGGTAAAGTATAGAAATCTTCGGTCTTTACAGCAGATGTCCGTAGCCTACTGTCCTTAACGGTTTGACGGAATCGTAACATAAAAAAAAAAATCTGCGAAAAAAAAACCGACTTCGAAAACTTCTTTTTGATGAAATTTTTATGGGATCAATCGGGAAGCATATCCTTTCAGATGAAAAAAAAATGTTCAAATCGGTTTACAAATGACGGAGTAATGAGGTAAAACGTTAAAAAAAATACATCCGAATTGAGAACCTCCTCCTTTTTGAAGAAAGTCGGTTAAAAACCGGTCAAGTGCAAGTCGGGTTCGCGAATGCAGGAAATTTTTAATTTATTTTGTAATATTTGTTATAGCGGCAACAGAAATACACATTCTGTGAAAATTTCAACTGTACACCTATTACGAATAATGAGATACAGACCTCTGACAGACGGACGGACGGACAGCGTAGGCTTAGTACTAGGGTCCCGTTGGTTACCCTTCGAGTATGGACCCCTAAAAAGCATCATCGTAAGGATTATGAGGACAAAGTGACATTCTGTCGGCGATAACCGTCCTGTCAACTTGAACACTATGTAGGCAAGCATATTATAAGTTAGGGGATTACATCGATGATAAAAATGCTTGGCTCAATGCTGGTCCTGCTCCACAACCATAGGGGCAAACTAATCAGAAGCTCATGTGAAATTATTGTGGAAGCTGCAGAAGATTGTAAAAATATATTTGCATTGTTTAGATTCAATCTCTTAGTATTATATAACTGCATAGCACATGTGTGAGTACTATGTACTGTAAAGCTACCATTTACATTTAGTTATCCTTCATTGACTCGAATGTGCCCTGGTGGCTGAGAGAATGTCAGGCTCACTCAAATGTCTCGCTGATAGTGGCGGGTGTGTTGGGTCGTTTAGTTCCCTTCAATATGGTTGAGCTGAATGGGGCTGATGCATGCGTCATGTTCGTAAACGGGCGCTGTCAGTTGGGACTGGTCATCTCTTAGCTGCCACGGTTTATTTTAACTACTTTGTTTTTAAATTGTTGATATTTATAATCTTTTACTCTGGACGCTCTTAATGTGCACGTCTTTCTACATCGTTCTCACATATATGTATAATCTCAACGTGAATGATGTAACCAAGATTTTGTAACAATATTTCGATTAAAAAGAGTGTCCATGGAGTTTCTTGCCCATTCTTCTCCATAGAGATCTACGCTTTGGAATGGGCAACTACAGTACTTTCACAAGTTATTATGCCTTGTGTCTGTGACTGTAGCTTCGCCTTTGTTTTTCAGACTTTCAAAAGTGCCTGCTAAGGTCTAATTGAAATAAATGGTTTGAGTTTGAACAGGGCCTGTGAGGAATTAAAAAAAATAGGTGTTTGAAGAAACTATTGCCGTCGCGCTGCGTCAAGCCTGCCCCCGTAGAGTGCGATAGGGACAGCTGCAGCTTAGTCCGATTATATCACAAAATTTTTGACGAGATTGACGTTTCCTGCAGCAGCCAGAACCCGAACAACTGTCGTATTGACTGGGACACAACGTTGCAAAACCGGGATATGTCCCGGTATACCGAGAGGTATATGACAGCCCTGCTCCAGATGCAAGTGGAATCAACTGAGGTCGTGAACGGGGCGTTTAAGGCTACGGTTAGACACTTTCGCAATTATAGTATTAGTCAGACTGCCAAATAATATGTCTCGTGTTCGAACCCAAGGCACGCACGTCTGATTTTTCGAATTCATGTGCATATTGTATAATGATCACTTGCTTCTGTGAAGGAAAACATCGTGAGGAAACCAGCATGCCTGAGAGACATTTCTCGACGGCATGTAAAGCCAAGTCAGAGGCCCATGGGCGGCATACAAACTCTGACACCAGGTTAGGCACTAACCACACGTTATAGAAGATAATATTAGTATGAATTTAAGATTTCGTTTTGTTATTTTCCCCTGCATGTGATGACGTATTTATTTCCCTAGAGTCTATATGATCCGGAAATGGGCCAGTTATTATGTTTTGCTATGCCAAAATTAAATCGTTAAAGTCAACATATCGGTGAAGCTGTTGAAAGGTTTGTGGGTTATTAGAATTATTTACCTCTTTATTTCTAAGCCTATATTAGCTACTTGGCTTTATCTTGTTTTTTTTTTTTTTTTATGTAAGTAAATGTAAGAACCTACTGCATACAAGTATATCCTCTTTTGCAAATTTCGCAATCGAAGAAAAGGTTGCTGTAAGAAAACCCAATTCTAGGTTAAGCTCGCCATTGTACATACGTTATAATATTATTCCAATTATTAATAAGCACCTATATTTTTTATTTTGTGTGCAAAAGAAAGGGTGTAACAAGACCTCTATCGAAGCCGAAAGGTACTTATTCTGCCAAAAGGTAATTTTTTTGATCTGCACCTAACCTGGGAACCTTCTAGTTACGGAGATAATGGCGGTCAAGTTCCAAGTTTTTTTTTTAATTAAATGTTTTAACGTAAGATTTTTACTGTAAAATGTTCGCAATGACAAGGCAACAAGTGCCTTTCGGCTTCGTTAAGGGTCTTGTTACACCCTAATAAGTATTTGTGCAATTGTACACCTACGTCACCTACCACTGTTACTCTCTGCATCACCCAAAGGTTGACTGATAGAAAATGCCTAGACTACTTTGTACTTGAAATGTTAAATAAATAAAGTGTATCGATATTTAATTTTAAAATCCGCCATTTGCAACATCGCAATGATTGATATGCATGCATTTTGACGTACCTACGTTGATAAAGTAGCTACTACTTTGATTGACATTTTATAAACAAAACAGAAATGGATACTAAAGTGTTTAGTTTTGGTATTAAAAACTAGCTTATGTCCGCGGCTTCGTCGACACCGTCCGTACTACCAGGATAAATAAATAAATAAATATCGCTGGACATTACACACAGCGCCATCTAGGTGCCACACTAAGCTACGAGGCTTGTGTCGTGGACACCAGATAGTTGATAATACTACATAGATACTTTTTTGTTTGTAAATACATACTTATTATACATATAAACATCCAAACATCCATTTTAGGATAAAAACTATCTATGTGTTTATCCAGATTATAACCTATCTGTGTATCAAATTTTATCCAAATCCGTTCCGTAGTTTTTTCCGTGATTGAATTACAAACATACAAACTTTAATATTTATAATATTACTAGCTGATGCAAAATTATGATGTGTTTATGTGAGTAAGAAAAAGCTTATGTGCTATTCCAGACAATAATCTATCCTGCATGTGTCAAATTTAATCCAGATCTATTCAGCATCCATCGTTCCATCCCAACTTTCGTATTTATACATAACATCAACCCTATAATCGAATGGTTAGGCAGAGGTGTAGGCACCCTAAAGTATAGGAACCCCATTTGGACCCCAATTTATTTGGTGCAGCATGTCTTCTTCTTCCATACTTCTCTATTACTCGTCATCTCGAATTAATCGAACTATTCCAACATTACTGTCTTTTAATTTATATTATTTAATTGATTATATTTGTTTAGGCTGATTGTGATTGAATTTTATTTTTTTACAATTGTTATTTTTTATTTCAAATGTATGCTTAATAATACATATTATTAAGGATTGAAATAAATGATTTTGAATTGAATTGAATTTGAATTACGATTAGTTTTTTTTTTTTTTGTAATGATTGAATATTTGGTAATTAGCTATAATAACAGTATTTTTTGTATTTGCTTAAGTTTCAGTTAACGTTTTTTATTTAAGCTCATATAAACTGTAACCTGCTCTAATTAATGTGTAAATATTATTTGTACGCCTTCCATGGCAGCACATAGTGAGACATAACTGTTAAAGAACACCATGTACTTAATTTTACCTATGTCTCACAAATAAACATATACAGGCGGTCGTTTTATATCCTGGTCAAATTCAAGGAGGTATCTATACTAGTGATTCTCGACCCGAATCGATTATAAAAAGTGTAGGTTTTTTTTTTACTTTTTAGGGAAATCGGTAAGCATAAACCACCCCCTAGTTTTCATACTGTTCTTAATTATACTGTGGAATAAACGTTTGCGTTTGTGTGTGCGTGGAACAGACGGGCTGCGTTTTAATACGAGTGATTTACACAGATTTCCGTAAAATAAAATTAAAAATATTACCCTTTTTATTATACGGGTCGAGAATCATTAGTATAGGTACCTCCTTGAATTTGACCAGGATGTAAACCGAGACGACCTGTATTATTTGAATTCGAATTACTTAGTAAGTTTTCAATTGTATTTGTGTTGGATTTATATAACAACTGTATTTAACTGTATTTTTTTGTACTGTATTTATGTACCTACATAAGTAAAATCTGTTTTTCTGTTCGTATGTTAAATGCATGCCGTGGCAGCTTTTAATTAAGGCTACACTATAAAATGTAAAAATAATATGAGTAGTTTGTAACATGTATTTTTGGTGTAGGTAAGCTTTGTTGGTTGTCCTTAAATAAATAAATCTCAACAGTCACCTCCGTTCTAGTCATATCATCCTTCACACAGTCCATCCATCGTTTCTTTGCTCTTCCTCTACTCTTAGACCTATCAACATTCATACACAACATTTTCCTCACTACATTTTATTGAAATAAAAGTTGATATTCTATTGACGAAGAATATTTTGGTTTCAGTGGAGAAAAATGTAAAAATATAAATGTTTTTGTCATGCGTTGGCGAGAGTAATCGGGTCGTAAATTAGGTTTATTTTGTACTGAATGCTTATTATCTTATAAAAGTTATTGTGGAATATTTTAAAAGTTGTGGTTTTTTTATTCATAAAACTTATGTCCTCCTTTGTCCACCTACATAAAAATCTGTAACGCCTAAAATTGTCTTTGGTCGGTCGACTTTTTTTTTTGAAAAATTATTTCACATATAATTAAAATAGCATCGTAATGTCGGTCGGCTGAGATAAATTTCTTGTACATATTTTTAATATAATTGGGTGTATAAATTTATTGTTACTTCTTATTTGTCGTATAAATAATAAAAAAAATATGTACCTAAATCAACAATACATTCCTTTTGTCAATTATAAAATACAAACGTAATCATACTTCAAAAAATGTCAAAAATATGACTGGTAAGTTATGACTAAAAATAAAGAATAAATTACCTTCTTCGGAATTTTCACTTCGGCTGAATGATCGTTGGTCTTATTTTCATTTAATTTCGCTTTACTTTCAACACACAGACAAATTAAAAATATTAACACTGATATTCTTGCTGTTCTAAGCGACTCCATTGTCATTAAATTATTAATGTCCAAAAATAAATAAATTAAAAATAATTCAACACAATTTTTATCAATCCATAATCAATTTACACTTTTTTTTTCGGGTGTTTTAATCCGAAATAAAAGTTTGACGTTTAAAATGGCGGGAATCGAGAATGCCAAATGTCAAATCGGTATGGCGGACTCCAGGCGACTGGAAGTTATTATACAGACTGCAAGACGCTTCTATTTTTAGAGTATCGATGGGGCGTTAGACTTTGCGAATATGATTATTTTTCGCCACTAGAAATCGGTAATGGACGGTAAGGTTTCATGCTTTTGGAAGGCTTGTGTTTTTGCAATGTAGACAGAGGTATAAAACGACACACAGCCTTGAATGATGCCTTTCGTCATCATACAGTCACTATAATTTTATTCGATATGCCAAAAAAAATCATTACCACGCGATATGCCAAAATATTCACGAATATTAGTGAGTAGCTAATTCTTTTATATTAAAAAGTCTAGGCATTTGGTACATAAATAAAGTGGTCACGGGGCACTTGTAATGATTGTGTCACGACAGATTGTAAAAATTACACGCTCAAATAGACGTTTTTCTTGTACATACAGTCAAACCATACATTTTCAGAGCATTTAGCTCTAAGCATAAATTACAAGTATTGTTTCTCTCTTCGCAGAGCTTTTTCTTTTTTTTTTAATCTGTCAAAATCACAGTTAAAACTTCATTTGCGTGGTGATTAATTATATTAGATTACTGCAATATCTTACTTATTTTGAAATACGAGAACCAATCCTGACAAGTAAGTTGGCTGAATGACAAGTAAGTTGGCTGAAGTGTAACTTTGTCTAGGTTTCAGTTTGAGACATTGTTACCTTTGCTTCGTTTTAAAATTAAGACAAAAAGCCGCGAAAACTCATAGCAATGTTTGAATTTCCAGAACATCAAGCCACTACAATCTGTCAATTTTTTTTAATAGATTTTCAACTTTATCACTAAAGCATTAGGTTCAATGTTGACAGTTTCGGGTAGCTTGATATGCAGGCGTCTATACCATAAATGGCTAGATTCTAAAGAATTCTGTAACATCTCAAATTACCTTTTGTACTAAATAAAGATTATTTTTAGTACCTTATTCAGCTTTCAGACGGATCAGACATTGTTTAACTTTCCCATCCTGTCTAAAATAAAAGGTGTAACTGACACACAGCTTTTAAAATCTAGACTGAGTTAACCAACGCAAAGATAGTGGACATCATGTTTATTATTGCAGCTTTGTAGCCAAAGTAAATAATACAATACGTAAGGGTGTGACCATGATTTAGTTTTCATTTTCACCTTATTTTGAAGCTGACAATTTCAACTGAAACGTGCCTGACGTTAACAAATGTAGCCTTTACACGGGGCTACGGGATTCAGGGTTGCGGGACTGTTCGAAAGAGATACCGCGGCCCTGGAACACAAAGGGCGGTGAAGGAACATGAATGGGTTTTAGTCAGTAAAAGTTTGACACTCCCTCCTGCTCAGCCCAGAGCGGGAGGAGTCATTTGACGATATCCAATAAGAAAAAAAGTTATCAAAAGTTGGAGTTAAGCACCTCATAATCCGTTGAAAAGGGAAGATCCTCCGACCAGACGGGTGTTGTATGGGCTTCAGCCCGATGGTCGTTGTTGGAATGTTGTATACAGGATTATAGGCTTACATAACTCGCGGATAACGCTGATAGTTCGATGCAGCATTTTAGTTCTTAATTGGCGTCATAGATGTCGCTTGCGTTCTTTTTGTCAATTTGATTATGTTCGCTTCCTTATCGTAGTTCACTGCTGGGTCTAGACAAGGTGTAAACGGACCGTTCACTAAATCATCAACCAAGCCTTCTGTACATAGACTGAGTAACTCTACACAAAAATTATTGCTGGGAGAATACTTTTTTTTCGGGGTGGAAATTCACATTTTAAGCATAGCTATTCACAATCGTTTCGATTAGACAAGTCGTATGTCTATCCGTATGTCTAGTCGTATGTCGTATGTATTGTTTTGGCATTACAAAGGCGAGCGAGATAGACATACGACTTTTCGAACCGAAATCGAATCGAAGCGTTTGAGAATAGCTATGAAGGTCTCAATGTAGCGAACTCAAAACGCTGTGCTGATGGATGTATTTTGCAACGGGGGTCGTGGATGTATTTGAAGTAAGGTTATAACATTGAAAATTTGTACATATTTAAAAAAAAAAACTTCCGGCCACTGCAAGGCAAGTTGCAAAACAAGTCTTCTTCGTCGCGTCGATATTTGCCTTAATAAATTATAGTTTTTGGTTCGACCAGGAGTAATTCCAGTGTCGGAAAGAGATGGTGCTAGACGACCTGTATAGCTCTGTCTGTTTCCCACACTGGAATTACTCCTGCTTCAAGACGTCATAGTAAACCCTTCAGAACTCTACCACATGGACGGCATGGGTTGTGGCTTCGGACTGGTCCTTCAAAGTGCAGGTGGAATTAAATGCACACAGAGCAGGACAAGAGCTGAGCTACAGTTTGGAGATTCTCGTTATATTATGGTTGTCTCGTCTTCTCTGACAACAGCAACCCAGTGATAAACTGGGAAAGGATCAAAGGACTGTACATTATGCTAATACCGATGACAGTCAGTTTCAGGGTGTATGGTTGATTATTCGATCAGCAGGGCTATTGCGTATCTCTGTTGACAGTTCATAGTGATCATCACTTGGCGAGTTTCGGTGTACAATGGCCGTTCTTGTTGGTTTCAACTGACGCGACTTACCCGTGCAGAACTGTCATTGTATATCAAAACTCGCCAAGTGATGATCACTACGAACTTTCAACACAGATATGCAATAGCCCTGCAGAGCGGCGCGCAATGATTATTGACATAGCGGTCCTGCATGATGGGAATGAGAACCTCGTGAAAGCCGAAAAAGATAAGCAAATAAAGTATCTTGACTTGGCTCTCGAGGTTGTAGACATGTGGGATTCGGTCTCAATATCCATTTCTTAAACGTTACGTGCAAGCTGCGTCTGTCGAGCATGAACATAGACTGATCGACCTACAGTCGTGTGGACGGCTCGTGGTGATCCATCTGCTGATGCATCTGTAAGCGACCGGACGCATAGTAGGCGTGTAGAGGAGGTTTTACTGACAAAAGAACGAACGGCGCGTAAAGTCCCCCTTAAACCATAGACGAAAAGCTTGTCTTTTTAGTCAGTACAAAGGTAGAACGAACATCCTGCATAGATCCTAATAATAGCGCGAAATAACCACAGATAAAAACAAAATTATTTATGTTGTGTCGATAAAACAAAGGAACATAAATAAAAATCGATGCGATCGCTGTTTTATTGCCGATAACAATGTTGAACATAAAACTGTTGGCAGGATACGTTGTTTGGGCGATATTTATTTGATATTTAGGTAAGATTTTGCTTTAATCTTCGGACAGGAAACCATGGTTGTTAAAAAATATTAAGAAAGAACGCCAAACCCACAATACCGTGTTTGAATCATGGTGATGAGTCATGTATTTACAACAAACAAAACTTTAACGACTGCTTAGTCCTGCAGGAAAGACCTGATTCCATGGAGATGGTGTTTATCTGAACTGGGATTTTTAGCAATAGCATTTTAAAAATGCTCTCTACATTTTTGCCTTGTAGGTGGAAGTGAGGTCCTGTTACATAAGACATGCCTAATACTAATCTAATGGATGTAAAAGTACCCATAACGAAGCCTTTTTTTGTTCTAGACTGTACTTGGGAAACTAGTTTCAGACATTCACACATTCACATTACATTATTTTTTTCATTTATTATTATTTTACATTCATTCACTTTGCTTTCTGTTTTGTTGACATTGTTTTGATATTATTATTATTTTAATTTATGTAATCATTTGCATGCCGTAAGGTAGACTGTAGCCGATCTCATTAATTTATGTACAACATCTTATACCTGTACCTACATTCAAAGCAAATAAAGATTTGATTAATTGATTGATTGATTGATTGACATTTTGGGGGCCAAATTTCCAACGTTTCAAACTTATTAAAATTTGCGCCAGTGATTCGTGCAATAAAAATTATTAATCGCGTCTCTCGGTGTTTGGACATAATTTTCTTGCTCTTTGGCGGAATTCCAGAGGGTGACACTTAGTATGTTGTCCTCTGTGTAACCTGTGCGTCTCCCCAGACCCGTTACTTGGGACTGGACAATTAGCAATTTATGACTGCTTTGTCAGCTTGGGTCTTACCTGTTAAAACAAATGTATGTGATGATAAATAAATAAACGTTTTCACAAGTTTTTTTTTGTAATACAAGTTTTTAAGGTTATACCTTTTTACTTTAAATACCTCCATGACCCCATCAACACAATGTTTTGAGTGCGTTACATTATGTCCTACGGTAAAACGAGATTTTTCACCCCCAAAAAAAGTCGTTTCCCAGCAATAAATTTTTTGCGTAGGTACTACTACTTACGTAATTAATGTAGCGATTGGCGAAGGGTCTGTTTACACCTTGTAATTCATACACCCCCCACTGCGTACTCTTTTGAAGAATACATGCGTGATGTAATATCATAATACAGAAATAGAAGCCCCCAATTAAATGTCAATTTCGTTGATTCTACGAATATTATGCTATAATTCTAGCACGTCATTCTCTCAAGCGCATTCGCCGTAAATCTTAGTCTGGACAATAAATATCTCTGATTGTATTTAGTATTGTATGTCAAATAAATAAGCAGAATATATCGGTTCTCTCGTAATCCAGCAGCAGGGATTAATAGAAACCATTACTTACTTCATCTAGATAAGTTGCCTCCGTGTTTTTTTTTTTTTTAATAGTTTTATGGCCTGGTTTCAGAGAGTAGAGACCTTTTTAGCCAAGTCTTTATTCTTTTTATATTTATTTTTAAAGTGCCTACTTCAAAAGTATTTTTGATGTATTTATATATTGGTCGATATAGTCTTATTTTTTAATAATTCAATCAAGCGGCGGGAGGTATTATTTAAAAACACTTCACTTTCACTGCATAATTCACTCGTCTTCGTCTTGAAACGACTTCGTCTTTGAAAACAAAACTTCTTAGGGTTCCGTAGCCGAAGGGTAACCTACGGGTCCCTATTACTAAGCCTCCGCTGTCCGTCCGTCCGTCTGTCTGTCAGCGGACTGTATCTCATGATCCGTAAAAGGTAGACACTTGAAATTTTCACAGAATTTGTATTTCTGTTGCCGCTATTACAACAAATACGTAATCAATTTTTTTATTATTATTATTTATTTATTTAAACACATACCACTATCATCACAGGCTTACCTAATACAATAGTGTAGTTATAGTTACATTTATCAAGCTCGCTTACAAAGATTAGTATAGCATTTATATTATATAACAACCAAGACTGATTTTACAAAATGCGGCCCGTGTGAATTCACTCAGAGTACAATTGAAGCAGTCAATCTGTTGTGACACCATATTGAGTGCACGCAGCGCGCGCGACAGCGGCGCGTGCTGCAGCAGGTTGGTGCGAATTAAAGTGGGCTACGATGGTACGGAACCCTTCATGCGCCAGTCCGACTCGCACTTGGACGGTCTGTTCTCTCATAGCATAATCTGTTCATGTTCCCACTGCTAAGAGAGAGGCCTCCTCTCTCTATGAAAGGTTGTGGTAAGTGTCACATGATTTCGAATTGTTGGTTCTGGGACTTGCTGGTTACCTCGCGAATTTTTCCTTCTCCGTTTTAAGAGCATCGATGATGACACACAAAATAAAGGCCCTACTTGGCTTCGAACCATGAGTCCACGACTTACAACTCGTCCGTCGTGGCAGTTTCCACTGGGCCTCACTGGGGCACTGCTCTCAAAGACCATTGAGATCCTTTCTTGCAGGAATCGACGTTAAGAAGTTTGGCTTTGTAGAGCGTCAGTGTCTTTCAGAGGCATAACTGTGTGTTTCGACACACGAGATGAAGAGTATGGAGACGAGAGAAGTAGATATGCTGCGAACTCAAATAAATTGGGTTAATGCGCGGTAAGCGAATGATGATTCTCTTTATTTCGTGTTCGCCCAGAGGTTAAAAACCAGGGCCAGCCAGGGTTGCGGGACTGTTCGAAAGTGATACCGCGGCCCTGGAACACAAAGGGCAAAGGAACATGGATGGGTTTTAGTCAGTACAAGTCTGAGACTCCCTTGCGCTCCGCCCAGAGCGGGAGGAGATATTTGATGATTTACCATCCGAAAAAAAAAAGAGCTTAAAAACACCGTGAGGAAACCGGCAATGTCCTAGAGCCAAAAAAGTAGAAGGCATTTGAAATGTCGTGGATACGTGATCAATGAAGATGTGTGGCAGTCTTTCTGAAGCTCCTTGTGTCATGTGAACTTATGTGCCATTTTTCACAATTCTCTCTCTTATTCATCGCGTGGTTAGTGCCTAACCTGGTGTCAGAGTTTCTATGCCACCCATGGGCCTCTGACTTGGCTTTACATGCCGTCGAGAAATATCTTTCAGCGAAGAAAGAAACCAGGTCAGGCTTTATAAGATAATTATACAATACGCACATGAATCCGAAAAATCAGAGGTGCGTGCCTTAGGTTTGAACTCGAGACCTTGGCAATCAGACGGTCACACCACTAGGCTATCATTGCTCACAACAATTATCTAAAGGGTGTAACAAGAACCTTAACGAAGCCGAAAGGCACTTGTTCTCCCCGTCATTGCGATATTTTTGTTCTAGGGAACCTTCTTGTTACGGAGATATTGGGGATCAAAGTTCCAGCATATTAACAAGTTTTTTTTTAATACGTTTTCGCAATGTAAGATTTTGATTTTAAACACCTCCACGACCCCTGTACATCAGCACAATGTTTTGAGTGCGTTACATTAGTCCTACGTTACCGTAAAACGTGATTGTTGACCACAAAAAAAAAGTCGTTCCTGAAGGGTCTTGTTACACCCTTGTTTACCAAAGATTTTCAGTCACCAAATTACCCACTGTATTTGCTTCGCGCGTCTGAAACTGTAGCAGAATTAATCACAATTTATTTTATACCAACATTGAAATCTAAAGGAAATAATCGTTTAGCAACTGTCTTATTGAATTAGAAACTTATAATTTACACGCACGTCACTTTTAAATATGGGTACTGTCAACCGTTTGCTTAATAATTAATTTGATATTTATTTTTCAGCTTATCCATCGCGTGAAAATAATTTATGAGAAATTAATAGTTTCTCAGGAAAGGCATGCTTTAAGGTGAATCACGCAATCCCTGATGATGTATCGCCTTTATCTGTAACTAGCTGTTGCCCGCGGCTTCGCTCGCGTTTTTGTCGGAAATTATCCCACGGGCACGTTGTAAATATAGTCTATGGCACTCGGGGATAATGTAGCTTCCTATTAGCGAAAGAATTTGCAAAATCGGTTCAGTAGACCCTGAGATTACCCTCTACATACAAACTTACAAAAAATTTACCTCTTTGTAATATTAGTATACATATATGTATACCCTTTTTTTTCCGTTGGGAAGTCATCAAATAACCCCTCCCGCTCTGGGCTGAGCAGGAGGGAGTGTCAGACTTTTACTGACTAAAACCCATCCATGTTCCTTCCTTTGCCCTTTGTGTTCCAGGGCCGTGGTATCTCTTTCGAACAGTCCCGCAACCCTGGCAGGCGTCGGTCCTTACGGACCCCTTCCTGTTTGCTGACATCTCTCTGAGGCGCGCGTGGAACACGAACGCGCCTTCGACACGGCCTGTCGTCATAAGACGGACAGACGGCGAGCTAGCCCATAGCTCACCGTCCACAGGCCCGCGCCTACGGTGGCCGGGGGCCACCACGTGGCCCCCGACGCCCGGTGCCTCTCCCGCGGCGGCTGAGACGTGAGGCTCTCTCCCTCTCACGTCCCGCCACCTCCTTCGCTAGCATGACTGCTTCGTAGTAGGAGGTGACGGCGTCCCATTCCCTCTCGCTCGGACCATGGATTGAACCAGGGATATGTATACCCTGGAGGGGTAAACAGAGGAATTGGAACGCTATGCAGAGTGCAAGTGATGCCATGCCACAATTTTTATGATGATTTACCGCAAATACTTACCTACCTACAAAAGAATAGAGATTCCAAAACTTTTTACCTAATTGTTTATTTCGTGTTAAAGTGCACCGCTCATTTTTTGTCACATACTTGTGTCGTCGGCGTACTGTGGCACGCGTTTTTGCATTGAATTTAGAAGTTAAGATTTCATGGTTTTCCTTTCATTTAATTTATCATGTTTTTTGGAGAGATTTGATCCTTATGATTAACCCTATTGATTGACGTCATAAAAGTACAGAATATTTTTTTTTTTTAATTTATCCGGTTCGATTCCCGAGTGGGATGGCAAGTGACTTTTCGAAAATCTTTGCATGCAGTTTTTTTTTTTAAATAAAGGAATGTTTCCTTTGTGTAAAATTTTCTATTTATTTATTTATTTATTTATTTGCTAACATGTAAAACACTGGTTCGTAGTATTTAGAGTTAGTTAGAGTCTATCTCCAGTATTTAGAGTTTCTTTTCTTTCCCTCCAGGTGGCGTTGAAAAATTCCAACCTGTTTAAAGTGAAAGACAAGAGAAATAAGAACGAAGGCGAAGAACAACATCATGAATCTCTATTTCAAACTAGATTGCTAAGGATGGAAAACAATAGCATAATCAGCCTCTGTTCTCACTACTGGAACTATAAGATGGAGTGGGCCATACATACTTCCATCACGCATGACACAGTGCGGGTTGGTGGTCGTCCATGCAAAAATACAGACTCGATACTGCCAATGAGAAACACTAACGAAAAATTGAACTGCTTGACATGTGAAGTACATAGTTTTTTTTTTTTTTTTTATGAAAATGTTGCCCCTCACTAGGAATTTATTCTGTATCGTGGGGTGCGTTTACAAACATTTAAACTCACATACACAAACTGCCAGACCCGGAACAACTACTTGTAGGCCATACAAATATTTGCTCCGTGCGGGATTCGAACCCGCGACACGCAGCGCAGCAGCCGATCGCTCAGCCACTGCGCCAACCATGTCGTCAAAAAGTTGTGAATCGAATCAGACAGATGTATAGGAAGTCGCACTTGCAACAACCAAAAAAAATCAAAAGAAATAGAAAAATACCGGATATAAACCTACAATTTTCCATCTCATTAAAATCTGTACCTATTTTTCTAAGCTTCCCAAAGAAGAATGTTGTAATACAAACACGTTTTGATGCCTAAAGCATGTGCTCGTAACTTTACTCGTAATTAAAGTCACCATAGAGGTTATGTATTAGCTTTTTAATGTGGCAGAATACGATCGGTCTTGACGAGGCACAGGCGTGTCTGCATTCAGCCTGGATGTAAACTATTGTGATAGTTTCTCGAGTACGCTGTTGATCGATGTATCAATTCACCTAGAACTGTATCTAGAGCATTTAGATTCCCAAAGTTTTTGAACCACAGATTTTCTAGAAAAAATGTTTTTTCCTACATTTCTAAACCGCACAATTATAAAATTACTTACAAACTAAAATAAACTAAAACATCAATACTTCATTATGAAATAATGTGTTTCAACAAACATCCAAATGGTTAGTGAATAAAAAATTGCACACCGTCACCGATACTCTAATTTCCTCATTTTTTTTTAAGCAAATAGATGGCGCTTGTAAATACATCCAAGAATATTTCTAAACGTCCAATTTGTTTATTATTACTTTCTAATGCAACTTGTGAGCAATAAAATGTATTTAAACATATCTAATTGAGTAATGTAAATAAATAACGTTTAGACTCACAGGCGGTAGCCATTGGCTGAATGCCAGAACTCGGAATGTCTCGTTTTGCCGCCATTCGAACACACTTCAAAAAAGTTACGTAATTTTTTTTTATGCGGCATAGACATGAGTTACTCTTTTTATATTAATAATTCTTAAATATTATTATATTTACGGATTTACGAGGAGAATTAAATTATGTGATTTATATTTTAAATAGCTTCCCTGACGATTTGTGTGAATGAATCATGTATAATCCGTCTCGCAATGAAAAATTTTGTGAATTATTGTTTGGATGATGTAGGCGATTTCCTTTAATTCACTCAATATTTATGCATTTTCGTCATTGCTAAGTTTAATGAATAATTTATGTACCTACAATCAATAAAAAATGTATTTAATTTCGTGCTGGACTTTTTTGTTGGTCTGAGTGCTGGACTGGAATCTGTAAAACTTTTTATCTCTACTGGTCATAAAAGTCCAAAATTGGTAGTTACTGCTGTGACATACTACATGGTCGCCAATCATATTTTAATCAACATACAACCTGACACTGACCTGCAAATTGTAAAAAACGCAAGGACATTTGGGTTTCGCGGGCTACCCTGACGCTATAGCTTGTTTACAGCCTAGTGAGTGCCTTTAAATTGCTGATTTCGTTGTTGCCGTTTTCATAGATCATAGAGTTTTAAGTTATCACTAACCAGTCGTGTTGTTTCTTTATCGTGTGGTTCGTGTCTAACCTGAAGGGCTATTGCGTATCTCTGTTGACAGTTTAAAGTGATCATCACTTGGCGAATTTTGATATACAATGACAGTTCTGCATGGGTAGTGTCAGTTGAAACCAACAAGAATGGTCATTGTTGTATCAAAACTCGCCAAGTGATGATCACTAAGAACTGTCAACAGAGATAGGTACGCAATAGCCCTGCTGATATCAGAGTTTTATGCCGCCCATGGGCTTCTGACTTGCTGTCGTGTTGCCGAGGACTGTAATTGAGTTTGCCAGTCTTGTAATTGTAGCTTCAGACCTCTTGTTTGGTAGAAAGTAGTCCTTTTGATTAAATTATTTCTACCGTGTGGGTGCAACGGGCCAGAATACTAAATATGCACGCAATGACAGTAATTATCATAAGTATGTAATGCCAAACAAAACAACGGTAGCGTGTATTCGTGTCAAATTGCCAAATCACTTGTTATTTTCGAAACGTTATGAAAATAATTGTTCGAAAATAGACTATTTGACCTAATGACTGTAACGAGTTCCCGCACTTTTCATATCCTATGCAGCACCTTACAAATGATTACTGGCCATTTTCTCTAACACTAGGCCACACTTAAACACAATCTACCTACATAAACAAATAAATAATAGTTTGTAGGAAATTTTAACATAACAGCTTTTCACTGAATGCATGAAAGTTTAAAACAGTCTATACGGGACAAAAAAAAACAATTAAGTACCTACTTATTTAAATTTTTGCTTGTGTGTCGGTTTGACGCGGCTAATCTCCGAACAATTGGACCGATTTTGACGGGACTTTTACTGGCATTAAATTAAAGTAACACAACTGTCGGGGTTCGAAACTTCGAACCCAGGGCCTACAATGCAACTCGAAAGTCGAGGCCATCACCACGAACTATTTAGCGAGACCTCTATTAATAAACTCACAAAACAAATAGTACGGTTATTACTCTCTGACGTCATAGGTTGTCAACGCGTGTGGGTGGGTGGAAACGTCTTTATCATCTCGCTCTATTTCGCTTTCGAGGTCAGCAGGACCACTGGCTATTGTGTGGTAAACAAGGTGGCTCTTCTGATGGTAAGAATATAATAGGTAGGAGGTAGGTACATAATATTACGCAGCTGTAATCTGTGGGTTACACGCAAATTTCATCAGTTATGTTTGAGTCCATCGTGACGATGATGCGATTAACTAGACTATCTAGACTCTGGCTTGCCAAACCCAATAACACTGCCGGACGGGGATCGAACCAAACTGGGAGGGGTCCGAAAGGACCGATGCCTGCCAGGGTTGCGGGACTGTTCGAAAGAGATACCGCGGGGCCTGGAAAACAAAGGGGAAAAGAAGGAACATGGTTGGGTTTTAGTCAGTACAAGTCTGACACTCCCTTCCGCTCCGCCCAGAGTGGGAGGGGGGATCATTTGATGATTACCCACCCGAAAAAAAAAATGAAAAAGGGCCCCATGTTTAACAGCAGTGGCAGTAATGCTTGCGACCTCATAACCTACTGCTGAATATATAGGGTCTATCTATTCATACACGAAATCTCTTAGGGGTCATTGTACTCATCATTATGAACAACTTTTACTATGGGACCAACCCCGAAATCGCGAAAAATAAAATCAGCTGTTCCCTACAATATGATCGCATTAACTCTTCAAAATGTACTGAACAGCAGATTTTTTTTTCGGGGTTGGTCCCATAGTGAAAGTTGTTCATAATTATGAGTACAATGACCCCTTAAAAGATTTCGTGTATGAATAGATACACCTTATATAAGGAAAGAAAGAAAAAATATTAAATTGTCGCAGGGACATGACGTGCATACATAAAATAAATTAACAATAATCACTTCAACGGGCAGTTATCTACAACTTCTTTTTTTTAATAGCTTACTCTGTCCCACGGCTGGGCAAAGGCCTCCCCATTCCTTTCCTATCTCTTATTCTTCATTAATTAAACATCATCAGTCTCAAGATGAACTTGTATGGACTAAACTAATTTCACCTACAATTTTTATAAAGTGTTAGGTTTCGGAATTTTACTAGTCAATTTCCTATGTTTTCAGAAATAATTTTATTTAAATGTATTAATTTAATAGCTTTATTCATGTGAACACATCTTAAATGCTTTATATTTTATTATGTAGACTGGTAACATTAATTCCGTAAGAATGACAATACTTCTATAATTTGATTGGTAAAATGTTTGGCGCGAGAATAAAGCGGTTCTCTGATTGGATCATGAGACTGACGTGGCGTGAAGTCGTGAGCCAATCAGGGAGCTGGATTTTCCCTCCAGAACGGCGGGCTTCTTGGTCAGGGGTTGATGCCCGAGCGATCATTCTGTGGCTGAACGTCAAAAACGACTGATAATTATTAAGATAGTTGCCGATCCGTTATGGCTGTAATAGTGTGTACTGTGTAATGTAACAAAATTGTTAATAAACCTATTTAAAGTCGTTGGAGTTTTCCTTCAAGTGCTGTAACCTTTTGGACTACTATAAAAGTTAATCGAGTACATATGTTTGGCCAACCAACAGTTACAAAAATTGTTGAATGACGCTATAACCTCTTCCTTTTTTAGACGTCGGTTAAATTGTACACAAGTCTTACATTTAATAAATTGAGGGTAGGTTGCCTTTACCTACAATTGCAATGAGACATCTAGCGTCATCTAGTATTAAATACGAATAACTATATAAACTATAGCAGTAATTTATATCGATAGATGGTGTTATTCAATAGCTTGCTTGCTTTGAGATAGATGGCGTTATTATGATTATGAAACCAATTTTAGTTTTACTGTAGCGAAGTATTACATTATCTGTGATTGTAGTAAAATGTGAGTAGCCGGCTGTGTAGTAGTATAATTTTGGCAGGAAGCTTATTATTTTATTGTAATGGAAAAACCGACCTTATTACTAATATTAACATGATTTAGGAAAAACGAAAATTTTATCAGCTTGGTAGAGTAGTCACAATGAAACGATAGGCAGGCCTCACTGACCACCAAGTGTTTGTACACACAAGTAGACGGACAGGTCGCAATCTTTTCACAAATTTCGTATAGTCATCGTTATAGGTTTGCGACCGAATTCGGTTGTTTTGCGATCGCTCTCTATATCGAGACTGCAGGGCCAGGTTGCGTCGCAAGAATCCTCCTACATCACTTCGTTAAATTTTTATGAACCAAAACTAGTGGTACCTACTCCAGAATAGGGAATATGCATGTAATTTTTTTTTCACTTCAATCATTAATATGCAGTACTATCAACCCAAGAAAATAATTAAAAGTTAATTTCAACTACTGCTTGTCGCACAAAAAAATTATTAAACTCCTGAAATTTTCTACGACATCGACAGTTCAAACGTCCATGACTATCGCGGCCATTCATGTCAGGACTTTGATGTCACTTACCTCTATCTGCCTTGTTTAAATCTAATTTTTTGCCCTTAGTAGATAAGTTTTATTAAAATGTAAGTGCTTTATTTAAGCAAAAATTGCATTAACAATATTATAGTAAAATCTTAGTGAAACTTTAAGTACTTTTCAATTAAAAGTGTTTCTTTGACACATGGATTTTGACGTCACTACCGGAATCGATGCGTTTTGTGTTTGCGTTCCGTTTCACCAATAGACGTTAAATAAAATATTAAATTGTAAAATAAGTGTTGTATTAGAGAATTAAAGAAGTGTACCACAATATTTTTATGGTCCAATACAAGGCATTTTAAAGAAATAAAAAAAGTTTTGTATTTCTTGCATACAGATATAGAGATTCTAGATAGTCGCGCCTTAGTCTTTCCTTTAGGAAAATTTAGGCATGAAGTTTGAGTAGGTATTAGGTAACCACGTAAATAAAACAAAACTCTATAATAATCACCTATATTGCATTAGAAACATAATTTATTGATGGAATAAATGCTGCCAGTTCAAAAAAAATAGTTAATTTCTAAATCGGCAACAGTTTTCAAGATGGCGACGAACACTATTCACTTAAAACTAGTATTTAGTCCCAGGATGTTCACTTTTGGGGGGAAACCATATCTTCCAAAGCTTTGATTTCGGCTGAAAATAACAAAAAGGGATTAAATAGGTTTTTATAAATATTTTCAATTTTCATGAAGTATTGGGGTGTTGTGGTGCAAAAAAGAACCTTATTCTCAACGCCACAAAGTTCAAAAAAGCACATTTTAAGAGGCCCAGTAGTTGTTCAAAGCATGTGTTGCTATTTAATTTATACAACTTTTATACTTTCCTTGAGTGAGAATAAGGTATATTATTCACTGTGAATACTGTGATACTATTGATGTTTATACAAAGCAGGAAGCAAGGAATAATCTTATGGTGTAATAATTAAATTCTTAAGAAACCTCTCTGCTGCATTTTTTTTTATTCCAGATTATGTCTATGACATTTCTAATGTCTACTAAATAAATTCTATTGTCTGGCGACAAAAACAAAGGGTTAGATTAGATTAGCCTCACTACCACCATATTATTTTATTAAAGATTTTGGTTTCATGCAATACATGCAATTATTTGTATTGATGCCAGCCATTGATTGATACACAGGCTTTAAGAATGGCTGTGATTTTGAAAATAAAATAAAATGGCGGAAAGTTAGACAGGACAAAATATTCAACTTCAGAAACATGGCATCAGATCAATAGTTGAAGAAACAACATACCAGCAGCAGCTATCGCCTTCTCCTTCTTAAGCTTCTCGTCCCTCACAACCTTCTCCTTGGCCTCGATCTCGCGGAGCTTGGTCTCGCGCCTGGAGAGCCTGTTCTGGTGGAAGGCTCCGTACAGTATGCCGGTGGCCAGGAACGACCAACGGCCGAACTGGAAGTTTCAAATAAGGAATCGTTAAACTTCTGTCTTCACAACAAGTTTTGTTTATGGTTGAAGGGTAAAACCTTTTTTTTTCGAAATACATCTCATTAACATAAAATATAATGCCGCCTGTAATCCCTGGATAACTCTCCAGGGATTAAAGGAGCGTACTAAAGTGTGCCCTTTACCTAATATACTTAATTTCGCCAGCATGTGAAGGTTACATGTAATAGGGAGTTAAGGTATTGCCAGCAACCAGGAACAAATAACGGGTGTTAGTACTTCATTCTGAACAGAGGAATGTGCAATACCTACACTACACGGTCAAAATGCATGGAACAGCTGGTTTTTTTTTAATTACTGATGAGAAATTTATATGTTCAGAATGATGTCCTGAATATGTGGTAATCATTTGTGCATCAGTGTTTCTTCCACCCTGTAAAGACTCCAGACTGATACTGAGAAATTCCTGATGGGAAATTTACCAATGCCTTGCCCGCCTTGGAAATCAATCCTGTGACCTCACACCCAGCAGATTAGGCAGGCTAATACCCACCTTATTGTGACAATTTATACTTGTTTACACAATTCATAATTAAAAATTTATATTAACATGTATCAAAAAATAAATTGGCAAACAATCATTAGTATTGCAGTTGTATTGAAAGAATTTTGTCATGCTCTACTGTTTAGCTCAATAGTTTGACAATTAGTACCAGTACAGATGTTAAGTTGAGGTGTGCTGGTGCTTTGAATATTGTAAAGACTTAATATTACAGGAATCACGAATTTCCAAACGATGGGCAAGTTAAATGCAAGGTTAAACAGTAAAAAACTAAATTAAAATTGAAAACAACACTATCCATAGTGCATTAAAAATAAAGATTAAAAACCTCTTTTCATGAAAAGCAAATTTAAAAAGTAATATCACTTCAAATTACGAATTCAAGTTCGAAAACACTGTGTTACATAATGGTAGCTTTTGTACGAAGAAATGTTTTAATAAAATAAAGTATTTACCCTGATGAGTGGCGATACTTTCACTGGGGGGCCGTAAGGAAGAGACATTTTGATTTTGAAATATCTGGGACTCGAAAATCCAAATAGGATTTATTAAAAAATCCCAAGATTCGATTTCGCTGTAGAGGTTATAATTGAGCAGGGTTGCCAAAGTAAATTTTTTTAATAAAAAATATCTGTCAAAAAGTTTCTGTATTATTGGAGAATAATAATAATAATAATAAATCCAGGATGTCGACAGATTCAGGGGAACGATGAGCCCGTATGGATTAAACGGGGAATATTCCAGGGCGACAGTTTGAGTCCACTTTGGTTCTGTCTAGCCCTGAATCCTCTAAGTACATTGCTGGAGGATTCAGGTCTAGGCTATCGGTTGAGGAGAGGTGGTCAGGTCATATCTCACCTTCTTTACATGGATGATCTGAAACTCTTTGCCCCCAACAAATTGCAACTGATGAAGCTACTGAAAGTAACTGAAACTTTTAGTAGCGCCATCAGGATGGAATTTGGTGTGGACAAATGTGCAGTCATGTATGTAAAGCGAGGGGAGATTATGGAATCCGAAGGAATTCAGCTCTCGGATTCCATACACCTGAGATCCCTCTCCTCATCCGAAAGCTATAAATATTTGGGTATGTCGGAAGCATTAGGCATTAACTTAACTGACATGAAGCAATCGTTGAAGGAGCGCTTCTTCGGTCGCCTGAAGAAGGTATTAAATAGCCTTCTTTCGGGCGGGAACAAGGTGCGCGCCTTCAACGGTTGGGTCATGCCGGTTTTAATGTACTCTTTCGGCATACTCAAATGGACTCAGACCGAACTCGATACCCTGGATAGGAGAGTCCGTACACTGCTGACTGCAAACCGGATGCATCACCCACGATCATCGGTGATGAGACTGTATATCCCGCGGAAGTGCGGGGGTCGAGGCTTTTTAAACGCGAAGACGCTCCACAACCGCGAGGTATGCAGTCTCAGAGAATATTTTTTAAAAGCCGAGGTGGGTATGCACCGAGATGTGGTCGCAGTGGACAAGGGCCTCACCCCGCTGTCCATGGCTAAAGAGAACTGGCGCAAACCTGTAGTACTTACTACCGATGACCGCAAGGAAGTATGGCAAGGCAAGGAGCTTCACGGGCGCTTCTACCGGGCTCTTCATGGGCCCGATGTAGATTTTCTAGCATCCGTGTCCTGGCTACGTTTCGGTGACCTCTTTGGGGAAACTGAAGGTTTTGTCTGTGCGATTATGGACGAAGTTATGTTGACGAACAACTACCGGAAATATATTATGAAGGACGGGACGGTTGACGTGTGTCGGGCATGCCACCGTCCGGGTGAGTCCATCAGACATATTATTTCTGGTTGTTCTCGTCTGGCTAACGGCGAGTACTTGCACAGGCATAACCAAGTAGCCAGGATTATCCACCAGCAACTTGCATTGAAATATAAACTTGTGGAATCAGAGGTACCGTACTACAAGTATGTGCCCGACCCAGTTCTCGAGAAAGACCATGTCACGCTGTACTGGGATCGGTCTATCATCACTGACAGGACTATTGTCGCCAATAAGCCTGACATAGTGGTGATAGACCGATCAGCGCGCCGCGTAATGATAATCGATGTTACCATTCCGCATGACGAGAACCTCGTGAAAGCTGAGAAGGAGAAACAAATAAAATATCTCGACTTGGCACACGAGGTTGTCGACATGTGGAATGTGAACTCGGCTATCATTGTGCCGATTGTCGTGACGGCCAATGGCCTTATGGCCAAAAGCCTCGACGACCACCTTTCGAGGCTCTCCTTAGGCGGTTGGATCAAGGACCTGATTCAGAAGGCAGTACTCCTCGATACGGCTCGCATTGTGAGGAGGTTCCTGTCTCTGGAGCCCTAACCACCGGTAGCTTGGACCCTGCTCCCGATACCGGCGGACCACTATTTTTTATATTTTTAAATGTTTTTTTAATATTAATTTGTTTAGAAATATTTAAAAATGTAATTTATATGTATATATATGAATAAAGGATATAATAATAATATAATAATAAATTTATTTATTGGCATAAACAAGTAATTTACAGGGTTGTGAATCACTGGTGCCTGTGGTAGGTAGTGAAACACCTGTATTACAGGTCACCAGGTTTCCACTCAGAAAGCATTTACAATTATCATTGTTAGGTACCAATATTAAAGGTTGTTTAGCAAATTAAAATAATAAAATAATAGAATAAATAAATGGTTTTAAAATAGTAAAAAATCTTAATAGTGGCTATAACATATAAATTGCGGAAAAATATTAAATTATTTTGTACCTTCACCATCGATTTTAGTGTGTTGTTGTCGTTTTTTGACAGTAATCAGCTGAGATTATTTTGTAAAGAAAAGAACGTGTGAATTTGTGTTATGATAGGTCTAGTTTACATTTTATATAATAAAATACGTAAAAAATATAATCGTTATTTCAAACTAGTTTGCGCTGTAATGCGCAGTATTTGCATTGAAAATTGTGTAATATTCTGCGTAGAGCTAACAACGAAACGCAATTTTGACACATGGCCCGTGAACGAATGAACATCTGGCGATTTCTCATTCACCTTCAAATCACTCAATTAAATCAATCAGTCTTCAAAATGGCGTTAGTCATGCCGTTTGTGTCCGTCGCAATATCGATATTGTACACGCCGTTATTACTTTTAATACTGTGCATAATATTCCTTGCTTCAATTGGAAAATCTTTAGGCGTCAGAAGGTTATATGTGAACATACTACTGAAACTTTTCGAGGTATGTAAATATTTTTCTTAATAAAAAATAAATAATAAACGTTTTTTTTACGTCGAATACAATGACATGTGAGGTCAATATAGCAAAAAAAGAAAACTTTGTGTATTTTTCCCATGATATATTGAAATTTGAATTGAATTTTTGTTAGGTTAATGCTCTATACGTTCTATATTTCGTGTATGAGTCATCTTCGTTCGTGGTTTACGGTTTTATCTTTAATTTTATAACAGATAGTAGGATTATTTCCATAATTGCATCTCCGTAATCTTTTTACCGATATCCGAAGTCCGATCATAAACGAATCTATAAATTACGTCTACCGGTTCAAAAACAGTAGGTAATATTCGCCATGTGTAATATTACTGGCTGGCAGACCATCTTTGAATCCTATGGTCTGACTGAAAAGCCAGGTGGCAAAACCTCGCAACTTAAATATACCCTTTAAAAACAGCGTACGAATTACGATGTGTGAATTGTGAATTGTAGAAGATGGTCCTATTAGAATAGTATGAAAGAATTGAAAAGGTTAGATTGATGAATAATATCTCATTTTTTATTCGCGCCATGTTGTAATTATGGTTTTTTGGAAGTGAACGGAGCAAAGGAGTATGTAAGGATCATAGATCTGGCCTCCTGTTGATTCTGCCACCTCCATGAGATACAGAAGTCAGTTTATCTAAGTGTGTCACGTATTATTTGGTTTCGAATCCAGTAGCTGACAGACTGGGCAATAAGTAGTCTGATGTCATATCTAAATTGACCCTAGTTTATAGGAACAAACAGCAAATGATAATTAAAGCAGATTTCATTCAAATTAGACTGGCAATTAGCACGTTTTGAATGTAAAAAAGTAGGGGAGTAGGTATAGCCCCTAAAATGCTCACCCTTTCTACTTTATTGTTTTTATACTGGGGCAATTTAAATTCAAACATATTCACTTACAGTAGATTTAAAAAATGGAATCTATATTAATATGATAAAGAGGTAAGTTTTTTTTCTATGTAGGGGTTTATCTCCAGAATTAATGATCAAATTAAAAAAAAAAAATTCACTCTTTGTAAGTTATTTGTGGGTGCTATAAATCATATTTATATCATGCATATTAATTCTTATTAGTTACCCAGCAATCACAATTTTGCAGACAGATTCACGGGCGAAGTGCTAATCTTTAAATATTATGAGCCATAATGTCTCTTGGTTGGTCTATCTTTCAATGGACTGACACATGAAGATAGTAGAAAGTTGGAATTGAAAGATACTTTAATTCTAATGGTTGTCATTTAAAATTGTTTGTAACAAAGAAAGAAAGAATTGATTTGTCGCAGGGACATGTCATGCATACCAAACAACAAAAAAATAATATAAACAATAGACTTACAACGCTTAACAAAACAAATATTTAGAATACAACGGGACGAAACAAAAAAAAGATTGACAGCTTGCACGTCGAAAAAGATTCCGTTATTTGTAATTGATAGACTTGTATTATATCATGCTAGTTTTAGTATGGTTTTGTCCTGCGGCTTTGCCAGCATGGATGTCAGAAAAAATCCCACGGAAACATTATACTTGAATAAATAGTATCCTGTGTCCTATTCTTCTGTCAAATTTTATCCAAATCCATTAGCCGTTTATGTAACAGACATCGATGAGTTACTTTTGCCTTTATACTAACGTATGGACCCAGGGGAACCAGCCAAATATAGAACACTTCAGTTTATCCGTTGGTGAATACAAGCGTGATTTGTGGAATGACATACGAATGTAGACAAAGCAAAAGAACTGACAATTATTGTAGTCGGTCGAACTCTGTTGTGACTGCCTACCCCCATGGCACGCGTGAGTTTACGTATGATATAAATGTATGAATGATGCATGTATGATATTTTGTTATGTAGTTCCAGTACAAAGTACAAATATCAATCTATGTCCTTCTAATTGCTTTATTTTAGTAGCAATTAAAATATTATCTACACATACTTAACGCTGATAAACATTATTAGAATAATAATTTATACCGCTTTAATAGATAGTTGATATTAGACGAGCCCATGGCTTAAAGGCACTCACTCACTGGCGGCATTTGCTTGTTATGTAACAGTTCAGATTCAAGCATTACATCAGTCAGTGAATAGAACCGAGAAATTATCCCGATTTATTTGTGGCCAGTGCAGCTTGTCTTCTTCCATACTCCTCTATTACTCGTCATCTCAGCAGTCACCTCCTTTCTAGCCATATCATCCTTCACACAGTCCATCCATCGTTTCCTCGATCTTCCTCTAGTCTTATACCCATCCACATTTATACTCAAAACCTACAACTTGTAACAATCGCTTGTTTCTGTACAGAATCGAATCTTTGATTGTAACATTACAAGAGTGTTCATTTGTTACGTAATGCTCAAAATTGAATCTGCATTTGGTAAATTACAGGCAAATGATCTGGTGAGGGAGCGCCTTAATGCATGTAAATATTTGTGCTATATGCAACATAGTGGAATAATGTATCTATTAATAATTATATCAAAACATGTTTATTGATTAATTGGTTCTCTATATCAACTTGTAAGTTGCAAAAACAGCTAGACAAAGATATTATATTTTAAAATGATTGGTAATAAAAAAAACTAAAATGGGTCCCCCCTTTGGTGCTTCCAACTTTTATTTGATTTTAAATGTGCTTGTGTTCTTTTTATTTATGAATTTAATTTATTTATTTGCTTTTTTTTTTTTTTTTTCCATATTTTTAGTTTAGTAATGAGAAAGGTTTCGCGGACGATTTAACTTTTTATTAAACGATTTTTTTACTACGCATTTTGATACCCCACGTGATGGGGTTGTATGAAAAGTATTAAATCGAACCCCACAATATGGCGCCCAAAATTCGCCAGGTTTCTTTTATACATTTTGACGTAATCGGCGATACTCGCGCCACCAAGACGAATCTAACAACGTATAATTTATTGAAATCGGTTCATCCGTTTAGGAGTTATGAGGGAACAAAGAAACGAATATACATAAAGGTCAAACACATAACCCTCCTTTTGGGCTTCACCGCAGTCGGGTAAAAACAATAATAACTTATTGCCATTGTGCAAGTTAAAAACTTCGTACAATTACAATGTTTAGTTTTTGGCATATCATCAAATCATGTCTTTGTTCCACACAATGTTGAAAATGCTAAATATAGCAGTAAAAATTTGCTTACTCACTCTGTCCAAGAAAAACAAAGAAATTCTCTTATCATACATAAATGATAAAGAGAATATAAGTCACCATTGGCCTGCGTTTTCAACAACATTGGGGTCGAATTCCAGTCTAATCGGATGCAGCTGAATACCAGTGTTTAACATGGAGCGACTGCCTATCTGACCTCCACAACCCAGTTAGTACTGGGTAATACGATACCTCATGTTAAGAATGGTTGTCAGACTTTCGGGCCACTGACCACCTGTAACGACTGTCAAAGATCTACAAATGACAGCCGGGACCAACGGCTTACCGTGCTTTCCGAGGCACGGATGAAACTCGGTACTTATGTCGTTTGTGGTCACCCATCCACGAACCAACCTAGGCAAGCGCAGCTTAACCTGAAGATCGACCCGCGCGTTTGTTATTATGTAGCCACGAGTTCTTCCAGTTGATAATCACGCATATTGTCGGAAAATTCAACGGATTACGAGTTTTATAAGTGATTATCAGTATCACCAACATAGATTTTATATCAAGTGTTGATCCCTGCAATATAATTTCAGTTACGGCGTTATCATTAACACAATCTTTGTTACGAGATTAGTGGATATTACATACCGTTTTCGTGTAATTCATGCAAAAAATTGCCATGTTTGCCTCGTTCCATAGTTGGTCTCTCGGTACCCCACTACCTCATAATTCTCCCGCCCTTATCTTAATTCATTAGTGGTCGGCGTATCATGTCTTCTTCTTCCATACTTCTCTATTACTCTTCATCTCAGCAGACACCTCCTCTCTTGTCTTATCATTCTTTTCTCAAACATGCTTGGAAATTTGAGCATTATTTTGACAACCTTATTCGAGATAAATCGAAATTGCTGTACTGGCCAGATACATGCGACCAGCGGCCGGCAAAAGTTGATGAAAATCCATATCTGTCGTGTTTAGCGGACAAATAAATTACATAGTAAACTCATATCTGTCGTGTTATTTAAAAAATGGAACGATCTTATACTCTGAAACATGGCAACCAAGGAGGTAACTTATCAAAGGTTTTATTTAAATTTCGAATTGGCTTGCAAATAGAAAGCGGTTTATTGACAAAAAAAAACAAATGAACTCTTCAAAGCGAGAGTATTAATTTCTTCGCATTATTTGAGAAAAGTACTATACAAGCCTTGGCCACAACTTGGCATTGATGGACTTACGTATGTGTGCGTCGGCTTCGCCTCGGCCCACATTTACACGTTCGTCCATCAATGCCTCTGTTGCTGGCCGCTGCAGTAATGTACTATTACACAGTCCATCCATCGTTTCTTTGGTCTTCTAGTCCACATTCATCCTCAAAACTTTCCTCACTACATTATTCATTACATTTTTTCCTACGCATCACATACGGTCCCGGTACGGTACGGTTATAGGTAGACAATTGAAATTTTCACATAATGTGTATTCCTGTTGCCGTTATCTCGTAACAAAAAATAAATTAAAAATTAGGGGCCAAATTAAAGCCCTAATTTTTCATTTATTTTTATCCGCAATAGGGAATATGCATGTATTTTTTTTTCACTAAAATCATTATTATGCAGTACTATCAACCCAAGAAAATAATTAAAAGTTAATTTCAACTACTGCTTGTCGCACAAAAAAAATATTAAACTCTTGCAATTTTCTACGACAGTTCAAACGTCCATGACTATCGCGGCCATTCATGTCAGGACTTTGATATCACTTACCTCTATCTGCCTTGTTTAAATCTAATTTTTTGCCCTTAGTAGATTAGTTTTACTAAAATGTAAGTGCTTTATTTAAGCAAAAATTGTAATAACAGTTTTATAGTGAAACTTTAAGTACTTTTTAATTAAAAGTGTTTCTTTGACACATGGATTGTGACGTCACTACCGGAATCGATGCGTTTTGTGTTTGCGTTCCATTTCACCAAAAACACGCTAAATAAAATATTAAATTGTAAAATAAGTGTTGTATTAGAGAATTAAACAAGTGTACCACAATGTTTTTATGGTCCAATACAAGGCATTTTAAATAAATAAATAAAGTTTTGTATTACTTGCATATACCCTATTCCGACTCGCACTTGGCAAGTTTTATTCCAACTATGTTGGGACCGATTTCCAGTCTAACCAGATTCAATTGAATACCAGTATTTTACATGGAGGGACTGCCTATGTCTTCCAGTAACTTGGTAACACGATAACATTTGGTATAACAAAGATCTGCGAATAACAGCTAGGACCAACGGCTTCCGATTCACGGAGTCGTCACCCACCCAGTCATAATATTACGTAATGTCTAATAATGTATGTTTTAATCATTACAGATATATCATCGGAGTCTGATTGTCTGTGTATGTGAGTTGTGTATGTGTTGGTTGCCATGGTAACCAAAACACAAAGTCTAGCTATGTGTGAAGTGTTGCTGGCTATTGTCTTTCTTTTGGCATGCCCTGTTTTAAGACAGTTTTTTCTGCCGTTCATTAGACACAGTTTCTACCAAAGCGGAGAGTAGAGAACACGTGTGAGAATCGACCAATCACATTGACTGAAATCTTTATCGCATCTCTAATCTCTTCTGTGATTGGTCAAATCTTGCATGTCCCTTCTTCGCTCCAATAGTCTCCGTTTTTGTGGAAATCGGGTCTTATGCTTGAAAATCGAGTTAAACAAGTCGTGGTTCCGTTAACATGCCTCTTAGTGACCGCAACCATAGTCAAAGTAACCATAGTTTAACCAATATTACTAAAACTGTGGGCACTAGAACTCGGTTTGGATTGACCAGTCCAGCAGGTCACTCGCTAGCTTCACTCGCTTGAGGCGATAGTTACGCGAGTGCTTTTAAGGTGAAAGCGCCTGCCGCTAAATTAAATTTTTCTTACGTTTTTTGCAATTTTCCGGTCAGTGTCAGGTTGTATGTTGATTAAAATATGATTCGCGACCGTAACAAATGGCGCTTTACCGAGTTATAATCATTAAAATCATCCACACAAGCCTCTGATTTCTTTTGATTCCATTGAATTACTGACACTGACCCGCAAATTGCAAAAAAATGTAAGAAAATTTGAATTTCGCGGGCTACCCTGGTGCCTCCACCTTAAAACCGATTGCTTGATTTTTTTGTTGCACAGACGGCCGCCCCGTCTCACGTTACACTTTTGTCGCATCGTCCACTACACCGCTTGATTTACCTTTGAGACAGTTGCCACAGCGACAAGATCGACCACGCACTGTTAATCCAAGCAACTAGGGTAGACGCTGTAAATGATTTTCGCCGCTTTCGTGTGTTGACTCCTAAAACTTGCAATGCTTGCAACTAATGCTAATAGAAGATAGTCAACATAGTCTTTTTGTTAACTTTTTCACTTGTTTTACATTTTTTTTGTGTAGTAAGCAACGACTTATTGGCGGGCCTACGCTGTCCCCCCATACTTAAGTACTAATGCTGTAACATGATAATATTGTAATACCAAATGATTTGACAAGAGTAACCATGGAGTTTCTTGCCGGTTCTTCTCCATAGGAAACGACCAACCCGAACCGTGCACCTTTTTGTCGACGTTTTATAAGTGCCCATCTAGGCCTATGTGAAATAAAAGTATTTTGAGTTTGATTTTGGAACTTAATAAAAATATAACTATATTTGGATTGGATTTTGCACGGAACCCTAATTTTTTTTCTTAAATATACGTATAATGGTTATCAAGACTTTCGGGCCACTGACTACCTGTAACGACTGTCAAAGATTTACAAATGACAGCCGGGCCCCGGCTTATCGTGGTTTCCGAGGCACGAAGGAAACTCGGAATGTAACTGGTGGTCACCCATCCACGGACCAACCTAGGCAGCGGCTGTTATCAGCCATGGGCGGCATAAAAACTCTGATACCAGGTTAGGTACTAACCACATGGAAAATAAATATTTAGAATAGAGAGAAGTTGAAAGAGAGTAGAAATAAGAAAAAATATTTATTTGTCGCAGGAACATGACGTGCATCAAACAAAATGACAAAAAAAAAAAAACAATAAACATACAACGCATAACAAAAATTTATAGATGTTTTTTTTTTTTTTTTTTTTATAATTTATAGTAGCAGGATGTATTTGCCCTGTGTGGGACACCACAGGTTCCTAATAACATTAATGCTCCCGCGTCACCTCGGCTGTCAGCCTCAAGGCCTTGTAAGTTTGTAACTACAATAATACATTAACAAGCAAGCTTTCTATAGACAGCTAAAATTTTCTAATAATATTGTGAAGGCCTTGGACGTTAAAAACATCAACTTTTACCAATCAACATAAAATTGTTATCTTTATTATGTCTGTGATGATTTCCACCAAACTCGGATCAAAAGGAAAGGATACGAACGGATGCGGCGACAGCCGATCGTGTCCGGCAGGATGTCGACGCATACGATCGGCTCCGTAGCTTTGCTTGCAAATAGGTTCATTCCTACCGTGTCGGATACGACGGCAGGCGAACAGAGCCGATCATGCGTCGCAGCATATACCTATTATTAGCCAGTCTTGCAGACGGGACACTGACATCACTGGTAGCGAATTTAACACCACTCAAAAGAGGCTATAAAAATGCAGACCTAAAAGCATGGCTTCTCAAATATTTCTGAAGAACATATCAATTAACGTGATTAAATGCTAGTTATGTCATGTTTAACGAACGAAACGTAAATGAAATGTACGGTTCGCTTGGAATGCACAGAAAATTCAACTCTATGTACGAACACGTTGAAGTTTTCGTGGTTACTTTCGCTTGGGGTATTGCTGGAGTACGTTAAGAATTCAGGTAACCCCATTACCATTGATCGGTCGGTCAGCTGTCATGCTTGCGAGCATTATTAATGGTAATACTTATCATCCTCTTGACCGTAAACCCAATTCATTCGTGGTCGGCGCAGCATGTCTTCTTCCATACTTCTCTATTACTTGTCATAGTAGTCGACTTGCTATTGGGTTTATCTATTAGAAATTTCTCAGTAGTAGGCCGGATTATGGAAGTTGGCGACTTGGCGGTACGATACGATACCCCCGTGCGGGGAATCACCCTCCAGTGGATTAAGGGGCCCAGTGGATCCCTAGGCACTGACGCCGCAGACGAACTTGTTATGAGAGGTTCCGAGATGGCAGTGCTAGGCCCGTACCCACTCCTTCCCTTACCTTTCTCACAATTCCGTACATGGGTTCGCCAGAGATCAACTGAACTTCACAACAACAAATGGTCACGGTCTACGGACTGCAGGCAGTCAAAAATGGCGATGCCAAGTCTACATCCGCGACTAACAAAACGACTGCTCAGCCTAAGTAGAAATAACGTCAGAATAATAATAGGGACAATAACGGGCCATTGCCCCCTAAACAAACATCACTTTATATAGGCGCCACGGACAGCCCACTCTGCAGGGGCTGCTTTGACGCCGAAGAAACAGCCGCCCACGTCATCCTGGAATGCGAGGCCGTGGCTACCCAACGCAAACAAATCCTCGGAACGGTGAGGTCGCTCCGCGAAGCCTGTGAAGCTCCCAGGAAACTTCTGTGTTTTCTGGGCGGAGTTAGGCTGGCTAACTTAGCCAGGACAGGACACCTACGCACAACGGACCGAATGAGAGTCTTAAGTGGGGAATACGGAGTCCCTACTCTACTCTATCCGCGTGCGGGCCCGTGCCTCGGTGCGCTGGTCCTGCGCTTGATCTCTCTCCGGTCGTGTCAAATTGCCATCTCATCGGACTATGAGAATAAAAGGAACAGAGCGTGCACCTGTGTCAGCGCTCGCGCTTGTGCACTATAATATCTCCCGCGCCGATGGTTAATCTGCGTTGAGATTGGCCGCCGTCACCGAAAACAATCAGGAGGACTATGTATAGTCCAGGGGCGTGCCGTCCATAGAGGCAATTAGGCCTAGCCTACCCTACCAACAACGCCCAATGCATTTATTTTAAGTATGTAATAAAATAATACGAAAGATTAAAAAAACAGTTAAAACTCCTGTTAAAATACTTATAGCAACTTGTCGCGCCCTTGTGACGTATCTCACAGTTCGACGGAGCTCGGTACGAACGCCTTAGGCTCGAACTCGCCCAGCCTAATTCCCATTGATAAATTTAGGCACACTGAATAGAATAGAATAGAATAGAATAGAATAAACATTTATTCGCTAATGGACAGCAGCAACACAACAACACAACAACACAACAACACACAACACACAACACAGCAACACTGGTATATTCTTCTTGTGTATGAACGGCACACATGGTTGAAATTAGGGGCGTAACTACTGCGACTGTAGCTGGCCACCGCGTGTTGTGATTGGCTGTGTGTAAAGTCAAGATTAAATGAATGAAAAGTATTGAAGACCAGGGTTCCCAATTTTTTGACAATTCCCCGAATTGCGGGCAATTTGAGAAACAGATTACACACAGACACGATAGTTTCCTAAATGATTACTAGAGACAATTAAAAAAACAGGGTGGTATTGTCGAATTTAAACCTTCCAAAAAATTATAAATTGTAAAGAATAGCAAAAGCACTATAAAAATAATTAAAAACTTCATAATTTTTAATTTTCTCCTCATATTTGGGAAATTTCGCTTTGATTTTTGGGGAGTTAGAAAAATAAGTATCGGCAACCCTGGACTGTATTATCCGCCCAAATTTTTGCTAATCCCTTTTGTAGGAAAACACGGTATGACAATGATGCAATTTTAATTGGTAGTGTTTTTTTATCGACAAATTAGAAATTACATCTTTCTTAAAGAAGCCATATTGTTTCATGTGACAAGCAATTTACATCCGATCTTGATTGTTCTACTTTTTTATATCTTCTAAGTTATAAGTAATTCGTTTTGAAACGTACAGTAGTGTAAATATTATTTGTTGTGTTTATTATTTGTTTATTTACATAAGAATGGTGTTCTGTTGTGAAGTTTGCGCCGATTATGTGTGTTTGTTAGAAGTTAAAAGCAGTAAGTTTGCGCAATTATCGTTTAATGATAAGATTCAAGTTGTGTCTAAAGGTAGATGTGTGCCCGAATTACGAGAATTAATCTAAAAATATGATAATTCATCTCGTACTCGTCATTTCAATCCTCAAAATTATGCAACATATAACTGGCTGTGTGACACACAAATAAATTATTTTGTTTTCCGTGCATTTTGTTTAATACTTCCAGTAAGTGGAGTGAGGGATATATTGATTTGCATAATTTTCATTCCTCGGCAAAAAAGCATGACGTATCAGAAAAACATCTAGAGGCTTGCTTAAGGTGGAAGCGCAAGGGTAGCCCGCGAAATTTAAATTTTCTCAAGTTTATTGCAATTTGCAGGTCAGTGTCAAGTTGTATGTTGATGAAAATATGAATCGCGCCAGTAACACGTATGGAGTTACAGAATTATAATCATTTAAATCATCAATACAACCCTCCAAGTTGATATAATCTCAAAAAATTACTTTTTCATGAAATAGCTATTGAATGTGATTATATGAACTTGGAGAGCTGTATTGATGATTTGAATGATTATAATTCTGTAACTCCATACGTGTTACTGGCGCGATTCATATTTTCATCAACATACAACCTGACACTGACCTGTAAATTGCAATAAACGTAAGAAAATTTAAATTTCGCGGGCTACCCTTGCGCATCCACCTTAAAGTTAAATACATTTGGTAAATCACGTATTGAAACTAGTAGGTATTAACAGCCAGTTAAGATTAGATATAGAAAGGCATAATTCTAAAGTAGATAGGAATAGAAATATTTTTCAAAGACTGATCGATGTCGTATGCTTTCTGGGAAAACAAGAATTAGCTTTTTTATTAGCGGCCACGATGAATCATTATCATCACTGAATAGAGGTAATTATTTGGAAACAGTAGATTTATTGGCAAAGTATGATGGAGTTTTAGAAACCCACTTACAAAATGCAAGTACCTCATTCACGGGCATGTCGAACAGAACGCAAAATGATTTGATCTCGAGCGTTGCATCTGTGATGACTGATCACGTTAAAGACGAAATTAAACAGTCCGATTATGTTGCTGTCATGGTGGATGAAACACCTGACATAAGCGGCCGAGAACAATTAGTTCTGATTTTAAGATATTTTCATGATTCCGAAGTAGTGGATCGATTTATTAAATACGTAGATGTCAGCGCGGATCGGACCGCTGTAGTTTAAGTTCTATCATTTTGGAAACTTTAGGAGATTTAGATTGCCATTCTAAATTAATTGCACAAACTTATGACGGGGCAGCAGTTTTATCCTCTCAAATTAACGGCGTGCAGGCTTTGGTGAGGCAAAAATGTCCGCAAGCTATGTATGTTTGGTGTTCCGCACATGTATTAAACTTAGTTTTATCGAAATCTTTTGAACGGGTTCCTGAAACAAAACGCTTTTTTAGTATAATAAAATCAATTGCGGTTTTTTTTCACACTAGTACGAAATGAATGGCGTATTATAACGACTTTGCCGTTATGAAAAAGCTGCCTCGTGTCGCTGAAACAAGGTGGACATATCACTCGCGCACGTTAAATATAATTAATAACGAGTCCACACTCCTCCTTCAGTTGTTTGAAGAAATGAATGAAAATACTCAACACTGGGATGGTGATACATTGTCACAAGTCACTTCATTTTTATTTAACATGAAAGAATTTGAATTTAATTTTTTTTTTAAACATTCGCGGATATTTTTGCTGAAACTGATATTTTATACGACATCATACAGAAAAAAACTTGTGACATCGCGTATTGTGTTAAAAAGATAAAACAATTCGAGTCATTTTTAACTCGTTACAGAGACAGGTTCGAGATCAATTATGATGCAACTGCTCTCATAACCGGGCCACCCAAAAGAAAGCGCAATGTCGATGATGTAAAAATACACTATCGGCGAATTTTTACCGAAATAATTGATAATGTACTTAGCGAATTAAGAGATCGTTATCTTAATATTAAAAATTGGAAATTCTTTGAGTTACTTTCTTGTGAGAATTTTAGTAAATATAGTGAACAATTCCCTGAAAAGGAAATCAGAGAGTTCACTAATACTTATCAGGCAAACTTTAATTTTGATAGATTAAAAAATGAATTGCGCTGTATTTATAGATCGCCTGAATTTGCGAATTGTAGCATATATAGTATCATTCAAAATTTGTATAAAAATAATTTAGATAAAGTTTTTTCAGAAGTTTTACGTTTGGCGAAGTTTATTGTTACTATCCCAGCAAGCAGCGCATCGGCAGAACGTTCATTTTCGTCCTTAAAACATATCCACACCTATCTAAGAAACACACAAAGTCAGCAACGACTCACAAATCTATCTTTAATTTCTATAGAAAAAGAATTAATGGTCGACCTACGACGCAAGCCTACTTTTTATGACTAGGTCTTAAAATCATATTTGAAAAAGGATAGGCGCGTAGATTTAATTTATAAATGAGTTGATTTTTTCACTAATTTCAAACCCGTAGTTAACTTATTAAATATATTTATACATGCGAATCACATGAAATAGGGCCTTTACAGGCCGCTTCGCATATCTTGCAAGTGACGTGTTCTGTAATTATCACCCACTCGTTTGTATAAGATATTTGAGGTGGCCGAATCTTTCTTCTGTTTGCATCGTCAGAAAATCGTGTTTTGAACCTTGAATAATTTGGTGAGTTCTTGTATTTATAACTTTTGTTTTTTACAGGATTAATTTCAATGTTTTTTTCTTTCAAAATATTATAAATTAATAAATGTTACTTCTTTGAGGGTCATCATAATATGTAGAGCGTCGCTGTGATGTTGCGCGATTTTTTTTTTGTGTCATTATGCTTGGCCTACCCTCCGTGGAGAACCACTGCACGCCACTGGTATAGTCACTCCATTGCTAGCCATATAATCTTTTTCGCAAAACTCACCCATGGTTTATTTAGTCTTCCCCTAACGCCTAATGACTTAAACACGACATCCTTGTACTCTTATCCCAATTTATTCGTGGTCTTCTTCAATACTTCTCTATTAAGGTGGAAGCACCAGGATGCCCTTGTTTCGCACGGCGCCACCTATCGGGTACAAAACTATATCTAATGTAGACTATATTTTAAGTTAAGCATCTAGCAGGAGAGCGGTGAAAACTGCGTTCAAATCCATGCAGTAGTTTTTGCGTGATGTGCGTACAAACATACAGACAGGCACACAGCAAATAAATTATTTTTGTTTCTACAGACGGGCAGACAAAATTCTAAAACTGTTGTTTTGGCTTCTGTTGCTCTTAAATACAAATAATAATCCTTTGCCTAAAGATTACAGGAAAACCTACAACAAATCTTAGATTTAAAACAAGTTACGGAACTTAGATAATTAACGTACGGAACCCTCCACGCCAGTTAAGCCCGTACTTGTCCGGTTTATATTTTACGTTTTAGATTAATCTGTCCAATCAAATGCAGTTTTCTTCCCTTAATGCATACAAATTGACCTCTTGTTAGTTTCCATCACGGACGTGAGGAGTGCTCACGTCATGATACCACTTAACCTTTGATTCTTAGATAATGGATTTGTTAGTAGGACATGTTTTCCTGAGGAGTTCTGATTGCGACCGATTATTTGCACTGTCTAAAGAATGATTTCCACCAAACGGCTCGCATCGCATCGGAAAGGATACGAACGGATGCGGCGAAACAGGAATATCCTATCCACTTATCTGTCTCTCGGAGGGTTGACAGTTAATGTTTCTTTAACTGTTTATCTGAGATAGCAACGTTCCGATGGCTGTAAGTAAGTTATAGAAAACGGCCGTAAGACGCGTTCAAACCGCATTAATTATCACTTGCTATTAGATCTACGTCGAACTACGTTTCTAATTTCTTATGCAATCGTCCAGATATAATGTATATATAATATTTTTGCAAGGTTACAAACAAATTGGTATTTGCAGCATGACAATGTATTTACACAATTTATCAGACGATTAAACGCTTAGCTCTCCGATGTAGTATGTTACAATAAATAAAATAATTCTTATTAGCATTAAATGAGTTTCTGATATCGGTCTAGATAACGTATATAACGGATGTAGAGCCAGACTTATGAAACGTCCGATTAGTTGATTATACATGGTGTAACAGGACCCTTCACGAAGCCGTCAGCCAAGCATTCTGTACATCAAACTAAGTAACTCTACGCAAAAATTATTGCGAGCAAACGACTTTTTTTTTTTGGAGAAAAATGACGTTTTACGGTAGGACTCAATGTAACGCACTCTAAACATAATGCTAATGGATGCATTTAATAGTAAACGTGTCGTGGAAATATTTAAAGTTAAAAACTAAAATATTTATGCTGTGTTGACTTCCGTACGTTTTTTCACGGGTGACCACTGAAAACCAGCGCTGGTATAATATTGGAGGAAAAAAGTCGAGAGCCAAACCTCAAATTATGACTTTTTACTAGTCGGATCTGTAGTTGTCCTTATCGCACCAATGTCGGAATCGCGCTCGTAGAGGGACAGCAATAGTTTCTTCAAATACCTACCGTATTTCCTCTTAAGGTAGAAGCGCCAGGATAGCCGGCGAAATTACATTTTTTTTATGTTTTTTTGCATGTTTGACGACCCGAATGGCGCAGCGGTATTGAGGCTGTCTTACGTTCTTTGGGTCCCGGGTTCGAGTCCCGGTAGGAGCAAATGTTTGTGTGATGAGCATGGACATTTGTTTCCGAGTCATGGATGTTTATATGTATAATAAGTATGTATTTACAAACAAAAAAGTATCTATGTAGTATTATCAACTATCTGGTGTCCACGACACAAGCCTCGTAGCTTAGTGTGGCACCTAGATGGCGCTGTGTGTAATGTCCAGCGATATTTATTTATTTTGCCTGGTTGTATGTTGAACAAAATATGATTCGCGGTCATAGCAAAGCACAGCATCATGCTGAGTGGTAACCTGCTTGTCGCAGTCCCGACGTGCAAGCTGTTCACTTTTTTTTTCATTGTTTAGTCCTGTGTATTTATAATATTTGTTATGCGTTGTATGATTATTAATGTACTTCTTGTATGCACGTCATGTCCCTGCGACAAATAAATATTATTCTTTCTTAAAAACAAGTATTATAAAAAAAAAAAAGGTTGGATCTTGGACCTCCAATATCTCCGTTCTGGACTATACCTGACAAAAGATATAGCCGTCTGACAGACGGACAGACAGCGGGGCCTTAGTAATGTGGGACCCGTTGGCACCATTTGGTTACGGAACCCTAAAAAGAAGTCATTTGTTGACAGCCTCCTTCTTAAATTCGATGTTACTCATAATCGCCCGGGTTCAGTACATTGTTTTTTTTTTTTAAATCAATTTTAATTTATAAATCAATCAATTTTATGAGTTGATCATTATTTCATCATTAAGTATGAACTTTAATAACCTTGGTTAAGAATGGTTTATTGTCATACCAGCATTAATATGAAGAATGAGGAAATGCATCTTATAGTTGTACAAGTATATTATGGCGTTTGTAGTGCAGCAGTGATAGCCTAGTGCACCGCCAAATCATAGGTCTCTAGTTCGAACCCAGCAAGATACGCACTTAAATTTTTTCTGATTCATGTGCTTCGCACGCGTTTTGGTCGGAAATTATCCCACGGGCACGTTGTAAATATAGCTTAAGGCACTCGGGGATAATGTAGCTTCCTATTAGTGAAATAGTTTCCAAAATCGGTTCAGTAGATCCAAAGATTACCTGTACCTCCTACATACAAACTTACAAACAAATTTTACCTCTATACAATATTAGTATAGATAGATTATAATATTAGTATAGATTATCACTTGCGATGTGCTGGTTTCCTCAAGATATCTTCCTTCACTTGGGTGAAAGAAGATATCCTGAAAAAACCAGCACGCCTGAGAGATATTTCTCGACGGCATGTAAAGCCAAGTCAGAGGCCCATGGACGGTATAAAAACTCTGACACCAGGTTGGGCACCAAACACACGAAAAAGAAGATGGCGCGTGTCCAAAATCCAAACGAATGGCCGCCATCTTGATTTTTCAATATCGTTTCGCAAAACTTTTACACCTACGTATATTTGTGGAAAATGCTTGGAGTATCTTGGACTGAATTTCGCACCAACATATCCATTCTCCAAGAACTCGGCATCAAGCAGCGTCTGTCAGCTATAGTCCAGGCTCGAATTCTTCATTTCTTTGGTCACGTGTCCCGGAGAGGCAATGACTCTATTGAGCGGCTTGTTGTCCAGGGGAAGGTGGAAGGCACGAGAGCGCGTGGCAGGTCACCCATGCGATGGACTGACCAGATCAAGTCTGCAGTGGGTGGTCCGCTGCATGAGTGCACACGAATTACAGCCGACAGGGAGGGATGGCGTCGCATCGTAAGGCGAATCATGGCAGCACGGTGTCTTGCTGCGACATGCTGACCACGACAACTCTGTCAAGAGTGAAACGACAAAGACAGAAGAGATCTTTGTGTAGTACTTACAACCGTGCGTGTATGACCAGATGTATGTACGTGCACGAGGCGAAAGGAGTATGCAAGGATCGTAAGCAGGTGACGTTCTGTGGTTTTGCCTACCCCCATGGTAAAAGTCGTGTGTTTATTGTGTTTACAAAGTGTTTACTTACAAAACACAAAGAAAAAAAATATTATTCATGTAGAAATAACTGTTAACAAAAAAAAACGTAACCAAACCGTTGTTTATGCTAATATAACTTGAATTTCAATTAAATTCATCCTTATTAACATATAACATTGTTTAAAGTCACTTATACGGAAGTGATCGTTCGTTGATACGATACTCATGAAATGCTGAACCGAATTTGGTGATATTTGGTTGTAAGAAATCTTAAAGGACAGGCTATTTTTTATGCAGAAAAAATCCAAGGAACTCGAACGACATTCTTTCGTTCCTTCATGATCACCTAAAGGATGTCAAAATGCCCTTAAAGAAGCTGAAAGACACTTGTTCTCCCGGTCATTGCGATCATATTTTTGTTCTAGACCATACCTGGGAACCTTCTAGTTACGGAGATATTGGGGGTCAAAGTTTCAACCTTTTCACATTTTTTTTTAATTTTAAATATTTGTTTATAATATAACTTTACTTTAAACACCTCCACGACCCCCGTACTACACAATCCATCCATCAGCACAATGTTTTGAGTGCGTTACATTGAGTCCTACCGTAAAACGTGATTTTTCACCCCAAAAAAAAAGTCGTTTCCCGGCAAACATTTTTGCGTAGTGTTACTTAGTTTGATGTACAGCCTCTCCATGTTGTGGTCGGTTTCTAATATATTTGCAGTATTTTACACTCACTTTTTCCCGTGGCTTCACTTGCTTTATGATCGGAAATTATCCACGAAAATGTCGTTAATATAACATGCGACACTCGGGGATAATGTAGCTTCCCATTAGTGAAAGAATTTTCCGAATCGGATCAGTAGTTCTGAAGATAACCCCTACATTTAAACTTACAAACTTTACCTTTATACAGGGTGAATTTTTTCAACCTCACCGGCTCGCGTAGCATGACCACCACCACACAAAAGGGTTTTGTCGACGAAGAATCGAAAAAAATGACAGATTGTGGAAAGATATCTATCGTCGCAAGCATTGCGATGTTAGAAATGAATGACAGGACATGTCAAGTTGTGTAGAAAGAGCTTTGTCGATTCTTGGTAGAATAGAGATAGTATTGCCATGCTATGGGGGCTGGAGGGAAAGTACTCTAAATACTGGAGATAGCAAATTTTACTCAAAGGAAACATTCCTTTATTTATAAAAAGAAACAAATCTGCATTAGAAGGCTTACGAGAATTCGCTTGTCATACTCTGGCCTCTTGCCACAATCTACCAGCTAAAATTCGTAAATAAAGGATCTGTACTTTTATAGTATAAATTTTATATAATATAAATAATAAATATCGCTGGACATTACACACAGCGCCATTTAGGTGCCACACTAAGCGACGAGGCTTGTGTCGTGGACACCAGATAGTTGATAATACTACATAGATACTTTTTGTTTGTAAATACATACTTATTATACATATAAACATCCATGTCTCGGAAACAAATGTCCATGCTCATCACACAAACATTTGCTCCTAGCGGGATTCGAACCCGGGACCCTAAGAACGTAAGGCAGCCTCACTACCGCTGCGCCATTCGGGTCGTCAATAAGAATCAAATCTCTGTAAGAAAAATGATAAATTAAATGAAAGGAAATCAATTAAATCTAAACTTATAAATTCAATGTGATATGCACTTTTATTTATTGAAAGGTCCATCCGACTACTTGTATACCTAATTAACAATTATCTTTGATACTATTTATTTTATAATTAGATAAGGAAATTGTAATTTGCACAAACAAACAGTGCAAATTGCAATCTTCTTTCTTTAATTAGTAATCTGATGGACCTTTGAATAAAAGTGCTTAATCTTATCACATTGAATTTATAAGTTTAGATTTCATAGTTTTCCATTCACTTAATTAATCATGTTTGTTAGAGAGATTTGATCCATATCATTGACCCTATCGATTGATGTCATAAAAGTACAGTATGTTATTTTTTCGCATCTTTGAATGCAGATTTGTTTCTTTAAAAAAAAAAAGGAATGTTTCTTTTGAGTACAATTTGCTATCTCTAGTATTTAGAGTACTTTGCTAGCATAACCGCCGTGGCAACGGGTTTTGTCGACGGAAGAATCGACAAAATGACAGATTTATTTTGTTGATCTGTCATTTTGTCGATTCTTCTGTCGACAAAACCCGTTTGTTACGGTGGTAATGCTAAGCGTGCAGGTGAGGTTTTAAAATTCTAGCTTGTATAATAGTAGTATACATAGATGGAGCGACTGCCTATCTGACCTCCACAACCCAGTTCCCTATGGTAAGACTGGTTGTGGCTCCTGACTACCCGTAAGGACTATGACTTTTTAGTATTGCCTCACAGAATATAACGTCACGCCTGTAAACCCCAAAGGGTGCGGCAGAGGTGTACCTAGTAGTACATTCACATTTCACCAGTTATTTTAGTAAGTCCTATCTAATTATTAAATATATCACAAGTAGACGGACAGGTCGCAATCTTTTCACAAATTTCGTATTGTCATTGTTATAGGTTTGCGAACAAATTCGGTTGTTTTGCGATCGCTATCTATATCGAGACTGCAGGGCCAGGTTGCGTCGCAAAAATCCTCCTACATCACTTCGTTAAATTTTTATGAACCAAAACTAGTGGTACCTACTCCAGAATAGGGAATATGCATGTATTTTTTTTTACACTTAAATCAATAATATGCAGTACTATCAACTCAAGAAAATAATTAAAAGTTAATTTCAACTACTGCTTGTCGCACAAAAAAAATATTAAACTACTGCAATTTTCTACGACAGTTCAAACGTCCATGACTATCGCGGCCATTCATGTCAGGACTTTGATGTCACTTACCTCTATCTGCCTTGTTTAAATCTAATTTTTTGCCCTTATTAGAATAGTTTCACTATAATGTAAGTGCTTTATTTAAGCAAAAATTGCAATAACAATATTGTAGTAAAATCTTAGTGAAACTTTAAGTACTTTTCAATTAAAAGTGTTTCTTTGACACATGGATTTTGACGTCACTACCGGAATCGATGCGTTTTGTGTTTGCGTTCCGTTTCACCAAAAACACGCTAAATAAAATATTAAATTGTAAAATAAGTGTTCTATTAGAGAATTAAACAAGTGTACCACAATGTTTTTATGGTCCAATACAAGGCATTTTTAAGAAATAAAAAAAGTTTTGTATTTCTTGCATATACCCTACTGTTCGTTTCTTATTTTTTCCACGATTGTCTGGCTGTTTGAGTAATATAAGCGACCTACCCAAAAGTCCTTTCTTTGGTATTGTTCGTCGTGTCGTTGAGCTCCTTGAGTTATAAGTCGAGCTACACGATAACTGACAAATGCTTGCACTGACTGGACAGGTCCACTCAAATCTGTGTGGTTCTTTCTTCAAGAGACCATCTCAGACACTAATCTGCATAGTCCTCATGTGAGTTAACCAAGATTATGTCTGGACTTTAAAAGAGACTATGACCTCTGAGTTTGTTTCGGCTGTTTCTTCTCAGAGTAGTCAGGTACGAAACACCGGCCCCATCTAGTTTAAAAAAGAGACGTGTCATTTTTACACGTCTCTTTTTAAAAACCTATTTGCAAAATAAAATCATTTATCAATAGCTGGTGAGCCTATTGCTATAAACCAGTCACAAATCCAGACTCCGTGTTTGCTGCTGAGAAATTCCAGATGGAAAAACCTAATAGCACTTTGCTCTACCTAGTAATCAAACCAATGGCCTGACGCTTAGCAGACGTGCTTACGACTGCTGATTATTAGGTCCTTGCAGTTGTCAGATGATTTTAAGAGCCGTACGGCATTTCATAGAAACTTTCAAGTAATTTTTTTTCGAAATGACTGAACAGATTTTAATGAAACTTCATACGCATTAGCAGGATACATATGTCTAAAAGTTTGAGAGAGAAGTTTTCGAAGTGTATTTAAAAAAAAAAAAGATAACTGGAAATTTCTGTTTCAATGGAAAATCTAAAATCCAAATATCATTTTTTTTAAAAGAAATTTCGTTAAGTTCTCTCTCAAATTCTTAGACATATGTATCCTGCTTTAGGCGTATGAAATTTCATTACAATCGGTTCGGCCATTTCGAAAAAAAAATGAGTTGGAAGTTTGTATGAAACGCCTTACGAAAGAGCGGCCAACCCGTCATACTTTTCATACAAACGCTCGTACGTGATTATGCCGTTGTTACACATCTATCTTTGAATTAACACTATATCTAGGTTTCTATGGATACAAAAAATAAAAAAAGAAGAAACAAATTCAGTATAAGCCTCCAAACATTGCGGTTTTGCACAAATTTTACCTGAACTTTGGCCGTTCATAATGTACTCATAAACTGTAAAAATAAGGAAAATATATCGATAGAAACCTTGCACATGTAATAGAGATTCTTAATGACAAATATTTATTTCACACACTTGTAAGACTTATTCAAAAACACGTATTTCCTGGAACAAGTTTAAGAAATTTTCGAGCAAAATTTTTCGTTCAATGTCATCGCGTTAGGCGGTATGAGGTACGTGGGAGACGAGTTGTGCGGGGTCGGGGCGGGGTAAGACGGGGGAGTTGAAAGAAAATCGCCGCTGTGGCTCTGGATGAAACAAAAAGCTTTTTGACCATGCTCGCGTTGACGATAGACGGGCCGGGAAGGACCCTCTTAACGCTCTTAATTAAATCCAAAAGACCAGTGGCAAAATCGTCTAAAATGTAACATACATATTTGTATATCTGCATCACTCGTTAAAAGTATTTGTAAACATTCATTCGGCGGTTACTGAATGATAAAACAGCTGGAAATAGAATGTTGTTTGTTTTTTAACGCGTACATGAACAGGGGCCTTCATATTGAGTTTTATTCACTTCGCCCGCGACTTTTGTTCGCAAAAATGGTGATAGCTCGGCTAATATGCATGATATAAATATATGTAATTTATAGCCTATAGCACCCACGAATAATGTAGCTTTCTGCCAGTGAAAGAATTTTTAGAATTGGATCATTAGTTCCTGAGATTATTACGTACATACTTACATCAATAACAATTACGTAACCTGGGAAAGGGTGGAGCATGCATCCTAAAACAAGCAAATTATTTGCTTAAAAGGATTCTCCCCATTGTAACTAGAATAAGTTATTTATGTTGAAGCAATATTTTTTTTTTTTTACAGAAATTTGTATGGACGATTTCGTGAAAAGTGATATTTTTGTTACTAATATTTTTTATTTTTCTTGGCAACGTCATAACCGATTTTTTATGATGCAATTGCATTAGTTAGGGGTTATAGGTATTGTAGATATCCAATGGCAGCAGCTTGAAATGCCATGTGGAAAATTTGGAGTATGAATAGGTATGGGTATAAGAGTAGAGGAACACCAAAGAAACGATGGATGGACTGTGTGAAGGATGATATGTCTAGAAAGGAGGTGACTGCTGAGATGACGAGTAATAGAGAAGTATGGAAGAAGAAGACATGCTGCGCTGACCACGAATGAATTGGACAAGAGAATGATGATAAGTCATGTTGTGTTCCAACTATATCATGAACAGTCTACTGAAGTCCACTGTTGGACTTTGTGGTGGTGGGCTGGTGGCTCTCGCACATCCCCAGCCATTTTTTTCTGCTACTCGTCATCTAGCTTATACCAGCGGCCTCGAAGATCGCCGCTCCTCCTACCCTAAAGGTGTCTTACCCATCAATGCGCTTCGGCGTGTCAAGCTATCAAGTCTGTCGACCACAAAGATTTTGTTTAAATTTCACGATCACATCACTACATAGTATAAAACAAAGTCGCTTTCTCTGTCCCTATGTCCCTTTGTATGCTTAAATCTTTGAAACTACGCAACGGATTTTGATGCGGTTTTTTTTAATAGATAGAGTGATTCAAGAGGAAGGTTTATATGTATATATTGCACCCATGCGAAGCCGGGGCGGGTCGCTAGTTTATAATAAACTAGCTGCTGCCCGCGGCTTCGCTCGCGGTTTGGTCAGAAATTAACCCACGGGCACGTTGTAAATATAGCCTAAGGGACTCGGGAATGATGTAGTTTCTTATTAGTGAAAGAATTTTCAAAATCGGTTCAGTATATCCAGAGATTACCCCCTACATACAAAATTACAAACAAATTTTACCTTTTATAATATTAGTATATAGAAGTATAGATATGAACTCAGATAATATAATTTAGGTTTTCCGTATACATGAGGGTCCAGGATATAAATAGGATACAACAAGTAACCCAAAATATACAGTTTTTGTATCTAATTATAGAAAAGAAAGAAAGAAAGAAAATATATTTATTTGTCGCAGGGACATGACGTGCATCATACAAAATGAAAAAACACAAAAATAACAATAAACATACAAAGCATAAATTAAAAAAAAAAGACGTTCGTAGCTTGCACGTCGTGACTGCGACAAGCAGGTTACCACTCAACATGATGCTGTGCTATGGGGGGCTCACAGCACAGCGCTGGTTTTCAGTGGTCACCCGTGAAAAAACGTACGGAAGCCAAAACAGCATAAACAAATTTTACATGAGATGATTGATGATGTTTTTTTTTTTTACATGATTTTTTTTTATATTTTTTTTTATACTGTCTGGCAACCCTGGTCCTACCTTACTTTTACCGATTCGCGGTCCCCAGTCAAGAACATATCTGCCCCTGTCGTCATCGATTCTACGGCTAATGCAGGCCTAGTGCCAGTTCAGCTTTTTCCGTAGGCGTTGTCGTTTTCTGGTCCTCTCTCAGATCCCTTATTTCCGTATTCAATCCTTCAGAGAGACTCCAGAGAACCACAGTCCTTTCCATAGCTTTGCTGAGCCAATTGGAGTTCCAGTTCTAGCCGTACCATGAACGAATCATCATCATCTTCATGCCGTTGTCCCATGTTGTCCATGTGTAGAGTAAGACTTTACTAAAGGTACGAGACTAAAGTTTAGAGGTATTTACAAGGCAGATGTGTGTGGCAACGCCGGGAGGGGACGCCCTAGAAGGACATACACTGACCTTTTTGGTGAGGTTCTTCTGCAAGGTCAGGTGCGTAGTACTCGCAGCCGGCGTGCGTGTGTGACCAGATGTATGAACGTGGACGAGGCGCAAGGAGTATGTGAGGATCGTAGCAGGTGGCGTTCTGTGGTTTCTGCCGTATATGTAAGACGTTTCTCCATTCTGCCCTATCAACCCTCACGCTGTCATCTTCCAGCCTTTGTCCCTTGGGGTCGGCGCAACACGTTTTAAGGGTTCCGTACAAAAAATGAAAAAAAAAAAATAACGGATCCCTTTTAAAATCACTCGTGCGTCTGTCTGTCTGTCGTCCGTCTGTCACAGCCAACTTGCTCCGAATCTACTGGACCAAATCAGGTGAAATTTGATAGGATGGTGTAATCCTATGACCCAAACACAGATGTGCAAAGTAATTTTTCTTTTTTTAATTATGGGTCATTTTCGGAGGACAAATTAGAAATTTAAAAAAAAGTTTAGCAAACCTTACTGTGTCATGTATCAAATGAAAGGGTTCGTTATGAGGATCTCAAATATATTTTTGTAATTATTGTAAAATAAATAGTTTTGATTGTATTCATGACTAGAGGCCCGTCCCGGCTTCGCACGGGTGCCTATGTTACTCAGGGTGAGTGTAGCTTTCTAATGGTGAAAGAATTTTTGAAATTGGCGCAGTAGTTTTTGAGTTTATTCATTACAAACATACACACAAAAATACAAATCTTTTCTCTTTATAATATTAGTGTAGAAAGAAGACGAAACATTTGACTTTGGCATTGTACGCAACCCTCTCCACGCGAGTTCAATTCGGACTTGGCCGTTTCTTCTTCCATTCTCTGCTGTCAATCGTCACGCTATTACTGACTCCGTACCGTGCGTGACTGCCCTATCCTCAACACCTTAGGGGATTAATCGGTAGTCAGCAAACAGGAAGGGGTCCGAAAGGACCGATGCCTGCCAGGGTTGCGGGACTGTTCGAAAGAGATGCCGCGGCCCTGGAACACAAAGGGAAAAGGAAGGAACATGGATGGGTTTTAGTCAGTAAAAGTCTGACACTCCCTCCTGCTCAGTCCAGAGCGGGAGGGGTTATTTATGATTTGCCACCCGAAAAAAAAAATGGTGTTAATCGGTGACATGTGTCTCCAAGGACATGAATTAAAGTACTTAGACTGCTAGACATGACCTCGTTAGCCGACATCTAGTCCCACGGAAATTTCCGAACAGTCCCACATCACGAACACGCCTAGCTGCGATAGCCGGTGTGACCGTTGTACTGCCAAGTCATAGGTCTCGACTTCGAACCCAAGACACGTACTCTGATTTTTCGTATTCATGTGCGTATTGTTAAATTATCACTTGCTTCGGTGAAGGAAAACATCGTGAGGAAACCAGCATGCCTGTGTGCAACGTCTTCCGGTTCACGGTCGCGACTCCACAAGTTTTCGGCCCCATCGGGCATCCGTTCTGCGAGCAATGTGCCCTGCCCACTGCCACTTGAGTTTGCCAATTCTTCGGGCTACGTCGGTAACCTTGGTTCCCTTGCAGATGTCTGATGTTACGTAAAAAGTTAAAATTAAATACCCTCTCAAAAGTTTTTGGAACTGAAAGTACCCTACGCGGTTTTTTTGGACACATAATGGGACCCTTGTTTCTAAATCCGTGTAGTCGTCTCATCATTGAATAACAAACATTGTTACGTAAGTACTAAGTCGTAAAGTACATATTATAATTATGCTAATAGGTTGTTACTACATATCAGGACTAGTATTTTTAAATATGACATAGAATTATAAAATTTAGATATAAATAAATAAGATTTTAGTATCTGTTTGTAATTTTAAAATCACAGCTTTTTACTGAATGAATACTAAACAAGTATACACGGTAATTACAACAAAACACTTTTTGTTTTTGACTGTCGGTCTGTCTGTTTTTTTCAGCCTTTTTCCAATAATATTAGGAATTCTTCTTATAAATCTTTTAATTTATCTCCTGAAGACTGGTAAAGTAAAAATCATTGACACATGTCACCTCGGACAGCATACAAAAGTACTATACATGGAAGCATAAAGGGTAAACCTACTACTTAATTTAATTCACCAATAGATTGATGCCAGCTGCTACAGAGTACCTACTTACTTTTATTTTAGAAAAAAAAAATAAAGCCCCATGCAAAAAAAAAAACATCAAATTTTTAACTAAATATGATTCAAATAAGGACGTTATATTTTTTATATAATATTTCACGCGAATGAAGATATCGGGTATCAGCTAGTCTCCCATAATTATTTCATAAGGATAAATTGGAGTTGCGTTACTAGGAGGAAAATTATTGCAATCTGTTCCGTAGCCGAATGGCAAAAAACGGAACCCATATAGATTCGTCATGTCTGTCTGTCGTCTGTCCGTGTATGTCACAGCCACTTTATTCCGAAACTATTAAGACTTCACAGTTCAAACTTAGTAGGTAGATTTATTCTGTGAACCATTTACGAATTTTATACAAAATAAAAAAAAAAGGTTAAGGGATAAGTGGAACTGAAACTAAAAAATATTTTTTTCATCAAACCTATACGTGCGGGGTGTTTATAGATAGGTCTTTAAAAATGGCATCTAGGTTCCTAGAACCATTTTTTCTCAAAATTTGAAAGACAGACACTTCCAAAGTGTTAAAATGTGTGTGAGGAGGTAAATTCTGAAAAAAATTAGGATTGTAGAACGTAAATAAAACTTTCAACAAAAATTGGTTTAAATAAGATTTGATGTTTAGTTTTTGAGATATGGGACTTTTTACCAAACTGCAGCAGTAACTTTATTTTTCATTAACAAATTATGAAAAACAAATTTAGTGTTCCTGTTGAATGTAAAACAATACAACATTGTATGAATGAACCTTCAAAATATTTTTAGTATTTTGTTTGGTGCTACGGAACCGTGTGTGCGTGTGAGTACGACTCGCACTTGACCGGTTTGTTGTCTATTATTCCCGGTCAACCATCTGCCCCGCCTTTTCCCAACTATGTTAGGGTCAGCTTCCAGTCTAACTGTATGCAACAGAATAATAATATTTTCCAGTTAGTATACTCGGAAATACAATAATCATCATCATTTCAGCCGTAAGACGTCCACAGCTGGACATAGGCCTCCCCCAAGTGTCGCCACACTGACTGGTCCCGTGCGACTCGCATCCAGGGGCCTTAGTCTGCTATTGCAATAGTGTCAGAATGGTCTATCATTGATTTAATAAGGCCCCTAGCCCACGGCGTATTGAAGCGCGTTCGAAACTCGTTTGACGTGCGTACAAAGGGTAATTCGTCTGCGCGGGGCCTTATTAAATCAATGATAGACCATTCTGACACTATTGCAATAGCAGACTAAGGCCCCAGCGGATCCCCGTAACCTTCACCAGGTCATCGGTCCATCACCTGTAGTGGGAGGCCTTCCAACGCAACGTCTTCTGGTTCGCGGTCGCTACTCCAGAAGTTTTCGGCCCCATCGGCCATCCGTTCTGCGAGCAATGTGTGATGTGTGTGTGTGGGAAATGCAATACTCCTTGGTAAAATTTCTTGTCAGACGTTTGGCCTACTGTCTCCCTTTAACGACTGTCAAAGTTATACAAATGACAGCCGGGACCAACGGTTTAGCGTGCTTTCCGAAGCACGTCTTCCAAAGTACGTCGTCGCCGCTCCAGATCATCTCTCCGTTCTGCTAGCAATATGCCCTATCCACTGCCATGTATGATTTGCAATTCTTCGAGCTATGTCGCTTAACTTGAAGACATGGTTGGCGCACTGGCTGAGCTATTTGGCTGCTGCGCTGCGTGTCGCGGGTTCGATCCCCGCACGGAACAAATATTAATTTGTATGATCTACAGGTAGTTGTTCCGGGTCTGGCTGTTTGTGTGTGTGAGTTTAAATGTTTGTAAACGCACCCACGATACAGCGGAAATTCCTAGGGGCAATGCTTTTTATTTAATCGACTTCAAAAAGGAGGAGGTTCTCAATCGTCGGAACCTTTTTTTTATATTTTTTATTTATGTTCCCCGATTACTCGGAAAATGGCGATTTGGATTATTTTTTTTTAGTTTGAAAGGGTATACTTCCCAGGTGGTACCATGATCATCAATTCAGGATCTGATTATGAAATCTTGGAAAAATAGAGAGGACTCTTCAAATTTTATAGGCACACTTGAAGCGATTTGGGTAGTCACCGACGCGCGACGTCTGAAGCTAAAGTTATTTTTACTTTTTTGTGTTTTTGAAGACGGTATTTCATTTTTTGCAAAAAAGTGTTTTATTTAAAAAAGCAATTAAGAAACTTAACATTAATGTAGTGTTTTTTTTAAAGTAGGTTATTTTTTTGCTTTTTTTTTTCTAATGATTTTATCGTCTTCACACAATCGATTCGTCTGCCAATCCGTCATCTCAGTGTGTCATCTTTCGTCCCGTCATGGAACACGTTATTTTCTACACGTAAATCAATAAACTGGTTTATTACTATGCACTTCGATCAACAACTACATTGTACTATTAATTTGTGTATAATTGTTCATTCATTAATAGACGTAAACAAACGTCTTTGAACAAAGGTCAAATATGTACATAAGTTGATTAGGTACCAAGTAAAGATTTCTGTGGTTTACCGAATGAGCTTTGACACTAGTGTATATGTTAACGGAAAAGTATGTAATCCGTCATTGTATACAATTGCTAGGAAATGTGTACAATTCCTAAAATGGTTAGGAAATCTTTGTAATAAGCACTTTTCCTAGGAAAACTATACATTTCCTAAATAACGATCGTAAATTTATTACTCGTACAAATCTATCACCTATAAAATAGTTAATGAGCACCAAATTTTAATGAGATGGTTCATGACAAACTAGTTTTGCCTAGGCCGACTTGGGGCACCCCGACACGGATAGATTATGTTAGAAGGGTATGGCGGGTTATTTTTTTTATAAACCATTCAGAAGTAAGAGCCTCGCTTAGCAGGGCCCCGTCGACCGGGTCTCCCTCGACTCGGACTCGTTTTAATATATTTCCTAGTATCATCTCGGAATTGCATACAATTCCGAGGAAATATATACATTTCACAGGAAATGTGTGTCTTAAAGAATCGTTGAAACATTATTTTACACATTTCCTAAGTAGGCCCGGAATTGTATATATTTCCTAGGAATTTAGTACAATTCCTAGATTTCATACATTTCCGGTAACATATACAATGTGTAACAGAATAAACGCACAACCTCTTAAGGGGTCATTGTACTCATCATTATGAACAACTTTTACTATGGGACAAATCCCGAAATCGCGAAAAAAAAGCAGCTGTTCAGTACATTTTGTCGAATTATGCGCACAGAAATGTATAGGGAGTCGTTTTTTTCGCGATTTCAGTGTTGGTCCCATAGTGAAAGTTATTCATAATTATGAGTACAATGACCCCGTAAGAGGTTGTGCGTTTATTCTGTTACACATTGTATATGACAATACAGCTGTGCCCGCGATTTTCGTCCGCGTGAAATGATTACAAACAAGTCCCTTCGGCAAGCCGCAGGAGGAGGTAGATTTCGAACTTGATACTTATAGTGCTTAGTAAGAGAGATATGAATTTTTAACCAAATTTTGTTGTTCATGTTTAAAATCTTTAATTAACGGGCAGATGATGGTTTTACAGCTGAAAAATGGTTATCGTAAATTTTAAAATCCTCCCGTATATGAGTTTAGCATGAAAACGCCCTTAATTTTTCAGTTATATTTTTTATTTCGAAAACTAAACTAAACACAATTTTTACTTCAAAAGTTGAGCACTTTTGAAGTAAAAATTGTAGAGTAAATAATAAATGCTTTAAAAAAATATCTCTTCAGTAAAAATGTTTACCGTTTCAGAGATATATTTTTTTTTTTCCAAAAGTTTTGGAAATATCAACCCAGGCCAAAAAATAGATTTTTGAAAAACCGCACCCTTGCCGCCCCCCATGGACGAATTCCGCCCATTCACGAACTTAACCTAAGTTTTGACCCTTTCGATTTTGTTGTAGTTTTCGAAATAAAAAATTATAACTGAAAAAGGGGGGGCGTTTCCATGCTAAACTCCTTGGGTGGAACCTTCTTTGAAATCTACCCCCTCCTGCGGCTTGCCGAAGGGATTTTTTTTATACTAATTAGGCTTACGTTTCGCCGCAACTCGCCTGATTGGAAGCTATGACATAGCCTAGGGTGGAGCACGTTTGCCTAGAAGAAACCGATTCACTTGAACTGTGAAGAGATCCAGATTATAATGATCAGGGAACAGAGAAGCCGGCGGTGAATTCCACAGACTGGCGGTTCGCACAATAAATGTCGAAGCATAGGACTCCGTTTGAGCCCGGAGGGATGTAGGAATCCGCTGGTATTGTACATATCCAATGGCGGTAGCTTGGACTGTCATGTTGAAAGTTTGGATATGGATGGGTATAAGAGTAGAGGAAGACCAAAGAAACGATGGAAGGACTGTAAAGGATGATATGTCTAGAAGGGAGGTGTCTGATGAGATGACGAGTAATAGAGGAGTATGGAAGAAGAAGACATGATACGCCGACCATGAATAAACTGGGATACGGGCAGGAGACTTAGCTTGGAAAGTTTTCACTTACAATCTTAGCTACCTTTACGATTGCTCCACAATTTCATCGTAATGGGTTTTGCAATCAAACCACATGCCTACATTACATAATGTCGTAGCTACCATAACATACATAGCATAGCGCTTGTTTTCGGCTGGTCAATGGTCAAAATAATATGATACGTCGATAGTTTTCGGAAGAACCATCATTTACACATTATACTCAAAAATATAGAATCTAGGGAGGTATACAAATGTGCAACCAACAACGTTGACCACAGATGAACAAAAAATAAGACAAAGACAATGTTGATGAAGTAAAAGTCGGACAGAATAGATAATAAAATTGCATGAAATAAATTACAGCATAAATTCTGGATTGTGTATAACTAATATTTTTTTAATTCTGCGCTAAGACGTTGGTCCCGGCTGTCATCTGTAGATCTTTGACAGTCGTTACAGGTAGTCGTTTGCCCGAAAGTCTGACAACCAGTCTTATTAAGGGGTATCGTATTACCCAGTACTAACTGGGTTGTGGAGGTCAGATCGGCAGTCGCTCCATGCAAAATACTGGTATTCAGCTGAATCTGGTAAGACTGGAAATAACCCCAGCATAGTTGGGAAACGGCTAGGCAGATGATGATTTTTTGAATTTTCATAGTCTTTATGCTATTTTATAAAATTTCTGTAACATCGATATTTTCTTTGGAATATATCGATACATAGAAACATGTTATAATATCGACGGTTTAATTTTCTTTTCCGACATCCCTAGCATAGTTGAACGTATTGGGCGACCTCTTAATGATATATAGACACGCAATAGAAACGAAAATATAAGGAAGCTAAAGTTATACATAATTTATACCACAATACCTTTGGTATTGAGTCAATGGTACGCACGGCGACCAAACAATCGATACAAACCAGTTTATGCGGATCTCTCATTGTACGGCAAATCTATGTGAAGAGAGGCCACGTTATACTGGATTGTACAGTTTGATGTGTCGCCGTGTGTACCAAGTTGAACTTCGACCATGTTTTGTTTTTTTTTTTTTTGTTGAGTCATTACGTAATTGTTCGGAAGAGAACGATTACGTGTTTAGTAGGTCAAAATACGACATACAGGTTTTTGTTATTGTTTATTTATAGTAAAACATAGCGCCTAAACGATTAAGGAGTAGAAAGAGCCTCAGGTGTGTCGTAAACGGACATTTCGCTTGTTATTTTCAAGTTCCATGGAGCTAGTGGCTAAATAATAACAGCAGCTCGGGTCGATCTTCTGGTTAAGCCGCGCTTGCCTAAGTTGGTCTGTGGATGGGTGACCATTATAACATTCCGGAATTCGTCCCTGCCTCGGAAACCACGATAAGCCGTTGGTCCCGGCTGTCATTTGTAGATCTTTGACAGTCGTTACAGGTAGTCAGTGGCCTGATAGACAAAAAAATAGTCTTACCAAGGGGTATCGTATCACCCAGTACTAACTGGGTTGTGGAGGTCAGATAGGCATTCGCTCCATGTAAATACAGGTATTCAGCTGTATCTGGTTAGACTGGAAGCCGACCCTAACATAGTTGGGAAAAGGCTTGGCAGATTATGATAGCCTTTTCCTAACCAAGTTAAGGTCGGCTTACCGCCGTTTTCTACATTTTACTTACGGATAACGGTTAGTTAATATAAATATAAATAAATAAATAAATATCGCTGGACATTACACACAGCGCCATCTAGGTGCCACACTAAGCAACGAGGCTTGTGTCGTGGACACCAGATAGTTGATACTATTACATAGATACTTTTTGTTTGTAAATACATACTTATTATACATATAAACATCCATGACTCGGAAACAAATGTCCATGCTCATCACACAAACACTTGCTCCTACCGGGATTCGAACCCGGGACCCTAAGAACGTAAGGCAGCCTCACTACCGCTGCGCCATTCGGGTCGTCGAATATGTCTTACTCTAGTATCTATCGGTGTTTCTATAAACAAAGTTAGCAATGAATTGACAGGAATATCCTATCCACGTCACTTATCTGTCTCTCGGAGGGTTGACAGTTGAAATTTCTTTAACTGTTTATCTGAGATAGCAACGTTCCGTTAACTGTTAGTAAGTTATTGAAAACGACCGTTAATTGACCTCTATCTGCTTCTGACTACTCACAGCGACTGTCAAAGATCTGCAAATAAACAAATACTCGTAATCATGGCCGTAAGTGGCCAGCCTATCGATTTTTTATCATATTAGGTTACATTTCGGAGTGTGTTTTGGAATTACACAACCAACTTTCCCCTTCCGTTAAATGGTTGAAGTTCCACGGACCCTTACAAAGCGCTATGCTTCCACATTTATTGTACGAACCGCCAGTCTGTGGAATTCACTGCCGGCTTCTCTGTTCCCTGATCATTATAATCTGGATCTATTCACAGTTCGAGTGAATCGGTTTCTTCTAGGCAAGCGTGCTCCAGCCTAGGCCGCGTCATCGCTTCACATCTGGGGCCTTAGTCTGCTATTGCAATAGTGTCAGAATGGTCTATAATTGATTTAATAAGGCCCCTAGCCCACGGCGTATTGAAGCGCGTTCGAAACTAGTTTGACGTGCGTACAAAGGGTAATTCGTCTGCGCGGGGCCTTATTAAAACAATGATAGACCATTCTGACACTATTGCAATAGCAGACTAAGGCCCCTGGCGACTTGCGGCCGAATGCAAGCGCATATCTATACTAATATTATAAAGAGGTAAAGTTTGTGAGGTTGTAGAGAGTAAATAGAGTAATCTCTGGATCTACTCAACCGATTTTGAAAATTCTTTCACTAATAGGAAGCTAAATTATCCTCGAGTGCCATACGCTATATTTACAACGTGCCCGTGGTATATTTTCCAACCAAAACGCGAGCTAAGCCGCAGGCAACAGCTAGTTTAGTATTAAAAAAAACAAATGACAGGCGAACCAACACCAACACATATCAACTCGGAAAGGGATCGTCACTGCATCGTGAGCTTGTCCGAGGCGAGGCGATTACTTTACCGATTCCGATTAGTGTGCGTTGCAGGAGGTTCATATCCAGGGTTGCGGGACTGTTCGAAAGAGATACCGCGGCCCTGGGCCCAACACTAAAGGGCAAAGGAAGGAACATGGATGGGTTTTAGTCAGTAAAAGTCTGACACTCCCTCCTGCTGAGCTCAGAGCGGGAGGGGTTATTTGATGATTTCCCATCGGTAAAAAAAGGGAGGTTCATACAAAGAATACTGAACGGCTCGAGTTGATACGGCGCTGATCCCTTTCTGAGTTGATGTGTGCTGTGACCTTTAACGTGCTTTCCAAGCCACGTAGGGAAGACAGGATGTAATGGGTGGTCTCCCATTCACGGACCGACCTCGAAAAGCCCTGCTTAACCTTGAAAATCACACCTGCGGCTCTTGTTATTTAACCACGAACCCACACAATACGTACAAAGTACATTAAAAAAAAAACAATCATGAATCATCAATCCTATTCTTTTATTGCGCACCGTTCAAATTCAATAGATTACTTTAACGAGGATTTTTTTTGATCGTTAACTCATTTTGTCCGCCTACGGAGACTGAAGTAATGGAAGTCATGCCAATTACTGATGTCAACAAAGTCAGGAGTATTTGGGTAGTGATAATATACATAAGCAAGTGCGAGTTGTACTCGTCTTCCAGTCTAACCGGATGCAGCTGAACACCAGTATTTTAAATAGAGCGACTGCCTATCTGACCTCCACAACCCAGTTAGTACTCGGTAATACGATACACCTTGATAAGACTGGTTGTCAGGTTTTCAGAATTCTGACTACCATTAACTACTGTCAAAGATTTAAATGCTGAAATAAACTTAATTTACACTTGCAAAAAGTTTGTAATTTAAAAAAAAATAACAGCAATTGGGAACAAGGATTTCGATAGACTGTTAGTCATTCGTGTTTCGCCCCAATTAATAAAAAAATCCTACTTCAAATCAATCTGTAAAATCTTCACCAAATTACATCCAAATCCGTTCAGCAATTACGGCAGAACGTAACAAACGAACTTTCGCTTTAATCAGATAAATAACGTAAAGTATCCGGTAATCGAACCGAGACACGCATCGTGTGTTGTGATGCTGGCACCGACATACTTAAGTGACCTTACCTGCGCCTGCGCAAGGTGATCTGCGCTTAAGAACAACGACATAACATAAATATCGCTCGTTTTTCGCCGAAGGGTTCTTCTTAGCTTGTCGATGGCAATCTAAATTGTGGCGGTACAGAACTATCGAAAAAACATGGAGCGTCTGATTGTCTGACCTCCTCAACTCAGTTAAGGGCAAAACGAATGAATTTATACTTATAGAGGCTGAGGTGATAGTCTAGTGGAGTGATCATCAGACTGCCAAGTCATAGGTCTCCAGTTAGAACCCAAGACACGCACCTCTGATTTTCCGGATTCATGTGCGTATTGTATAATTATCACTTGCTTCGGTGAAGGAAAACATCGTGAGGAAACCAGCATGCCTGAGAGATATTTCTGGACGCCATGTAAAGCCAAGTCAGACGCCCATGGGCTGCATACAAACAATGACACCAGGTTAGGCATTAAAACATGATAAAGAAGAAATTGGCAACGTTTGAATGAGAGGGGGTAATCTGCAGAACTACTAGCGAACTTGACAGTTTCGGATAGTTTGATGTGCTGGCGCCCGTACATTATGCCCGAGTGTCATTGGAACGTGTTATAATTTCCGACCATAACGCGAGCGAAGCCGCGAGCAAACATAATTCGACAACGCTTTTTTATTACAGATTGTTTTTTTTTTTTTTTTGATTCAACAAATACTATTTAAATTGACATGACATAATTATTATTGATCGCTATTTTAATATGTATAAATTATTATTATAAATGAATCTTATTAATTTTATTAATTGGTTTGAAAATTTAATTTTAATTATGATGTTTATTTAAATATAATTGCTAATTAATAAATGTGTACTGCGTGCTATTATTATGCAAAATGTAAAATCTCAATATTTGTATGGCCGAAATGCCGAAAAATATAGTGAAACTAATAGATATTAAGAACTTGATGTTACCTACCTATATATACACACATCAAAAGTGTCTAGGGATAAACATATATTTTTGCAATAACTTTTCTCCTGATTGATATTAATTAAAATTTTCTTTAAGGATTCATCAAATAAAGTGTTTTCGTTTGTCACAGTAACGATAAACCAAGTCACCTTTGCATTAATAAAGAAATTTTCCATTTTCCTAATAAAGGGATTTTTGACATTTGAACCACTAACACAAAAGTTCGAAAAAAAGACTGAAATAACAGTTTTCTTTAAAATTTTATTGGGTAACTTAAACAATTAATAATCCGTGTTTCTACCGCGAACACTAACAACACAAGAACATCGGTTTGGCATACTCAAAATGAGTTCATCCAAATCACGCTGTGGAATGGCCGCCCATGTTCGTTGCAACAACAAAAAAAGGTCTTCTTGCGACTGGATACCCTCCATATTCGGCAGAGCTCTTCTCTGTAGCATATCCCATGCATGCTCAATCGGATTCAAGTCTGGCGACTGAGCAGGCCAGGGCAGGACATTGATGTTAGCTGCGGCGAGAGTCTGTCTTACAACTCTTGCGGTGTGCGGTCGTGCATTATCATGCATTAACTGAAATAAGGGACCGATTTGCACTTGTAGAGGAACGATGACGTCTGATACAATCGTCTCAGCATAAATTTGAGCGTTGAGGTTGACTCTGATCCAAATCAACTCAGTTCTTCCGCCGATCCAAATACCCGCCCATACCATGATGGTTCCACCACTATAAGGATGGACTTCCTGGCAGGATTTTAATCGCTGTTGGCGTCCAGGGGTTCTCCAGTGTCGTATACGTCTTGTATCCGGTCTCATACCAAAACGAGACTCATCAGAAAAGCACACGAAACGCCATTGTTCTTCTGCCCAATTTCTGTGTTCAAGAGCCCATTGATATCGTATCCTACGATTGTGCATTGCTATAGGTGGTACCCGTAGCGGTCTTCGGGAATGAAGGTTCACTTCATGCAAGCGGTTTCTGACTGTTTGGTCGCTAATTAAGTTCCCTGAAGAGTGATGAAGCCTCACGGCTAACATCATGGCGGTTATTGTTGGAGCTCTTCGAGTTAAGATTTGAATGTATCGGTCTTGTCTCCGTGTGGTGCAGCGATACCGTCCTCCATGGCGCTCAGCCACGGTACCAGTGCTTCGGTAACGTGTCCAAAGTCGACTGATAACACTCTGACTTGTATTCAGAGCTAAAGCCACAGTACGTTGCCGGGAACCAGCTTCTATCATTCCCACGGCTCTGAGCATTTCTTCCCTGCTTAAATGACGTCGCCGCTCCATAATAACGTTGGTTTTAATCAGTAGTAGGGAAACAGTAGCACTAATAATGTCTTCAATGCGTTGTATGTTTTTATAGGGAAAATATTGACAGCTGATTTTCATCTTTTACTCGAATTTGATTCACAGTTCCTGATTCAAATTATGAAATGCACCAAAAAGGATCCATATAAATGTATAAAATCATAAATTTATTACAAAGCCACATCTCAATCTCAAGAAATCCACATAAAAATGCTTGATCCCTAGACACTTTTGATGTGTGTATTTTTGCAAATAAATGTATCATTCACTCATTCATTCAAAGACTACTGAAACATAATTAAACAAACCTCTTTCTTTTATTTCTAGTATGGCAGACAACACATTGAGGTGGCGAAGATCAAGATCCAAAAGACAGACAGTTCTGATGAAGAAGACTTGCCGCCCGCGCCGGATGACGACAAGCCTCCTTCGGCTACCATCAAGGAGAATGGGGTAAATGGTAAGTAGATAGATGGAATGAATATGTACATATTTGAAAATAATCTTTTTAGAGTGGAAATCGAAACCCTATTACTAAGACTCCTCTGTCTGTCCGTCTATCTGTCTGTCACCAGGAACCGTGATAGCTTGACAGTTGAAATTTACGATTTAAAGTTAATTATTCAAAATGACAAATCATATAAAAGTGTAAAAAAAAAACAAGAAGTTAAATCGTCTGTGAAATCTTTCACACTATTAGAAATTTAGCTGGAAATAAAATAAAAACTAAAAATCTCGACAGAAAAGTAAAAAAAAATACTACAAACTTGGCTGAAAAAAAGCACTCTCTTCTTCTTCAACCTTTGGCCACCCAATGCTGTTATTTATTTATTAACTCATCATCACTATCATTACAGGAATTTCCTAATTCAATAGTGTGGCCATAATTACAGTTTTAATAATTATTACCATAACATATTCTGTACATCGTGGTTTTTGTGAACTCACTTAGAGAACAAGTAAAAAGATCTATGCTGTCTGCTACGTCATTAAGCACACGCAAGATACGCATTATAGGGGCTTTACTCAGCAGATTAGTCCTACTACTGGGCACCGCCAATAGACGCGGCCGTCGCCTTCGCAATGCATAATTGTCGGGCACACCCAGGTTTGGTTTGTCGAGTGTAAGTCTCTTCCAAATCTCTCCACTTTTGGCGGTTTTATGTCATGGCTAGCCAGTTTCTTCCGGCCACTTTAATGAGATCGTCTGTCCACCTAGTAGGTGTTCTTCCCATATTCCTCCGTTCCGTCCGTGGTCTCCACCCCAGCACTTTCTTCCCCCATCTTCCATCCAGTCTACGTCATATTTGGCCCGCTCACTTCTACTTTCTTTTTGCTATCGCTACAGTATGTCCGTAAGTCTCGTTCGTCTCCGTATTTCGGTGTTTTTGCACCTTATTTCTAGCAAAACATAGGAGAAAATAACTTAGATTCTATTTAATTTATAGTAGTTTTGTTAGTACTTAAGTTTCTTAATTCTAAATGTTAGTTTAAAATACTTTTTCTTGAATTTTTGATTTTTGTTTCAATATGATAATTTCTGTTAGTAAATTAGGTTTAGTTCTTAAATTTAGTTGTTGGTTTTGATTTTACTTAAATATTTAGTTGTCTGCTAGAATTCCTCTGCATGTGAAGGCCTTCCCCAAAGCTAGCCAGTCCTCTCTGGATTGGGCTACTTGAATCCAGTTGGGGCCGGCTGTTTTTTTGAGCTCATCTTCCCATCTATCAACAGGTCTACCTCTTTTCCTTTTGCCTTGAGGACCTGCCCATGCGGTCACCTTCTTGGTCCATCTCTGGTCTCTTAGGCGCGCCACATGTCCGGCCCACTTCCATTTAAGTGATTGAGCATGTATCAATCCATCTCTTGCCTTGGTCCTGTGTCGTATTTTTGTGTGTCTTATTTTTGTATTTTTTTAATGTTCATCATACTGCGCTCTATTCCCCTTTGACATGTAGTTATTATTTCTTTTGTTTTTTTGTTAAACCTCCATGTTTGCCACGCATACGTAAGGCACGGTATAAGGCATGAGTTGAGTACCTTAGTTTTGACTTTTACTGGCATGCTGCTTTTGAAAATGTCCTTCAGTACCCAGTATTTGTTCCACGTTAACTTTTTACTGCGCTCCACTTCTTGGTCGTTGCTCTTTTGGTTAAAGCTAATTTGTTTACCTATGTATACAGCGTGTAACAGAAAGGGTATAATCATATGGAATACTGTAGTACGGACCATAAAACTGAACAACTTTCTCTATGGGACCACCATCGAAATCGAAAAAAATAATAAGCTGTCCTATACAAAATTTCAATACCTACTCGACCCAAATGTATGGGACAGCTGATTATTTTTTTTACAATTTCGATGGTGGACCCATAGAGAAAGTTGTTCAGTTTGATGGTCCGTACCACAGTCTTCCATATGATTATACCCTTTCTGTAACACGCTGTATATAGTTGTCTGTATACTTGAGAGCCTCCTTTTCAACATATATTGTTCTCTTAGTACTGTTAGTCCAACATTGTTTCGGATAGGTTCATTTCCAAGCCTACTAGTTGACTGGCGACATTAAGTGACTCTATCATGTACTGTAATTCTGATCCTGTTTCTGATAAGAGGACCAAGTCGTCTGCAAATGTTAGATGACTTAGATAGGCTTCATTGATCTTAATACCCCGACCTTTCCAATCGAGTTGGCTGATAATTGACTCCAGTTTTGCTATAAACAGCAGAGGAGAAAGAGGGTCGCCTTGTCTGACTCCCCTTTTGACCGTAAACCATGGCCCAGCTGGCTCTAGTTTTACTCTACTCTTGCTATTATTGTATATACTTTTGATTACACAAATGTATTATTTTTCTACTCCTTGTGTTTTTAGAGTTTCCCATATGCTGTTATGTGATACGCAGTCGAATGCTTTTTTGTAATCGATATATGCAATGTAGAGTGGTCTATTTCTCTCTCGATATTTTTCTATGAGAAGTTCTATTGTGTGTATGTGATCGAAAAAGGTTCCTATGGTAGCAAATAATAAAAAATTGTAGAAACAAATTCAGTATAAGCCTCCAAAAATTGCTAATGTATATATATAATTAATAATGTACTCATAAACTGTAAAAGTAAAGAAAACATCTCGATAGAAACCTTGCACATGTAATGGAGATTCTTAATGACCAATATTTATTTCACACACTTGTAAGACTTATTCAAAAACACGTATTTCCTGGAACAAGTTTAAGAAATTCTCGAACACTATTTTTCGTTCAATGTCATCGCGTTAGGCGGTATGAGGTGCGTGGGAGACGAGATGTGCGGGGTAAGACGGGGGAGTTGAAAGAAAATCGCCGCTGTGGCTCTGGATGAAACAACAAGCTTTTCGGCCATGCTCGCGTTGACGATAGACGGACCGGGAAGGGCCCTCTTAACTGTAGCAACTATTGGTCTAGCCTACACGTATAGATACACGAGTATATCGGATACATTGTAATGTTCGTCACACTATGACATATATAATTACCTGTGTTTGAATGTTTTATGATCGTACGTTAATAAAAATAACGAGAAACGTGGTTTATAGGTTTTCATCTTGGTTTGTTTATACCTAGACCTTATTTAAAGCCGTTGAAGTCAGGTTTAGGCAGAAATGGTAGTTATGTTTACATTTCATTTGAGAGGAAATGTGGTAGGCATTCGAAGAAACTATCGCTCTCCCTCCACGAGCGCGATGTCGACATTGGTGCGATAAGGACAACTACAGATCCGACAAGTAAAAAGTCATAATTCGAGGTTTGGCTCTCAACTATTTGCTCCTCCAATATTCGACCAATTTAAAAGATATTTCATAAACTGAATAAGAAGGATATATACTGTGTCCCTATGTTTTTCTTTTTTCATTAATAGTTGTCAAATTTGTACACTAAACCTCTGTTGACAGCGGTCCAAATAGGCCTTTTTTTGCATTTTGTAAAGGTTCTAGTGCTGATACAGATTATGTATCAACAAAAAGGAGAACATAGGGACATAGAAGAGGTTGATATTTATTTAACTGTAAAAAATCATAGCACTAAAGTCATAAACCAGAAAGAAAACAGGCGAGAGCGTTTGTATGGAGAAAAGACCACCAGCATTTCCTCTTAATAGGGGGCTGGTACAGAGTACAGAGGAGAAATTATGGATGGGTAAATCCAATAACACTTTGGTTGCCCTAGGAATAGAACCCAAGACTTTATGCTTAGCTCTTGCGATCACTAGACCGACAAAGCCTTCTTAGGGTTCAGTACCCGAAGGATAACCAACAGGGCCCTATTCCTAAGCCTCTGCTATCCGTAGTTCCGTACGTCCATCCGTCTGTCTGTCAGCGGGCTGTATCTCGTGATCCGTAATAGGTATACAGCTGAAATTTTCTCAGAATTTCTATTTCTGTTGCTGTTATAACAACAAAAAATTAAATTAAATAAAAAATTAAAGTGGACTACCTTACTACGATGGCACGTAAGCCTTCATGCGCGACTCCAACTCGCACTTGAACGGTTTTTACACTATTTTGTTTTTTTTTTTAACATTTCCCCACGCTAGGAATTGCTCCTGTATCGTGGGTGCGTTTACAAACATTTAAACACGAACAACCAGACCCGGAACGACTACCTGTAGACCATACAAATATTTGCTCCGTGCGGGGATCGATCCCGCGACACGCAACGCAATAGTCAATCGCTTAGCCACTGCGCCAATCGTGCCGTCGACTATCTGATGCCCGCGACGTTCGTTCGCGTCAAATTATTATAAAAATATTACTTCGCTATTAGAATTGGATTTTGTTAACAGTTTCTAGGGTTTTAATATTTTTTGCACGGCACCTTAAGGTGGAAGCTCAACGGTAGCCCGCAATTTTTTTTTTTTCTTTTATTGCAAATTGCAGGTCAGTGTCAGGTTGTATGTTGATGAAAACACGAATCGCGCCAGTAACATATATGGAGCTACAGAATTATAATCATTCAAATCATCAATACAACTCTCCAAGTTCATTTAATCCCAAAGAGTGACTTTTTCGTAAAATAAAAGTTACCTACTCCTTATAAAATCAGGTATCTGCCAGTTATTACCTCCATAACTACTCAGAATATCTCGCGCCAAAATATGCATTAATCTAGTAAATTGTCGACCTCCGATCAACTGTTAGTAGTAGTAACATTACATGACTGGTTCTTAGGGTTCCGTAGCCAAATGGCAAAAAACCGAACCCTTATGGCCCTTTTCTACATTACGCTCATTAATCTGCTGAGCGGTTTTTAGACGTGTCTACATTTCAATTGCTTAAAATGACAAGTGGAAATGCGGAGTCTCCTAATACAAGCAATTCCTTGCTTAAAAGGTGATCTCCAATAACATGTATCGAAATGCCTATTGTAATTGAAATAAATGTTTTTTTTTTTATTATTATAGATTCGTCATGTCTATCTGTCTGTCTGTCCGTGTATGTCACAGCTACTTTATTCTGAAACTATTAGTTGAAACTTAGTAGGTAGATGTATACTGTGAAGCGCCTTACGACTTTTAAACAAAAAAAAAAAACAAATATTAAGGGGGGTCCCACCCATACATGGAACTGAAACGAAAAAAAATTTTTTTTTCATCAAACCTATACATACATGCAGGGTGTCTACAGATAGGTCTTTAAAATAACATTGAGCTTCTTAAAAGCATTTTATCTCAACAAGTATCGTTTGAAAGATAGACACTTCCAAAGTGGTAAAATATGTGTGTCCCCCCTCTAATTTCTAAAGTAAGAGGAGGAAAACTGACAAAAAATGTTGGATTGTAGAACGTAAATAAAACTTTCAACCAAAATTGGTTTGAATAAGATTTGATGTTAGTTTTTGAGATATGGGACTTTTTCATCAAACTGCAGCAGTAACTTTGTTTTTCATTATGATAGTAACAAAAACAATTTTAATTTTGCTGTTGAATGTAAAACTATACAACATTTATTTTGAATGAGCCTTCAAAATATTGTTTAGTGCTTCGGAACCCTGTGTGCATGTGAGTACGACTCGCATTTAGCCGGTTTTAACACCCTTCAACTTACCACATTTGTATATCACCTGGCGGAATCGTGTAAAGACGGCTTTACCGCACTTGCGCAAAATCTTGCAACATTATGGTATGTCGCAGTTCGGTGTTTTGCATGTAAAGTGGCTGTTAGAGTAGAGTAGAGTAGGGACTCCATTTTCCGCACTTAGACTCTAATATGGTCCGTTGTGCGTAGGTGTCCGGCTAAGTTAGCCAGCCTAGCTCCGCCCAGAAGCACAGAAGTTTCCTGGGAGCTTCACAGGCTTCGCGGAGCGACCTCACCGTTCCGAGGATTTGTTTGCGTTGGGTAGCCACGGCCTCGCATTCCAGGATGACGTGGGCGGCTGATTCTTCGGCGTCAAAGCAGCCCCTGCAGAGTGGGCTGTCCGTGGCGCCTATGTTAAAGAGATGTTTATTTAGGGGGCAATGGCCCGTTATTGTCCCTATTATTATTCTGAGGTTATTTCTACTTAGGCTGAGCAGTCGTTTTGTTAGTCGCGGATGTAGACTTGGCATCGCCATTTTGGACTGCCTGCAGTCCGTAGACCGTGACCATTTGTTGTTGTGAAGTTCAGTTGATCTCTGGCGAACCCATGTACGGAATTGTGAGAAAGGTAAGGGAAGGAGTGGGTACGGGCCTAGCACTGCCATCTCGGAACCTCTCTTAGCAAGTTCGTCTGCGGCGTCATTGCCTAGGGATCCACTGTGCCCCTTTATCCACTGGAGGGTGATTCTGTTAGACCGCGATATACTCTCCAGGGCGTGGTGACATTCAAATATTAATTTACTGTTAGTTTGTTTGTTTTCTAGGGCTTTAAGCACAGCCAGGCTATCAGATACAAATCTGATTGCGTAGTTGTGAATCCCTAGACGCTTTACGGCTGTTGCAGCTTGTGTTAGGGCGACACACTCGCATTGGAATATCGAGCTGTGTTCGCCTAGTGGTAGGTGAAAGTTGATATTGAGGTCTAGGGAGTGTACGCCAGCCCCCGAGCCGTTTTGAGTTTTAGACCCATCTGTATAGATGCGTACTTCATTGACTCCTGACTGATCCCTTAATTCCTCTGTTGTTTGTATCTAAAGTGGCTGTTATACGTATACTTACTCAGGACTAAGAGCGGTTTGAGATTAGCATATTGCTACGAGCTGGATAAGGGATAAATTAAAACACTATCAATTAAACACCAATTATATTATTAATCACAAAACACTTGTAACTCGATCACAAATACACTACTGATCACTATTCACTCAGACGTCGCACTTCTAGTTCACTTCGATTCGCTTTTTTGTGTAGCCAAAATCAGCTGCTCCCGCAAACGGTTCTGTCGGTTATTTATATGCCGACCGATCCTTCGAGAAAGTTCCACAACTTCTTGAAATCTTCTTCACAGTTCCATAGTGAAACATTCTAGACTCGAACGTAATCAAGAATTTTCTCGTAAATCAGCCGACGTAACAATATTCGGTGCGTATAAGTTCCCTCTTGAAGCGGTTTTTGCCACACGTGCAAGTCGTACGACCGAGTTCACTGACAGTCGATGTGGCAGACCCTCAGTGAATCCGGTAGTACGTCGTACGAACGTTGACGCGCTTATAAGCTCGTATAAGCGCGAACCGCGAGACATACTGACTTATTGCTATTGACAGAACCCACCGGTTCGAGTGAATGAGCGCACGTACGCGCGTTCGTATTTTTGAAGCGACAAATGAGCCGCGCCTGGACGCGTGTACGCTGATACGAGCTTATACGCGCTGACAAAGACGCTAGTCCGGAACCGCTCTTAGGTAGCCCGCGAAATTCAAGGGTATTTGAACTGTTTGTGTGAAAGCTGAAATAGTCATTCTATTGCCATTAAATGTCTTCTGCAAAGTAGCGGCGCTCGATTATCTGGTGTATTTGGGTAGAATATAAGGTGGAAAGGCCATCGACACTAAAACGGTTTAAATAAATAAAAAAATTCATCGGTAATTAAATCAATCGTCACTCGCTGGACGCCTGTCTGAGGAATTCGCCGTCGAGGTAGACCGCGGCGAGGGCGGTGTGACTATCTGATCTTATTTGTAGGGCGAAAATGGCCAGATATTGCACATGATAGAGAGGTTTGGAAGGCGCAAGTGGAAACCTTTGCCCAGCCGTGGGACACTCAAATAGGCTAACGAAAAAAGTTAAATAAAAGCTTGTAATAAAGAGTGAAGCCACCACCACCACTCTTACCAAGTATTTCATTACTATCTGCTGATCATAACGCAATTTTATTACTTTCAAACGGCGCCTTCAAAACGTAAACGCACACGTTTACGTAAAGAATGACGCAAGATCACTTACAAAGTAATTTTCTGTCATTGTGGAGTAAATTAGTCTCGCATGCCACGCATACCCTTCCAAAGACAACCACCATGTAATGCTAGCTAACTGTTGTCTCCGACTTTGTCTGCGAGTAGGACTTAATAATCCTGGCAAAAAATATGATTACAAAAACAAACACACACTTTATGTCATGACGAACCTTAAAAAAAAATCGTATAAGAAACCTTTCACATTATTAAACTAAAAAGATGGAAAAAAAAAAAAAAGTAATTAAAAAAACTAAAAAACCCGACTGCGGGCAAAAAACAAGCGCATTTGGAGGCAGGCGGGACCCATCTATACAAATAAATAAAATGAGAGTACACCTGACCTTTCTGAAGATGCGATAATACTGTAAAGTGTAAATAAATCTTTCTACCTCTAAAATATATCTCACTCTCTTTCCCCAGGTACGCTGAACACGGTGATAGAACGGCAGGAGATCCTGGGTCCTTCACCAGAACTGAACTACAAGAGAAGCACCAGCCAAGAGCGGGTGGTGAACGGACATAAGCCTAGTCAAGGCAATGGAGAGGTAACTAGCAATTTTATTATGTACTAGCATTTGCCCTCGGCTTCCTTCGCGTTGTGTTCGGGAATTATCCTACGGGAACGGTTTAAGAGGGAACAAGGGCTGGGATTCTTCATACAAGTGTATTCCTCTTTTTTCTTCCTAAATAATGCCTCTAGAGCAGGGGTGGCGAACCTTTATGGATCAACGTGCCATTTTGCCTTAAGAAATGTTTAATGAGGCCATAGACGTGCGGGCCTGTGGACGGTGAGCTATGGGCTAGCTCGCTGCCCGTCCGTTTTATGACGACAGGCCGTGTCGACGACGCGTTCGTGTTACACGCGCGCCTCAAAGAGAGTCGGCAAACAGGAAGGGGTCCGAAAGGACCGATGCCTGCCAGGGTTGCGGGACTGTTCGAAAGAGATACCGCGGCCCTGGAACACAAAGGGCAAAGGAAGGAACATGGATGGGTTTTAGTCAGTAAAAGTCTGACACTCCTGCTCAGCCCAGAGCGGTAGGGGTTATTTGATGATTTCCCATCAGAAAAAAAAAGGCTATAGACGTGCCGTCAAATAACTTAGACTCAGTGATTATTGGGAAAATAATTGAACTAGTTAATACTATCAACTCAATACTCAGCTTATTTACAGCAAAAAAAAGCATTTTGCACTGTATAATAGTAATAAATGTTTTTACATGTAATTTAAATTAAACTAACATTAGTGTGACTTCTGTTGTTGCAGATTAGATTACCAATAACTTATGTTAGGTTGTGAAAGTTACTTTTAGTAGAATGCATGCTGAACTGGAGTCATCTGCCAAACGGTTTTTAAGCGAGTTTTTAATGTTATTCATTTGAAAATAATGACTCACAGGCATAACGTAACGTAACATCACGCCTGTAATTCCCGAAGAGTTAGGCAGAGGATTGCCTAATAGTACACCCACATGTCGTCAGTTATGTTTTAAGGTGGAAGCGCAAGGGTAGCCCGCGAAATTTAAATTTTCTTACGTTTATTGCAATTTGCAGGTCAGTGTCAGGTTGCATGTTGATGAAAATATGAATCGCGCCAGTAACACGTATGGAGTTACAGAATTATAATTATTCAAATCATCAATACAGCCCTCCAAGTTCATATAATCCCAAAGAGTGACTTTTTCATGAAATAGAGCTTGGATGGGGTTATATGAACTTGGAGGGTTGTACTGTTGATTTGAATGATTTTAATTCTGTAACTCCATACGTGTTACTGGCGCGATTCATATTTTCATCACGGGGCTGGCTTAACAACAAAATCAGCTACGTTGCTTTTATAAAATTATCTCTCCAGCAATCAATTTGGGAACAGTCGTAACTAGATTTATTGTACTCTCTTATCACTGGATACCTACCGTTTTGCTATCAACAGAAGTATTCAGCCTTCTGTTATCTTGACTTGCTGTCTTCTAATCTCAAACAGAAAAACGTTAAGAAAGAAATGGCGGTACAAATAAACGCCTTTCTATGTATGTGTATAATAATGGGTCTAAAAATACCCCTAACGAAGCTGAAAGGCAAATGTTCGGCTAATCTTCTTTATTCTTTAACGTGTGGTTAGTGCCTAACCTGGTGTCAAAGTTTTTACGCCGCCCATGGGCCTCTGACTTGGCTTTACATGCCGTCGAGAAATATCTCTCAGGCATGCTGGTTTCCTCACGATGTTTTCCTTCACCGAAGCAAGTGGTAATTATACAATAGGTACAGGAATCCGAAAAAGAGGTGCGTGTCTTGGGTTCGAACTCGAGATCTATGACTTGGCAGTTCGACGGTCACACCACTAGACTATCACTGCTTCTTGTAGTCATTGCGATAATTTGTTTGTACCTTGGAACCTTCTAGTTACGGAGATTCAGTGCAAGCATTTGTCAGTTATCGTGTAGCACGACTGATAACTCAAGGAGCTCAAAATAAAAGATGGCGAGCCTATTACCATATTGTATCTAGCAAATCTATTACTAGTGTACTTTTAGAACCTAACCAGCATTTCTTTAACTTTTCCAGAACAACATCGAGTTCCACCTGTCCAATTGCCTGGACTTGGTCAAGGCTGGCATGGAGTCCATCATTGAAGACCAAGTCACCTCCGTCTTCGAGGCCGAAGAGTTGAGGAGCTGGAACCTCCTTACTAGGACTAATAGGTACAATTACTGGTTTATTCTTGCACTAGAATAACAGTCGCTCCATGTAAAATACTGGTATTCAGCTGCATCCGGTTAGACTGGAAGCCCACCCGAACATAGTTGGGAGAAGGCATGCAGGTATTTAAAATAAAGTTATAACATTAAAAAATTGCAAAAAGTTGGATCTTTGACCCCCAATATCTCCGTAACTAGAAGGTTCCCAGGTTCAAAGGTTCCCAGGTTCAATCAAGGACTACGTCGAAGATAAAGAAGTTTGGCTTTAGTTCCTTCTGCGCATGCGGCTTCCCTGGTAGCTCATAATCGGCACAAATATGTGGATGTCTCTAACTATTCTCAATCTCATTTTTTCTCATCTATCTAACCAGATTCTTTACGATAGTTTTCAAATCATTTATACATCTTTTGCTCAGAATAGTTACAGCACTGATGACAATATTTGTGTCACTTGTTTAATTTACTATTTTACAATATTTTCTTACCTTTGTATAGATTCTTTTTTACCGATTGTTTGTGAATGTGTGAACATTATAGGCTTTATAGATTCCCAGATGCTCGTTAACTTTCGTTAACTTTTTTTTTTTTTTTTTTTGTCGTTGGCAACGACTGATTGGCGGGCCTATGCTGTCCCCCCATACTTAAGTACTAATGCTGTAACATGATAATATTGTAACACCAAATGATTTTAAAAGAGTTCTTCTCCATAGGAAACGACCAACCCGAACCGTGCACCTGTTTGTCGACGTTTTATAAGTGCCCATCTGGGCCTATGTGAAATAAAAATATTTTGATTTTTTTGATATGGTCTAGAACAAAAAAATGATCGCAATGATGGGGAGAACAAGTGCCTTTCGGCTTCGTTAAGGGTCTTGTTACATCCATTATTTCTGCCGTCAAGAGTTTGTGTGCCGGTGTGAAGTGTATGGGTACACCTAATAGCAGTTTCATTTAAGTTGGAAGTACCAGGGGGCCCAAAATGGAAGCTTTATCGGAATCATAATATGAATCACATTAAAAATTTAAAATTCTTAAAATGGTCTTAATGGTTATGACTACAAAGTCCATTTTAAGAGTTTTCAATTTTTAACGTGATTCGTATTATGATTCTGATAAACAGCCATTTTAGGCCCCCAGGGTACCCCGCAAAACTATTTTTTTTTTTTCGTTTTATTGCAATTTGCAGGTCAGTGTCCTATTGAATGACTTTTTCATAAAATAGTTATTGAATGGGTGTTAAATGAACTTAGAGGCAACCCTCTCTATTGATGATTTTAATGATTGTAACTCTGTAAAGCTATATGTGTTACGGCTGTGAATCGTAATGGGCTAGCTCGCCGTCCGTCCGTCTTATGACGACAGGCCGTGTCGACGGCACGTTCGTGTTCCACGCGCGCCTCAGAGAGATGTCAGCAAACGGGAAGGGGTCCGAAAGGACCGATGCCTGCCAGGGTTGCGGGACTGTTCGAAAGAGATACCGCAGCCTTGGAACACAAAGGGCAAAAGAAGGAACATGGATGGGTTTTAGTCAGTACAAGTCTGACACTCCCTCCTGCTCAGCCCAGAGCGGGAGGGGTAATTTGATGATTTTCCAACCGACACTGACCTGTAAATTGCCAAAAACGTAAGAAAATTTGAATTTCGCGGGCTACCCTTGCGCTTTCATCTTTAGAAAGATCTAGAACCTAAACTAATTGCTATCTCTACCTTAGATTATCGGATTACAAATGCAGTTAATCTTCTTCTAGATATCGACGGGTGGTCGGCTTATCGTAGATTAGCAATAGTTACAGTTGTATTATCAACAATTTTTTAAAGGTATTAGACCTCTGTAAATGTCAATGATTCGTTTTATTTATGAGCAAATTTTCCTTCTGGTAAAAGTAAATTTAATACAGGGTGTAACAGGACCCTTCACGAAGCTGTCAACCAAGCATTATGTACATCAAACTAAGTAACTTTACGCAAACATTATTGCTGGGAAACGACTTTTGTTTTTGGGATGAAAAATCACGTTTTACGGTAGGACTCGATGTAACGCACTCAAAACATTGTGCAGATGGATGGATTGAATAATACGGGGATCGTGGAGGTGTCTCTCCAAAAATCTTACATTAAAAACATGTATTTCAAAAAAAAACTTGTGAAAAAGTCGGAACTTTGACCCCCAATATCTCCGTAACTAGAAGGTTCCCAGGTATGGTCTAGAACAAAAAAATGATCGCAATGACGGGGAGAACAAGTGCCTTTCGGCTTCGTTAAGGGTCTTGTTACACCCTTTATATGAAGTTTGGGATTTTCATACTATACCAAATTCTTCAAAAACAATGCAGTTTTTCTTTAAAGGTTGACTGGTAGATAATGTCTTATGGTATTTAGTCCGCCTAATAGTGGTAACTATTGTACATTAAGTTTAAATCACTACATAGTACAAAAAAAGTCGCTTACCGGTGTCTGTCCCTATGTATGCTTACATCTTTAAAATTACGCAACGGATTTTCATGCGGTTTTTTTAATCGATAGAGTGATTCAAGAGGATGGTTTATATGTATAACATTGCACTCGTGCGAAGGTGGGGCGTATCGCTAGTTTCATATAATTTTAACAATATATTTTTCGCTAGTAAATAAAATAACTCAAAAATTAAATCATAATTAATAAAAAGAAATGTTGGTCGAGTGATCGCAAGTGCGACTCCTGAGCATGCGGTCCTGGGTTCGATTCCCGGATCGGGCAAAGTGTTATTAGGTTTTTTCATCAGGAAATTCTCTGTAGCAGCCACGGATTGATAGTTGATGGCAATAGGTTCGCCCCTATTACATGGGACTTAAATATAACTGGCGAAATGTGGGTGTACTATTAGGTACACCTCTGCCTAAACCAGGGTATGAAGAACAGGGTGTAATGTTCTGCATCCCCCATAGAAAAGGGTGGATCCTCCGACCAAACGGGTGTTGTGTCTGGTGGGCTACTGCCTGACAGTTGGTGTCGGGTTATTCTATACAGGGTGTAAAAGTACCTTTAACGGAGCCGAAAGGCACTTGTTCTCCCCGTCATTGCGATCATTTTTTTGTTCTAGACCATACCTGGGAACCTTCTAGTTACGGAGATATTGGGGGTCAAAGTTCCAACTTTTCCACAAGTTTATTTTTAAATACATTTTTTTTTTAAGTTCAGTACCTCCACGACCCCCGTACTATTCAATCCATCCATCAGCACAATGTTTTGAGTCCGTTACATTGAGTCCTACCGTGAAACGTTATTTTGCACCCCAAAAACTAACCATTTGTTTATTATTATTTCGCGGACATAGGTGTGGGCTACACATTTATTTAGTTTATAACTTATTCTGTCATACTTTTTGTAATGTGTAACTGTTAAATGTCCCAATAAAATAAAATAAATAGTCGTTTCCCAGCAATAATTTTCGCGTAAAGTTACTTAGTTTGATGTACAGAATGCTTGGTTGACGCTTCTTGAAGGGGCCGTCCACACACTAACTTTAACTGCGCGATGTAGGAATTTTATGTTAGTTCTTCATTTAAGTCATACATGGCGCTGTAAAACTTTTTGCACTATGTTGCTGTAGTACTTTTTGTAATACCGCTACACTGTTATAATTCTATTTCATTCCTGTTGCAGACAATACGAATTCTTAACATGGCGCCTGACCATCATCTGGGCTATGGGCTTCGTGGTACGATACATGTTCCTATTGCCGCTCAGAATCATGATCTTCGTTATCGGGGTAAGTTTGAATACTAAATCCATCTTGCATCTGTCCCAATATTGGCCTAATAATGAGGGCTATCGTTTTTGAGCTCATCAGATGGCGCCACTGGTGCTTATGATCATGTCAATAATTCTATTTTATACTCTTAAAGTACCAAATAACTTCATAAAAAGTTTTTTTTATTACGTATATAACAACAAAGTGTAAATTCAGATACATTTATTTACAATATTCTCCCTAAAATTAGCAAGCATGAAACATTTAAAAATAATTTTACATCCAAGTACTAACAAATAAGATCTTAAGTTGCCATAATTAATCAGGAATAGCTCAATCTAGACGACAATCGTGAATATTAGTAAAAATACGTGATAAAAAAGCACGCAACGCGCGAACTTTCTATGACATCTGACATTTCGGTGACCTCGCGCTACACTAGCGCCTCTAGCGGTGAATTCACAAGCGACAGCCCCCATTGTGATATCTTGTAATTTGATACTAGAAAGCGAATTCAGACTTTTCATAAACTAAGTACCATAGCGTTTCATACGAAAATTGTCTTTATCCGTATGTGGATAATGCTCGTATTACTAAAATCCTAAATCCAATATGAGTCGAATAATTATGATGTCTTGTAGTTTGGTTCTAGAAAGCGAATTCAAACTTTTTTCAAGCTAATTAGTTCAGTCGCTAGCGCATTTTGAACTTAACCATCAACATTTTATGGTTTAAAATCATTTGGAGAAATTTGACAGTTAGTAATTTGTTGTGCTCGCGACTAAACTATAGCATTTCATTCATAAAATTACTTTATACGTATGTGGTTAATATCCATATCGCCATAAGCGATTGATCAAGTGTTTCGTATAAATATGAACATTAATTTTAAGCGGAGAAGGGTTATTTTCCTATGAAACGGTACTGTTAGTACTTAGACTAATGATAGCCCGGGTTGCTTTGTCTATACTCTCTATCTATACAGATAGCCGTAGCCCTGTATTCTAAAACGATACTCAAACAAAATACTCGTTTTTTTTTTTTTTTTTTTTAACTTTCATGTTTTAAATCCTTGGAAATCGTTCTAGAATGCCGGCATTTTATATTTTTTGTAGATATCCACACACTCTCTCTACCTCGTTATTTATCTTAGTTCTGCCAAAAAGAGCCAACTCGCAATCTATATTAGTTTATTTAATCACGTAAAATTATCAAACATTCTTTTCAAAAATAGGGGGTTTAAGGAACACCGACGCGAATAATTTCATAATAAACTTTGGACATTTTGGCAGAAATGAGCTACGTATTTGTTTCTTTGCGTTAATTTTCTAATTTTGTTACTAACAATTGTAATTTCCGTTTTTGTTAATTTTCTAACTTATCTGTTTAAAATGCAACTAATATACTCTTTTCAAACTTCAATGCAAATTGAAAATACAGAATCCTGAGATCTGGAAAGTTGACATTGGCTCTGGGTTCGATTCCCAATTCCACTAGTGCGTTTTTCAACAGGAATTTCACATTAGCAGCCACGGAGTCTGAATTTGGGCCTGATTGATGGCAAAAGGCTCGCCCCTATTACATGGGACTTGAACATAATTGGCGAAATGTGGGTGTACTATTAGGTACACCTCTGCGTAACACTTAGTGTACTACAGGCGTGATGTTCTGAATAATCTCTTTCATTGTTATTCGGTCTAAAATCATGTAATCAATCCATGTGAACTGTTTGTCCCAATGTCTCTTACAAGGTGTATAGTGTATACTACTACCAACCTCATCTTCAAAATCATAATTAGAGCATTTATTTCAAGTAGGCCAGTTACAGGCATTTTTGTATTGTCGAAACAAAGATAACAATGAAATATAGCTACAGTCCCAGTCATCATCATGATCATTCTCCTGCCCTTATCCCAACTTACTTGGGGTCGGCGCAGCATGTCTTCTTCTTCCATACTTCTCTATTACTCGTCATCTCAGCAGTCACTTCCTTTCTAGCCATATCATCCTTCACACAGTCCATCCATCGTTTCTTTGGTCTTCCTCTACTCTTATAGCCATCTACATTCATACTCAACATTTTCCTCAATACATTCTCCTCATTCCTCCGCATCACATGTCCATACCACGATAACAGTCCCAGTCACAAGACATAAAAACTGTGAAAGTACTGTAGTTGCCCATTCCGTAGCGTAGATCTCTATGGAGAAGAACGGGCAAGAAACTCCATGGACACTTAAATCAAAATCAAAGCATTTATTTTAAGTAGGCCAGTTACAGGCACTTTTGTAGTGTCGAAACAAAGATAACAATTAAATGTAGCTACAGTCCCAGTCACAAGACATAAAAACTGTGAAAGTACTGTAGTTGCCCATTCCCTAGCGTAGATCTCTATGGAGAAGAACGGGCAAGAAACTCCATGGACACTTAAATCAAAATCAAAGCATTTATTTTAAGTAGGCCAGTTACAGGCACTTTTGTAGTGTCGAAACAAAGATAACAATTAAATGTAGCTACAGTCCCAGTCACAAGACATAAAAACTGTGAAAGTACTGTAGTTGCCCATTCCCTAGCGTAGATCTCTATGGAGAAGAACGGGCAGAAAACTCCATGGACACTTTTAAATCAAAATCAAAGCATTTATTTCAAGTAGGCCAGTTACAGGCACTTTTGTATTGTCGAAACAAAGATAACAATGAAATGTAGATACAGTCCCAGTCACAAGACATAAAAACTGTGAAAGTACTGTAGTTGCCCATTCCGTAGCGTAGATCTCTAAGGAGAAGAACGGGGAAAAATTTCCATGGACATTTTTTTAAATCAGCATATTGTTACAAAACCTTGTTTACATCAATTCATGTTGAGATGGTACACTATGTGAGAACGATCTTGGTAAACAGTTGTCAATCTGGAATATATTCTTAATCTATCCCATCAGGTGTTAGTAATGGTCTTCTCGACCTGGGTCGTGAGTTCAGTGCCGTTCGTCCGCCTAAGAAACAAACTGGGTCGCATCTCCTACAAGATGAGCATTCGGATCCTTATCAGAGGCCTCTCCATCCACGCGAGGTTCCATAACAAGCAGTACAAGCCGAAAGCCAATGGCTTCTGTGTGGCTAATCATACCAGTCCTATAGATGTTGGAGTTGTTAGCATAAATACCTGTTTCTCTTTGGTAGGTTATTTTTTTTTCTGGGTGGGATGTGCTGTCTGGGTTCAATGTTCTGTTGGGTTGGAATGGCATGGTATGTTGTCCAGATTGTGTAATACGATGTCTGGTTGTCATTGGGTGGGACGTGTCGTCTGAGTTCAACGTTCTGATGGGTTGGAATGGCATGGTATGTTGTCCAGATTGTGTAATACGATGTCTGGTTGACATTGGGTGGGACGTGTCGTCTGGGTTCAACGTTCTGTTGGGTTGGAATGGCATGGTATGCTGTCCAGATTGTGTAAAACGATGCCTGGTTGTCATTGGGTGAGACGTGTCGTCTGGGTTCAACGTTCTGCTGGGTTGGAATGGCATGTTATGCTGTCCAGCTTGTGTAATACGATGTCTGGTTGTCATTGGGTGGGACGTGTCGTTTGGGTTCAACGTTCTGCTGGGTTGGAATGGCATGTTATGCTGTCCAGATTGTGTGAAACGATGTTTGGTTGTCATTGGGTGGGACGTGTCGTCTGGGTTCAACGTTCTGTTGGGTTAGAATGGCATGGTATGTTATCCAGCTTGTGTAATACGATGTCTGGTTGTCATTGGGTGGGACGTGTCGTTTGGGTTCAACGTTCTGCTGGGTTGGAATGGCATCTTATGCTGTCCAGATTGTGTGAAACGATGTTTGGTTGTCATTGGGTGGGACGTGTCGTCTAGGTTCAACGTTCTGTTGGGTTAGAATGGCATGGTATGTTATCCAGCTTGTGTAAAACGATGTCTGGTTGTCATTGGGTGGGACGTGTCGTCTGGGTTCAACGTTCTGTTGGGTTAGAATGGCATGGTATGTTATCCAGCTTGTGTAAAACGATGTCTGGTTGTCATTGGGTGGGACGTGTCGTCTGGGTTCAACGTTCTGTTGGGTTAGAATGGCATGGTATGTTATCCAGCTTGTGTTAAACGATGTCTGGTTGTCATTGGGTGGGACGTGTCGTCTGGGTTCAACATTCTGTTGGGTTAGAATGGCATGGTATGTTGTCCAGATTGTGTAATACGATGTCTGGTTGACATTGGGTGGGACGTGTCGTCTGGGTTCAACGTTCTGTTGGGTTGGAATAGCATGGTATGCTGTCCAGATTGTGTAAAACGATGGTTAAAATTGAAATCACGATGAGGGTTATGTTACCCGAATTCTAATCGAACTTCACATGATTAAAGGACAATCCCTAGATGGGATATCCGTTACGAGTCCTTATTGGGTAGTATATAAAGTCTATATTAAGTTAAATGGATGCAACTGGGTAATATACGTCGCTTGTTGATAATTTTGGTCTGCTATGACATGCATTGTGTTGTTTTCGTAAAACTTATTTCATGTAATGCCTGTTTATGTTATAAGTGGGTAGTCATATCTTTCTGATTATATTCGTTAATCCTCGTCTATGAAACGGTTTATTTTGTAAGTTAACTGACCTTTTATATCTAGTGGTCAGGCGCCAGACTTCTAAGCGTATCTTTCTGGAGTTGTACCCGGTAAGTGGCAATAGGATCGCCCCCTATTACAAGGGGCTTCAGTATAACTGGCAGAATGTATGTACACTTTAGGAGTTTTAATATACAGCATGTAACAGAAAGGGTATAATTATATGGAATACTGTGGTACGGACCATCAAACTGAACAACTTTCTCTATGGGACCACCATCGAAATCGTAAAAAAATAATCAGCTGTCCTATACAAAATTTCAAAACCTACTCGACCAAAATGTATGGGACAGCTGATTATTTTTTTACGATTTCGATGGTGGTCCCATAGAGAAAGTTGTTCAGTTTGATGGTCCGTACCACAGTATTCCATATGATTATACCCTTTCTGTTACACGCTGTATAAGGTCCCAATAGAATAGATGGACAAATTTTAACACAGCGTTCAATACGTCTAACCAAAGATGTCCAAACAAAAAAAAACACTGATTAAAGTGATTTTATTTTGACCTAATGGATGTGTTTATTCTAGAGTGCCGCCGGCAATTTATTCTTTTAGGTAAAAATAAAATCACTTTAATCAGTGTTGTTTTTTTGCTTGGATATCTTTGGTTAGACGTACTGAACGCTGCGTTAAAATTTGTCCATCTATTTTAATGGGACCTTATATTTATGGGTTGAAAATCGAGAGTCGCTTCTGCTATTTGGTTTTAGGTCTTTAAAAACTGTTTACTTTTTCGCTTTTTATGTAACTTGTGTTGTTTGTCTTATATTTACTCTTTGATGTACGAATGGTTCGAAGGCGACCGTAACTGCAAATCGCAACGACAAAGATGTCCAATCGCAATGACAGAAGCAACACGAGTGGTTTCTAATGGGTGTAAAAATACCCTTAGCGATGCCGAAAGGCACTTGTTCTTCCAAGGTTCACGAAGCGTTATGTAGGTACATCAAACTAAGTAACCCAACGCAAAAACTATTGCTGGGAAATGACTTTTTGGGTAAAAAATCACGTTTTACGGTAGGACTCAATATAACGCACTCAAAACATTGTGCTGATGTATGGATTACTAGTACGGGGGTCGTGGAGGTATTTAAAGTAAACTTATAAAGTTTTTTGTTATTTTTTTTTAAATCAAGTTTTAAAGGAATTTGAATAAGAAAAAAAAAAAACGGGAGTTAATGGGGATAACGGAGATATAACGTTCCTTTTTTTTAATACAAGTTTATTTTAATAAAAAAAAAAAAATTCGTTTCAAAAAGTTAGAACTTTGAACCCCCAATATCTCCGTAACTAGAAGGTTCCCAGGTATGGACTAGAACAAAAAAATGATCGCAATAACGAGGAGAACAAGCGCCTTTCGGCTTCGTACAGGGTGTTTCTATACCCTTGAGAAACCTGTGTTGCTGTGGTCTGTCGTTGCAATTAAGCTGCACTGCCGCTGCAGCCTGCAGTTGCGGTCGTCTTCGCAAATGCATATCTTATTCTATCGCTTTATATGTTTCTTGTAACGTCTTATATACTTATTATGTTGTTTGTCTGTTTGTTACTTTTACGCTTTCTCTATATCCTTCTGTGTTTTGTCCTTTAGTTTAAGTTCATAATTTACTTGAAATTTCGACTAAGGACAAGTTATAATATACCTTATTGTAATGCTTTTAGTATTCAATTTTGATGATACTCGTACTAAGTGCAGTTTTTAAGGTATATTATAATTTGTCTAATGGATTCATTTGTGTATTGTCCAAGTCAGTTTTTGGCAAGCGTTCGATTTTATTGAAACACTAACTTTAAAAAAAAAATATCAGTGAAGCTTCGCATAGTAGAGATACAGAGAAATTTTGATTTTAAGGAGTTAGCCCGCGAAATTCAAATTTTCTTACGTATTTTGGAATTTGCAGGTCAATGCCAGGTTGTATGTTGATTAAAATATGATTCGCGGCCGTAATACGTATCTTTTTACAGAATTATAATCATTAAAATCATGAACACAACCCTCTTGAGTTAATTTAGCATAAGCATAATTAGCCTATAATGCTCCCACTGCTGGGACTCACGGCCTCGTCTCTATGAGAGGGAATGGGCTATAATCCACCACGCGGGCCCAGTGCGGCAGTTGGTGAGTTCATTTATTCCCATTGAATGACTATTTGATGACAAACTCTTTCAATGGGGTTGAATGTACTTAGAGGGTTGTATTGATGATTTTAATGGTTATAACTCAGTAAAGCCATATTAGTTACGATCGCGAATCATATTTTAATCAACATACACGTTACGTTTTTCGGAATCTGGTTTGGTTTTCCAAAAAACTCAAGAATATTTGATTTTCGCGGTTACCCTAGCGCGGCGCATCCACCGTAGTGTACAGGGTGGCATTTAGCCACCTGCATCAGTTATAAGCTGATTCTTTTACCTATCATACTAAAAAAAGTATGGTGGGTAGACTCACCTCTTTGACGGATGCAGGTGACTAACGGCTGTTTTCAATAACTTACTAACAGTTAACGGAACGTTGCTATCTCAGATAAACAGTTAAAGAAATTTCAACTGTCAACCCTCCGAGAGACAGATAAGTGACGTGGATAGGATATTCCTGTCAATTCATAGCAAACTTTGTTTATAGTAACACCGATAGCTACTAGAGTAAGGCATATTAACTAACCGTTATACGTAAGTAAGTTATAGAAAACGGCCGTAAATCGCCATCTTGTATTTTTTCATGTCGATTTTCAAGACTTATGCGAAGTTTCACTCAGTAATTAAACATATTAACGCAGAATAACCATCTCAACGCTATCAAAAACTGCCTTCAAACTTCATCCATCCGGGCAACCCCATTACCATCACCCCGCTTATAGGTCTGGTGGCTGGTAGCTTGCACGGCCTGCGTCGGCACCCTCCCCGACGGCAAGACGAAGCAGCGCGTCAACTACGCCGTATCGCTGATGTGCTTCAACTTCTTATCGCGGTGCATATCAGCCGTTATCACGTATCACGACGTACACTACAAGCCGCGGAACGGCATCTGTGTGGCGAACCACACCAGCCCCATCGACGCGCTGGTGCTCATGTGCGACAACTGCTATTCCCTGGTGAGTTACTGGCGTGAACATATGCGCTCGCTGCTGGCACACAGTGGGTCGGCATCCACCACACCAGCCCCATCGACGCGCTGGTGCTCATGTGCGACAACTGCTATTCCCTGGTGAGTTACTGGCGTGAACATATGCGCTCGCTGCTGGCACACAGTGGGCCGGCATTCACCACACCAGCCCCATTGACGCGCTGGTGCTCGTGTGCGACAACTGCTACTCTCTGGTGAGTTACTGGCGTGAACATATGCGCCAGTTGCTGCCACATAGACCTCCTGGATGTGCTGTGATCTATCCGTGGGCTGTAATCTACAACACGGACACAGTGCAGGTTGGGCTATACAGTATTTTGTTTCATTTTACTAGGTCATATTGAATTAGCTAGCAAAACTTAAGGTGGAAGCGCCAGGGTGGCCCGCGAAATTCAAATTTTCTTACTTTTTTTGCAATTTTTAGGTCAGTCGTCAGGTTGTATGTTAATGAAAAATGAGTCGCGTCCGTAACACGTATGTAGCTACAGAATCACAAACATTAAAATCATCAATACAACCCTGTAAGTTCATTTAACCCCATAGTATGTCTATTTCATGAAATAGTTATTGAATGGGGTTACTTGAACTACCTTCACGCTTCCACCTTAAAAGGTCAAGGTAAATTTGCTAGCAAAACTCCGCAGACGTAACTCATTTAAGCGAATGTGCTAGTAATTTAATTTGACCCAGTAGGAGCCAAAGGTCTCGTTGAGAAGTGACTAATACTTTCATGGAGTATGGTTAAATGTCTTTATAGACCAAATGAGGCGATTGTATCTGAACTGAGTAATTATACGTAAGTAAGTATAACAATTCTAAATAGCACAGGCATGTTCGATGGAATGAAGCGTTGTTCTACTGTAACGTGTAAGTACTATAACGAAATTATTATAAGGAAGACATATAGGGCGACTTTTGACTAGCGTATTTATTTGCGCCTTTTAGCCTGTATCGCGCTACGCACTTACACGCGCGCTACAATTTGCGCTTTAAAAACTCGTGTGAGGGCGCGCGGGAAGCCTGTAGACGGTGAGTAATGGGCCAGCTCGCCGTCCATCCGTCTTATGACGACAGGCCGTGTCGACGGCGCGTTCGTGTTCCACGCGCGCCTCAAAGAGAGTCAGCAAACAGGAAGGGGTCCGAAAGGACCGATGCCTGCCAGGGTTGCGGGACTGTTCGAAAGAGATACCGCGGCCCTGGAACACAAAGGGCAAAAGAAGGAACAAGCTTATCTCGCGGCTTGCGTTTATGAAATTCTAGATATAAATCCGTCTTAAGCGGATCAACGCTCCTACGAGTTGCGCGTCTGGCAGAAGGCGCGCATATACGCGCCTGCACGCGCTTCAAAAAACGAGCGTAAACGCGCCGAAAATACGCTAATCTGAAACCGGGGTTATTATTATCCAATTATTGTATAAACTGCATGTTTTGAAAGACATGAACAATTGCCAATTGTTTGCAATTGCAATTTGTTACGAATATGGTGGGAAATAATCTTTTTTTTATGTTCTGTGAAATAAATGTCATTGTGATGTCTTCTATGTTTTTTTGTCGGGATGTAATGTGAATGTATCACTGGTTGAGTGGTTGCATGCAATGGATGTCTATGTTAAGGGGGTTGGGTTCGAATCCCAGATATGGTATGTGATTTTCTAGGCAATGGTTTGCCTAATTTGGGATCTAAATAAGATTCAGCGGTGGCCCAGTGGTGGCGGCCCCGACTTACGAGCAGTAAGTCGCGTGTTCGAACCCAGGCTGACGCATTACTTTGTGTAATTTATTTCATCACCACTGCTCTCAAAACGGTGAAGGAAAACATCGTGAGGAAACCGGCATGTCTTAGAACCAAAAATTCCAAGACATGTGACATCTACCAACCCTCACTGGGCCAGAGTGATAGATTAGTGTCCATTCCCTCCTAGAGAGGAGGCCGTGTGTCCCAGCAGTGGGGGGGACATGAGACGCTAATTATACTTAATGCTATGCCTGGTGTCAAAGTGGCCCAGAGGTTAAAAGGGACCGAGATTGAACTTCGGGAACATCTCAATGACTTTTTCAATGTCAAACTTTATATAAGGTCCCATTAAAATATATGGACAAATTTTAACACAGCGTTCAGTACGTCTAACCAAAGATGTCCAAGCAAAAAAACACTGATTAAAGTGATTCTATTTTGACCTAATGTATGTGTTTATTCTAGAGTGCCGCCAGCAATTTATTCTTATAGGTCAAAATAAAGTCACTTTAATCAGTGTTTTTTTGCTGGTTTCAAAATAGTAATCACTTTGACTTGTTTATAGATACGGGTGTCAGTGATATTGTATTTGTTTTGTATGTAATAAATAGTGTATTGACAAATATTTTCAGATTGGTCAAAGACACAATGGTTTCTTAGGAATCCTACAGAGGGCGCTGGCTAGGGCCTCGCCACACATCTGGTTTGAGAGGTCTGAAGTCAAAGACAGACATGCTGTCGCGAGGAGGTAATTATTATTATTATAGCTAGTCCATACTGTCTGCTGGGCACTCTCTCAGTTCCCCAATAGTGGTTCTTTTTAACCCCCGATGCAGCTATGTGCCCGACGCTGTGTGTGTGTGTGTGTCTGGCACCGTAGCTCTTAAACGAGTGAACCGATTAGGATGCAGTTTTTTTATTTGAAAGCTAGTTTCTTGACGGTGGTTCTTGTTGGATGTTTTATCAAAATTGGTGCAGCCATTTACTCGAGATGCGGGATGAAAGTGGGTATGAAATATCTAATATTTTCAAATATACCCAAGTGGGATATCAAATGAAAGCGCATGATGTGTATATTACAATTAGATATGTTTTATCAAAATCGGTGCAGCCATTTACTAGTTGGGGTTTTTTTAATTTAAAATTTTATTATTATTAATACAGTGTTTGAGGGAATAGACTGACTCGTTGGTGTAGTGCTTGCAAGGTCGACTGCTGAGCATGAGGTGCTGGGTTCGATTCCCAGGTCGGGCAAAGTGTTATTAGGTTTTTTCCATCAGGAATTTCTCAGTAGCAGCCACGGAGTCTGGATTTGTGCCCGGTTGATGGCAATAGACTCGCCCCCTATTACATGGCACTTAAATATGACTGCGAAATGTGGGTGTACTTTTAGGTACACCTCTGCGTAGCACATCGGGGATTGTGCCGTTTCATGGGCGCATACTATGTACCCAAAGACAGTCAAATATTTACGAGCCGTAGACGAGACAATACGAAGTAAATCGTGATCCAATACTTGTTACTACTTAGTACCAAAGCGTTCTGTCTAGTATCACACGCCCGCTTGCCAGGTATTCGTGTGTCGAAATCAGTGGTCTTCCTTCCCTCTCCAGTATCAACATTAATATTCATCAATCTTTTAGTTACATGCGATTCGTGCCTGCCAACTAGTAACACACTAAAATTCGTTAAACACTTAAGATGAAACAGGGGCCCTGCCAGGGTTGCGGGACTGTTCGAAAGAGATACCGCGGCCCTGGAACACAAAGGGCAAAGGAAGGAACATGGATGGGTTTTAGTCAGTACAAGTCTGACACTGCCTCCTGCTCAGCCCAGAGCGGGAGGGGTCATTTGATGATTTCCCATCGATAAAAAAAAAAAAAAAAAAAAAGGGCCGCGATTCTCCTTAGAAATGTATTCTCCTTTTTTCTTCATGTTTTTTTTTTCTTAAAGTCACATAGGTCTACTATAAATACATCCCTGTCAAATGACAGGGACGGGTTGTTTAGAAACTAAAAAGTAAAGAAAATAAACGGTGTAACAAGACCCTTAACGAAGCCGACAGGTACTTCTTCTCCCCATCTGGTGGCGCCTTACACCAAATACTTGGGCGGAAATATAAAATTGCTTTTATCCCAGACGTAGGGAGCTGGTTCGATAGAAAAATGGACTGTATTATTGCGGTATTGAAAAAGTACGTGGGTAGGTATAACCTTGCAAATGCGACACGAACTAGGACGACGAACTGGTAAACGTGGACAAAGGAATTTGGCAGGAAACATGCAGCACCACTGACCTGTAGATTCGCCGTCTTCTATATCTGACCTCCGCGTCGCGTCGGTCGGCAGATGGGTTCGAGTCCTTGCTGGATTCAGGGCACAGACGCCTTTCACCACAGAAATACGCACTTCCCGTAGTGTTTAGCTAATATCTCGCAATATGCACTCGCGGCAATTCGCAATCGTATATTTGTAACTAGCGACCCGCCCCGACTTCGCACGGTGCAATGTTATACATATAAACCTTCCTCTTGAATCACTCTATCTATTAAAAGAAACCGCATCAAAATCCGTTGCGTAGTTTCAAAGATTTAAGCATACAAAGGGACATAGGGACAGAGAAAGCGACTTTGTTTTATACTATGTAGTGATAAATTAACAAGGGAGCATGTCCTTAGTAACGCTACTCTCGTTCAAGTGAGCGGGAGTCTTCACACAATCACCGTCGGCGGTGACAAGGACAGCGATAGTCCAGGTGTGCATGTGGGAAAAGGATGGGATACGGTAGGATAGTGACGCATTTTGCAAGTAATTTTTACTTCTACCCTACAATGAAAGTTATTAACTAATACGAAATCCAACACCATCATTGCGATATTTTTTTTGTTCTTGATCATACCTGGGAACCTTCTAGTTACGGAGATATTGGGGGTCAAAGTTCCAACTTTTTCACAAGTTTTTTTTAAATACTTACATGTTTTTAATGTAAGATTTTTACTTTAAACACCTCCACGACACCCGTAGTATTCAATCCATCCATCAGCACAATGTTTTGAGTGTGTTACATTTAGTCCTACGTGACTTTTCACCCCAAAAATAAGTCGTTTCCAAGTAATTTTTTTTTTCGTAAAGCTTCTTAATTCGATGTGCAGAATGCTTGGTCGACGGCTTCGTTAAGGGTCTTGTTACACCATGTATGTCTCTCCAAAATTGACACAACATGCCCCATTTCTTACGACCGTGATTACTAAACAAATTCGAAAAGATTTTAACTTACAAGAAATTGATAGGAACCTAGACATACTCTTAAAATTTTAATGTGAAAAATAATTGAATTGGCTTAGTCTTTTTTTTTTTTTTTTTTTTTTTTTTATCGATGGGAAATCATCAAATGACCCCTCCCGCTCTGGGCTGAGCAGGAGGGAGTGTCAGACTTGTACTGACTAAAACCCATCCATGTTCCTTCCTTTGCCCTTTGTGTTCCAGGGCCGCGGTATCTCTTTCGAACAGTCCCGCAACCCTGGCAGGCGTCGGCCCTTACGGACCCCTTCCTGTTTGCTGACTCTCTTTGAGGCGCGCGTGGAACACGAACGCGCCGTCGACACGGCCTGTCGTCATAAGACGGACGGACGGCGAGCTAGCCCATAGCTCACCGTCCACAGGCCCGCGTCTACGGTGGCCGGGGGCCACCACGTGGCCCCCGACGCCCGGTGCGTCTCCCGCGGCGGCTGGGACGTGAGGTTCTCTCCCTCTCACGTCCCGCCACCTCCTTCGCTAGCATGACTGCTTCGCAGAAGGAGGTGACGGCGTCCCATTCCGTCTCGCTCCGGACCATGGATTGAACCAGGGCCGGACGCGAGAGGTCGCCGCCGCCGATCGCCGCTACGAGGACACGGCGTTGCTCCGCCCAAGCGGAGCAGACCTGCACAGTGTGCTCCACCGTGTCCTCCGGTCGATCCTCGCAGTGGTGACACCCGGGCGTTTCCTCCCGCCCGATTAGGTGCAGGAACCTCCCGAAACAACCATGTCCGGTGAGGACCTGCGTCAGGCGGAAGGTGAGGGCGCCGTGGCGCCTCTCCAGCCACTCCTCAAAGAGGGGACTTACCGCCATTATAGTGGCGTGCCCTGCACGGGGTTGCGACAGTCGCTCTCTCCATGTCGCCATGAGATCACGCCGGAAGTCTGTCCGCTGAGCGACAATTTGCCGCGGCAGCGGAGTTTCCCCCCGGCGTAGTGCCTCCACGCGCCACTCGTGCAGGCGCGCGAGGACTATCGCCTCCAGATCCCATGGCGGCAATCCGGCAAGGAGGCTCGCCGCCTCGCCGGAGATCGTGCGGTACCCCCGGATTAGCCTTACGGCTACCACCCTTTGGGGCGCGTTCAGATAATGGGCGGCTCGCCGCCTCAAAGAACGCGCCCACACCGGGGCCCCGTAAAGGGCCATGGACCGCACGACCCCCGCGTAGAGCCTCCGGCAGGAGGCGTTTGGACCCCCCAGGTTGGGCAAGAGCCGCCTGAAGGCAGCCCCGGCCCGTTCCAGTTTGGGGGCCAAACGTCGGAAATGCTCCACGAAGTTCCACCGGCTGTCGAGGACGAGACCTAAGTACTTCAACGTCGGCTCGACGCCGATGGAAACCCCTCCTACCGTCAGCATGGATCCCGACGGTGGCGCATTCCGAGGCCCATGAAAGCACATGGCCTCGGACTTGTGCAATGCCACCTCGAGACCCAATTGCCGGATCCTCTCCGCGACTATCGCAACCCCGCGAGTCATCAGCTCGGCCGCCGCCTCGTGCGACCTCCCTTGCGCCAGCACCAGCGTGTCGTCAGCGTAGCAAACTACGCTGACGCCGTCAGGGAGGTCGGCGCGCAGCACCCAGTCGTAACCGATGTTCCACAAGGGCGGCCCCAGAACCGATCCCTGTGGAACACCGCACGACATCTCTCGCCGGTTCCACTCTCCGCTGCAACCAGGGTAGATGACGTACCTGTCCGTCAGGTAGTCCCCGACCACACGACGAAGGTAGGTCGGCACCCGGTGATACCGGAGTGCCTCCCTAATGCAGCTCCAGGGCATGGAGTTGAAGGCGTTGGCGATGTCGAGAGACACCGCCAAGACCACCCCACCCCGGGACACCGCATCCCCCGTCGTGAGGGCTCTCACGCGCATGATGGCGTCCACCGTCGAGCGCCCCCTGCGGAAACCAAACTGGTGTTCCGCAAGATCCGACCCAATCCCCGCCAGGTGCCCGGCGAGGCGGTTGGCAATTACTCTTTCGAAGAGTTTGCCCACCTCGTCGAGCAACACAATGGGCCGGAATGCGGACGGAGAGTCCGCAGGGCGCCCCGGCTTCCGGATGAGGACCAGCTTCCCCGTCTTCCAACGAAGCGGGAACTGGCCTCTCTCCAAGCATGCGCTTAGGAGCCCCTCCAGTCGGGGCCCGAGAGCCTGCAAGGCCAGGACCCAGGCTTTGCCAGGTAAGCCGTCGGGTCCTGGGGCGGCAGTTTTGGCCTTAAGCCTGCCTACCGCCACTCTCAGGTCTACCCCAGTCACCTCTGGAATGTCGTCATCGTCCTCAGTGTGGTCCGCTTCCGGCACCGCAAGTGGCGGAGCCATGGGCGGGGGAGGATGTTCCCCTCGCGAAGGGAACAGAGCGCTCACCACGTCCTCCACGAGCTCAGGCCGGAGACTCTGCGTCAGCGGAGGGGCCCTGGTGCGGAGTTTATCCCGCACCATCTTATAAGGGTGCCCCCACGGATCTCTGTCGAGAGTCTCCAGCATCTCCTCGCGGGCCACATCCTTGGCCCGCGAGGACAGCCTCTTGGAGGGCGGTCTTCGCCGCTCTGTATCCCTCATACAGCTCCGCCTCAATGGCTGCCGCATTCGGAGGGCGAATGCGGAGCCTGCGATGCCTGGCGTACAGGTGTCGCGCGGCGACGCACGCCTCGCGCAGAGACGTCAGCTCCCGCGACCACCAGTACACCTGACGCCGGGCGCTTTCTGACCGAACCCGGGGCATTGCCACGTCACATATATCGGACATGGCCTCCTGGAACCAACCCGCCTCATTGTTCACGTCGGCAGGCCTGATCGGTGATGTCACCCAGGCCTGCACGATCGAGGCTTCCAGGAGGAGCTCCCGGTCCAGCTGCTTCAGCGCCCATCGCGGACCACTCGGGGTCTGTAGGACCGGCGCGCTTGGGGTCTGGGCGGAGACGTCGAACCGGATGTACCGGTGGTCGGAATAGGTCTCCACCCCCTCCATGACGCGCCAGTCAACGACACGCGGTGACAGAGCGGGGCTAGCGAACGTGATGTCCACCACCGACTCGCCCCGCATCCGCACACACGTTGGGACAGAACCCCTATTAAGGACGACCAGGCCTGCCTCCAGAGCCCAGTCCTCCACCATCCTGCCCCGCACGTCTGTGCAACGAGAACCCCAAGCCAAGTTCTTGGCATTGAAGTCCCCGAGCACAAGCACGGGGAGGGAATGGCTTCCGATGACGACACTCAACTCCCTGAGGGAGTTGTGGAACTCGGCGAGAGTATGGCTCGGGGAGAAGTAGACACCCGCTACAACGATCTCCCCGAACCGTGCTGCTACGCACCCCTGACCCTTCCTGACACTCTCATGGGTCGGGGTACCGGCGGCGGCCGACGAAATTATGGCCACTGAGCCACTAAGGTCCTCCACCCAGTCGTCCCTGGGCGGGACAAAGTAGGGCTCAGCGACCACGGCGACATTAATCGACCACTGCGCCATACTCTGGAGCAACAGATCCTGAGCGCAGGCGCAGTGGTTGATGTTCGCCTGGAGGAGCCGTAATGGGGCCGTTATTGACACTCCATTACGGTCTCCTCTCGGGCCCCCTGTGAGGGCCCCGCTGCGGAAGGAGCAGCGACGGCGGTGGTGGCGGCAGCGGCGGCGACAGTGGCGGCGGCTGAGGCGGTGGCGACGGTGGCGGTGGCGGCGGGGGGCCTTCCCTTGCCTCTGGAGGCTTTGGTGGGAGGAACGCAGGCCTTGCTCCCAGCCCGGTGATCGGCCGGCTTGCCAGCCGCCGCACATGCAGCGCAGTGCGGCGTCCCGCAGCAAGTCGCGGACACATGACCGGGCTGACTGCAGCGGAAGCAGAGGCCGCTGCGATCAACCTCCGAGGCGCACCGTACTGACACGTGGTGCCCCACGTGGCAGCGATAGCACCTCAGAGGTCTGGGCTCCAGCAGCTTAACCTGCGCTGAAACCCAGCCCACCAATAGCCTTCGGCCCTCCACAATGGTCTTTGCCGCCGTCACAGGGCAGCTTACCATAGCTGTTCGCATCCCCGACGGGTCCGGACGAAGGGCGCCTGCCCTGACCTGCTCCGCAGAGCACCCTCCAGACCTGGCGACGGCGGCCACCACCTCCTCCTCGGTCACCGAGTCGTCCAGGCCCAGGATACGCAGGTCTGCGCATCTAACGGGCCTGGACACTCGGGCCTCGTCCGCGTTCAGGGACGCCCTGAGCTTCTCAGCCAGAGCATCAGCGGACGAGCCACTGGCTTCGCCGGGGATCTCCAACATCCTCGCCCCCGTTGCGGTGACTCGCAGTCGGAGGCCCCCGGTGATCCCGAGCTCCCCGAGATCCACCGCCTCTTTAGCCTGCGCCAGCAAGTCGCGGTAGGACACGCCCCGCTTCTCCGCATCCGGCTGTAGTGTTATCACTACAGCTGCGGTCCTCGGGGCGCGGAGCCTAGCCGCGACCTTTCGCGCCCTGTGCTGGCGCTGCCGCTCCTGATCTCGGGCCTTTTTGGCCGCCTTTCGCCCCCTCTGTTTCTCCCCGACCACCTGCCATCCGGCTTCGGCCGAGGGAGGTATAGGGAGCTGGGGGGGCGGCGGCGGCGGCAGCGGCTGTCGTGCCGCAGGCGCTGGCCTACTCGCCGCTGGCACTGGCACCGGCACAGTACCCGCCTGTGCAGCCGCCTTGCCCTTCTTTTTGCCCCCCCTTTTTGTCGGCGCCGGTTTCGCCGGAGCCGGCTTTTCGGGGGGGGGCACCACAGCCCTGCCGGAGGGCCGACCGGACGGCCTCGATCCGGGCGCAGCAGCCGCAGCAGCCGCGTACGACACCGCAACCGGGCCCGGGATCGCAGCCACCCTGCTCGCACCCAGGGAGGGGCGCAAAACAATTCCCTCCAGGACGGAGAACCGCGCCTGGAAGGAAGCCAGCTCCTGCCGAACCAGGTTCAAGACCTGGTTCTCTACCGGCACCGGCTGGCTTTGCCGCTGCTGCTGCTTGCCCGCCTTTTGAGCCGCCACGCGGGTGCTGGGCTCACGCAGACTGGCCAGGTCTGCTTGGAGCTTCGCATTCTCCTGTTGGAGACGCTCCGTGGCGGCCGTCAGGCGGGCTACCTCCTCCCGCAGTTTAGCCAATTCATCTCCCCCTGATGAAGGGGGAGGAGGCCCAGCAAAGTTGGCCTCTGCTGCCGCCATGATGGAGGCAGAAGCCGCGGGTATGGCCCTGAGTTTTGATGAAGTCTTCATCTTCAGGGCCACTCCCCTTATCGCGGCCTCTACCTCCTTCGCGAACCTGGCCTTACGCTCCACCTCGGAGCCGCCAGGCGCACCTGCCTCGTCGGCAGACGGGGGGGCAGTATTGCCCGGGGGGCGCCCCTCCTCGGCAAGCTTTGCCGACCCCTCCTCGGACCTCACGGTGGCAGAAAGCCCCCTCCCCTTGCCCCGGATCCCACCACGCTTGCTGGTGGGGATCTTACGGGCCGAGGCCTCCTCTTCACCGGATGACGACCCCCGGTCGCCATCCCGCCTGGACCGCTTGCGGAAGAACTTGCTGTTCTCCAAAGCAGTCCCGGCCCCCACGCGCCGGGAGCTCTCTGAGCCTCCCGCGCTTACATCACTGGATGCGATGTCGGACTCCGACCCCGCATCCCTCCTCTCCTCTTCGTTGCCGTTTCCGGCGGTGTTGGTTTTTTGAATTACTTTATCCATATTGAACCCACGAGAATGGGGGAAATAAAAGTCCATCTGGGCAGAGACCCCTGTACCCAGATAAGCAGATTTTGATATTTATTACTCGCCAGGGGGCCTGCAGTTACCCTGGCGAGGGTGAGCACTAGCGACTGATTTGTTCCATGGGAACACCCGTCAGCCATACATCCCCTCGCGGTGCGCCGCCACTTGGGATTCGGGGTAACTTTTTATAGAGGTTTTCTACCTCCCGGTCCGGGCGGTTAAGCCAAGACCCTCGGTCCCTATCGAAGTCGCGAGACGTGATCCACGGCACTTCGATGGTGGGATTACGATATCGACGGTGACAGAGGAGGACGCATCCTTCTCTGTCTGCTCGGAGGCAGGGTAAGTGCACACCGAGCCCGCCCTCACTCCTCTGCTATGCCCTCTGCTTTTCAGAGGGTCACGCAGAGGAACGCACCTTTGGTCCATATTGGACCCCACCCATGTCAGAATAATTAGCCGCGGCAGTAACACTCCCCGAGGGATAAGAGAAAATTCTCATTTCCCCTCATTCCCCGGGGAAGGATACCGCCGCGCCCAGGGTGCACCGGCCCAGCAACTGCTCTTCCCTGCAGACGTATCTAGAGGGACCAGCAGCCGCCAGGCACACGTGGAGGACTTCTGACATCGCACCCCATTGGCTTAGTCTTCGGGGAGAAAAAACGGGAATACGCCGATCTCGTCAAATTTTCGTGATATAATCAAACTGAGCTGCAGCTGTCCCTATCGCACTCTCCGGCAGCAGGCTTGACGCAGCGCGACGGCAATATTTCTCAAATTTGTCGCAGGGCCTGTTCCCTCTTAAAAAAATATTTATTTGACTAATATGTTTTGTATGTCCTCAGATTAAAGGAACACATATCAGTGCCAGACAACCCGCCCATCTTGATCTTCCCTGAAGGCACGTGCATCAACAACACCTCCGTCATGCAGTTCAAGAAGGGCAGCTTCGAAGTCGGCGGCACCATATACCCGGTCGCCATCAAGTAAGTTTTCATCATAATCTGCGTAGCTATTTCCAGCTATGTCGGGGTCGTTCGGTGAACCGATTTTGATGGGACTTTTACTGGCAGATAGCTGATGTTATAAGGTCTAAAATAGGCTACTTTTATTTTAGCAAAGATGATTAGATCCGTTTCAAACGGCTAATCAGACAAACAAAACTTTAAAAAAATGTATAAGTACCGTACTTTTTACTTTCATATGCATCCAGTAAAAAACTGTTATTTTGAAATTACAAACACACTTTTTTTTTTATTTGTATAGATTTAGCTCTTCAACGAGAGATAGTTTTGTAGTGTTATAAACAGTGATCGGAATAGGTAGAGCTAATGTACCTAAAGTTCAAGCAAGGAACAGAAACGAAAAGTGTTCCTTACGACTAAAAATTTTTTTCCTCGTCATCGTGCGCGCATCTTTCACTCCTGTAGTTTCTCAAGTTGTGTACGCTTATTTGACTCGTGAATTGTGTTTTTTTTACTTATACTTGTTTTATCGTTTATTGGATCTGCTTCACATGACCACCTTGGCTTGATTTTATGGACTACGTATTACAGCAAGTTGTTTTGATTTCTGTTTACGTTTAGTTCCAATAATTGTACAAAATGAATAAATGGTATGAAAACCTATAAATTGTTTTTTTACCTTGTTAGTTCTAACTATTAAAGCTGATATGAAAATTAAATTAGCTTCCGCACTTAGTTACGGCGCTCAAACGAAGATAAGGAGATTACCTTTATTTTTTAAACAATAAATATCGTGCACTTTTTTTAGACAGAAACAGTAAATGAATTCGATAGTTGTTTTACTTTATTAATTTTAGTTGTACTTAAGTAATGTTCAACATTCGGAACAAATATTCCGAAAAAAAAAAAAAATGTCGTTAGAAAGTCTCCACTTTCGTTTCTGTTCCTTGAACTTTAGGAACATTAGCTCTACCTATTCCGATCACTGGTTATAAAACATCCTCTTCCCACAGATACGACCCCCGCTTCGGCGACGCATTCTGGAACAGCTCCCGCTACGGAATGCTGCACTATCTCCTGAACATGATGACCTCGTGGGCCATCGTCTGCGACGTGTGGTACCTGCCGGCCATGACCCGCGCAGCCGATGAGTCGGCTGTGGACTTCGCTAACAGAGTGAAGGCCGTCATCGCGAGGAGGGGCGGCCTGGTCGATCTCATGTGGTGAGTTATAAGAGCTATATTACAGTACACGGTGCGAGGGGAGGAAACGTCCTTCAAATTGAAGTACGAATCGTCCAATTTGGTTGAGAAATGCCGACAATGTGAGGTAACATACATAAAAGTTGGTTGGGACCTTATATGCTCGGTAATAGAACTCAAATCAGAAATGAAGACATCCGCTACCAAGGTTACCGAAGCACAGTGGGCCGAAAATAACGCTCCACGGTGTAACACCGCCGCAAACGCCTTTGAAAAGTGGGCGTTTATGTCAAATTATAAACAAACTGTAACTGTCAATATGTCTGATGGGGCGGAATGTAGGCGTGTCAAGTCCGACTCAAGTTCAGTCCACGACTAAGAATACCGGTGTTAGCGTCCCTCAAAAATCAAGTATCTACTTTTGAAAAATTAAAACTGCCAGCGTATTCCTTTACCAAGTAGCAATATTCTGGGTCATGAAACATTTCTCGTTACAGCTATTATTTAATAAGTTATAAACGATTTTTTTTTTGTATGAAACTGAACATAAATTTTTATTTTATTCGTTTTTCTTAAGCTTTCTTAAGAAATTGCTTTCGGTATCATAAAAAGCAACATTTAAGCTATATTCACACATAAGGTATAATCACGGATACATCCCTCGGAACATTGTCATTTTCTAATTCGAAAATTCGTTTTTTTTTTATAGTGCTGTAAACATGGACTAAGTGATTAAGTAACAAAAAAATGAAGACGCTACAGTGCGTCGAAAACTCGCGTGACGTCACTTGTATGTACACTTTTTACGTACAAGCGACGTCACAAGCCCCCACTTCGATTATTTGACGCGACTTATCTTCGTCATTTTTTATTGATTTTGATAAAACAAAAAATACGTATTCAATATTTTTAGATAATCTAACTGACGGACTAAATAGAATCATATTTTTTTCACCCAGGAATCACTACATAACAAAGTCGCTTCCCGCTGTCTGTCTGTCCCTATGTATGCTTAGATCTTGAATACTACGCAACGGATTTTGATGTGGTTATTTTAATAGATAGAATGATTCAAGAGGAAGGTTTATATGTATAACATTGCACCCGTGCGAAGCCGGGGCGGGTCACTAGTTTCATATAATTTTAACTATATTTTTCTTTTCACAGGGACGGACAACTGAAACGAATGAAACCCAAAAAGGAATGGAGAGAGCTACAACAGGAAGAGATCAGTAAAAGATTAAAAGGGGAATAGTCCTATAGTGCAGTGATTGGTATGGACCTTATAAGTTCCGCCCGGCGGTCCTCGACCCAGCGGTGAAGATTTTGTGATGACGACGTACCGAATTTGATATTCAACTTTTAATTCTATTCTAGATGTAATATTAGCCATTTTTGCAGTTATTGTATTTATTTATGTTACTTTTTAGGACTAGAAAAAGGATATAATACTTTTAGTAATGGTTCTCGCAAGGCTCTGTACTGAGTCCTCATTTACGGAGACGCGGCCTGGTTTTCATGCAAACATGGCGATGAGATTGGAGACCAGCGGTGGCCCAGAGATGGCGGCCCCGACTTAAGAGGAAATTCCTGGTGGTCTTTTCTCCATACAAACGCTCTCGCCTGTTTTCTTTCTGGTTTATGACTTTAGAGCTATGATTTTTTACAGTTAAATAAATATCAACCTTTTCTATGTCCCTATGTTTTCCTTTTTGATGATATATAATCTGTATCAGCACTAGAACCTTCACTAAATGCTAAAAATAGCCTATTTTGGACCGCTGTCAACAGAGGCGTAGTGTACAAATTTGACAACTATTAATGAAAAATGAAAAACATAGGGACACATTATATATCCTTCTTATTCAGTTTATGAAATATCTTTTAAATTGGTCGAATATTGGAGGAGGAAATAGTCGAGAGCCAAACCTCGAATTATGACCTTTTACTAGTCGGATCTGTAGTTGTCCTTATCGCACCAATGTCGACATCGCGCTCGTAGAGGGACAGCGATAGTTTCTTCAAATACCTACCGCATTTCCTCTTAAGTCGCGTGTTCGAACCCAGGCAGGCGCATTACTTTGTGTAATTCATTTCATCACCACTGCTCTCAAAACGGTGAAGGAAAACATCGTGAGGAAACCGGCATGTTCTAGAAACGAAAATTCGAAGACATGTGACATCTACCAACCCGCACTGGGCCCGCGTGGTAGATTAAAGCCTATTCCCTCTCATAGAGAGGAGGCCGTGTGTCCCGCAGTGGGAACATTATAGGCTGATTATGCGTATGGCGATGAATAAAGCGTTTACAAGAGTAAGCGCGCGAGGGATAGATATGCGAACCAACATCAGGGTGTAACAAGACCCTTCACGAAGCCGTCAGCCAAGCATTCTGTACATCAAACTAAGTAACTTTACGCAACAATTATTGCTGGGAAACGACTTGGTGAAACATCACTTTTTTCGGTAGGACTCAATGTAACGCACTCAAAACATTGTGCTGATGGATGTATTAAATAGTACAGGGGTCGTGGAGGTGTTTAAAGTAAAAATCTTACGTTAAAAACATGTATTTAAAAAAAAACTTGTGAAAAAGTTGGAACTTTGACCACCAATATCTCCGTAACTAGAAGGTTCTCAGGTATGGTCTAGAACAAAAAAATATATAGCAATGACGGGGAGAACAAGTGCCTTTCGGCTTCGTTAAGGGTCTTGTTACACCCTATAAGTTTGTGTTTGCGCGTGTGGGAACGCGGGCCGCTGCACGTGCTGCGTCTCCGTAAATGAACTTTAAGGGTCTTCGATCACGGCGAGTTTTTGTCGCATTTGCAACGCGCGTAAGAAAGCAACCCTCATAGTTTCGGCGTTTCCTACTCCTCGTCACTTGCGGACGTAATGGCACGGAGTAAAACACCACAACTTCAAGAATATTTGTTTGTTTAAAGGTTTATCCACACATATCATAGTGAGGCTGCCTTACATCCTTAGGGTCCCGGGTTCGAATCCCGGTAGGAGCAAATGTTTGTGTGATGAGCATGGGCATTTGTTTCTGAGTCATGGATGTTTATATGTATAATAAGTATGTATTTACAAACAAAAAGTATCTATGTAGTATTATCAACTATCTGGTGTCCACGACACAAGCCTCGTTGCTTAGTGTGGCACCTAGATGGCGCTGTGTGTAATGTCCAGCGATATTTATTTATTTATTTATATCAAGGACGCGGACGGACCGTGCTCTAAAAAAAAAAATCAAGTCTGTACATCTACACTAATATTATAAAGAGGAAAAAGTTGTATTTTTGTGTGTATGTTTGTAATGAATAAACTCAAAAACTACTGCGCCGGTTTCAAAAATTCTTTCACCATTAGAAAGCTACACTCACCCTGAGTAACATAGGCACACGTGCGAAGCCGGGACGGGCCGGTAGTTTTATATAAACTCGTTCACATACGTCCGTGTACGGGCCGGCGACGTAGCTTCAGTGCCTACACGCATTTGGCCACGGCCCTGATATGTGTGGATAGATCTTCAGTCGTTTTGTGATAAAGTTGGAACTTTGACTCCTAATATCTCCGTAACTAGAAGGTTCCCAGAAAAATGATCGCAATGGTGAGGAAAACAAATACCCTTCGACTTCGTTAAGGGTTTTACACCCATTAGAAGAACCAGAGGAGGTCGTGGCCATATGATAACAGCCGCTCGGATCAATCTTCAGGTTAAGCCGCGCTTGCCTAGGTTGGTCTGTGGATGGGTGACCACCCATTGCATACCGAGTTCCCTCCGTGCCTCGGAAAGCACTTTAAGCCGTTGGTCCCGGCTGTCATTTGTAGATCTTTGGCAGTCGTTACAGGTAGTCCGAAAGTCTGACAACCAGTCTTACCAAGGGGTATCGTATTAGCCACGTAGAGGTGGTTCGTTACGTCATTTTCAAGAAACGTAACGTAACTAGTTACTTGGTCGGCGTCACCTGTTTCAAAAGTAGTGATTTTTGTAACTAGTTATTTTTGTTCAGCTACTGTGATTGTTAGTTTATATAGAAATACCTCCACCAACTATACAGTTACACATGAAACGAAAATAAATTAAATCACTATCTACTTAAGTGTATGGTAGCTAAATTTAAATCAATAAATTAACTTCCCTTCATACTTTGCTCAGGCTTAGGGCTGACTGCATTAAATGTATTTATGAGTAATTATTAGTGTTTACTATGAACCTATGATCGACCAGTCGACCAACCGACACTACCTATTCTCGATCGCTCGAAAACGTAACGACTACTCAGCTACTCACTCAACAATCACAGATAACTGTAATAACGCAATTACAAAAATCACTACTTATAACTAGATTCGAAACTAGTGATTCGGTTACATGCCGCGTAACTAGTTATTGTATCTAGTGACGTGAAATAACGCACATGCCTATTAGCCAGTACTAACTGGGTTTTGGAGGTCAGATAGACAGTCGCTCCATGTAAAGTACTGGTATTCAGCTGCATCCGGTTAGACTGGAAGCCGACCCCGACATGTCGGGCAGTAGCCCACCAGACACAACACCCGTCTGGTCGGAGAATCCTCTTTTTTCTATGGAGTATTGAGGAACCATACACCCTGTTCTTCATTACCTCTAAATCGATATAGAATCGTGATTACATGGGTGAAAGTACACAGTCAGCGATAGCATCGCGTTCACGTTGGTTCGCTTCAAAAAGTCGTGGTGAACGAAGACTCTAAGGGACATCAATTCACAAATAGTTACCATGAAATTCAGGATATGATTCTAGGTCTATCTGCCTCGCTAGGCTCGTGGTAGCAAGCGCGACTGTTGAGAAAGAGGCTGTTTTTTTTTTTGAGATGGCATCTCGCAGTTCTGCCTCTGAGGCTGGCTACTGCTTAAGGAGTACAGCAGTCATAGAGGTATTTAAAGTAAATATTATATAACATTAAACCATTCAGTGCCGGGAACCCACCTGGTGGGGTCACGCAAGTCGCACTTGCGATGCCGGGAACCCAGCTGGAGGGTCCACTGCTCACTTGCCATATGTATCATGGGATGGCACATGTACACTATGAAACGGGGGGGACACGAATGTGTTAAAAACTATAATAAAAAATAATAAAAAAACTTTTGAAAAGTTGGATCTTTGACCCCCAATATCTCCGTAAGTCGAAGGTTCCCAGGTATGGTCTAGAACAAAAAATGATCGCAATGACGGGGAGAACAAGTGCCTTTCGACTTCTTTAAGGGTCTTGTTACACCCATCAGATACACGTCTGCGTAACCCTTTGGGAATTCTTGGTATGGTATAACCGATGAGAAGTTCTAAAAGGTCTAGAATCGTGCTGAATTGATGGTACCAGTTTACACGTTGATGTACCCTCCACACTAGTTTGCGGTCGTAAGATACGCACTATTCTGCTTGTACAGTCAAACAATAGAAAAAGACACTATTTATAGTTATTTAAACCTTTTGAAAGCCATTGTCACATATACGTGACAAGCAAGCGCGTGCCCTGTACGCTAAACGACACAAATACGTGACAAAATGGTAGGTGAAATTGTGGCTTGGCGTGCATGGCGCGTGCGTTTACGCTCTGGCGTTCAAAAGGTTAACCTATGGCTCGAGAAAGAATCCTTAGCCCGAAAGTCTGACAAACGGTCTTAAAAACCGGTAACGCTCCATGTAAAATACTGGTATGCAGCTGCATCCGGTAAGACTGGAAGCGGACCCCAACATAGTTTGGAAAACGCTAGGCAGATGATGGTGACCGTAGGTTCAGGCGCTATTTGATCACAATATTTGCTTGTTTGTTTGACTGTACGCGATGTATTGTTACGTTTTCTATAGTTTAGGTATGTTTTTGTTTAAATTGTATGGCGCTAGTGTCTTTATAATGTCGTAAACTATCATGAGAAGTTGAAACAAAGAGATTCGATTATTTTGGCCGTCACCACCATTTTTTTTTACCTGTTTATATCAATAGCTGGCATCAATTCAAACAATTAATGTATGAGATGAACATCTTTAATTCTAAAGCGTTACGTTTCTAAGATATAAGCTTTGCGAGTTGCACTGACGGAGCCATCAGTAAATAGATTTCAAATAAAGCTGAAATCGCCAGGTTATTCCGCTAACTTCAACTTTTCTGTGGTTTTCATATAACTTTTTCATGAAAAGCTTATTCAATGGGGTTAAATGAACTCGAGGGTTGATTTTAATGATTATAATTCTATAACTATTACGGACGCGAATTATATTTTCATCAACATACAACCTGACACTGACCTGCAAATTGCAAAAAACGCAAGAAAATTTTAATTTCGAGGGCTGCCCTGGTGCTTCCACCACAGGCTAAAATAAAATAAAAAAAACAATGGATGTTGAAATACTCTAACGAACCACGCGTGAAATCAGCTATTCATTTCCTGCCTAGCTACAGAGTTCATCGAACTCGTCGTCGCGCTTGCCGTTTGCTACGTGCGTTTTGCCACGGTAACGATACATTGCGTATGAGGAAATAAAACAAATCAAATTTATTGGATCCCCATAACGTTCCTGAAATAATTTCTTGTACCGGTCATCTTAGTAAGATATACTGATAATACTGAACTCAGTGAACTCAGTACAGCACAAGACACTAGCGCCATCTGTAAGTTTTGAGTGAAATTAAAGTTAAGCATTTATATCGACTGATTAAATCTTCTTCCTAGCATTTTTATGACAAAGCCCTTCCCGTTATGAAATTGTATCGAAATAGTTTAGTTATTGATTAGTAATCGTCAAATTTTAACCTTTTGAACGCCACAGCATAAAAGCACGCGCGTTCCCTCCACGCCAGCCACAATTTCACCGGAAATACCTACAAAAAGAATAGAAAGATTTCAAAATTATTTAATTGTTTATAGTGCACTGCGTTTCTCGTAAAATATTTGTGTCGTTGGCGTACAGGGCACGTTCTTGCTTGTCGCGTATATTCGTCGCTCGCATGACGAAATGTCCCTATCTCATTTTTTAGCTGATTTGAGTTAGGTTAGGTTAGTTAGGTTTTTCACTAACCGTCGTTTTTCTATGTTATTTCGATCTCACCATTTTGAAAGTCAACGTACTCGTATCCTACATTAGCTACCTACTACATTTTTTTTTATTTTAGGCTTTTTTACATTACATTGAAAAATGTAGTGTTCCTAACTCAAATCAGCTAAAAAATGAGATAAGACTTTTAGTCATGCGAGCGACGATAATATAATGTCATTGGCGTTCAAAAGGTTTACTAATAGAAATGCGAGTTGAATATGTATATGGATGTAGAATAATTAAAAGTTATTAGAAATACAAGTTGTAATATAAATAAATGAAAACCTGTAAAGTAATCTTTGTGTAATATTTCGAACACGATAATAATCCTTTAAAAGTGTGGCATAGTAATTTTTGGCGCGTGTTGGAACTCACGCCGCCATTTTGTATTTTCATAATCTTTCACAAAAATGTTTACCAACAGCCTGAAAATGTAAAGTTTTAGTGTTCCGTACCTTAGTGTGCAATAACGGAACCCTTATGGATCACTTTGTTGTCCATCTGTCTGTCTGTCAAGACCCTTTTACTCAGTAATGCGTGGCGGTATCAAGCTGAAATTAATAATCGAATACTCAGGTCTGCTACCCCTTTGGAGCAGTGAAAATATAAAACTTGTAAGTCAACGCGATCAAAAGATATGACCGTTATTCGCATATTTTGCGATTTCACTTCCCGTTGACCCTGAAATTTGACAGTAAATCGCTCAGCCACTGCGCCAACCGTACCTTCAGACATTCAAACGCCAAAATATCCATGCAGCACTGTACGCTGTTATTAGTCTATGACATAACGTGCATAAAAGCTTCAATCAGAAAGGCCTATTGAGTATATCATATACCCCATGATTTTGTTTATAACGATTTTTTTTTTTAATTTTATAAAACATTGCTTTTTATTAATAAATACAGATGTAGAAACAGAAATAAAATAATGAAGCTAAACTACCGACCAGTAGCTTTGCCTGTAAACAAGTCATTCCTTGAGTTAAAGTAATTACTTAAGGTGGAAGCGCAAGGGTAGCCCGCGAACTTCAAATTCTTTGGTTTTATAACTAATTCATGAAAAAGTCATTCAATGGGGTTAAATGAACTTAAAAGGTTGATTTTAATGATTATATTTCTGTAACTCCATACGTGTTACTGGCGCGATTCATATTTTCATCAACATACAACCTGACACTGACCTGCAAATTGCAATAAACTTAAGAAAATTTGAATTTCGCGGGCTACCTTGCGCTTCCACCTTATGATACCATTTTTATTCTGTAGTTTAGTAATTTCCTGAAGAAGTTAGACTTCTTAGCTTTTCTTTGACTGTCCTTAGTTTAAATTCTTGTCAATGGCAGCTATCGCATATGAATTCGCCGCTAGAGGCGCTAGTGTAGCGGGGGGGCACCGAAATGTCAGATGTCATAGATTGTTCGCGCGTTGCGTGCTGATATAACAAGTATTTTTACAAATATTCACTATTGTGATCTAGATTGAGACTTTCCAGATTAATTATGACTTGAAGATTTTAAGTAGCAACTTAGAATTTCAATTGTCAGTACTTGGAGATAAAAAAAAAATGTTTCATTCTTGCTAATTTTAGGGAGAATATTGTAAATGTATGAACCTGAAGTTTACACTATGTTGTAATACGTAATAAAATAAACTTTTTATGAAGTTATTGGTACTTTAAAGTATAAAATAGAATTATTGACAGGACCTTAATCGACAGTGGCGCCATCTGGTGAGCTCAAAAACGATAGCCCTCATTGCATGAAAATATTTGCATAGTAAGTAATTAGTTAAACTCAAGTAATAATAAATAACTTGACTATAGATGCAAGTGTATGCGTCATTTCCTTTTCTCTACCAATATGCATCGAAAAACGCATATATACAATAGCAACAAACAAATTCTCAACTTTAATTAAACGAGGCTAAAGATGATTTCATAAAAACGAAAAGTATTGAAAAAAAAATACACCAAAAAAAAGGTCTCAAGTAACAGATTCGTTGCAAACGAAACTGAACTTTGTATAAAAGTTATAAGATTTATAATTGTAAATTGATAGTTGTCGTTTACATTCGTGGCACCGGAGATCGGTGTAGTATCAAATTCGGTATATTTTTTAAAAGGACTTGTGACGTCTGAAGAAAGCAATATATTTTTTGATTGCTCAAAGTGTTGAAAGAAAAGTGTAATCTGAATAAATGTTGTAATATATTCTCTTTGATGTTTTTATTGTTAATATTAGCTGCGTTATAATGCACCTTTCTAATGCACTTTTCCTACATACTACCTCCTTATACTTTTTACTATTCGACCCAACCGACCCAGGGCCTCAGTCTCGATATATGTAGATAGCGATCGCAAAATAACGAATTCGGTCGCGCAAAGCCATAACGATGCGGATTTAAGGAGGACGCGAACGCGATGTCGGCTTAATTCACTTTACATCTGCATCGTTCTGGCTTTGTGACCGAATTCGGTTGTGAGGCGATCGTTATTTATATCGACACTGTAGGGCCTGTATAGGGTCGAACAAAAACCCTACTTATCTAACTTCCTACCTACCTATCCTACCTTCCCTACCTCGTTTGAATAAACACCTTGAATTTATGCTAGCTTAGTACTTTTGGTCGCAAAGACGATTTTGATTTAAAACCATCATCGTATTATTATTGCTTTTCTAATAATGCAGAAAAACCCGGAAGTGGTGAAAGTTAATCATACTAGCAATGGAAGCTTTAGTATTTATTTTTAACCGATTTGGAAATTGCACTTCACATCCAAGATGTCGGCTCAAATGCAAGATGGCGGCGTTAGTCATGAGGAGAGCTGTATCCAGCTGTGGGTTGGTGCACGTTAAAGGTCACAGCACACATCAAATTGGAAAGGGGTCGGCACCTATCGCCTTTCGCCTCGCCGTCAAAGTAACGTAAGCAAGCGGATCAGCAGCTCCCGATATGTCTCGGCTACAGCTAGGCGACGCCGCGCACGACTGGAAGTTGCCTTGTGAATGACAGATGACGTGTGTCAACAATAGTGTGCGTAAGATTGGACGAAGAGGCGTAAGCTCGGTTACGGATAGACGTAAGCGCGGCTACGGGAAGATGTATGCGCGGGGTCGACGAGCCGTAAGCAAGTTGACCAGGCACCGCAGCGCGGTTCGTGAGCTTGTCCTGAGCCGACGCGATTATGTTACTAGCGTGCGTTGCAGTAAGGAGTTTCATACAACGAATACTGAACGGCTCGAGTTGATACGGTGCTGATCCCTTTCCGATTTGATAAGTGTGCTCCTCCTCTATCCGTTGGTCCCGGCTGACAAGTTTTAGATCTTTGACAGTCGTGACAGGTAGTGAGTAGCCCGAATGTCTGATCTTACCAAGGGGTATCGTATTACCCAGTACTAACTGGATTGTGGAGGTCAGATAGGCAGTCGCTCCATCTAAAATGCTGGTATTCAGCTGCATCTGGTGAGACCCGCACGTACTTGGGAAAAGGCTTACTTATACAGCGTGTAACAGAAAGGGTATAGTCATATGGAAGACTGTGGGACGGACCATCAAACTGAACAACTTTCTCTATGGGACCACCATCGTATTCGTAAAAAAATCATCAGCTGTCCCATACATTTGGGTCGAGTAGGTATTGAAATTTTGTATGGGGCAGTTGATTATTTTTTTACGTTTACGATGGTGGTCCCATAGAGAAAGTTGTTCAGTTTGATGGTCCGCACCACAGTCTTCCATATGACTATAACCTTTCTGTTACACGCTATTTAGGCAGATGATGGAATGATGCAGGTGCCTATCAGTATTAGTCTATAAATAAACTTGAAGATTCATTTTAATATGAAACAAAAAGCAATAGTTTTCAAGAGTAGGTATCAATATTAACACTCAATGTAGTACCTAACCTGTTGAGTTGAAGAATAAAATCGATTGATTGTCAATAATAGAATTGGTACTGTTAACTTTGATGGTTAAGTCCTTGAGAGTGTACTACACGTGGTAATAACACGATACCTTCTGAATTTAAATAAAACTACTAGTTCCCGCGGCTTTGCCCGCGTCTTGGTCGTAATTTCGTCATCATCAACATCATACTTCTGCCCTTATTCTTATCTTTTTGGGGTCAAACTCAAAGCATTTATTTCAATTAAACCGTTACAGGCAATTTTGAATTTCAAAAATACAAAAAAAAGGAAGCGACAGTCCCAAGACACAAGACATAATAATAACATAAGAAAGTACTGTAGTTGCTCATTCCATAGTGTAGATCTCTATGAAGAGGAATGGGCAAGAAATTTCAACAAAAAAATTGAAACTTTTTTTTAATCAAAATATTGTCACAAAATCTTGGTTACATCATTCATCGGTCGGCGCAGCATGTCTTCTTCTTCCATGCTTCTCTATTACTCGTCATCTCAGCAGTCACCTCCTTTCTAGCCATATCATCCTTCACCCAGTCACATACTATCGTTTCTTTGGTCTTCTACTACTGTTAAAGCTATCTACATATTTGCAGCTCGATCGTAATTTATCCCGCGGAAAAAGAAAAAAGAAGGAACCGTGATGTTTTCGTAATCTCTTACGTTTTAAAAGTTCATACAGTTGATTATTTCTGTATTTGACCCTAAATAAACTCCATCACGCATTGTAATTAAATAATACTTATTTAATTTGTTGATAAAATACTAGGTATGTAGGTATTAGGTACGAGCAGTGACGTGCCCGCTCCCTTTCATTGAAAGGGAGGTAAAGCCCAATTACCACAATAAATCCGTACAATACCTCCAAATAAGTACCTACAGATGTATTAAAAATTTGCTAGGAGAAAGTGACAGCCGACAGGTCAGAAGCCAGATGCAAGCCAGCGGGTGTGAAAGAGAAAGCGTTAGCACTGGCCGAAACCCATAAAGAAACCTAACTGCCTCGTTAGTCTATGGTCGCAAGCACAACTGAGTACCCTGGGTTCGGTCATCGTGTCTAGAAATGTTCATTGCGTTATTACCTACCTATTCATATTTCTATTTGGGAATTCACAGTGAAATGAGGAATAAATGTCGTGACGAAAGTTTTGAGTATGAATGTGGGTGGCTATTAAGAGTAGAGGAAGACCAAAGAAACGACGGATGATCTGTGTGAAAGTTGTTTATAAGCTATGATGCTAGGAAAGAGGTGACAGCTGAGATGACGAGTAATTAGAATGGAAATAGAAGACAATTGCTTCGACTTGAAAAAAATTGGGATGTGCAGGATAATGACTAGGGAACTCCCAGTAGTCGAAATCTGTGCCTATTACAACCTAAATGAGGAATTATGACCATAGAGGCATCTCTTCAGCCGATTTATATAATGCAGGCGTTAGATTCTTCAGAAAGTTCTGTCGCGTAGTACTCGGAGTTGGCGCGTGTGGCGTGCGTGTTAGACCAAAATGTATGATGAACGCGAACGTGGAGGAGGCGAAAGGAATATGAAGGTAACAATCATGGCGGCGAAGGCGTAGGTGGCGTACTGTAGTTTCTGCCTACCCCCATGGAACAGAAGCGTGAGTTAATGTATAGGTAGCTACGTATTAGAAACACAGAAAAAGGTGCAATAAGTTGAAAAATACTTCGTTTCGGTATCTAGTTACCTACTTGTGGGACATCATCCAACGGCCAAAAACCGTGTTTATCCACGGAATATTTCGCCATGATACTTACATAAATAACGCCATAAAAATAGAGAGATAACAGAGAAAATAATATTAAAAACCATATAAACAAGCCGCTGATTAAATAACAATCATTATCTACTTGAACTACGAATAATAAATTGATAGTAAGTACACTCACAGATAATAACTAACCTTGGCGTCTGGCCGTCATTCTTCATTCCTTTGCCTCGCAGTGTACTTGTGTTTCAAAATGGCGCGGGTTCCGACTATCAAATTCAATAATGGGAAAACATATCCTATGATTGGTCTTGGGACATGGAAGGTAAGCAATTGCTTATTTATTTAACAGTTTAAACATGATGTAACGTACCCTTTACGAAGCCGTCAACCAAACATTAACATACATCACACTAAGTAGGTACATAATGTCTACGCAAAAAAAGTTGCTGAAAAAAAAAATCACGTGTTATGGTAGGATCACAGAGCATTTTAAATATAGGGTAGGATTTAATGTAAAATGTTTAACGCTATGACGGGGAGAACAAGTGCGTTTCGGCAGGTACCTACTTTTACAGCCAATATACCTACTGACATAAAATACAAGAAGAAATAAACAGAAAAATGTGTAACTAGATGAGCATCTCTTCCAGCCCGTGAATTGATATTTATAGTGGGCCTTCGCGCTGCCGATGATTCGTGATTTTCAATTTTGTGAACTGTCGCGCTCATAATTTATCAAGTTAAGAGCAGCCAACCCGTCATACTTTTCATACAAACGCTCGTACGTGATTATGCCGTTGTTACACATCTATCTTTGTTTTTTTTTTAAGTAATAAGTAGGTATTTTATGCACTATATCTAAGTTTCTATGGTTGCCAAAAATAAAAAATAAAACGTAAAAACAAATTCAGTATAAGCCTCCAAAAATTGCTGTATTGCCCAAATTTGACCTGAAGTTTGGCCGTTCATAATGTACTCATTAACTGTAAAAATAAAGAAAACATCTCGATAGCAACCTTGCACATGTAATGGATATTCTTAATGACAAATATTTATTTCACATACTTGCAAGACTTATTCAAAAACACGCATTTCCTGGAACAAGTTTAAGAAATTTTAGAACACTATTTTTCGTTCAACGTCATCGCGTTAGGCGGTATGAGGTGCATGCGAGACGAGTTATGCAGGGTCAGTGCGGCTCTGGATGAAACAACACGCTTTTTGACCATGCTCGCGTTGATGATAGACGGGCCGGGAAGGGCCCTCTTAACTATTTCGAGTAGGAAACCCTTTCCAGCCTACCTACATATTTTAATAGCTTAATTTGTTTCTAAGTAATATTTAAATACTGAAAAATTATTACTAATTGCCACAAAGAAAAATAGGGCGAATGAATAAATTGTTTTATTTTATTTTGTCCGTCTCTATGGTCTAGTGGTCGCGAGTTCTACTCTTGATTTCCTGGATTCGATTCCCAGGTCATTAAGAATATCTCAGCAGCAGCCTTGGAGTCTGAATTTGTGCCCGGTTGACGGCAATAGGCTCGCCCCCTATTAAATGGGACTCAAAAACAATAGCTAGTGAAATGTGGGTTTACTACAGGTACGTGTAGTAGTGTAAAAAGAACTTTCAACGATATTAAGTTTTTGAGAATTTTTCGTAAAACTGCAGGCGTAATTTTGATTACATTAAAATAGAATGAAAAACAAATTAAGTTTTGCTGTTGAGTGTAAATTGACCTAATGAATGTGCGTTAAAAATATAGTTATGTGCTATGGAACCTTTCGAGTCTGGCTAGCGTTTAGGCGGTTTTTTTTTCCGTGTAGGTAGGTACATAGAAAAGAAAATAGTCGATCAACACTTGCTTGGACCGCCATTTTTCTTAATATATATAAACGACCTCCCAAAGATAACAAAACAAAAAATGGTTCTCTTTGCCGATGATAGCACAGCTATAATAGAATGCACAAATCTCAATAATTATGAAAACGAGATTAATGATTCACTGACAAAAATAATAGATTGGCTTAATTGTAACAATTTAGTAATAAATTTAGATAAAACTAAAATCATGCAATTCCATCAACGTCGGGCAAATCCCACTATTATTATAAAAATTACAAAATAGAAACAGTAAATACTGCTAAGTTCTTAGGTATAATGGTAGACAATAAATTATCATGGAAACCACAAATAGAACACCTATGTAACAGACTGAGTAAATCTGCATACGCACTCTATCAACTATCTAAAAAAGTAGATATTAGCACGTTACTGACAGCTTATCATGGACTAGTGGCTTCAGTGCTAAGGTACGGAATTATTTTTTGGGGACAATCAACTGACAGGGAACTTATATTTAGGATGCAGAAACGCTGTATAAGATCTATGTGTGGATTAAAGACTACTGATAGCTGTGTACCATCCTTCAAATCACTGAAAATACTAACACTACCAGCATTATATATTTTAGAATCTGCAGTATTTATAAAAAGCAACCCCCACTTGTTCGAAAAAATGTCTGACATAAAAAGAATGCCAATACGTGCTCAATATTTGTCACAGTTGTGTAATATAAAATGCAAGACATCTTTAATGCAAAAGAGTTTTTTTGGCATTGCACCTAAAATCTACAATAAAATACCTGACAATATCAAAAATATGCCTCTAGTAAAATTTAAAAAAGCTCTCAGATTATTACTAATTGACAAGTGTTACTATAAAATTGAAGACTTTTTGAATGATAATAATTTAATACCAAAGAAGATTTAAAGTATTGTAATTTAATGTAAACTAAGTATTTAATTTAATCCCAATATGTTAATAATTTCTTATTATATAATTTTCATAACTACACATGCATGCATGTTTTTTCTATAAATATTTGTATGTCAAAATTGACAAAACATAGCGCGCTATCTAGTTCTGATCCATCTAAAATGTCAATACCTATGTTTCACAAATAAATTGATTTGATTTGATTTGATTTGAAAAAAACAAAATAATGATGAATTATGAAAAAATAACGAAGACAAGCCGAAGGAAGCGCCAGCTAGGGTAGCCCGCGAAAACAAGTCACAAATCACACAGCCAATCATACAGTCGCAAATCATATTTTGTTCAACATACAACCTGACACTGACTTGCAAATTGCAAAATACCTAAGAAAATTTAAATTTTGGGGGCTATCCTGGCGCTTCCCTATAAGGCCTACCTACTTGAAATTGCTTCAGTTCGCCTGCGCCTGCTACGTTTCTAAGTTTTTTAATTATATGCGAAGGAAGATTAAAGTGGTCACAAATAATAGATAGACAAATAATAGAAATGTTCCAACTACAGAAAAACCACTGCCTTGACATAAGTAGATAAGCGAAGTTTCAAGAAAATATTATTGTGGACACTACGGTAACTAAGCAATTTTATTGATTTCAAAACAAACCAAACCATGAGACCTTGGCTTGTCTTCGTCCATTATTTTGTTGATTGATTATTTTCTTTTTTATGTAACTTACAATATTACCGGCCAAGTGCGAGATGGCCTCGCACACGAAAAGAATGAGGGCTATCGTTTTTGAGCTCACCAGATGGCGCCACTGTCGATTAAGGTCCTGTCAATAATTTTATTTTATACTTTATAGTACCAATAACTTCATAAAAGTTTATTTTATTACGTATAACAACTTATTGTAAACTTCAGGTTCATATATTTACAATATTCTCCCTAAAATTAAAAAGCATGAAACATTTAAAAATCATTTTACCTCCAAGTACTGAAAATTAAGATTCTAAGTTGCTACTTAAAATCTTCAAGTCTTATTTAATCAGGAATGGCCCAATCTAGACCACAATCGTGAATATTTGTAAAAATACGTGTTAAAACAGCAAGTAACGCGCGGACAATCTATGGCATCTGATATTTCGGTGCCCCCGCGCTACAGTAGCGCCTCTAGCGGCGAATTCATACGCGATAGCCCCCATTGCCTAGAAACTGTTGGCACTACACAGTGATATTTGGAGAGTAGGTGTCTTCTATTTTTCTTAAATTAAATAATGAAATTAAATCTTTAGAACAAATGTCGGGTAAAAGTCCCCAAGCACGGCAAAAATAAGAAAATCAAGAGAAAATTAAATGGGGATAAATGTTACAAAATGTATCATTTTGGGGAAAAGATAATTTGATCTGGGGAAAATTCAGAAACCTTATCTAGCAACCCGATCAAGTTACCCATAAAAATAATTTTGACAGCTGTTGGCTGTTGCCGGTGTCCTGAGAAAATTGTTTTAAAATTAAGTCTTATTGAAAAATGGCTTTAAATGTGCCTAAAGTGAAGTTCTATAATGGGCTCGAGATCCCTATTCTTGGTATTGGTACTTGGAAGGTAAAACTTAATAGATTTAGTTTAAACTTTACCCAAACATTTGTCAAAGAAATTATATCAAAAACATCATGTTCCCACGCTAATTACGCGTATTATTATTTCTAGAATGTTCTTTTCATATTGTTTAAACATAGAAAAGCTATTTTATTACTTTGTTGTGCATCTCTAACACTAATCTGCATGGTCATAATAATCTTGACAAGATTACCCATTGGATAATAGTTTATTATACTATGACATGACATCAACTACACACACATATGACTAGAAATAAGAGACTGAAATTGTTTAGATGCCTCTTCTTAGAGTAGGAAACACTAATTCCAATTATCATATCTACCTACAATTAATTATTTATAATTATTTTTGAGGGTATCTAGAGTACCGATTAGGGCGCCTTCCCACTATGTCGTGGCAATTAATTTATCTTTAGATAATATGGAAAAGTGGACTGCAGTTAATTGTGTCGTCCTGTCGGCGTGAACACCTCCATTTAAATACACAAGCCACGACGCTTTAAACGAGATGACAATCTGTCGTCAGGACACAATTGGAACGCACCCTTAGACATAATAGTATTTGTTAGGACCCTGATCGTACATATTTTAATTCACACTATTGTATAGCGGGCTGGTGTCCGCAACTCCACGTCTAAACACGTATTTTGCATGCGGAAAAATTCACACTAACATTAGACCAATAGAAATTAAGGACTTAAACAGAGAGGTACGTATAATTACATGTAGAAACTTGTAAATAGAAAATGTAATTGTATAACTATTAACTTAGCTGGACAGGGGGGGAGGGATACCTACGTTCAAACATTTACCACATATTCAGTACCTCATTCTGGGGGTTCAGACATAGAAATTTTTCATCAGTAAAAAATCTGTTTCTTAATTACGTGCAATACCTACACGGTCAAAATGTTTGGCACAGATTTTTTTTTTTTTTAATTATTGGTGAAAAATGGTACAAAATATTGTACTCCCTGTATTTATTATTAAGAAAACTTTGAGTTAATCTTATATAAAAAATTCACGTGTCACAATGTTAGTTACCATACTCCTCTGAAATGGCTTGACTGATTTTTATGAAATTTTATATGCATATTCAGATATATTCATTCATATAGATTTATTCATTGATTCATAGACCTATCATACAATCCGAAAAGGCCGGCTTGCCTTACAATAAAAGTCAACAAATAAAAATACATTCTTTAGGTTTCTTTAGGGGTTCGGCCGGCTCTAGCGCTTTCACACCCGCTGGCTTGCATCTGGCTTCTGACCTCTCACTTTCTCCTGGCAAAATATTAATACCTCTATAGGTACTTATTTGGAGATATTGTACTGAATTTATTGTGGCTTTGCCTCCCTTTCTATGAAAGGGAGCGGGCACTCCACTGGCGGCTACTATCTATTTTTCATACGCCTGGAATAATTTTCGGCCAAAACGCGAGCGAAGCCGCGGGCAACAGCTAGTAATTTTATAGTATACTGTTGCGAAAATAGCAATAACACACTGTGTTTTGTATTTCAGTAAGTGAAGTGACAACTTAATAACACATTTCAGATATGTCTATCAGACTATATTTAATCTAAGATGTTCTGATAAACATAATATCTATAAAATTTAAACTGGTTAAGTTTGTATGTTTGGATGTAGATGAAAATCTTTCAATCAATCAATCAATCAAAATATTTTTATTTCACATAGGCCTAGATGGGCACTTATAAAACGTCGACAAAAAGGTGCACGGTTCGGGTTGGTCGTTTCCTATGGAGAAGAACCGGCAAGAAACTCCTCTTTTGGGACTGCTGATCCGATTCTATAAATCCTTTTACTTATGGGAAGCTGTGTTACCCTAGTGTGTCAAAGGCTATATTTAAAACATTCTCGTGGGATAATTTCCGACCATAACACGAGCGAAGCCATGGGCAAAAGCTAGTCATTATTATGAAGACTTGATCATCATCATCATCCACAGTCTGAATTCAGCCACTGCTGGGTATAGGCCTCTCTTTTCTTGTGCGGTCTCCACGGTCCTGTGCCAGCCTCATCCAGATTTTTCCCCCGATGGCAACTATGTTGTCTGCATGATATGAAGATGAAAAATTTAAAATTATGAAGACACCTATGCTGATATCAGGGGGCCTAAAATGGAAGCTTTATCAGAATCATAATTATGAATCACGTTAAAAATTTAAAATTCCTAAATGGTCTTTATGGTTATGAACACAAAGTCCATTTTAAGAGTTTTAAATTTTTAACGTGATTCGTATTGTGATTCTGATATAGCAGTCATTTTAGGCTCCCTGGGGGTTACTATGACGTTAAAGCAGCAGTAATTCCAGTGTGGGAAAGAGGCAGAGCAATACAGGTCGTCTAGCGCCATCTCTTTCCCACACTGGAATTACTGCTGCTTTAAGACGTCATGGTAGGCCACCAGATGTTTCACTAGAGTGAATAGTTCACTTAGTTTTCATTTTGGTTTCATTTTATATTCTCACTGCACCAATAGTAACACAGGAATGATCGCTCAATTGCACCTATTATTTTATTTTTTTAATGCTTGCAGTGCAACATCATTATTAACCTATGAATAAATTTTCCGCTTTTATTTAATTGTGTATTCAGATGTTTTACTTGCAGTTAAAGATACCTTCTGAAAAACAAAAATAGAGAATGATAATGGCTGTAAAAACGTCTTCAGACATGTTTTTCTTCTTCAAAAGTAATTATAGAAATAGTAAACAGTAGTAGTAGTAGTAGTAGTAGTAGTGGAAGTAGTAACTTTCTTTACGCGGTGAAGCATTTTATGTGCCGAAGCCGAAAGTTTAATAACCCCAAGAAATTCAATATAAGATTAGCTAATAATGAAAAATTTTATGATTTCAAAACTATTAAATTAAAAAATGTATGTTGACTGCTAATTTTGCATGACTATGATAAATTGAATTGAAGTTAATATTGTTATGTAATTTTAATAGGTAATGGAATTATAAGGATGTTTTATTTATTTATGTTGACTGCATTTATACAATTAAAATTATCTTGCAACTAGCGAAAAAAAAATACATTGCAACTACTGAAAAAAAAAACTTCGTAATGTGTGGGGGCCACTTCATGCCGCCGCGCGTCGTCACTTCCATCGAACTGTCGGGCATTTGTTAAAGTTTGTTCAGTTTCTGCGCTTTCTAGAAACCTTCGGTTACGGTCAAAACTTTGGTCCAATTTGGCTGAAACCGAAGCGAAGATGGACAAAGCCGAAGCTTCAATCGGGCACTAGAAATGCAATATCAGGATGAAAGTAAACTGTGCCCCAAAGGAGTAAAGGCCGCGCCCTAAACGGAGCATTCGCTTGTAGTGTAACAATCCAAGATATAAAGAAATAAATAGACTCTCCCAATGAGGACGTAATCGCTATTTTTTTGCTTGTTCTCATCTGCTATCAGTCATCCCAGACTATGATCAGATGTGTGGAAAGAGGCATAACATATTTACAGAATCAGGACCTGTGTCCAAATTCCGCACAATATCGGCTTTCTGGAGTATCTTAGGTTATGATTATATGATTTGGCATTAATAGTGAACGTGAAAGGGATCTTGGTGGCGCTTCGCTTCTTCTAGGGTTGTTCAGCTCATGGATTTCTGAGTCGCAAGCGTACCAGGGCGCTGCTGATAGGACCCTCAGGATGCATTCGCTCATAATGTAACAATTCATCATTGAATGAGGGCTATCGCGTCTGAATTCGTCGCTAGAGGCGCTAGTGTAGCGCGAGGTCACCGAAATGTCAGATGTCATAGTGTTCGCGCGTTGCGTGCTTTTTTATCACGTATTTTACTAATATTCACGATTGTAGTCTAGATTGAGCCATTCCTGATTAATTAAGGCTTGAAGATTTTAAGTAGCAACTTAGGATCTTATTTGTTAGTACTTGGAGGTAAAATGATTTTAAAATGTTTCATGCTTGCTACTTTTAGGGAGAATATTGTAAATATATATCTGAAGTTAACGCTGTTGTTATACGTAAAATAAACTTTTTATGAAGTTATTGGTACTTTAAGGTAAACATAGAATTATTGACATGACCTTATTCGACAGTGGCGCCATCTGGTGAGCTCAAAAACGATAGCCCTCATTTTGTACAGACACAAGTGATTTTTACATGTTGCGCACTTTACTGCTCGGTTCTCCTCACTCGCTCACACGCACCTCTGAATTTTCGGATTTATGTGCGTATTGTATATCATTTGTTTTGGTGAAGGAAAACATCGTGAGGAAACCAGCATGCCTGAGAGATATTTCCAGACGGCATGTAAAGCCAAGTCACTCATGGGCGGTATAAAAACTCTGACACCAAGTTAGGCACTGGCCACACGATAATGAAGAAGATAAGCACTTATAATACATATTAGTATCAATGCTATCATTCAGTTAGCTCAGTTATTTGACTCGACAAATATAGGTATGGTTTATGTTAGATAACATTAAACTAGGGGTACTGATAACAATTGACATATGATAAGCTGGGTAACACAGTTAAAATCAATTTTGACGAATAAAATAACTACCGCCATTTAACATAACGCCTGTATTTTTGAGGGGATAGGCAGAAGTGTCCTTGGTGAGGGAAAAGAGAGTGCACTTGTGTAGCAAATACACTTTTCTATCTACATGGTGTAAGGCACAGCCCTCCGCAGACTGATGGGGTGAATTCAGTATATCATACTAAGATGACCGGTACAAGAAATTATTACAGGAACGTTATGGAAATCTAATCAATTTGATTTGTTTTATTTCCTCATACGCAATGTATCGTTACCGTGGCAAAACGCACGTACCGAACGGCAAGCGCGACGACGAGTTCGATGAACTCTGTAGCTAGGCAGGAAGTGAACAGCTATTTCACGCGTCGTTCGTTAGAGTATTTCAACATCCATTGTTGAATTTTTGATTTTAGCCGCTATTATTTACATAAAATGGAGTGCTGCGTGCAGGGAATGTAATTTTACATTGAATTAAAGGAATAGTAATTGAAAATCCGATTTAAAAAAAAAACTGTTATATCGAAATAACAGCTTTTTACTGAATGCATATATGACTTTATAACATAGACGAATTTATGAGATAGAAGATTTTTTTTAAATTGTTTTCTGTCTGTTTGTTCAATCTCCGAAACGACTGAACCGATGAAAGAAGAAAGAAAGAAAAAGTATTTATTAGCCAGCACAGGACAAAAGACCCAAAAAAAAATGGTTACAATAACAATTGACATAACTAAAAAAAACAAACGAAATTTGTCCTGTACGAGGCCAAAAGGCCCTATCTCAGCATGGTGCTGTAACATTTAAGAAAAAAGGTCACAGCGCCGGTATTTGATGCACAGGACTTTTACAGGCAGATAGCTGATGTTATAAGTAGTAACTTAGGTTACTTTTATAATCATTATATTAACATTTCTTCGTTTTCGCTTCCAGTCCAAGCCAGGTGAAGTGACAGAAGCTGTGAAGGACGCCATAGACATTGGCTACAGACAAATAGACTGCGCGTATGTCTATGGTAACGAAAAAGAGGTCGGCGCCGCTATCTCTGCTAAGATTGCCGATGGTACTGTCAAGAGGTAAGTTTTTTTTTTGTAAAAGGATGCACCCTTATAGTTGGCAACATCTCACATCTTATTTCCAAGGGGGTAAGCAGAAACCACAGAACGCCACCGATAAGAAAGAAGTATCTAAAAAAAGTAAAAATGGAGAAAAAAGAAATTAAGTTAAAAAACGTTTTTTATCTTAAAATATTTTTTTTTCTCCATTTTTACTTTTTTTATTGCTTTATGATTGCTTTTATCAAAATTCTATGAATTACCATTTTTATGCTCTTAACTCCTTTAATTTAGTATTATAACATTTTAGTATTGATAATATATTTTATTTATTTAAAAAAATAAAATTCACCTTAATAAGTTTAAGAATAAAAGGTTCGTTTTATTATTACGACTTTCATCCGATTTCCATCCTTCGACTTTCATCCTATTTCCATCCTTCGACTTGCATCCTTAGTACTTTAGCTGTTAATTGCGGCTATCCAATTAATAGCATTAAGCGTACCTATCTATCACTTATCTTGATTAGTGAGGGCTATCGCATATGAATTCGCTGCTAGAGGCGCTAGTGTAGCGTGAGGTCGCCGAAATGACAGATGTCATAGAGTGCATGCATTTTTATCACATATTTTTACTAATATTCACGATTTTGGTCTAGATTGAGCCATGCCTGATTAATTAAGACTTGAAGATTTTAAGTAGCAACTTCGGATCTTAATGTTTAGTACTTGGAAGTAGAATGATTTTTTAAATGTTTCATGCTTGCTAATTTTAGGGAGAATATTGTAAATATGTATCTGAAGTTTACACTATGTTGTTGTACGTAATAAAATAACCTTTTTATGAAGTTATTGCTACTATAAAGTATAAAATAGAATTATTGAAAGGACCTTACCCGACAGTGGCGCCATCTGGTAAACTCAAAAATTATAGCCTTCATAGAAAAGACGCAATTGGTAAATAGGATTTTTTCTCCTTGTTTTAGCCCTAATTTTCAAATGAATTGAAAGGCGCAATAGCCAGTTGCGTATTTTCATTGTTACACGCGGAACTGAATGAATAGATGCGCCTTTTTACTTCTCGATCAAAGTAGTTATTCATTGAAAGATTAGACTCATCTACGCAAATACATTTTTTCATTGTACTTCCATCAAAATGTGTCCTTTCATCGTAGTTAAAGTATTATTAGTATACAGCGTGTAACAGAAATGGTATAATCATATGGAATACTGTGGTACGGACCAACAAACTGAACAACTTTCTCTATGGGACCACCATCGAAATCGTAAAAAAAATATCAGCTATCCCATACATTTGGGTCGAGTAGGTATTGAAATTTTGTATAGGACAGCTGATTATTTTTTTACGATTTCGATGGTGGTCCCATAGAGAAAGTTGTTCAGTTTGATGGTCCGTACCACAGTATTCCATATGACTATACCCTTTCTGTTACACGCTGTATAATAGAGAGGAGCCCTTCATTTCACTGTCGTAAATCAGAAACCAAATGAAATAAATAAAACAACCAGCCAAGAGCGAGTCGCTCTCGCGCACGGAAGGTTCCGTACCATTATCTAAAAAAATAAATCTTAATTGGCGTCAACTACATATGTATGTATGGGGACACCCTTTAATTTTCATTTTTTTTTTTTTTTTGGGATTTATCCTTTATTTGTGCTGTAAGGCCTTGCTTTTTGCCAATTTACGAAACCCAAAAAAAAAAACAGCAAGTTCGCCTTTTTTTCCTCATTCCGGCATTATACAATAACTCAGTTTTGGAAAAAAATGATAGATACTACGTCCTTTTTAGTATAGGACATACGGTTCATAGATACTCCTTTTACCTCGTCCACGTTCATACATCAGGGGGCCCAAAATGGAAGCTTTATCAGAATCGTAATATGAATCACGTTAAAAATTTAAAATTCTTAAAATGGTCTTTAAGCTTATGAACACAAAGTCCAGTTCTAATTTTTTAACGTGATTAGATAGATAGATAAATCATTTATTTAGTGAACACAAAAGACACAACACACGGAAGTACAATTAAATTATAAAATTTACATGAATATTCTTTAAATACCTATAAAAAAACAAGGTGCCAATTTACAAAAAGGAAAACATAATTTATGAAATAAGTATGGTAACACCATGACAAACTTCAACTAAAATAACGAGTATTTAAACAAGGTGCGGTGTGTGCCTCAAGGTTGCACCAAATGGGAGTCCAGCTCAGCATGTGTCATGCACCTGACGCTGATATTCTGCTGGATCCCTGTAGTGACATACGGACGTCGAGCAGACGAGATAAATCGGTGTTGTGATAAAGTGTTGTTCATGCGCGGAGTGAAATTGTGTAAGTATACCCTCAACTTAAATCAAGTATTTAAGTTGAGGGTATACTTATTTTTTTTTTTTTGATTTGTATTATGATTTTGATAAGGCAGCCATTTTAGGCCCCCTGGTCATACGCTCACGCCAGTTGCGAGTACTACGCATCTGACCCTTCTGAAGAACCTCACCGAGATTTTTAATTTGTAATTTTATGTTGCCAGGGAAGACCTGTTCATCACCTCGAAGTTATGGAACACCTTCCATCGCCCGGACCTCGTAAAGGGAGCCCTCCTGGCGTCTCTCGAGAACTTGAACCTGAAGTATTTAGACCTGTACCTTATTCACTGGCCTCAGGCATATAAGGTATGTTATTTATTTTTTTGTAAATGGGATTAAGTACTAGATTATTACGATTTGTGGGGCTTATTCTATTTTGAATGCTCCGTACTATCTCAAAAGAAAAAAGGAACCCTTATAGTATCACTTTATTGTCCGTCTGACTGTTTGTTCGTCTGTCAAGACCCTGTTTCTCAGGAACGCGTGAAGGTATCAAGCTGAAATATAATATCAAATACTCAGGGGCCTTAGTCTGCCATTGCAATAGTGTCAGAATGGTCTATAATTGATTTAATAAGGCCCCCCTAGCCCACGGCGTATTGAAGCGCGTTCGAAACTCGTTTGACGTGCGTACAAAGGGTTATTCGTCTGCGCGGGGCCTTATTAAATCAATGATAGACTATTCTGACAGCATAGTAGACTAAGGCCCCAGATCTGCTACCCCTTCTTGGAGCAATGAAAAAATCAAACTTGTAAGTCAACGCGATAAAAAGATGTGAACATTAAATTTATGTCGCATATTCTGCGATTTCACAAGGGAATCAAAACCTATAGGGTGCTTCCCTTTGACCTAGAATCATGAACTTTTGCAAGAAGCTATGTTTTACAGCACACGTAAAGTGACAAATCTAAAAACCGTAAATATGTAGTTTAATAACAAAATATCTACAGGTTTTTATGGAACCCTCGGTGCGCGAGTGTCTCTCGCACTTTGCCAGTTTTTCTTTCTTCTTTGTCCTCATATACAGCGTATACCAGCCCCCTTAGCATGGCAATACTATCTCTAGTCTACCAAGACACGACAAAGCTCTTTCTAAACAACTTGACATGTCTTGTCATTCATTTCATACATTTCTAACATCGCCATGCTTGCGACGATAGAAATCTTTCCACAATCTGTCATAAAATGACTCTTCGTTGACAAAACCCTTTTCTACGGTGGTCATGCTACGCGGGCAGAAAGGTGTGGCCAGAACATAGAATTGAAAAACTATCTCCATAGGCCTAAAATGAAAATATTTTATTTCACATAGGCCTACATGGGCACTTATAAAACATCAAAAAAGGTGCACAGTACAGATTAAAACACAAAACAAAAGGTATTTACAAGGCAGACGTGAGTGAGAACGCCTGGAGGGAACGCCCTAGAAGGACATACACTGACCTTATTGGTGAGGTTCTTCAGCAAGGTCAGGCGCGTAGTACTCGCAGCCGGCGTGCGTGTGTGACCAGATGTATGAACGTGGACGAGGCGCAAGGAGTGTGTGAGGATCGTAGCAGGTGGCGTTCTGTGGTTTCTGCCTACCCCCATGAGGAAGAAGGCCTGAGTATACATATGTATTAGAGGGTGTAACTGCAGGACCCTTCACGAAGCCGTCAACCAAGCATTCTGTACATCAAACTAAGTAACTTTACGCTAAAATTATTGCTTAAAATTTTTGGGGTGAAAAATCACGTTTTACGGTAGGACTCAATGTAACGCACTCAAAACATTGTGCTGATGGATGGATTGAATAGGACGGGGGTCGTGCAGGTGTTTAAAGTAAAAATAACTTGTGAAAAAGTTGTAACTTTGACCCCCAATATCTCCGTAACTAGAAGGTTCCCAGGTATGGTCTAGAACAAAAAAATGATCGCAATGACGGGGAGAATAAGTGCCTTTCTGCTTCGTTAAGGGTTTTGTTACACCCTTCATGTGCGACATTACCAATTCTCAGAATGAACATTAAGTTTATATATTTTCACAGGAAGGCGAAGACCTGTTCCCTAAGGACAGTGCTGATAACATTGCGTTCTCCGATGTCGACTATGTGGACACCTGGAAGGCAATGGAGTCGCTAGTCGGCGAAGGCCTTGTGAAAAGCATCGGCATTTCAAACTTCAACTCTAAGCAGGTGGAGCGACTCTTAAAGAGCGCCAAAATTGTGCCCGTCACCAATCAGGTAAGATATAAATGGTTCAATGTCAAAATTATTTATTTGCAGTAAATTTGGTACAAAATATGGAAAAAAAATGTAGTGCAAGTGTCTGTTTGTAATACCAAAGTAACAGCCTTTTACTGAATGCTTAAGAAAGTATATACGGTACTTATTAAAAAAAAAAAACACTTTTTTTTTAATTTTGTCTGTTTGTTTGTCGGTCTGTCTGCCTGTTCATTCCGTTTAATCTCTGAAACGGCTGGACCCATTTTGACGGGACTTTGACGGGCAGATAGCTGATCTATGATGGTCTAACATAGGCTATTTTTATTTTAGAAAAAAAAAAATAGGGGTCCGTGAAAAAAAATTAAAACCCTTGAAATTTTAAACAAAATCTGATTCTGTCACGCGAACGAAGGTCGCGGGCTAGTGTCTAATATCTTTTTTCGTCTTTTACAGGTGGAATGCCACCCATACTTAAACCAGCGTCGTCTTAAAGAGTTCTGCGAGGCTCGCAATATAAAGATCACGGCTTACTCCCCTCTGGGGTCACCAGACAGGCCGTGGGCCAAGCCCGACGACCTCAACCTGCTCGATGACCCCAAACTTAAAGCTATCGCCGATCGGCTGGGCAAGACTGTCGCTCAAGTACTTATTAGGTAAGTTCAAGTCACAGGTCTCGAGTTTGAACCCAAGACACGCGCCTCTGATTTTTCGGGTTCATGTGAGTATTGTATAATTATCACTTGCTTCGGTGAAGGAGAACATCGTGAGGAAACCAGCATGCCTGAGAGATATTTCTCGACGACATGTAAAGCGAAGTCAGAGGCCCATGGGTGGCATAACTCTGACACCAGGTTAGGCACTAACCACACGATAAAGGAGAAAATATATTAAGTACACTGAGATCGGCAGAGAAACCTGCTCAGGTCGAGATGCATAGATGTATCTGCCCTGTAAATGTGGTGCTGTCCCACAAACGATGGGACACTTAAGAGGGCCCCTCCCAGCCCGTTTATCGTCAACGCGAGCATGGTCGAAAACCTTGTTGTTTCATCCAGAGCCACAGCGGCGTTTTCTTTCAACTCCCCCGTCTCACCCCGCCCCGACCCCGCACAACTCGTCTCCCGCGCACCTCATACCGCCTAATGCGATGACATTGAACGAAAAATAGTGTTCGAAAATTTGTTAAACTTGTTCCAAGACATACGTGTTTTTGAATAAGTCTTATAAGGCTGTGAAATAAATATTTGACATTAAGAATCTCCATTACATGTGCAAGGTTTCTATCGAGATGTTTTCTTTACTTTAGGGAAAATTTGTGCAAAACAGCAATTTTTGGAGGCTTATACTGAATTTGTTTCTACAATTTTTAATTTTTTGCTACCATAGAAACCTACATATAGTGCACAAAATACCTATTAGTACAAAAAATTCAAAGATTGATGTGTAACAACTGCATAATCACGTACGAGCGTTTGTATGAAAAGTATGACCGGTTGGCCGCTCTTAATATCTTGTCCTGTTGTTTGTTTTTGAGGTGAAGGGTCTTTCACCCAGGGTAGCCCTCGAAAATCAAATTTTCTTACGTTGTTACCCAACTGAATACGGTGACAGCCTGTAATGGTTGATCCAAATATATTAACGCTTTAAAAAAAATTCTAACTTTATTTTTAGACTGCTTTTTGTTGATATATTGCGAGATAAAAAAAAATGCCTCTAGTCAAGGTTAAAGAATTTAAAAAGGCCGTGTAAAAGTGAATATAATTTTTTAAAGCGGTTCCCATACAGTTTTCAAGAAGTTATAACTCGAGATCTATCAAGAATCTCTGAACATACAAGAGATATTTTTGGAAGCCGCTGGGCTGGAAGGACTTTTTTTTTAACGACGGCAGTATTTTGACCACCCTGTATATGTATGTATGTTCCTTTGTGGCCCTCTAGAGACCAAACGCGTGTGCCGATTTTGATGATACTTACGTCAATCGATTTGTTTTACTCGTCATCTCATCAGACACCTCCTTGCTAGCCATATCATCCTTCACACAGTCCATCCATCGTTTCTTTGGTCTTCCTCTACTCTTATACCCATCCACATTCATACTCAAAACTTTCCTCACGACATTCCTCTCACACCTCTGCTTACTCCTGAGGGTTTATCAGGCGTGATATTAAGCTTTTTATTGTCGACAGGTACCAAATCGACCGCGGAGTGATCGTGATCCCGAAGTCGGTGACGAAGTCGCGAATCGCGAGCAACTTCGACGTGTTTGACTTCAAGTTGGCGCAGGAAGACTTGGACCTCATTGATTCGTTTGATTGTAACGGCCGGCTGGTCCCAATGACAGCGTGAGTATTTATCTATACAGGGTTAGTTTCCAAAGACCAGCCAAATTCTCAGATATAATGCAGCACATCATTCTGAGCCCCCCCCACATAGAAATTTTTCTTGGGTTATTAAAAAAAAATCAGCTGTTTCCTACGAAAGTGTAATACCTACACGGTCAAAATGTATGGAAGTGCTGTTTTTTTTTTTAATAACCGAAGAAAAATTTCTATGTGGGGGGGCTCAGAATGATGTACTGCATTATATCTGAGAATTTGGCTGGTCTTTGGGAACCAACCCTGTATAATAAACTAGTATCTCCCTTCACCTCGCGTCCTTGTGCTGGTAGATCGTTTTACTTTTCCGAGCCTCCTCTATACGAATCCGTAAATCAAAGGAACATAGGTCTCTTAGTTTCCGAGATACGATACGGAGGGGGGAGGGGAAGAAGGCAAAAAGCACTTTCCCCCTACTCGTGAGAGTTATTTGTTTACGAATCTGTCAAAATATACACCCCTTCCTCTACATCATCTGGGAGAACAATTATGTCAATGAGTGAGTGTGTGGTAATTTAGCTTTATAAAAAGTAAAAATAATAATACTTTATAAAATTGAAGTCTCTGTTCGTAATGTCAAAATAACAGACTTATAATGAATGCATAATAATTTGAAAGTTTAAACGGTACCTAAAGCTAAAAACGTTTTTATTTTTGTCTGTCGGTCTGTCTGTCCTTTTGTTCCGGCTAATCTCCGAAACGGCTGGACGGATTTTGATGAGTGACGGAGTAGAGCCCCGCAACCTTCGTCCGCGTGAAATTAAAATATTACTGGGACTATTTGAATCTGATTTTGTTTTTTTTGCACGGAACCCGTAATATTTGTTTCTGAAATAAAATTGGCCTAACTTACTCCCTAAAACATCAGCTATCTGCCAGTAAAAAAAATCGATCCAGCCGTTTCGGAGATTAGCCGGTATAAACAGACAAAGTAAAAAATTAAATATGAAAGATAAATTCATGTTTGCATTCAGTAAAAAGCTGATAGTGTAAAATCACAAACACACTTCAATTTTTATTTATTTGTATAGAAAACTAGCGACCCGCCCCGGCTTCGCACGGGTGCAATATTATACATATAAACCTTCCTCTTGAATCACTCTATCTATTAAAAAAACTGCATCAAAATCCGTTGCGTAGTTTTAAAGATCTAAGCATACATAGGGACAGACAGCGGGAAGCGAATTTGTTTTATACTATGTAGTGTAGTCGTTTCCCAGCAATAATTTTTGCGAAGATTTACTTAGTTTGATGTACAGAATGCTTGGTTGGCTCGGCTTGGCGTCGTTTGCAACTTGTGTGATCTAACCTATTTTTTTTATTACAGTTCCTTGGGCCACAAGTACCATCCATTTGAGAATGATGAATTCTAAATATACTGAACCAGTTCTCTAACGCGTTTGGTACTCGACACGCACTGTTTGAAACTCTATGTTGTCTCACTTTATGGTTGAAATTCACTGTGAAGGTTTTAATATATGTGTGCTAAGAGTGATTTAGAATTTAAGCACAATATATATGTTGAGAGTACACAAAATAAATGTACGTAAATAAAATATTTTATCCCGTTATTTTCTTTTTGTTTCATTTAAACTTTCCCAAAATAACTAACACATCCGCAAGAGAATCAAGGTTACCGACGTAGCCTGAAGAATTCCCAAACTGAAGTGGCAGTGGGCAGGGCACATTGCTCGCAGAACGAATGGCCGATGGGGCCGAAAAGTTCTGGAGTGGTGACCGCGATCCAGAAGACGTTGCGTTAGAAGGCCTACTAGGTGGACCGATGACCTGGTGAAGGTTGCGGCGATCCGCTGGTGTGGCTGACTCTGGCTTGGCCACCATCAGGGATTTTAATTTTGATAACACAAATATTTAGTCGCTAATTAGTCGAAATTAGTCGCCAAATATCAGATTTAGTCGGTCACTGGTTCAAAAGTTAGAAGGGTTTATAGGTGGCCGATCTGGAGGGACTCTCCCCGGCTTGGCCACATTTATATCTCAAAAACTGGGGCACCTAACGAAGATCTGTTTTCTCCCAGATTTAGTCGCTAATTAGTCGAAATTAGTCGCCAAAAATCAGAATTAGTCGATCACTGGTTCAAAAGTTAGAAGGATTTATAGGTGGCCGATCTGGAGGGACTCTCCCCGGCTTGGCCACATTTATATCTCAAAAACTGGGGCACCTAACGAAGATCTGTTTTCTCCCAGATTTACTCGCTAATTGGTCGAAATTAGTCGCCGAGTCACAGATTTAGTCGGGTCTTAGTTTAGAAGATAAAATGAGTTCAACTTTTAAGGTATAGTCCAAGAGCTAGATCGAAAAGATAACGAAAAATTGCCAAGATAAAAATATTTCTGTTAATATGTGTAATATACTTCTCGTTTTATCGGTCTAAAGTCATTAGAAATGTCAGAGAGATATAAATTCTCAATTAAATAATTTTGTTTATGTTATAAATTGCTATGTTAGAGTAGGTTAATTTTCTTTGAAAACATTACACCTGGCTCTTGGCCTATTTGGTGTCAAGATGTACAGTCGCATACAACTGTTTTACCAAATTATAATGTTAAGGCCTAAATTACGTTAGAATAATAAAACTTCTGTTTCCAAATAAGAATATATGATGTATCTACCTAATACTATGCTAGCACGGGAACCCAGCGCTCTTAAATCAAAGATGTATATACCTATCTGTATATATATATTAGGTATCTAATACCTAATATGACACCATTTGGCTCTAATTAAGGTTAGTATAATAAAACTTCTGTTGTCGAAATATAAAATTATTTATTATTTAATATTAAATTATTTATTATTTTTCTGGCAATTTAAGAATTACACCAATGGATAGATAATTTAAAAATCTAAATATTCCACATTTTATTTTATTTGAAAAGATCGCTTATCTTTTTTTATTAAAAGAATTCCAATTTTTTTGTGGATTTTGAGATAAATGCGCGGGCGGAGTGAGCGAGACAGAGCGAGACTTATCAACGGGACAGAGAAGGACCGAATACTCAAGGTCGTTTGGTCGGGGTAGCGTCTTAAGACATAATACGTATTGTCTAGAAACTACTTAAAGTGTTTTGTAAATGCTTGTACCAATGTATGGAGAAATTTATTACTTTATTATCTTTTTAATAACACACCGACTAAATCTGTGACTCGGCGACTAAATTCGACCAATTAGCGAGTAAATCTGGGAGAAAACAGATCTTCATTAGGTGCCCCAGTTTTTGAGATATAAATGTGGCCAAGCCGGGGAGAGTCCCTCCAGATCGGCCACCTATAAATCCTTCTAACTTTTGAACCAGTGATCGACTAATTCTGATTTTTGGCGACTAATTTCGACTAATTAGCGACTAAATCTGGGAGAAAACAGATCTTCGTTAGGTATCCTAGTTTTTGAGATATAAATGTGGCCAAGCTGGGGAGACTCTCTCCAGATCGGCCACCTATAAACCCTTCTAACTTTTGAACCAGTGACCGACTAAATCTGATATTTGGCGACTAATTTCGACTAATTAGCGACTAAATATTTGTGTTATCAAAATTAAAATCCCTGATGGTGGCCAAGCCAGAGTCAGCCACACGATCCGCTGGATGCGAGTCGCACGGGAACGGTCAATGTGGCGACACTTGGGGAAGCCCTATGTCCAGCTGTGGACGTCTTTCGGCTGAAATGGTGACGATGAAAATAAAAAACATGTTCTTTTCATGGCACACACATGACAGTCGCATGTGTCGATCTTACAGGTTAAGCCGCACTTGCCTACGTCGGCCCGTGGATGGGTGACTACTGGCGATACGTTACATACACAGATTCCTTCGTGCTTCAGAAACCACGTCCAAAAGTTGGTCCCGGTTGTCATTTGTAGATCTTTTGACAGTCGTTACAGGTAGTCAGTGGCCCGAAAGTCTGACAACCAGTCTTAGCAAGGGGTATCGTATTGCCCAGTACTAACTGGGTTGTGGAGGTCAGATAGGCAGGCGTTCCATATAAAATACTGGTATTCAGCTGCATCCGGTTATACTGGAAGCCGTCCTGGGAAAAGGCTAGGCAGATGATTTTTATTTAATTTTATCAAATAGGAACAACAAACAGCTACATTATGGGATGTTACAACATGATATCATAAATAACTTAAATAATAATGTAGCCCACAGCGCTGTTCACAGATTACCATTAATAACGAAACATTAAATTGCTAGTAAATAAACTGTTCATGCGTAACAGTTAAAACACATTATAAATACAAAAAGATTAGTAATAAAGATTTATGCCTACTAATGATTAAATGACTACCTAAATTATATGGCTAAGAATATTAATGAATTCAAGAGCTTAAGTTTCTCATACAAAAGGCGTCGAAACTTTTGCATGGAGCATGTAAATATGTCTGTGTTCGAGTTCTTTATTGTATGATGCTGCCATTCGCCGAATTGGCGACCTATTGCAAATAGTGTACCTGCACGCGCCTGGCGTCTATGAACAGTTCTGGGGACTGCATAGCACAGTACATTATTCAGGTTGATACAGGGTCATTGCTTCTATTTGCGTCTGGAGCTGAACGTCAGGAGTTCGTATTTACGACTTAATTATGCCATCTTCTGGAGACTCCTGCCAGACTGCCTGGCTATCAGGTGACCTTTAGACCGGGAATCCACTGAAGCGGAGACGGGAGGAGAGATGTGTTTTAACCACCAATAGAATTGATTGACACTTCTCGTGTCCCCTTAGCTTTAGCGAAAACGGTTGAGCGAAGAGGAGAGATGTCTCATATTTGTTTAGACCAACCTCTGAACTCGGACGCCACCAAGGAGACAACAGCGCTCTGCGGGGACGAGAAGGGACGTGAGCAGTGAGCGGCGTGCGGCGCGGGCGGTCGACTTTCGCGCTAAGGGCATACTGGGCGTGAGTAACCTGTACTCATATCTCTTTGGCGATGAGAAGAGGCTCAGCAGGACTATTGCTTATCTCTGTTGACAGTTCATAGTGATCATCACTTGGCGAGTTTTGATATACAATGACAGTTCTACACTGGTAGCATCAGTTGAAACCAACAAGAACGGTCATTGTATATCAAAACTCGCCAAGTAACGCAATAGCCCTGCTGGGCACGCGCTTGCTTGTCACGTATATATAACAATGGCGTTCAAAAGGATAATGTTGCTATTGGGTTTCTCCAAAGCCAGAACTTGTTTTGTACTGGTTTTATAAAAGAAAAAAAAAACAGTCACTTCGAAAAAAAATAATTTATTTAAATACAAAAAGAATTGTCTTAAATATTAAAATCTCGCTTAACGTAACATTATAGCAACCGATATAGTCTATTTTCGCCATTTTTATATTATAAGGCTTTTTATCACTCACAGGCATAAGCAGAGCACTATGTTACTTGACAATATACAGGGTCGAACGTAACTACCTAGCAAAACTCCTCAGACGTGATCTTTATCTATACAAACAAATAAAATTGACGTGTCTTTTTGTAATTTCATAATAACAGTTTTTTACTGATTGCATAAGAAAGTCTATACGGTATTTATAACAATTAACCATTTTTTTGAGTTTCTGTCCTTTTGATCCGGCTAATCTCCGAAACGACTGGACCGATTTTGACGGGACATTTATTGGCAGATAACTGATGTTATAGGGAGTAATTTAAGTTACTTTTATTTTAGAAAAAAGATTAGGGTTCCGTGCAAAAAATTAATCTTCATGAAATTGTTAACAAAATCCAATTATCGAAGTCATAATTTTCTAATAATTTCACGCGGACGAAGAAGGTCGCAGACAACAAACATAGTTTAAAAAATTACTTATTTTTTGTGGTATATTCTAATAACGATAAGTGAGAGTTAAGAAAATGTATTATTTTTGTTTTTAAATGTACAATACCCATCACTAATATCGTATTACCCAATAACCGTTGTGGAGGCCAGATAGACAGTCGCTCCATGTAAAATACTGGTATTCAGCTGCATCCGGCTAGGCTGGAAGCTGAACATAGTTGGGAAAAGGCTAATCAGATTATGATAACCTGCGGTCATTAACCTCTGTTGGAAACGCGCTCATTTGTAGTTAATATTATGTGTATCGAATGTACTTAAGTACCTAGTTATAAGTTTGTTTTAAGAAACGCGGACCCACTGACGTGCTTGTCAGTGTGGACCCCGCCAGTCTGCCACCATTCGTGAGTCGATGCGCACGCCCATTTTTTGTAATTACGTGCAGCCATATTGTTTATTTCGCGTTTTAAAATTAAATCAAGTTCATCCATTGTCTCGCGAGTTTATTTCCTCACCACCAGCACAATCCTGCAGCACCTAAGATCCTCTATAATATCAATCAAAACATTATTTTCTCAAATCTGCAGTTTTGCTAGTTAAATAACGTTGACCTTGCGCAGTTAAGACATAATTGTTTTTAATGTAAATAAGCGGTTAGTACATGTGTATATAATTGAATGCATGTGATTTTTTGAGGGGTATACCACACACGTTTTAGGTTTGGTATCAAATGGTATGTGTAGACGCCAGCACATGAAGCTACCCGAAACTAGCTAGCTAGCTAGCAGCTAACTAGTAGCTGGATGTGCTGATGTGATAATTAGGGTTCCGTGCAAAAACTTAAAACCCTTGAAAGGCAAGCCAACGTGTGTAGCACCCTCAAGCCCAAATAGGGTATTTAACAATAATTTAAATCTTGTCTTTCAGTGTTCGAGAATCTTCCATGTTTCAATTCAGAATCTTAGATAAACAACAAGTCTTGGATCAAAGAACTCAATTTCATACACGACAATGTTCAGTTCCATTGCAAACAAAATTTATTTAGGCCTTATTTAACACTAATGGACACACAAAAAAGCAAATTACTTCGATATTTAGCTAACTTCAAAATAATCAGATAATTAGTTTATTTTTTACTAGCGACCCGCCCCGGCTTCGCACGGGTGCAATGTTCTACATATAAACCTTCCTCTTGAATCACTCTATCTATTAAAAAAACCACATCTAAATCCGTTCCGCAGTTTCAAAGATCTAAGCATACATAGGGGCAGACAGCGGGAAGCGACTTTGTTTTATACTATGTAGTGATAAAATGGTTGAAGTTGCAGTGAAAACTGAACTTTCTGTGTAGGCTTTTAAAGTGGTTTTTTCGGAAAACCCCAAAAGGAACGAATATTTTTGTATGAACTGTGGTTTGTCATACTTTCCACCCGTTTTTATATTATTTTCAAAATTACAGCCACTAATAAGATCTCTTAGAACGGCGTCACGCGGCTAACAGCTGATAGATCACAGATGCGCAATAACGAATGAGTATAAAAAATACTTTCTTTGGGAAAGTTGTTTGTTATCATGAGCCTTTCATTGAAAGAAAGGCAAAGCCCAATAACCACAACAAATTCAGTACAACATCTCCAAATAAGTACCTACAGATGTATTGGCGACCCGAATGGCGCAGCGGTAGTGAGGCTGCCTTACGTTCTTAGGGTCCCGGGTTCGAATCCCGGTAGGAGCAAATGTTTGTGTGATGAGCATGGACATTTGTTTCCGAGTCATGGATGTTTTTATGTATAATAAGTATGTATTTACAAACAAAAAGTATCTATGTATTAATATCAACTATCTGGTGTCCACGACACAAGCCTCGTTGCTTAGTGTGGCACTTAGATGGCGCTGTGTGTAATGTCCAGCGATGTTTATTATTTATTAACAATTTGCTAGGAGAAAGTGAGAGGTCAGAAGCCAGATGCAAGCCAGCGGGTGTGAAAGAGAAAGCGTTAGCACCGGCCGAAACCCATAAAGAAACCTAAATAATGTTTTTTATTTTTATTTATTGAGTTTGATTGTAAGGCAGCCGGACTTTTCGGCTTGTATGGTAGGTCCGCCACCTGTACAATAGCGAATATGCATGTAATTTTTTTTTTCACTTAAATCATTAATATACAGTACTAACAACCCAAGAAAATAATTAAAAGTTAATTTCAACTACTTGACTGCTTGTCGCACAAAAAAAAAATTAAACTCCTACAATTTTTTACGACAGTTCAAACGTCCATGACTATCGCGGCCATTCATGTCATAGTATTTGATGTCACTTCCTTCTATCTGCCTTGTTTAGATCTAATTTTTTGCCCTTTAATAGAATAGTTTTACTGTAATGTAAGTGCTTTATTTAAGCAAAAATTGCACTATCAATATTATAGTAAAATCTTTGTGAAACTGTAAGTACTTTTCAACTAAAAGTGTTTCTTTGACACATATCATTTGACGTCACTACCGGAATCGATACATTTTGTGTTTGCGTTCCGTTTCACCAAAAACAGGCTAAATAAAATATTAAATTGTAAAATAAGTGTTGTATTAGAGAATCAAACAAGTGTACCACAATGTTTTTATGGTCCAATACAAGGCATTTTTAAGAAATAAAAAATGTTTTGTATTTCTTGCATATACCCTATTACCAGTTTAAGTATCGGTCACTAATTACCAGTCAACCTAAACAGGGTGTAACAAGACCCTTCACGAAGCCGTCAACCAAGCATTCTGTACATCAAACTAAGTAACTTAACACAAAAATGATTGCTGGGAAACGACTATTTTTTTGGGGGTGAAAAATCACGTTTTACGGTAGGACTCAATGTAACGCACTCAAAACATTGAGCTGATGGATGGATTGAATAGTACGAGGGTCGTGGTAAGTAAAAATCTCATATAAAAAACAAGTATTAAAAAAAAACTTGTGAAAAAGTTGTAACTTTGACCTCAAATATCTCCGTAACTAGAAGGTTCCCAGGTATGGTCTAGAACAAAAAAATGATCGCAATGACGGGGAGAACAAGTGACTTTCTGCTTCGTTAAGGGTCTTGTTACATCCTTTAAAAGTGCATTATAAATTATCTAAGATTCTGAGTTCAAGTTGAAGTGCAACATTAATGCTGAAGAATATTCTAGAATGTATTAGAAAGTCTTGCGATGGACCGCCCGGTGTCCCTCTTCGTCATATTCCCTCTTGGAGACCCACATCTTCCGGAATGTGTCGAGCGACGCGAGAATCGAACCCCCGATCCATGTGGAGTAGAGGCGCTCTTGCGGTGCTGAGATCTGCGGAGGAAAAATCAATTATTCAAAAAAAAAACCACGATGGATGGGCCACCTACGAAACAGTTATCACTGGGGTACGTTTAAGTAAGCCGGCGAAATCTTCGCCGGATAAAAATTAAACTAGCGAGGGTTCGCTGAACGGAGTCATCGGTCTAGATCAATGTTGACTGTTAAATTCAATTGACAGCTCAGCTTGTATATTATTCTGCCCCTTTCGTCTACAACAATTTGCATTTTATGTAATCATAACTTCATCCATATAATCCACAAATAAAATTCACGGAGACGACGATTAAGTACTCGTTAGAAATATTCGTTTCTAAGACGCGAATCTAGCAAATAAAACTACAGACAGCTCAATGTCAATATGAATCTGACAGCAGAATAAAATTTAGCGAGGTAAAAAGGTCGCTAAAATGTATCCTAGTCAGGCGAAAACTTATACCAGCGGACGACCGTGAACGGGGCAGATTAAATTTTAGTCAGTTTAATTTTTCACCTCGCGGTGTGCTTGAACGGGGTGTTTGACGTTTAGTCAGTTTAAATTTTAAACTGGATAATTGACTTAAACGCACCCTTGGTATTCAATACAAATCATTCTGAGCATAAGAATTTTTCATCGGTAATTTAAAAAAAAACGGTCAAGGTGCCAGTCGGACTCGCGCACGAAGGGTTCTAAACCATTACCTAAAAAAAAAAACACGTTTGTGCTTTTTTTTTTTTTGAAGGGAACACTCGCAGCGCAACAACTCTCGGAGGTTGATGCTGCTTAACCGGACTATCCTGTGGTGGCCGAAAATTACTTTAAGGCCCCCTGTCAGGGCTTACAAACTAAGGATTTACACATTAAATGAACGGTCACTAAGGGCACCCCCTGCGGGGTTCGGGCCTAGGCTTAGTGCGTCATTGAGGGGAGGGTAACTAGAGGTTGGCTGGGTCGGATTATTTAAAGGGGAAATTAACGCTACTTGCTCAGCGGCGCGGGCTGGCTCGTCGGGCAAGGGTCGGGCGGTACACGTTTGTTGTATAGGAGCCCCCCTTAAATACTTATTTTATTCTGTTTTTAGTATTTGTTGTTATAGCGGCAACAGAAATACATCATCTGAGCAAATTTCAACTGTCTAGCTATAACGGTTCATGAGATACAGCCTGGTGACAGACAGCCAGATGGACAGTGGAGTCTTAGTATTAGGGTGCCATTTTTACCCTTTACATTTTAACCCTGTAGGTATTTATTTTTGGGGTCGGCTACCAGTGTAACCGGATGCAGCTGAATACCAGTATTTTACATGGAGCGACTGCCTATCTGACCTCCACAACCCAGTTAGTACTGGGTAATACGATACACCTGGTTGTCAGACTTTCGGTACACTGACTACTTGGATACGCAATCGATTCAGAGCTTTCCAAATAGGACACTGTAGTACAGTACCGGGAGCCAGGTGTTCTTGTTCTTCAAGAAGTCAAGGAGACCTCTCTTGCCATAACTTCAATCGTAATTTTGGTAAAAAAAGTAAAAATATGATTATCCATACCCTTATTTTCATATCCTTAGGCGCTAATCTCCTAATCTCTGCCAGGAGCCTGTCTCCGAACCCTCGGAATAAGGTGCTTCCGCCGCTGAGTACGATATTCTGGTACAGGACCTTTCGAAGATCCATATCAGACTTCTGTATCGCAAACATCAGAACCTCGTGAAGACCTGGAAAGACAATTTATTATTCAAGAAGCTTTTTCATGTGAAAAGACATATATATACACATTGCATCTGCATTTGAACTTTTTCTACCGCGACGTCGGTGCCAGCACAGAGGTCACTTGGGTCGCTTCGCACGGGTGCAATGATATAAATATAAGCCGTCCTCTTGAATCACTCTATCTATTAAAAAATACCGCATCAAAATCCGTTGCGTAGTTTTAAAGATCTAAGCATACATAGGGACAGACAGCGGGAAGCGACTTAGTTTTATACTATGTATGCGTGATTAATGGTCATGACCTGTGCCTAACCCTTTGGTGATACAGGATAACAGGCGTAATGGTATATTTTATGTAGAAGCTAGTAGTTACCAACATACCTTCACACTCTTCGCCGATGAGATCAGGTCTGAACAACACTTCTGGTGCTCGGAATCTGGCTGGACCAATCTGTTGAAGCAGAGGAATAAGATTAAAACATTTATTTCAATGAGGGCTATAGCTTTTGAGCACACCAGATGGCGTCACTGTCGCGTAAGGTTATGTAAATAATTCTATTTTATACTTTACAGTACCAATAACTTCATAAAAAGTTTATTTTATTACATATAACAACAAAGTGTAAACTTCAGGTTCATATATTTACAATATTCTCCCTAAAATTAGCAAGCATGAAACATTTAAAAATCATTTTACCTCCAAGTACTAACAAATAAGATCCTAAGTTGCTACTTAAAAACTTCAAGTCTTAATTAATCAGGAATGGCTCAATCTAGACCACAATCGTGAATATATGTAAAAATACGTGATAAAAACGCATGCAATGCGCGAACACTCTATGACCAGGGGCGTGCCGTCCATGGAGGCAATTAGGCCTACCAACAACGCAACAACTAATGCATTTATTATATCGTGAATATTAAGTAAAAATCTATGATTACGCGAACTTTCTATGACATCTGACATTTCGGTGAACTCGCGCTACACTAGCGCCTCTAGCGGCGAATTTATACGCGATAGCCCCCATTAGATCATTACAGGCACTTTTTTATACTAAATAGGCTTGCGTTTGGCTCAACTCGCCTGATGTGACGCGATGACGCGGCCTAGGGTGGAGTACGCGTGCCTAGTAGAAACCGATTCACTCGAACTGTGAGTAGATCCAGATTATAATGATCAGGGAACAGAGAAGCCGGCAGTGAATTCCAAAGACTGGCGGTTCGAATTGTCAAAAAGCAAATGGATGAAGCTACAGTGGCAGTCAAGGCATAATTACTTGTGAAAGTACTGTAGTTGTCCATTCCAAAGTGTAGAAGAATGTATCTCTATGGAGAAGGATGGGCAAGGAACTCCTGGACTCAATTTAAAATCAAAACAGTACATTTTGATACTTGTCATTGCAGTCGAGGTGAAATTGACACCCGAGCCGAGGGCGAGGGCACAACAAGTTTTTAATGTTATGACTTTACTTTAAACGCCTCCACGACCCCCGTTATATTCAATCCATCCATCGGCACAATATTTGAGTGCGTTACATTGAGTCCTATCGTAAAACGTGATTTTTCACCCCCAAAATAAATCGTTTCCCACAATATTTTTTGCGTAAAGTTACTTAGTTTGATGTACATAATGCTTGGTTGACGGCTTCGTGAAGGGTCCTGTTACACCATGTATGTTTCAGAAAGTATCATATTATTTTAATGGTGTTGTAAAAGCCACCAAAATGAACATTTTCCTGCATGGAACCAACATCATAATTTCGAAAAAAATAAGCTGCTCCATACATTTAGGCAGAGTAGGTATTGAAGATTCATATGGGACAGTTAAATATTTCTGATACATGCTATTTATATTATTTTTCTGTAAGTGTGTTTGATGACAATTTTTGAGTGTGTTTGAGGGAGTCATCCCTGGAACGTTTAGATTCGCAATTGGAACCTGTAGATGGCGTCATTGTCGACAATCGAAAAGGACAGGACAGGCCCGTCACCCCTGACGGGCCTAAAATGGCCGCTTTAGTAGAACGAATCAATAAAATAATAATATAAATTACGTTACAATTCGTAAAATGGTCACAGACGTAGTTAATACAGGCTGTCGCTTTGAATCCAGGTCAAATTCAAGAAGGTATCTATACTAATGATTCTCGACCCGAATCTATAATAAAAAGAGTAGGTTTTTTATTTTTTTACGGAAATCGGTAAGTGTAAATCACCCATATTAAAACGCAGCCCGTCTGCTCAGTTCCTCGCCCTATAAGCGCGCCGTCACACACACAAACGGAAACGTTTATTCCACAGTATAATTATGTACAGTATGGAAACTAGGGGGTGGTTTATCGCTTACCGAATTCCGAAAAAATAAATTAAAAAAAAAACCCGTTTTATTATCGATTCGGGTCGAGAATCATTAGATATTTCCTTGAATTTGACCAGGGGCCTTAGTCTGCTATTGCAATAGTGTCAGAATGGTCTATCATTGATTTAATAAGGCCCCTAGCCCACGGCGTATTGAAGCGCGTTCGAAACTCGTTTGACGTGCGTACAAAGGGTGATTCGTCTGCGCGGGGCCTTATTAAATCAATGATAGACCATTCTGACACTATTGCAATAGCAGACTAAGGCCCCAGGATGCAAAGCGACAGCTTGTATAATGAATTGTCATATTCTGGGCCCCCGGTCAGCTTGAATAGATTTCTTACCTCCAGGCCAGTTCCATCAGGTAGCGTGTACTGCGCCCTCTCTGTTTCCAACGTTTCCTCCTTGAGAGGATTCGGAGAGAGGTAGCAAGCCCTCTCTTTGATAGCTTTCACTATTTCCAACTCAGCCGAAGTGCGAAGATTGACGCCCTCTTTGCGTAAAAGGAGCCTGTAAATATAAAAACAATAACACGCTTGCAATCCCCGAAGGGTAAGGCAGAGGTGTACCTAATAGTACACCCACGCTTCGCCAGCTATATTTAAGTCGCATGTAATAGGGGCGAGTGTATTGACATCAACCGGGCACAAATCTAGACTCCGTGGTTGCTACTGAGAAATTTCTGATGGAAAAACCAAGTAATTCTATGATTCTTCCTTTATCGTGTGGTTAGTGTTTAACCTGGTGTCAGAGTTTTTATGCCGCCCATGGGCCTCTGACTTGGCTTTACATGCCGTCGAGAAATATCTCTCAGGCATCCTGGTTTCCTCAAGATGTGTTTTATCACCGAGGAAAATGATAATTATACAATACGCACATGAATCCGAAAAATTCGAGGTGCGTGTCTTAGGTTCGAACTCCAGACCTGTGACTTGACAGTCCAAGGGTCAACCCACTAGGCTATCACTGGAGAACGGTTAACTGAGCACATGAAACAAACGTACCTTAAGTACCGGGTGACATCCCTGCCTGCGACATCTACCCTCATGATGCTGTGAGGCATGGCGAACCCTTCGTAAATTGGCACGGAATGTGTGACCCCATCTCCTGAGTCTAGTACCACACCGGTCGTTCGCCCAGTTGCGTATCTATACGAATAATTATTAAAATTGAAGTTTCTGTTTGTAATATAAAAATAACAGCTTTATACTGAATGCCTACGAAAATATATACGGTACTTATAACAAAAACACATATTTTTTTTTTTTTAAATCTGTCTGTCTGTTTGTGTCGGCTAATCTCCGAAACGGCTGGGCCGATTTTGACGGGACTTTTACTGGCAGATAGCTGATGTTATAAGGTGTGACAAAGGCTACTTTTATTTTAGAAAAATAATTAGGGTTCCGTGCAAAAAAATAAAACCGTTGAAATTGTTGATAAAATCCGAATCAAAAAGGAAAGTAATAATTTCACGCGAACGAAGGTGGCGGGCAACAGCTAGTCTAGGCATAAGAATACAGCTAAACTCATTACTCATTACACTAGTCTACAAAAAAAAATCTGATATAATTTTTTGGTTGTCTATGCATGCTGAATACACGTTGATAATATATAAAAGACATTTATTAATTTGAGTTTTTAAGATATCTGGCATCTTTCGAATTTGATGATTACCCTCATCAATGATTAACAAAAAGGCGCGCGTATACGCTCCAAAAAACGATTTTTATGTGTCGAAAGTGCCCTAAGTTACAAATTGGGTGTAAAAGTATCCTTATCTAAGCCGAAAGGCACTTGTTCTCCCGGTAATTGCGATTATGTTTTTTGTTCTAGACCATACCTGGGAACCTTCTAGTTATGGAGAGGTTGGGGGTCAAAGTTCCAACTTTATCACATGTTTTTAATGTTATAACTTTACTGTAAACACCTCCACGACCCCCGTACTATTATTGAATATTATTATTATATCTATTATTGAAAACGCACTAATAACATTGTGCTGATGGATGCATTGGCATCCATCAGCACAATGTTATTAGTGCGTTACATTGAGTCCTACCGTAACTGTGACATTTCACCCAAAAGAAAAGCGTCGTTTCCCAGCAATAATTTTTTCGTAGTTACTTAGTTTGATGTACAGAATGCTTGGCTGCCGGCTTTGGGAACGGGCTGTTTACACCTTTCTACAAACCACATGTTACTTACAAGCTCAATACTGCCTGCATAGACAAAAACAAAGCAGGTACATTGAAGGTCTCAAAGAATACTTCTGCTGCCTTTTCTCTGTTCCTGCGAGGGTTCAGGGGGGCCTCGGTCAGTAACACGGGGTGCTCTTCGGAAAATGTTGACAGTTGATCCTAAGGAAAAAAAAGAAAAATATACTATATTACCTAGTAGTGATTTTAGTCATAGATTAGCGCCAAAAAATGTTCTTGTATCTCTTACATTAACAATGAGGTGTGAATACTGTTATCTCGCTCACTCAAAATGCATTTTTTTTTGTTTTTTCCTTTTGGTTTTAACGATTGTTTGGCAGTTTGACTAGGTACTATCAGCGACCTACCCAAATGTCATTTCTTTGTTATTGTTCGTCGTGTCGTTGAGCTCCTTGAGTTATAAGTCGAGCTACACGATAAACAAATGCTTGCACTGACTGGACAGGCCCACTCAAATCTGTGTGGTTCTTTCTTCAAGAGACCATCTCAGACACTAATCTGCATAGTCCTCATGTGAGTTGAACAAGATTATGTCTGGACTTTAAAAGAGACTATGACCTCTGAGTTTGTTTCGGCTGTTTCTTCTCAGAATAGTCAGGTACGAAACACCGACCCATCTCATCTAGTATTTAAGTACTTTTGCAAAAAAAAAAAACAAAAAAAAAGGTAAAATTACTGGAAGTCGGTGACTTTGTTTGTTTAATTGCCTTTTTCGTGTTTTTTTGGAAATTTAGCGAAATGTGGGTGACCATGTGGAACTTGTAGTGCGCTGCAACATTTCCATCTGGGGAAAGGCATGAATAATGAGTGTATAGTAACGAAGCCGAAAGGCACTTTTTCTCCCCATCATTGCGATCATTTTTTTGTTTTAGACCATACCTGAGAACCTTATAGTTACGGAGATATTGGGGGTCAAAGTTACAACCTTTTCTCAAGTTTCTAATGTTATAACTTTACTTTAAATACCTCTATGACCCCCGTACTATCCAATGCATCTTTCAGCACGCAACAAAAGTCGTTTCCTAGCAATAGTTTTTGCGTAGAGTTACTTAGTTTGATGTACAGATTGCTTGGTTGACAGCTTCGTGAAGGGTCCATTCACACCTTGAATATGTATACTAACTCCGCACGCAAAATACGCGCTCAGACGTGGAGTTGCGGACACCAGCCCGCTATACAATACAATATACAATACAATGTATACTAACTTTGCTATAGATATAATTCCACACTCGCTCCATATCGTTCCAGTCAGTAACTATGCCATGTTCCATGGGGTATTTGATGCTGAGGAGACCACGATGCTCTTCAGCCCGAGGACCCACGAATAGTTCTCCTTCTAATGCGCCAGCCATGACGCGAACGTGCTTCGGCCGACCTATACTGTGGGGGCAAACAGCATTGATTATACGTTACTTTATTTAATATTAGAATGTGTAATCATATGTATAGTATTTTTGGACAATTTAATATTTTATATCAAGACATGGATTTATAAGTCGTTAAATTAAGCGTCTGTTAATAGCGAGTAGCTTAATATTAACAGCTGTTCGGATCGATCTTTAGGTTAAGCCGTGTTTGCCTAGGGTGGTCCGTGGATGGGTGACCAACCAAAACATACTGAGTTTCCTCCGTGCCTCAGAAAGCACGTTAAGCCTGATTGAGTACCTACCAAACATCCATCCATCCTCACAAACTTTTGCATTTATTATATTAGTAAGACAGTTTATTGTATGTAACTGTATGTTTCGGTATTCCGTGCTATTTTTGTACATTTGTCAATTCAATTCAATTCAATATATTTATTTGTGAACATAGGTATATAATAGATGTTACAGTCCAGGTGGTTCAGGTGTTGTAGTCTAGGTTTTGTTATAATTAACTTAGTTTTGTGGCGCTCATTGTTATTTTCTGATATGACATTTGCAAGGAGCTTTGCGTCTTTATTGTACTTAAAGTATTAATAGTCACACTTTAAAGTTCCACACATCTTGTTGTTTATAATTCTTTTATCTGGAAATATGTTTATGCTCAACTAACGAAAAACTGGATCTGTTGGTGCAAAGTGACTTTTAGAGTTCTGCTAGTACTATGACCGTAGTCTTTTCACTTTCCACTTGGCACACACATTTATCGTTACATTACGTTAGAAAAGTATTTGAAAAACAAGAAATTCAAATAAAATTATGATTTATGAAACAAAAACGGGACACATTAAAATGATACTTACTAGTTCGGAAACCTGCATTTCGGTATCTGGTCGCCAGCGAAGCCAGCTTTGATTACTCCGGAGCCCTGACAAAAACCGGCATCAGTAAAGAAAAATACAAAAATTATTGAAAACGTACACGATATAGAAATGGTAAGAATTCATGAGATGACTCATTTTCGACACAAATGTATGAAAGTGTGTGTTTAAAAATAATTAGAATCTTTAAAACCTATCGATTATCGGCCCAACAGCAATTCAAATTGGTTTTATAATCGATTTTCACTAGAGTTATTGCATAAAACCTTGCATCGTCGCCCCAGTGTAAATAGTTGGTTCAGTGGTAATAATTAATATTTACATTATCGATCACGACGGGTTGATTAACTATCACATCGTTTAGCTCCATGGTTGGTTATAGTACGGAACAGATTTATATTTTAACTTATTTTTCTATTAATTTTGTTACTGTGGGATCCACAATAAATCCACATTCGGGTACGTTTTTTAACTAGGTCCGTTCCAGGTCCAAGTTGCCAACTTCAATTTTAAACGGAAGAAAATATCGCTGTACGTGTCACACAAATAAGGAATTTGTATTGGTGGTCCTGCTCTCATACAATTGAAGGCAAAATATTTTGTCACGTAGATTAAAAGAAATGACATCAGTGTTTCAGTGTTACTACAAAACAAATCAGTATGACGGACGCAAGAAAAAGTATTGCCATTAATAAATGAATTATTTGACCTTGACAGCTACCGCAAAATCCAAAAAATATAATCTCAGTAGTTATTCTCTGATTCATGATTATGCATAAAATATTATATATACTAGGAATAGACTGGCAACTTAAGCTTTTCTTAGTCAACGCTACCTAGTTATCCAGACCTACATTATTAATCTAAATAATTGTAAAAATAAAACATCATCCAACTTGTTGTATTACTTGCGACCTACTGTCCACAGGGCGCGGTCGCTGACACCGTTGGGTTACTTCCATCGGTGACAAGGTGACAAGTTAACCAAACAGTATATATAAGATGCTCTGTGGTTCTATTCTAATGCATGTCATGACAGTTGTTATTTGTCAGTTGAGGAATATGGACTCACCTCCCCCTAAGTTCATTTTTAATGTATGTTCATGTAGATAGATGGCGCTGAATAGTAAGAAATATTCTAACAGTTGCCACCCTCTGTGATTATGGCACGCAGCTAGTCAGAAGCACCACGAAACGGAGTATTAACGCTGTCAGGAATTTATACAGAATGCCTGGTTTGATTTCTGTCCTATCTGAATACCAGCGCTGTCACATTTTTATGTAGGTCTAGGTCTAGCTGTGCCCGGGATGCGTTGCAATGCACCTTTTCCTACCTGCTACCTACCTGGTACCTACCTGCTACCTATATACAATTTATCTACTACTACTTGTTATATTTCAGTTTTTTTTTTATTAGTCATTTTTTTTTACGATTTATTCTGCTTTTCTAAGCGGAGACAAATCCAACACATCAATAACCATGAAAATTGGCCCAGCAGATCCCGAGTTAGGTGTATGTAGGTGAGTGAGCGTGTGTGGCACTCAAGTCAATCTAGTGTGGCACTCAAGTCGACGTGGTTGCTGTGGAGCTCAATGGCCGCGCCTCGCCATTTTATTTTAAGAATTCTGTTCGCCGATTCCTCACGATTTCTGAGGTGGAATACGCAAGTTTTTTTTTAGACGTATTAGGCCTCAAAGCGTTGTTCTCATAGTATTAAGGGCATTACATTGCCCAATGACCTTGAGCATGATGTGTTTAAAGAAGTTTGTAGATGAATCCTTTTGTGCGTTTTCAATATAAAAAATATATGTTAAAGTAAAGGTCATCACAAATATATTGTATTGTTTAAAATTTTAATAAACTAACTCAAATTTTATCGAAAAATCGTAACAAATAGGTCCTTTTTCAACCTAAATTGAAAATTTTCTCTATAACTCGGCATGAATTTTATACCAAAAAATACGTAATGACGTATTTAACAATGTGTATTGATTTTTTTCTCATATTTCTTTTAATATTTTAAAATATATTATATAAATCGGAAATTTCGCGAAAAGCACTATGTCACTGCCGCACTCGTCCCTCTCTCTCTCGCCGTTTCGTCGTAAGTTAGTACGGGGCAGCATGCTCAAGGTCATTGGGCAATGTAATGCCCAGGAGGCCTACTATGAACTATTATTGCGATTCAATTGACGACCTAAAATAAACTGCTTTGCTATTTCATACCACGACGTCATTAAAGCTATCCAGTTTAGGTTGAAGCCAAATCAAGTCGGCAATTGAATCGGAAACTGATTTCGTTCGTTCATTTTTCGTACCATGAGGTGACATTTCAACCTAAACTGGATAGCTTATCTGTCAAAGTAAGCGATCCAAAAAAAGTTGCTACTTTCTTGGCGTAAAGTGAATTGTTTTGTTATTAACTATAAAAAAATAGTGAAAATATACGTAATTCAAAGTATTTCAGTTGAATATTTAGTGTTCCTTATGTGTTAATGTAAAAAAGTGATTTCTAGACCTATTTTTACTAAAAACTTTGAAGATGTCTGACGAATTAGTCCTTTTTGAATTCATGGAAAATGATAATGAAATAAACACAACACGGCGACAAAAAAGACGTTTAACACGGGAACAATCGGACCCCTTTTATTTGGAAGATGCAGAATTTGTGAAGCGATATCGGTTGTCTAAACAATTGGTATTAGAACTGTGTGATGAGCTGAGGCCATTGTTGAAAAATCCATCAAAATCAACTGATTTATCAGTAGAGACAAAGGTAGAAGTCAAGTTATTATTCACAAAACAAAAACATTTTGAGGCACATTAAATTAAGTTATCTGGATGCATGCACTTACCTACCCATGTTTACAATGTAAACATGACTGAATGTAAAAAATTAACACATAAATTATTAAGTAAGTACCTAGTTACAGTTACACTAATTAGTATCTTTTTAGGTTTTAACTACACTGTCGTTCTATGCGACTGGGTCATATCAGAGACCCATCGGAGACATCAGTGCTCACTCTATAGCTCAGCAAACAGTTTCCTCTGTAATAGCTAAAGTAACTGCATGCATTGATTCTCCTGAGATGAGAAGGAAATACATATCATCTCCCAAAAATGTTGAAGAAAGAAATAAAATAAGAGCAAGGTTAATTTATTTTGTTATCTTTATTCCTTCCTATAAATAAACCAAGTAAGTCTGTTGTGTTACCACTTATGTAATAGTAATTTATATACAGGATCTTTTATTTTAGGTTTTATCAAAAATTCAACATCCCCGGGGTACTGGGATGCATAGACTGCACACAAATAGCAATAGTTAGACCAGTTGAAAATGAAGAAAGATATTTTTGTAGAAAGCACTATCATTCATTAAACGTTCAGTTGGTAAGTTTTTTTCAGTTACTGCTTTGATATTATACAATATCTGAATGTTAAACTGAACACTTTCAAAGTAGTAAAAATGTTCAGAATAACATGCAAGTATTTGTAGTAAATAATTACAACTGTATGATGTAATTAACCAAGTTACAAATTACAGATATGTGATGCAGACATGCAAATCACTAGTGTAGATGCTAGCTACAGTGGGGCAACACACGATTCATTCATTTGGAATGTGCACCCATTAAAATCACATTTAGAAAATCTAAATGAATCTACATGGTTACTAGGTAAGTTAAAAAGATATTTTTTTAATAAATTAAACAAATTAGGTATAAACTTAATCAATTTAATCTTAAATTCTACAACTACTGATGAAATAATTTTAGTAATTTAATAATAATACAGCACATAAAAATATAATAATGTAATACAACAAAAAAATAGTATACTAATGTAAAGAATGTACTTAATACTTAAAAATAAATTATTCTTAATCTAATTTTCTTTGGTATCATAATACTTTGTAATTGTTCATATTATATTTAACATTAATAATCACTAAAATATAAAACCTTTGGCATTGTTTTAGTCTTATAATACATAATTATTTGGCTAACAAATTCTAAAGTTATAAAAATATATTTTAACATGAATTGATTTTTTTGCAGGTGACTCGGGATATCCATTGAGAAGTTACATGATGACACCCATTATCAATACAAATCCTGATACACCAGAGAGCTATTACACAAATATGCATGTCCAGACTAGGAATATAATTGAGAGAACAATTGGGCTTCTTAAAGCACGTTTTCGTTGCCTTCTGGTACACAGAGTGTTACACTACAGACCAAAAGTTGCCGCCTCTATTATAAATGCTTGTGTGATTTTGCATAACATTTGTAATAGAGCTAACATTCCTGTGCCAGAATTAAGTAACGAAGACACACTTCAAGAAGCCCAGATGCAGGTGAATATGACTGATACTCATAATGATAGTGTCCGCAGCAACAACCAAGCTCTTCAACGTGGTGTGACCGTCAGAAACAACCTCACTCGGCGTCTGTGGGATGCCCGACTGACCTAGAATGATAATTTGACAATTGAGTATTAGTGTCGCGACACATCTGCGGGACGTAAGGCGCCGAACGTGCTGAATACGCTCACAGTGTTAAGAGGACTATTTTTAATGACTTACAAACTGTAATAAAAATATAAACTTACCTCAACCGCAATATTTCTTTTATTTCCTTCATTTCTTGTAACAACTTTTTCAAGGTGTCACTATTTTGTTCTTCTATGTTGGCTCTCCTCTCGGATATGCGAATAAGAGCCCGGCGAGCCGCGTCCTGTGTCATTGGTGGCTCTCGTCGTGTGTATCGTCGGCGGCGTGGTGAGCGCCGAGGAGTGCTCTGCTGGTCTGGTGCACCAGTGGTAGTGTGCTCGAGAGTGGGTGGCGTAGTAGGTGGAGGGGGTGTCACTCTGGTTGATGGCCCTGGTTCTACGATTTCTGGACTCATCCCTTCATAAAGTGGGACTGGACAGAGAGTCAGTATACTCTCAGAACCCCCTTCGCCTTCCAGAACTATAGGCACACTATCTGTACCAATAATTAATGGCGTGTCCAAACCACTCTCTGTTTCTTGTATAACCTGCAAATCATATTTAATTTTCATCGTTTATTTACATCATTAAAATGAAATGTAACTGTGCAAATATTTTTTATACAATATGAAACAATGAGCAAGTCTAAAAAATAATACTCATTCAAATGGCTCCACCCTCATACCAGGCAGGCCGCTACCAAAGTCATCTCCTAAAATCTGCAGAAATTTTTTTTCAATGTCCGTCATCTTTTTTGTATGCGACGGACCTCCTCCAGTCTGCTGGTGAGATGCTCTTGTAGCTGCAGCCAATTTCTTTACTTTGGATTTGTAATCATTCCAGTACTAAAAATATACATTTTCTTGTTATGTTGCACAGAAATATTTTTTAACAAAAATAAATTATTATTATTTAATATATTCTTTTTACGTACTTTGCACCATCCTTTCCCATCTTTAATTGCACCATCACCATGGGAATTCAAATTCTGGGCTATATTCTCCTACATATTTTTTGCAAATTCCCTAGCTTGAGATGTTTTATTATAACCCGTTGCTAAGGCTTTATTCTGGTTTAAAAATTCCCAAAGCTGCTCAAGTTGACCGTATGTCACTCTTCGACGCGATACATCACTGTAAAAAAAGCACTTAAAATACTTTGGTACTGATAAGTACGCGTTTGAGTTGGAGAAGTTTGTAAGTTTAAGAAAATATAAAATTATTACACACACTCCACAAGAATACTTACGCCATTATTTGTATTACCAATTATTTTACCAAAATGAAAAGTTTTAAAACACTGAAATACTATTAATAACACGAAATAAAATAGTTTGAGATATTCTAACTTTCAAAACATCGCGCAACAACAACAACCGCCTCCTGTCAAATCAAACACGAGTGGAGGTGCGTTCTAAATTCGTTTAATCAATTTATTTTTACAACACTTAGCACACCTTTAATTTTTAATTTAAATAATTATTTATATTACTATTATTTAATGAGCACTAAAAGGGCTTAGTGGTTTATAATTTAACTCTAAAAAGCGCAACTTCAAAATGTATTTGTTGTAATTTTTACACAAAAAAACCGCTAAAATCATATCAACTAGGTTTCGAAACGCAACACATTTGGTTCGCGTAAAAGAGACAGACTTATGCAACGACCACAGCGTCATCCTTTTCTCACACCGCGGACCACAGATAAATTTCGTTCGTTCATTCCTCCATGAGCGATTCAAACGCTAGTTAGTTTTATGCAGTTCATGGTACGAATCTTAGCGATTCAGTTTAGGTACCTAGACTGGATTGCATCGGAATTGAATGGCTAACTAAAAGTTGATGGTAGGCCTACTTAACTACTAAGAGTATTCAGAGCTATTTCAAGGTTTGTTTAAGCATCCTCAAAGTTTGTAGTCTTTGTAGCTTGAGCCAGGTCGTCTTCATAAAGAAATCGTTCGGTGTTGGTTGTTTTGGGCTGATCGTTGGTGTATAACATTCTAACAAAACAGAAAGAAGATATCTGATGAGATGACGAGTATTGAGAATTAAGGAAGAACAAGACGTGCTGAGCCGACCCCTAATAAATTGGCTTATATGGGCAGGATAAATGGTGAAAGGGTGCGAAACGAGAGAGGTAGGTGTAGTAAATAACCAAAATTTGCATGTCATTATATTTTTTTATTTATTCAAAAGGAACAACAAACAGCTGCAATATAAAACATAGAGATAACAAATATACAAAACTTATTGACAATATTGCAGCTCACACCGCTGTTCACAAATAACCTACAGGATAAGTAATAGAGAAAATAATCGCTAGGGTTACAATTAATACAAAATACAAAAAAAAAACAAATAAAAAGATGTAAAACAAAAAATAAGAGAAAAACTGTAAAGAGGTGTATAAATAATATTATGATTGAATATGTTAAGCTACTATTATATTACCTATTTAAGAACTTTTTTAACCATATTTATCTGCAAATAAATCTTTGACTTTGACTTTGAACTAATTTTTATTATGTTCATTCAATAATATTTTTTTTTTGTTTTATTATTCTCATTGCCTTTACCCCATTTCCCAACATACTTACATGTATATTTCGTTAATTAGATACCTACACTGTTGAAGAACAAACCGTTGAAGAATACGTACGGACATAATGCAATATTGCTGACCCCCCTTAATCAAGTAGCGTGATACTTTAAGTATATCCTATTATAATTCGAAGATGGCAAAAATTTGAACAGAATCTATGCAGTCGTTTTTGCGCCATTTCGGAACATCGATTTGGTTTTTTAGTATTTTATATAGCAGCGAAAAAATCGTGCGAGTTTTATTTTCCGTAATAAAATCATTTTTTTTTCTGGCTTGCTCTTTCCTTTTTGTGTAAGAAATGAACAGATTAACTGACTGATCAATAAAATGCAGTACTATCAACCCAAGAAAAAAAATTAAAAGTTAATTTCAACTACTGCTTGTCGCACAAAAAAAAAAATTAAACTCCTACAATTTTCTACGACAGTTCAAACGTCCATGACTGTCGTGGCCATTCAAGTCATAGTATTTGATGTCACTTCCCTCTATCTGCCTTGTTTAGATCTATTTTTTTGCCCTTTATTAGAATAGTTTTACTATATTGTAGGTGCTTTAATAAAGCAAAAATTGCAATAACAATATTATAGTAAAATCTTAGTGAAACTTTATGTACTTTTCAACTAAAAGTGTTTCTTTGACACATAGCATTTGACGTCACTACCGGAATCGATGCGTTTTGTGTTTGCGTTCCGTTTCAACAAAAACACGCTACATAAAATATTAAATTGTAAAATAAGTGTTGTATTATAGATTTAAACAAATGTACCACAATGTTTTTATGGGCCAATACAACGCATTTTTAAAAAATAAAAAATATTTTGTATTTCTTGCATATACCCTATTATTTTTTGGCTATCCGCTAGATGGCGCGCAAATACGTCTCATAATTTTAGTCATTCAAATATTTTTATACCTAAATCTTTGTATGCGCTTGTTATTCTCCTAAAGTCCTAGCTGGAGTGACTCAAGTGACTGTGCAGTGCGAGTGACGAATGATCGACCAGTCATGTTCTTGTGTCGTACGTTGTTAACATATTGTGATGAGAACCATAATAAAGTTGTGTTGGGAATACTTTTACTACACAAATGTAAGTGGCTAATGACAACTAATAGTTTATTTAAAACTACGAACATTATGTTTGGCTGTATAGCATCTGCCTAGCCTATTCCCAATTATGTTGGGTTCGGCCTGCAATAACCTTAGGCAGTTAAATACCAGTAATTTACACGGAGCGACTGCCTATCTGACAACTGCGTATCTCTATGACTCAGTCGGTACTGGATAATAAGATACCCCTTGGTAAGAACGGCTGTCAGACTTTCGGGCCACTGAGTACCTGATCTACAAATGACAGCCGAGTCCAACGGCTTAACGTGCGTTCAGAGGCACGGAGGAAACTCAGTATGTAATGGGTGGTCACCCATCCAGTGACCGACCTAGGCAAGCCCGGCTTAATCTTGATGATCGAACCGTGAAGCTATTATTATTGATAATAATATTTGATATCCATTTCAAGTGACGCATCGAATCGGCAATCACAATTTATTTTTAAATCGATGAAGCTTATTCTCAAATGTTATCCTGTTTTGTGTATGTCCTTAATGAATATGTCTAGCAGCAGTAGATATCCCTCTCACGTCCCGCCACCTCCTCTGCTAGCATGACTGCTTCGCATAAGGAGGTGACGATGTCCCATTCCCTCTCGCTCCGGGTTATGGATTGAACCAGAGCAGGACGCGAGAGGTGGCCGCCGCCGATTGCCGCTACGAGGACACGGCGGTGCTCCGCCCAAGCGAAGCAGACCTCCACAGTGTGCTCCACCGTGTCCTCCGGTCGATCCTCGCACATTTTGACACCCGGGCGTTTACCCCCGCCCGATTCCTCCCGAAACAACCATGTCCGGTTAGGTCCCGCGTCAGGCGGAAGGTGAGGACGCCGTGGGCCCGTGGCGCCTCTCTAGCCACTCCTCAAAGAGGGGACTCATCGCCACTATTGTTGCGCCCCCTACTGCAGTGCTTCCAAAATGTTTGAGAATGCTTACATTGATAATTTCTTTTTCATCATCAGGACAAGAACTGCATCGATTGAGAGAGTCTGTGGTAGCACCAAAGCTGTCCAAAGAACGTGAGCGTACAAAATAAACAGTCCTATACTGAGGACTGGGCAAGTGTACACCTGCACAGGAATAGAAAATAGATTTAGGTAATTTATTTATTTAACACTTCAAGCACATAGTACAGAGGCGGACTTAATGCCATAGGCATTATCTACCAGTCAACCTTTGGGTGATGCAGAGACAAACATTGGTAGGTGTACCTTTGAATAAACTACAAGGATATATAAAATATATCAAAATACTATACATATATATAAAAAAATACATACATGTGTAAATAGACATTTACACAAATAAACGTAAGGTAATGTTGTGCAACTTGTTTTGTTTTCTAACAAATTACTAACACCTATAAATTGTTTCTATTTTTTTTTGTGTGCTACTAGGTAACAACTACCAACGCTTTCTTTGTAAAAAATGTATGGAGGTAAACAAATGGAGAGAGCAGAGGATGTGTAGCGAAAGAAGTGCACAGGAAAATTTTAGCATTCTGCCTCGGATATATTGAGTTTCTGTAAGGTGGAAGCGCAAGGTTAGCCCGCGAAATTTAAAATTTCTTACGTTTATTGCAATTTGCAGGTCAGTGTCAGGTTGTATGTTGATGAAAATATGAATCGCGCCAGTAACACGTGTGGAGTTACAGAATTATTGTTCCGTAATCATACATTTTTTATCTATGCGCGCACTGTGCTTGCGAACGAATGAGTCGTGTCGAATCCAAGATGGCAGCAATTGCAGTTGCCTAAGTGCGCGCTCCCGGTTGAAATCCTTGGATGAGGGTTAATCGTCGCTAAGCAGCTTCTATCTGGACTAACTGTGATACCTGAAGGCTCATATAGTGCATTAAAGACTTTGGTGCACCAACTTGTGAGTGGATAGTCGGACCGGCCGGTCGTCGTGCAACGCCAGCCACGTGCCACATCAGCACAAGATTCCCTCGAAGAGTCACAGGAGGCTAGCAGGTGAGTGACGCACTTTATGCTTGGAAGGTCTAACGGTCTCCCCGCGAGCAAGCACAGTTAATCATATTCAACATAAAAATACGTATCCAAAACTGAGCTTGCCCTCCAATGTACCACCATCGGCTTGGTACATTTTTTGGTGCCGAAACCAGGGAACTAACGGATATAATTCGAAAATATTCATTCGTTTACCAGTTATCAGTAAAGTTCTCGTAAATCTTAGGTAATTTTCAACATTAAACACAAAGAAATTAAAATCATTTTTTTTCCCACTTACCCTCAACTATTTCCCACTTTTGGGCAATACATATTCGTTTTAGGTCGATTGCTACACATTTCACGAGTTTATTTCGTTAATCGTTAAAAAACAAAAAAGTGTATTTTCAAACGTGCATCGATCTTTTAAATTTTTTATCATCATTATATTCTTTGTATGTCCGATGCATTCTTGTTCATTTGCTATAAACTCGTGTGGCTACACGTATTTCGTTGTTATATTCTATCGAGATTGTCATACGAGTTGATTTATCATCGAATCGAAACGTAAGTAACCACAATTAACCATACATACAATTGAAATTGGTATTCTTCATCGCCGCCATATTAGTTCGAGTAGTTCTTTGTTCTACGAATTTAAATTGAATTGAACCATAGACAAATTGAATTTTGTTTAACGTTTAGTTTCTTTTCTTTCTATTCAACGACAATATTAATTTGTTAGCTTAACGTTGTAGTGATTGAATGAAGAACTGCGATTGAACAGTTGACGTACGGTGTTCCTGTTTGAATTGGGCGTTCTATTCGGTTGAAACGGTTGTTTACATTTTTCATTGTTAATTAGTGAACTTGACGGTGCCATTACTTGTTCATCATAAAATCTTAGTGTTAATTTTGATTGTTTTAACGTTATTAGGGCTAACTAATAAACAAAATGCCTTATTATTCTAAAAAATCATTACGCAGATTGAGTAAAGGTAAATCGGTTGAAGTCGATTATCCAACTGAACGCGACTTACCGGTATTGCGTAGAAAACGCACTTTAGCGTTCAATAGGTTATCTAAGACGCTTGAAGTCGCTCGTTTAGCGCAAAATAATGAATGTGATTTAAGTAAATTTTTGGCACATTACTCAGACTTAACTAAAATAGTAAATAACTTTGAAGAAGCCCATGATGACATACTAAGCTTATGCGAACTTACAGATGAACAACAAGCGGAACAAGATAGTACCAGATCCGACTTCGACGAACGATATTATGAGATTTTAGCGATACAACGACGCTTAACGAAGGTCGATGAGCCTAACGAATGTAACGATGAGCCAAATAAATCTCATAATGAGTCGTCGAGTGTACTCAAAGTAAAATTACCTAAAATTAACTTACCGCAATTCAGTGGTAACATAAAGTTATGGCCCGAATTCTTCGATATCTTCACCTCGCTGATTCACGAAAATGGTTCACTTTCGGATACGGAGCGCATGCACTACCTCGTCTCTAGTCTCACTGGTGATGCGTTAGCGCTTATACGAACCTTTCCTGTGACGGGCTTATACTACCACGAAGCATACTCTGCATTGGTTGCGCGGTATAAAGACAAGCGGGAACTTGCCTTTACTTGCTGGAAGGAGATCTTGAACGTTAACCTGAAAGCCAACTCACCCATTGATTTACGACGTATCCTTGATTCTTTCAACGAAAATCTATCGATTCTCAAACGGCAAGGGCTACCGACGGATCAGTGGGATTTTGTAATCTGTTACCTTTTACTATCGAAAATGGATTCAAAATTGCGTTGTGCTTTTGAACGAGTTAATGCTTCTCATGAGTTTCCAAACTACAAGGATCTAAACGATTTTCTGTACACCAGATGCGAAGCTTCGGTTCGCGACACACACTTCTCCGCAAGTGGTAGCGATAACCGTGCTAACGAAAAACCACATAAGCCGACTGGTTTACGAAATTCTAACGCCGCGGTCGTAAGTAAAAAACATACTTCGACATTTCTATCGAAGACAGTAGTTGACAAACCTCTTGTAGATGCGCCCTCATCATCGAATTTAACCACATCGAACGCAACTGCACCATCGTCGTCAACATCGTCGCGTCCTTCACGAACTGCTCTTGTGCCACCAACTGAACCTCGAAAGTACAAGTGTCCGTTCTGTGGGGAAGACCATTCCATTAATCAGTGCAAATCGTTTACTGACAAATCTGTTCAGGAACGACTTGACTTGGTGAAGACCAATCATTGGTGCTTCAACTGTTTGAAGCAATCACATGGCCTCAAAAACTGTAAATCAATGTTTACGTGTCAAGTGTGTCGTCAACGACATCACACCTTGCTACATCAAGATCTAGATGTTTCGAAAACCGATGATACCGTAAAGGCCACTACCTCGCAGGTCAGTGTACTTACCAATATCGGTGATCGTTCCATGGTTCTGCTTTCCACAGCTAATATCGAAGTTCGTGATGCATCTGGTCGTTATCAGACTTTTCGTGCGCTGATTGATTCCGGAAGTCAGGCCCACTTCATAACTGAACGTGCTGCTGAGCGTTTAGGTCTCCAACGGACGCAGTCAACGCGTAGGATTCACGGCCTAGGTCATGCTTCAACATCCGCTAGTGGTACAATCTGCTTAAGCGTAGGTGTCCACGACAACGATTTGTTTAGTATTGAAGCGTTAACATTACCTAAGATCTGCGGCAATATGCCAGTCGTTAAGCTGAACAAATCTGCGTGGCATCATATTCGAAATCTTAACCTAGCGGATCCTGATTGTCACTTACCTGGTCGAATCGATGTCCTTCTCGGTGCTGAGGTCTTCCCTTCACTCCTGTTACCAGGTAGTGTTAGTGGAGGGTTGCAGCAACCATCTGCAATCAACACTGTGTTCGGCTGGATCCTACTAGGAAACGTCAGTTGCAGTGATAATCACGAACTGCCAAAGTCGTTCTTCGTTTCAAACGATAATCTTCTCAATGACCAGGTTAAGAAGTTCTGGGAAATGGACAGCATTCCTCAGTCTTCAAAGTTAACACCGGACGAAGAACTCTGTGAACAGAAATTCGTTACCGAACATTCCCGCGATGCTTCAGGGAGGTATACCGTTACCTTGCCTTTCAAAGATAAAGACAAGAATCTAACTTTTCCTGGATCGCGAGAATCTGCTTTACGTCGTTTTAAATCACTAGAACGTAAGTTAGCGGCAAATGAGGCTTTATGCGAACAATACTGCGACTTCATGTCTGACTATTTACAAAGTGGTCACATGAGTCTCGTTCCTTCAAAGGAAATCAACCAGGGTTGTTATTACATACCTCATCACTGCGTTTTGCGACCTGACAGCGCAACGACAAAGCTAAGAGTAGTCTTCGACGCTTCTGCGAAAGACGCTCGTGGTGTGTCGTTGAATGAAACTTTATTAGTAGGTCCTAAGCTACAGGGTAACATTGCCGAGATCCTTCTTCGCTTCCGAACACATTTTGTCGTATTTACAGCCGATATTCGGCAAATGTTTAGGAATATTACTATGTCAATTGACGATCGAGATTTCCAAAGAATTTTTTGGCGATTCAAATCAACGGACCCGATTCAAGAGTATCGATTAAATACCATAACTTACGGGGTATCATCGTCTCCTTTTCTTGCTTGCCGCACTCTTAAACAACTTTCAGTAGATGAAACTGACTTACCCCTCGCTCGCGAAGTGATGACTTCTAATACATTCGTTGACGATATCGTGAGTGGCAGTTCTGATATCCAGACAGCCATCCAAGTCAAAACTCAAGTCATTCAACTCTTAAAGAGAGGTCAGTTTGAGCTGCGTAAGTGGGCTAGCAATAAACCAGAGGTGCTGGCTGATATACCTCCGGAACACTGTCTCACTGACTTTGTGTCTATGGACATCGAAAAGTCAAGCACCCTGAAGATCTTGGGCCTGAAGTGGTGTCCCAGGAGAGACAAATTCTTGTTTGAGGTCCAACCTATCGATCGCCAATGCACAAAACGTACGATTCTAAGTGAACTCACCCGCATTTATGACCCCTTGGGTTTCCTAACTCCAATAACTTTCTTAGCTAAGTGCTTAGTTCAGAGATTGTGGATGTTAGGTATTAATTGGGATGATTTGCCGCCGTGTGAAATCGTCGAACAATGGCGTTGTTATACTAAGCAGTTACCTGCCATAAAGTCCTTGGAGATCCCTCGATGCATTTCTGTAAAAGATATGAAATCGTTTGAACTCCATGGCTTTGCTGATAGTTCCGAGTCAGGTTATGGAGCTGTAATCTACTTACGTGTCACTTGCGTCGATGGTAGTGTATCTGTATTCTTTCTGTCTTCTAAATCTCGCGTAGCACCTGTAAAAAGGATATCATTACCTCGTCTCGAATTGTGCGCGGCAGTCCTCCTGGCAGATCTTCTGAAGTTCGTCAGAGAAACCTATTCATCATTTTTCCCCATATCTGACACTTGTGCGTGGTCAGATTCGATGGTGGCATTATCGTGGATTCGATCTTACTCGTCACGTTGGAAGACTTTTGTCGCCAACCGAGTGAGTCATATCCAGGATACTATTCCGGAAGCTCGTTGGAACCATGTATCCAGTTCGGATAATCCAGCTGACATTGCCTCTCGAGGTCTTTATCCTGCTGAGCTGGTCAACAATTCGTTATGGTGGGCGGGGCCTTGTTGGCTCTCTCAACCTTCTAACACTTGGCCAATTAACAGTGACAATGTTAACGAAGCTGATGTATTATCTGAAGAGCGCGCGGTCTCGCTGTTTATTCATAACGACACCAACGTCATTGATTCTCTACTCGAAAGTTTCTCATCAATTCGTAAAGCACAACGAGTACTCGCGTATTGCATCCGTTTCGTAGAATGCGCTCGTAAAAGGTCTTCACGAAGTTGTGACCATCATTTAAATCGAACAGAGCTTCATAACTCTTTATTGATTTTCGTACGCAGAGTACAATCATTGCATTTCGATGAGGAAATAACTCGTTTGAAAGACTCAAAACCTCTTTCAAAACCTATGCAAAAACTTAACCCTTTCTTAGATAAATCAGGAATTCTTAGGGTGGGCGGTCGCCTATCTCGTTCTGGGCTCGAGTATGAGCATAAGCATCCTGCGCTGCTACCTAAGGATTCCAAACTAACGTTCATGATCATCGAAGCACTTCATCGTGAGAACTGTCATTCCGGCATAAATACAATGCAGTATCTTTTGACACAGCAATTTTGGATATTATCACCAAAACACGCAATCCGGCATTGTTTGTCAAAGTGCTTACAATGTTTCCGTACACGCCCTACACCGCTTGAGCCTTTCATGAGTGATCTACCAGCGACTCGCATCAACCAAGTCAAGCCATTTTCCATCGTCGGTGTTGACTATGGCGGACCTTTTCGCATTAAGTTAGGACGACATCGAGGAGCTAAAATAAGTAAAGCTTACCTTTGCTTGTTTGTGTGCTTCACAACGAAAGCAGTCCATTTGGAAGTCGCTTCGGACTTGACCTCGGACGCTTTCATAGCAGCGCTTCGCCGGTTTGTTGGCAGACGGGGTCGTATAAGCGTTATTCATTCAGATTGTGGAACTAACTTTGTAGGCGCTTGCAACCAACTAAATGAGTACATGAAGGACGCATCCAATATCGAAAAAATAACATTTAAATTCAATGCTCCGGCTAGTAGTCATTTTGGTGGTGTATGGGAAATACAGATTAAGGCAGTTAAATCCCATCTTTATCGTATTATCGGTGATCAGACATTAACGTTCGAAGAGATGACAACTTTGTTTGTACAAATCGAATCTATGCTGAACTCGCGCCCTCTTTATTCGCTGAGCTCAGATCCCAACGACTTGAACGTATTGACTCCGGGTCATTTCCTAACTTTAGAGCCGCTTACTTCAGTCCCTGATGAGGATTTATCAGGCATTAATCTTACTCGGTTAGGAAGATGGCAACTGATCCAGCGATTCCAACAAGATTTTTGGAAACGCTGGAATGTCGAATATCTGCAATCGTTGACTCAGCGAGCAAAGTGGACTAAGCATTGCAAACCGTTAGCTGTAGATTCAATCGTGGTCATCAAAAACGAAAACACTATACCGCTGCATTGGCTTCTAGCTCGGGTCACGGAATTACATCCGGGTCCTGACGGCGTGGTACGTGTGGCCACCGTGCGTTTGGCAAATGGATCATTTCTTACGAGACCTCTTGTGAAGTTGTGCCCTCTGCCAACTCAGACTGACTAGACAGACCGTTTACCTAGCTTCAATTCATTAGATTCTAGTTTAGTTTAGTTTAGGTTAGTGTTAACTTCAATTAGCGTTAATGTCAATCGATCACATCAGCTCTTCATTCGTTTTTATCCGTTGTTCTCGGGTTCCGCTCTTTCAACGTACTGAAAATACTATGCATTTTGGTGGGCGGAATGTTCCGTAATCATACATTTTTTATCTATGCGCGCACTGTGCTTGCGAACGAATGAGTCGTGTCGAATCCAAGATGGCAGCAATTGCAGTTGCCTAAGTGCGCGCTCCCGGTTGAAATCCTTGGATGAGGGTTAATCGTCGCTAAGCAGCTTCTATCTGGACTAACTGTGATACCTGAAGGCTCATATAGTGCATTAAAGACTTTGGTGCACCAACTTGTGAGTGGATAGTCGGACCGGCCGGTCGTCGTGCAACGCCAGCCACGTGCCACATCAGCACAAGATTCCCTCGAAGAGTCACAGGAGGCTAGCAGGTGAGTGACGCACTTTATGCTTGGAAGGTCTAACGGTCTCCCCGCGAGCAAGCACAGTTAATCATATTCAACATAAAAATACGTATCCAAAACTGAGCTTGCCCTCCAATGTACCACCATCGGCTTGGTACAATTATAATCATTCAAATCATCAATTCAGCCCACCAAGTTCATAGAACCCATTCAACATTCAATAGCTAATTCACGAAAAAGTCACTCAATGGGGTTAAATGAGCTTGGAGGGTTGTGTTGATGATTTGAATGATTATAATTCTGTAACTCCATACGTGTTAATGGCGCGATTCATATTTTCATCAACTTACAACCTGACACTGACCTTCAAACTGCAATAAACGTAAGAAAATTTAAATTTCGCGGGCTACCCTTGCGCATCCACCTTAAATGCCAGGGCGCGGTGCAAGCGCAGCCCCTTGCGCCTTGTTCTCGGCTCCCATGATCATGATGCTCAAGTCAATCAGCCAGTCCGAACCTGATGGTTATTGGTCTTCATTCAAAATTACTTCAAATCATCGTTATACTCCTAACAAAGGATCATTCATAGTTTCGTACTTCACCGTGAAGACCTATATAAAAAATATACATAATTATATTTAAGTTTAGGTGATAAGTACTACGCACAAGGAATTGGGTTTAATATCACATCCCAAAACAACGATCGAGTGCCTATAGTGTCGTGTCCGGCAGTCACTAACTAGGTAATGCAGAACCTGCTTTATAGAACCGGGATTTTTGGGACCTTTTGGCCAAAGAACCGGGATATCCGGTACTTTCGATACTTTCGGTGAGCCTTTCTAAGACAGTGGAGTTGAAAGTGCTGAAACAGAGAAAATAAGAGAGAAAGACTGAAATTATTATGTTTCAAAATGGCGCAACAACTACTTCATAGATTCTGTTCAAATTTTGCTTAAATATTTCATACAGGCGGCTTCGAATTTTAGGCCTTATCTTATCACGCGGCTTACTTAAGAGGGCCCTTCCCGGTCCGTCTATCGTCAGCGTGAGCATGGTCGAAAAGCTTGTTGTTTCATCCAGAGCCTCAGGGATTTTCTTTCAATTCCCCGGTCTTACCCCGCCCCGACCCCGCACAACTTGTCTCCCGCAAACATCATACCGCCTAACGCGATGGCATTAAACGAAAAATAGTGTTCGAAAATTTCTTAAACTTGTTCCAGGAAATACGCGTTTTTGAATAAGTCCTACAAGTGTGTGAAATAAATATTTGTCATTAAGAATCTCCATTACATGTGCAAGGTTTCTATCGAGATATTTTCTTTACTTTTACAGTTTATGAGTAGATTATGAACGGCCAAAGTTCAGTTAAAATTTGTGCAAAACAGCAATTTTTGGAGGCTTATACTGAATTTGTTTCTACAATTTTTTATTTTTTGCTACCATAGAAACCTAGATAACACAAAAGCACAAAATACCAATTAGTTCAAAAAAATCAAAGATAGATGTGTAACGACTGCATAATCACGTACGAGCGTTTGTATCAAAAGTATGACGGGTTGGCCGCTCTTAAGGTGGTCAAACTCTGTTAATTTTTAACTTTATTTCTTCGACGCATCTTTTTGCTGTTAGGTTCACTAAGGTACACTCATAAGACACTAACAGAGCACCGTATTGTTTAGTTTGGCTATCGAGAAACTGAAGAAGACAAGACAGTGCCGCTTCCGTCGAAGACTTCAAGTTGTTGTAGTATCGGCCGGCATTGTCGCTTGAGGCTGCTGTCACCCTCGGAAGTGTTCCTGCTGCAGTGACTTAATTACACCCCTTTTTTTTGTAGGACTGGAATCCATTACGGAAAGCTGTGATTGCTGATGGTTACAAACTGCGGGTCTTCAAGTCGTGAGGGAATAGATTACTTCTAACAAGCGAGCTCCATCATCGACCACAACATTGCTGACGGTCGGCTAAAGACCGCACATCTATAAACTAATATAACGAAGAGGTAGTTAGTATGTTTGGATGTAGGACTACTGATACAATTCCCAAAATTCTTTCTCTTCACTACCCAAGTAACACATCAAAGCAGTATAACGGCCGACTTACAGCATTTCTGTATCGTTTTCGCATTTTGAGTTAGTTCTATAGTAGCATTACAAACGTTTATACGGCTACGGTAATGCTTATTTGGGCACAAATTATACGGCTTTAAATCCTAAATATATTCACAATAGTTGTTTAGTTGCATTACAGGCGCATTATATTAGCATTATTGTGGTCAAAGAACGTACCAATGGCATTACAGAAGCATTATACTAGCAATATTATTGATAATGAAGATGTTGTTTGCATTACAAAAGCATTAGACTAGCATTTGAATGTAGTAAAAGAATGATTGGAGCTTTTTAAGTGTTCACAGTTAGAACTTAAATAAACCCTACATCATTGCAAAAACATCTCTAATACCACGGCACAAATGTCATAATACAATTAACGTGGAATATAATATGGACGAAGACTCAAAACTGAGTGAGTGCCACCATATTTGTTTGCATCAAAACAAATTTACTGGGTAAGTTTTTGACTCTTTTGTTACTTCATGCCTTCAAATATTATTCGCAATGTAGTTTACTGTAAATGTCTATATAAGTTTCATTGAAAATTTTCACGCGCCTTCGATATTTTGTGATTTTGATAGAAAATGTCATATTAAAATATGTGTGAAATCATCAAAACAATTGTGTATTCCTAGTATAGAACGAATTTTGCTTAATTAAAATAATAGTATTGGTTGGGCAGTATTAAATCAAGTTATATCATTATGTTAAAGATCTTTTGCTTTCATAAATAGGTCCGAATGATAATTTTTTTGGTTATAAAATATTTACAAAATGGTGTCGGGGTATAGCAGGCCGGTGAGCCTTTAACAAGGCTAATTAATGCTGCCAGCTGTATAAATACTCACACGTGAACCATTATTAAGCCAGAGGCAAGAGAGAAGGCTTTTGATGAACCACTGTAGTGGCATTGTCTATAAAGTAGGTCTATATGGGTTCACCGGTATACCAGTAGTTTTGATGTAGACTGAAGTAGTGCCATTACGTGAACGCAATTTTGGGGATCCTTGAGCAAAACAATAAAACCCATTTCAATTTGATTCGTTTGCCAAGTTGATAAAAAGGCGTCATTAAGATATTTTTCCGTAACTATTTTATAGAAAGGACCGTTATTTATTTCATACCCGGTGTAGTGTAGTACGTAGTCAGGTACAGTAGCCATCAAATATACCTGTACACTTTAAAATGGCCAAACTTTTCAGAAAACGCAATAATATATTTTTTATGGGTGATGCTTTTAAAAAATATTGTTTTCTTATTTTCAGTGATTTTTATACCAACCATACAATGCCGTACAAAATGGAACAGACGATAGAGAGAAAGGAAAAACAATACGAGGTAGTCTTTGTGGGAAGAAAATGGTACATTGTGGTGGCCGCCTAAAAAGACACAGTACAAATTAATGAAAGATGAGCAATCCAAGCCCGATAAAAAGAATGGACACTATAGGAGTGCTATTTTAAAATGAACAATATTTGAACATATGAGCTTGCCGAAGCTGAATTATCAATCATGGAAGAACATTCAGACACAGACGCGAATGACACAGGCACGTTTGCACCCTGGACGACAATAGTTCAAAATCAAGAAGTAATGAAAATAAAAATCAACCATAAAAATTGTTGTTTTATTGATCATTTAATATGTGCTTTTCCCCAATATGTCCCGACAAAAGGTTCTACGATTACAGTAAAATGAATGTATAAAAAGTTTTACGCATTACAATAACTCACGTATATTTGATTAAAGAGCTGCTAGCTGTACCACACAGCTAAGTTGATCTTAAAAAACGCAAGCATTACATTGATTCACGTTTATGCTGTTCAACAATACTAGGCTTTTACTTACCACTCAAAAGTGCTATTACACAACAAAGGGCACTTAAGACAGCTCAAAGCTATATAACGGTTTTACGGAGCATTATAACGGTAAAAGTTTAAGCTTTTAAACAGCATTAGGCATTATCTTACTACTTAAAAATGCTATTGTAGAACCTAAGGCACTAAAAACAGCTGAAAGTTGTATAGCGGGTTTACGTGGCATTATAATGGTTCATATTTGTGCTGTTAAACGGCATTAAGCATTTATTTACTACTTAAAATGCTATTGTAATTCCAAATGCACTAAAAACTGCTGAAAGCCGTTCAGCTGCATTGTGGTTTGCTGCACTAAAACTAAAGGGTTTACAAAAGCATTTTGATATGCTATTATCCAACCGCTATACAGTGTAAAGCATCCTAATGGTTTTGAAATACCAATATAAAGCGTCAAGATGCTCGGTGAACTTATTTATGAGTTTATAAGGAACTTAAGTTCTACACAAGTTTGCTATTCGTTTGTTAGAATGCTTTCTGTGTTACTTGGGTAATGGGAAGCTACATTATCCCCGGGTGTCATATGCTCCTAAGGGTACACTAGTCGGTCATAATTCCATTAACAACGTATTATGGCGATTACTCCACTGTTTGATGGTGTACGTTCAAAATAAAAAAAATATATCAATTTGTCTCATCATTATCTAGCGCTGTATGGAAAAATAAGTAAAAAATAAATAAATATTGACCGACTAGTGTACCCTTTTTTTTTCTGATGGGAAATCATCAAATAACCCCTCCCGCTCTGGGCTGAGCAGGAGGGAGTGTCAGACTTTTACTGACTAAAACCCATCCATGTTCCTTCATCGCCCTTTGTGTTCCAGGGCCGCGGTATCTCTTTCGAACAATTTCAGTGTACCCTTCAGTGTTGAAATGTGTAAACAATAAAATGAAATTCTTATATTTACTAAAATCTTAGTATTTTAAATAAGCATTTTTTTTTCCTAGCCTGCTCTGTTCCACTTCTAGGCGAAGGCTTCCCCCAACTCCTTCAACTTCTCGCGAACCTCCTTGCAAACCCGCGCGTCCTCCTTCCCGTTCGGACGGAACTTGTCCAGTTCGTCCCGCCACCTCCTTCGTGGCCTGCCGCGCCCTCGCCTCACTGTGTCAGGGCACCAGTCCTCCAGTTTCCTGCTAATTTGGCTCACAGTTGGTCCGGTTTGCAGCAGACATGACCTGCCCAGTCCCATTTGAGTTGGGCAGCCTTTTGAGCCACGTCAGCTAGATTTGTTTTGGAGCGCAGCATTGTGTTTCGAACACGATCCGTTAATTTAACACCTAGTATACTGCGCTCCATTGCTCGGTGCAAACCTTGAATTTGGAATTCTGGATGTTAGTCAAAGACCAAGTCTGTGCACCATAGATTAAGACGGGGAGATTTTTTTTTTAAATTGAAACATCATTTATGTAAATACAAGTACTAACTACGCTGTACCTCCATTTGTACGTTATAACAACATTACGTCATATTTCCACAATTTATATAAGACGAACTCTTTGTGATATTCCAGGTTGCAGATCACCGAATATCTACTTGCAACTGTCAACGTTACCCCAAGAACTACAAACACGGTCACGTGTAGCGTCACGAACGGATGAATAGCTCATGCCGGGAGAAAGTATCCAGCCAGCAAGGTGATAGCGTGGCTGACTGTCCAGGGTGCGCTCTATTTATTTCTAAGTTTCTATTTCTAATTACCCTTCTGAATAATGAATCTGTGGTGGCTATTTTCATGTTAGCTTATGGTAAAGTTTAAGATTGTTTGTGTTTAATGCCCTACGTTCGTTCTTGTGTTCAGAGAACTCTTCGGAATTAGAAACGGTTTTAGAAAAAATCTGATCATTGCCCGAGGAAGAATCGCAGTTGTACCTAATTGACTATAATAATATTATTACTTACTTCATCGCTCGAACAAAATCTGACTGCTTGCTAGTTCCAAATTAATTATGACTAATCAAATGTATAAGAAGCGCCCTGGAACTGCTGGTGTACACGGCCAGTTCTTCGAGTCTAAAATGCTCAGCTTGCTGAATTTTAGAGCTCAACATGACGACGAAATCGAAGAGTTTTATTTAGCTACAAATGTTGATTTAATAGGAGAATTTGACGACATATGCATAAGAGCTAAAGTTAAGGGTTTTGCCAAGCAAATGGCTGTGTTTGCTCAAACCAAACATAGAGAAGCGGACAAAGTTTTAACGCTTAGTATCAAACATGATCTGACAAGATGTTTTAGAAGTTACTTAAAAATTAGACGAGTATTCGGCACAAAACATAAAGACAAACTGTTTGCAGGGACCTTCAGTAACACAGAATGCCTATTTGTTATGTACACAAATGCTAAGTATGACTTTAACAATGAATTGGTCGAGACTGAGTATACTACCAAACTGAAAGAACTAATAGGCACTAATCAAACGTGCTCTTACTTACAACCTACATACGAGCCCGAGGACGTGGAGGTTTTAAGTAAAGTCATTTTGGAAGAAGAAATCGTAGCACTTGCTGAGCATTTCGCGAAACTAATTAATAAAGAAGTCATTATTGATGAGCTTGTGTCGTGTTACCACTATATTCTGGCGCAAAAAGTTTTGGATATTCCTGATATCATTAATGATAGAGGATATCGGATCGCCAGCTTCAGAAATGACTTCTTTGATACAAACGAACACTTCGTTCTGATATTCAAAAGTACCCTCTACGAACAGGTACTTCTGAGACGTAAAATTGACATGCCTAAAATAGTGATTCTTCTAGATAAATTCTTCAGCAGACCGTCTGAAGTTAAGGTTTTGAGTAAACTAATTATTACTGTTATTGCTTATAAAAATGGCAAGTTTGAATTTGTAAAGAAATCTTCAGACATAACTGAAGATTTGAAACGAAAGTTGATTAGAGTGAGCGTTCCTCAATCCATAGTCGATGAAGCCATTGATCAAGCTGCCAGAAAAGAATTAAAACACTCAAAGTTCAAAGTCCCACCTTCGTTCGGAAATAAGGATTTAACAATAAGAGAAGGAAAAGAAGAGGCAAGATTGGACCTGCTGTCTTCAACAATAGTTGGTTTGATTAACGATGCAAATCCTAATAAAATCATTACTGTCGAAGAGTCCCTTGGAGATGGCCTCCTTAAAGTTAACGGTGGCTTGGCTGGTGCAGTCGGCAATGTTTTCGTTCCCGATGAAAACTCTAAACTTATGAAGTTTGCTGATAATATCGAATCTATAAAAGGCAATCTTGCTAAACGACTGTTTCTAAAATTGCAAAAGGAAATAACGAACTTAGAAGAATACAAAATAAATGTAAAGGTAAAAAAGTTTCCGAAGCTCTCATTTCACAGCAGAGAACACGACGAGAATTTAGTTAAAGACTTCTTAAGACAACTGATATTTTTAACCAATCAGTCAAATCAACAAGAAATTGATGGAATTTTAAAACAGGAAATAGGATACTATCTTTACGGTGGCAAACGCCTTAATCAAGCACAAGTTGAGGCGATAGTCTTAAAATATCACAAAGCAATCCAAAATTGGTGGATAGATCCTAATGATGCGGAATATCTTACTAAACACAGTAAACACTTTGAGAATGCAACAAAAGATATCATAAACCAATCACTAATATATGCCATTAACATGATACATTCGTTCAAAATGCAAAACTTAAAATATACATTTAATACAGCAGCCGTCAGGGCATTCAATTTTTTGTTGGATGAGCAATGTAAGACAAATGTCAATGTTATTGTTACAGACAACTGTAAATTCACTGTTGTTAAATTAACACACTATTTAAATGACAAGAATCACGTAGCTTTAGACCTAGAATCCATTTCGAATCTAATGCTGAAAGACTATAAAACTTTATGGACTGAATTGACGGAAAATAGGGAAACTGTAATTTTTGTAAATTATGGAAACTGGTGTCAAAGATTTAATGATATTGTAAAAGCAGTTGAAGCTCGATTATTCATTGTTACAAAAGCAAAACCAAATAAAATTGATGCATACGATTTTGGAAATAATCTAATTGATTTGAGCGATGAATCGCAGCAAACGTTCTTAAAGAACACAAAAGTAATATTTCAAGAGGAAGAAGTAAGCTTAGGGTTCTTCGTGAAAGACGAAAAGGCAACGAAACTTATAAAAGGAGAAATTTTTCATAAAATGCTTGAAAATACAATCTTTAAATTAGGGATGCCGATAGGAAACAAGAATTACGATGAATTCAAACATTTATACACTGATAGACGCATCAGTCGCACCAGGAAAACGGAAGAGGATGCCATTCATGAAGTCAAAGATAAATTAATAAAAACGCTGTATGATTTAAAAGATCATGTGATACTAGTAACTGCTATGCCTGGGATGGGCAAGTCAACTCTACTTACTCATTTGTCAATTAAAACAAAGGAACTCGACCCAAACGCATGGATTGTAAGAATAAACCTGGTGGAATACTCGAAAATGTTCAGTAAGTGGCAGAGAGATAAAACAGTCATCGACCCTATGCTGAGTTTATATTTCATGTGCCATGTAGCTCTCGGTGTGGCAGAAGAAGATATTACAGCCGAGCTGCAAACAGAAAACAATGTTGTGTCTCTCAAACACTGCTCAGGCGATGCATCAATTACTTTTGGCTTTGAAATGTTCTTACATTTCTACAACAGTGGTACACTGATATTTCTATTCGATGGTTTTGATGAGATCTTCCCGCACTATGCGAACGAAGCGCTCTCATTGGTGAAGACCGTCAGGAGTTACCCTCGACAGCATAAAATCTGGATCACAAGCAGATCATATAACCACATTAAAGATATTTTAGAACAAGAATTCGGACGATCGTATGAACTAGAAGGCTTTTCGGTTGATGAACAATCAAGATACTTAACAACATATTGGATAAAGAGAGAATTAGAAACATTTAGAGAGTTCGAACGAACTACAAATATTATGACACCAAGTTATCGCTCACTTTATTTAACTCATCATCATAAAGATAATGATACTACTGTGTATAGTTATACTGTCGAAGATATCTTGCAATTCGAGTTATACGGCTATGTAGATGAAGTCAATGTAGACACTTATAGTTCCAATACGGCGTGCCAAGATACTCCGGCGAACTATACTGACGACTTTTTCGCAACTCCGCTGCATCTATTACTCATAGCTGAATGCCTGATCTCTGAACGTGGCATAGGTATGCGAAATGGGCCTAGTACTAAGATTCTGGGTAGTCTTCATAGAAAAAGACGCGCCTGGTCTGTGGAAATGAGCGCCATTGAGCTTTACCAACATTTCGTTGAAACCAAACTCCAAAAAATACGTTTCAAAGAAAAGAACAAAGTCGACATATCCATTCCAGACAACATATCGATTAATGAAAGGGAGCGAGCTTTTGTCTTATCTAAACATAAAAAGTTAGGAGCGTACGCTATTTTCTACCCAGATAAAGAATTATTATTTAATGATAATGAATTAAAAGAAGTGATGGAAACCATTGACATGCTTAAGTTAGGAACGGAAAAATCGGGCTTTATACACAGTGTAGCCGGCGATATCCCGCTGTTTATACACAAACTGATCGCCGAATACTTCGCAGCGGAATACATTGACGATCTATTGATGAGTGACATTACAGACGAAACTCTGAAATTAATCCTAAGTTTGAGCAAAATAAGTGAAGTTTATGAAATACTAAAGGTAAAGCGTACTTATCTCTTATTAATTGAACGGAATTTCATTTCTATGACATCGTATTGAATCTTTATTTTCTTCATTGTATTTAATAATTCTTGACATTATAATTATAAACCCTTGACATTGTATTTATTAATAAAAAATTGCTCAATAAAGAATCTTTATTTCAAGCGTAAAATATTTATTTATTTATTTAACACTTCAAGCACTTAGTACAGAGGCGGACTTAATGCCATAGGCATTTTCTACCAGTCAACCTAAAATAAAAAAAATACGAATAAAAAAAAAAAAAAAATATGAAAAAAATAAATAAAATATGTAATAAAAAAATAAAATATGTATTAGATTAATACAGAAATGTTAGGTACTATTGCCTTACGTCCTGGCCACAGCTACTGGCGTGGCGGCGTGGTGCGCGGTGTGCCGCAGTTCGCGCCGCCGCTAGCTGTGGCTTACTCCAGTATATATAAGATGCTCTGTGGGCTTACTTCATACATTGTCTACCATTTGTTTTCGCCGCTCACCGCTTGCCGCGCCTCACGCCGCGCCGCGGCGGTAACCAATGAGGCAGCAGCAATGAACAGTATACATTACAAACAATTTTTTTATCTATAAATTCTTTTTAAGCTATAAAAACTATATTTAAGTAACCATTTATAAAATTTAGTTTTAAATAATCTTGTATTTAATACACACACATTGCTAGGCAGTTGTTATTATATTTAGCTAGCCTAGGTAAATCATTCAACACTAATTTATAGGGATCTCGTCTGTTCTTAGGATTCATATCATTTGCAGTCTTAAATAATTGTTTGTTTTTCATTACAAACATACATATTTTGTAAATCTAAAGTGACGGTAATGGTAACAAACCAAGTTTCTTAAATATCGGTTGACATGAGTCGTCAGGTTTAAGTCCACAAATTGATCTCATGCACTTTTTTTGGGCGATGAATGCTCTTCGGAAGTCGGTGCTATTAGTCTATTTCCCCACATTACAAGCCCATAACGTAGCACCGATTCGAAATAGGCTTGGTATGATATTACACCAGTTTTCTAAGTGCGTATACAAATTTATTGATTTTAGTGCTGACATTATCTATGTGTTCCTTCCAATTAATATCTTTATCTATTATTACACCTAAGAATCTTGTATGCGTTACTTCTTTGATTTTGTTAATATTGAGTATAATTTCATTTTTATAATTATTTGATTGATTAAATTGAATGAAAACTGATTTATCTAAATTTATCTTTAAATGGTTAATGTCAAGCCAATGCAGTAATTTGTCAATTGTATTATTAACATCAAGCGCATGATCTAGAATGGTAATATTAATATTCTATGTTTTTTGTTGGATGTCAGTATAATAGATATGTCGTCGGCAAATAATATGCATTTATGATTAGTTATTTTGATGATGTCGTTTATGTAAATGAGAAATAATATTGGGCCCAGTACGCTTCCTTGTGGAACGCCATGCTTATTATGTTTATATTCGGATGAGTAGGATATTATATCATTATTTTCATTCTTCTTATATATTGTCACACGTTGTTTTCTATTAGTTAAATAGGACGCTAGCCACTGGAGTACCGGTCCTCTAATCCCAATAGCTTCTAACTTATGTAGCAATATATCGTGTGGCTCCTTAATGACCCCAATCCCCATATACGGGAAACTACATTAGCTTAGCCGAGCCCCTTATGGGTATTATCTCGGATAGCTCCCCCTTTACGGACTCGCCAGCGATTCCAGACGCGCAGGAATCACGTCCAGTAGTGTACTCGCAGGACTCACCCGCAAGTCCAGATGCATCTCCTATGGAGATTGCGGACGTGCCTTCCGAGGCCTCCGAGTACTCTTCTGCTTCCGACGCTACATCGGACTCTGAGGGTCCACGATGGTAGGAAAGGGAAAGCGTAGGAAGGGCAAGGGCGCCAAGGCCAATAAGGCCACAAAGCCCGTAGCGGCCCGCTCGACCCCCATTCCATCCTCCCCTCCCCCCTTGTCTCGCCCCGTTTCTCCTGTCACTTCGACAGCTCCGGCAGCTCCGGCCGGTGCCCAGGCGGATCCCCAAGGAGATCCCATCCCAAGACATTCTGGAGGACCTCACCTCCCAGAACGTCCCAGTCTCTGCCGTCCACCTGCACAAGGCAAGGGGAGGTGACGAGCACGACATGGTCGGACATGACCCCGTCGAGAGTCATCACCCCATCTTTAAAGTCAAGACTGTCTGCTCGTTATCGGGCATCCTCATTGAGAGGCTTCACCGCAACAAGGTACTCTCGTAGTGCCACGGTTGCCAACTTTACGGGCACGCCTAAAAGCACTGCTTCGCACCTCCCCGGTGCGTCAAGTGCCTAGGCGATCACGCCACGGCCAACTACTCCCGTCCCAAGGATAGGAATCTTTGCACTGAACCACCCAGCTGTGTGCTGTGCGGTCAGTCTGGCCACCCGGCCAACTACAGGGGTTGTCCCAAAGCCCCCAAACAATTTCCGGGTAAGTTGGCGAAGCGTTTTAACGCCCGTCAGCTGAGGGAAGCCCCCTCGTCAGTCCCGATCCCTTCAGCTCAATTACCCGAGCGTCTCAGTCCCCAGAGACCGTCCCCCCGGAACGCGCTGAATCATCAGCGTGCTTTCCCGGTCCTTGGTAGCCCCAAGACCGCCGCCCCCATGCCCGGGTTATTAGATAACCCGGTCCCTTGCCCAGCGCCCATTCCAGCGGCCGCTACCCTAGCCTCACCAGCGCGCCTTTCCTCCAGGCCCCCCGGCCCAGAGGCTGAAGTAACTGAGGAAAGCTCCTTCGTCACCATCGCTAGGTTCGCTATCTTCGTCTCCCCTGAGGCCGACCGCTTAGCGGCCGAGCTCAGAGGCACGAAAGATATTAAGGTCATCAATAGGATCTTTAATTAGTATCCTAGGATACAGTCAGCTCTCCGCGCTCTCTCCCAGGATCAGACCGATAGTGGATATTACTAGGCCCATAGCTTGTACCCAACCCCGATCCCTTAGAGTAGGTTTTTATAATGCCAACGTTCCTCCGCGATCATCAAATAGATATCTTTCTTGTCCAAGAGACGTTTCTCAAACCCCATCTCAGCAACCCCAGAATTGCAAACTTTCATATAGTTCGCAATGACCGTACTCGCTGCCACAAAGGTGGCACCCTTATTTACTACTGTAAAGAACCGCACTGCATCCCAGTAGACTTACCCCCTCTAGAATCCCTACTTGAGGTTTCAATCTGTCGGCTAGGCATGACCGGCCATCAGTCGGTCCATAACATCTCTGCTTACATGCCCCCTGTAAATTTATCCGAATACCATTCGCTGTTAGCGAATAATCTCACTGCTCTTTTCGGCTTGAGCGAGTCCGTTATCATAGCGGGCGACCTCAATGCCAAACATCCCGCCTGGAACAGTACAACGACAAACCCGAAAGGGCGAGCGTTGTTTGATCTAGCTGATCCCCTTCACTTTGACCCTATCGCTCCTATGGAGCACACCCACTACCCCGGCACTGTCGGGCCCCGTTCCGACGTGCTCGATAAAGCACTGCTCAAGAACGTCAGCCTCAGGCTGCACTTGATTGAAACGCCACATGAGCTTAACTCTGATCACCGTCCGGTATTCATGCATCTAGGGCTTGCAATATCCGTTCATTTTTAATATCCGGATAATAACGATATTAATATTTTACTATCCGGCGAATCCGGATAGTGCGGATAATACGGATATTTTTTAGTTTATATAATAAATATAACTAATAAATGTTTGTAACACGTTTTAATCAGTCTCTCAAGCAAAATTACAAAGAAATAATAAACTATACAAATATTTCAAGTAACAATCACATAGAAAAACTAGTTAATTTCTAAAATTATACAATGAAACTCCAATACCGCACAAATAATTTGTATCTATTCTTCTCATACTAAAACCTTTCTAATTAAAAATAATATCTTACATTTATCACAAATCACAACAATCAACCTATTTAAAACATAATAATTATATACAAATATCACTTTCCATGGCAAATCAGTTCAATTATTAAACAACAATAATATAAATGTTTCTGTATACAATAATAATATAAATTCTTTCTGTGCCTTTGTGTGCTACTCGAATTACGGTGTCTAAATAATTTCTTGAAGAAGTCGGTCACTGCGCTGAAGATGGCTGACTCATAAACCGGATGATTTCTTCTCGTATTTGTGTTTTAATTGATACGCTTATAGTTGAAGAAGAGCAACCTTTCGTTGCTTCGTTAAAGAAGAGCAACTTGTGTGTCAAAAAATGTAGAAATAATTTTAACTATCGTCATTCTCACAGATTCGTTTGAAGGATTTTTAAAAGGACAGTCGTGTGTTCTTTGCTCTTCAAAAAAATTGTGAGGGTTGTGTAAATATATCATTGTACCGATTATTTCTGGAACTCGTCGTTGTGATAATCTTCTTTTGAGTGATACTAGAAGATCATTACTGATAATGCTATCTTTTTGCGATATTTTCTGAATCATAAATCTTAAAGCTGTGTCAGCAGTCAGTAAGTTTGCTATAAGTAAGATCTAATAAATAAATGATATAATTAATGCTAAGGTAAAAACCTTAGGATTAATAATATTAAGGGATTGTGAAATTTCTTTAAGATGTTGTAAATGATTTATCCATTTCCATGACGCTTCAGTGGTTATACAATTGCAAGAGTGATTAACTTTTTTTATTTTTTATTGAGCCTTTATTATCCCACTGCCTCCCCCATAGCCTTCCACTGTTCTCTACGTGCTGCTTTCTCAGGCCAATCTGTCACAAACGCCTGTAAGTCGTCACTCCAGCGTTTTCTAGGCCTTATTCGGTGACGACGCTCGTCTTCTGGCACCCACTGAGTGACGACTCTAGCCCATCGGTCCTGATGCCTTCTACAGACATGGCGCGCCCACCATATTTAAAAGAGAAATACAACTATCCGTAATATCCGAAAAATCCGGATGGTGATGCAAGTAAAATCCGGATTTTAAAATCGGCTGATATCCGGATAATATGGATATCCGGATTGCAAGCCCTACATGCATCTCGTCTCTCGCTCGGGCCTCTCTGACCCCAGCCAGCCTCCCACTATTTTGATAACCGACTGGAAGAAAGTAAGCGATAAGCTGAAATCCGACATGTCTCCTCTCACGGACGGTATCCCCGACCACATAGTCTCAGTCGCAGACACGACGGCCGCCATCAACTTGTTTACAGAACACGTACAATCCGTACTGTAGGATTGTTCACGGGAAGTCCCAGCGATAGGCGATCATAGCTGGAGACTACCCGCTGACATACGTGAACTGATAACCGAGAATGCGATGCGAACAAGGCTCACATGCGCAGCTTGCAGCTTGCTGTAAAGCAGCGCACCAGTGAGTTTCGTTCAAATCTCTGGGACAAGGAGCTTAGCGAACTCGAGCCTTTCACTTGGCCTTCTGGCAACTGCAATGAACGTTCCGTGCCAGCAGCGACGAGGTTACGAATGTTACGACGCCTCCTCTCACCCGTCCAGATAAGAGTGTCGCTTTTGACGACTCTGAGAAGGCAGAATGCCTGGCCGACAGCCTGGAATCTCAGTGCGCGCCCAGCTCTCAACCAGTTGACATGCGACATCTCGCTGAGGTGGACGCCGAAGTCGAACGTAGAGCCGCCCTACCCCCAGTAGAAGACCCCGACTGTCCTCTTCTTTCAGTCACGCCCGACGAAGTGAAAGACATAATAGATAGGCTAAAGCCACGGAAAGCCCCTGGCGCCGACGGCTTCACCAATAGGGTGTTCAAAGTCCTCCCCTCGCAGCTCATAGTCTTACTGGCGGCCATCTTCAGTGGCGCCCTGAGCAATAACATCTTCCCCCAAGTGTGGATAGAGGCCACTGTCATGGGTATTCCCAAACCGGGTAAACCCAAAGCCGAGCCGACTAGCTATCGGCCGATCAGTCGTCTGAGAGCACTCGGCAAAATCTATGAGAGGCTTATTTATAAGCGCCTCAAAGACTTTGCCGTGGCTAAGAGCCTCATCCCCCACGAGCAATTCGGCTTTAGGACCGAACACACGTGCGTCAAACAAGTCCACCGCATCGTAGAGCACTTGAGCCCTGGCTTCCATGAGGATGACTGGTGTGTTATTTTTCGATATCACCAAAGCTTTCGACAAAGTCTGGCACAACGGCTTATTATATAAGCTGTACCAACTAGGTGTGCTGGATCGTCTCGTGCTCATCTTACGAGACTTTTTGGCGAATCGCACTTTCCGCTACCGCATAGGGAATACTCTCTCTCCCCCCCACCCCATTCGCGCGGGAGTCCCCCAGGGCTCTGTCGTTTCCCCCCTCATTTTCACTTTGTTCACTAGTGCCATCCCCAAGAGCAAAAAGGCTCACTTGGCCCTATTCGCCTACGACACGGCAATCTGTTACACGGCCAAGACGAAAAAGCAGCCAATGCTTTAGGAGCCTGGTTCCGCAAGTGGCGAATCGAGGTTAATCCCGATAAAAGCCAGGCAGTTCTTTTTCAAAAAACGCAAATGTTCGGCAAGCCGATCCCTTGGGAGAAGCGAGCCAAGTACTTAAAATAAATAAATATTGCTGGACATTACACACAGCGCCATCTACGAGTAGGTGCCACACTAAGCAACGAGGCTTGTGTCTTGGATACCAGTTAATTGATAATACTACATATATACTTTTTTGTTTGTAAATACATACTTATTATACATATAAACATCCATGACTCGGAAACGAATGTCCATGCTCATCACACAAACATTTGCTCCTACCGGGATTCGAACCCGGGACCCTAAGAACGTAAGGCAGCCTCACTACCCCTGCGCCATTCGGGTCGTCAAGCAAGCGTCGTATAGCTGTCTCTTTTCCACACTGGATTTACTCGTGCTGTTCATCGATCAGTAATTTTGCGAATTCACTCAAATATCATGTAAACACATACATGATATTTGAGTGAATTTCACTACCGCTGCGCCATTCGGGTCGTCCTTACGACTTAGGAGCCATTTTCGACAACCACCGACAGGTGGTTGTCGAGAATGGCGGCGCATATAAGTGCAGCCCGTAGTCGGGCTGCCTTTGCCTTGAGTAGGCTCCACTTTATGATCACGGCAAAGAGCAAATTGTCACTCAAGTGCAAGTTGCGACTCTATACCGCGGTCATCCGTCCCATAATGACATACGCATGTGTCACTTAAATTGCCCATTCTAACCCGCGTTACCTGCATCGGTTGCAGGTCATTCAGAACCGTTATCTCCGTAAAATCACGGGTCCCCCCTTTTATGTCCGTAATGATAGTCTCTACGTAGACCTTAGGATCCCCAAGTTAGCTCAGTTTATGAAAGTCTTTCCAAGCGTTTCTTCGATTCCGCTAGTAAGCATAGGAACCCCCTGATCGTATCGGCCACCCGGTACGAACCCTCGCGTAGCAGCATGATTCGCCGTCCGCGACATGCCCTCACCGCCCCGATGACCCCATCACCCCTCCTCCAGGAGAGCAGTAGGGAAACCAGCTCACTTCGTAAACACAGATACAAACCGCCGAGTTTCCAACCTCGCCGTCGAGGCCCGTCGCGACACCGCTCAACAAACCCCCCCCCCCCCCCCCCCCCGACCCTTGCCACCAGAGCCAGCCTGCGATGCTGAGCCGCCGGTAGTTTTAAACCAGCCCTAAATAATATCACTCAGATCCAGCCTGTCCCTTTGCTGCCCTCCCCAGTGACGCCCTAAGCCGAGGCTCGTACCCCACAGGGGGTGCCCTTAGCGAGTGGTCGCTTAGTTTTAAGTATATTTATGCCCCTAACTGGACGCCTTAATTAATTTTTAAGGCATCCACAGGACTTGTTCAGTTAAGTAGAAACCAGCCTCAGAGGCTGAACTACGAGATGCCATTGTTACATACGTATATGTGGGAACGATGTAGAAAGACGTGCAAGTTAAGAGCGTCGAGAGTAAAAAGATGTAATCAATCATCAATAGATAGCATAACACAAAGTCGCTTTCCGCTGTCTGCCCCTATGTATGCTAAGATCTTTAAAACTACGCAACGGATTTTGATGTGGTTTTTTTACTAGATAGAATGATTCAAGAGGAAGGTTTATATGTATAACATTGCACCCGTGCGAAGCCGGGCGGGTGGCTAGTATAAAACAAAGTCGCTTCCCGCTGTCTGTCCCTATGTATCCTTAGATCTTTAAAACTAAGAAACGGATTTTGATGTGTTTTTTTTAATATATAGAGTGATTCAAGAGGAAGGTTTATATGTATCACATTGCACCCATGCGAAGCCGGGGCGGGTCGCTAGCTCAAAAATAAAATAAACCATGGCAGCTAAGAGATGACCAGTCCCTACTGACGTCTGTCAGAGCCCGTTCACGAACATGACGCATGGATCAGCACTATTCAGTTTACATACCTGTGTCCTGGGCCTAGCTCTTCGAGGATAACAGCCGTGATGTTGTATTATATTTTAACACCCATTGGATCACATTTTTCAATGCCAGGTCTATTCCCATCTGCCCCCACTGGTGGCAGTTGTAACTATTTGTCGCATCCACCACCACTGGTGGTGGTTGCGTCTGGACAGTCGCATTTACTCCTTACCTTTGTCCCCACAGGTGGCAGATGACTCTTAAATAAGTGGAATCATCCATCACTGGAGACAGTACAAAGTATTTTAACAAATATATATTAAAAAAATGCTGTCTTCAATACAGCCAGTCTACAGCATCTCAATGATTTTTGAGTGAATGTCAACAAACCAATTCATGCTTATTTTGTTTCAGATGTAGAATAAGATAAACCGCTACCTCGTCATCATCACAATTATTTTAATAGTCAAGCCACAAAAATACAACATTTCTCCCATATTTAACAACGTTAGGAGATGAATTTAAAAAATCACCCTAGTACACAAGATTTTAGACCCAGCAGTTTGTTTATGCGTTGTCTGTTAGTCAATGCATGTAAGATTATAGAGGGTGTAAAAACACCCTTCACGAAGCCGAAAAGCACTCGTTCTTTCCGTCATTGCGATCATGTTTTTGTTCTAGACCATACTTGGGAAACTTCTAGTTACGATAATATTACGGACGGTACGGAGATATTGGGGGTCAAAGTTCCAACTTTTTCACGTCTTTTTTTTTTCAAACGTTAACTTTTCTTTTAAATACCTCTATGATTATTTAATGCATTCGTCAGCATTGTGTTTTGAGTGCCCTACATCGAGCGCTCCCGTCCATCCGTGATTTTTACAAACAAACAAAAAAAAGTCGTTTCCCAGAAAAAAATCCGCAGTGTTACTTAGTTTGATGCACAGAATGCTAGGTTGACGGCTTCGTGAAGGGTCTATTTACACCCTGTATAAATACTGAGCACACTTTATTAGACACAAATGATGTAGGTAATGAGGACTACCGTTTTTAAGCTCAGCAGATTGTAGAGTAAGGTCTTGTCCATGTCTAATCCAATTAATTATACAGGGTTAGTTTCCAAAGACTATCCAAATTCTCAGATATGATGCAGCACGACATTCTGAGCCCCCAAACATAGAAATTTTTCTTCGGTTATTAAAAAAAAAATCTGCTGTTTCCTACAAAAGTGCAATACCTACATGGTCAAAATGTATGGAACAGTTGTTTATTTTTTTAATAACCGATAAAAAAATTCTATGTGGGGGGGCTCAGAATGTCGCGCTGCATCATATCTGAGAATTTGGATAGTCTTTGGAAACTAACCCTGTATACTATACAAGTTTGTACCAGTAACTTCACAAAAAGTTTATTTTACTACGATTAACAACATAGTGTATATTTCAGATACATATTTGCAATATTCTCCCATGTCTCACAAACTATTGTAATTGCTCATATGTCCCACCGCTGGGCAAATGCTTCAAGTTCTTCTATGAGTTCTTGTACCGCGTCACCTCGGACCATCCCCCGCGGTATGCGTCCTGGTCGTGCGGCCACTTCTTCCTGGGCCGGGCTCGCTGCCAGACTGGATTGGGATTTGGCCGGTCACGTCAGCAGCCTGCACAATGACCGCTGGGCAAGTCTCCAGTCTCCACACAATAGTTGCCGAGAAAAAAGTAGTGTCCGATCGAAGTTTCGACCAAAAAACTGTTTCCGGCTCAAAAGTGGCCGAATATTCGGATCGAATACGAATACGATTTCGGCCGAAACTATGAGAGGTGCCGAATGTTCGGTAACGGTTACGGTTTCAACCGAAAATTATTTTTCGGTAACAGGACTCTTCACGAAGCCGTCAACCAAGCGTCATTATGTATATCAAACTAAGTAACTTTACACAAAAAATATTGCTGGGAAACGACTTTTTTTTTTTGGGGTGAAAAATCACGTTTTACGATAGGACTCAATGTAACGTGCTCAAAACATTGTGCTGATGGCTGGATTGTATAGAAAGGGGTCGTGGTGTTTAAAGTAAAAATCTTACAGTAAAAACAAGAATTCGAAAAAAAAAAATGTGAAAAGTTGGGTCTTTGTTGACCCCGTAATGTAATGTAATTCCGTAACTAGAAATTTCCCAAGTATGAGCTAAAACAAAAAACAATATCGCAACGACGCCGAGGAGAAGGGCCCAAGTGCCTTTCGACTTCGTTAGGGGTCTACACCCTTTAGAAAAATTTCTTAGAAACATCTTTTTATTAATGGGATCTAACGGATAAACCAGGCAATTTTTGGCAGTCGGACTTGACGAAAATATAAAGGTACTGTTTTTCCACTCCGCTACAATAAAAACAACAGTTGAACGAATATAATTATATTTAATAAATTCTAACTGAATCTTATGAAGTAAACTCATTTTAAAGCTAGTATTAATATTGCTTCAGGTAATTCATTAAGTGCCTAACTTAAACTACCTACTTAAATCTAAGATACAAAGTTGTTGAAGAAAATGTAAACAATTTTTGGTTACTAAAAATGAGCTTTGATTTTAACAGAATGTCTAGATGACATTAGTACCTATATTAATATGAGACAATTTTGACATCAATATAAGGTAGGTTATTTTAATTAATTAATTTGAAACTATTTCTATTGAAAAAAAATATATAAGGTAGAAGGGACACCGTTTTAATGTCGGGGTCCTTTCCACCTTGTTTATTATAAGGCAATTTTGACATCAATATAATTTGAGCTAATTTTGACATCAATATACTATGAGCTAATTTTGACATCAGTATATTAATAAAAGCCAATTTTGACATCAATACAGTATGAGCCAATTTTGACATCAGTATATTAATATGAGCCAATTTTGACATCAGTATTTAATAGTAGCCAATTTCGACATCAATATTATTTGAACCTATTTTGACATCAGTATATAGTTAAGAGCCAATTTTAACATCAATATAATACTAGTCAATTTTGACATCAATATAATATGAGCCAATTTTGACATCAGTATAATATGAACCAAATTTGACCTCAGTATTCAGTACATGAGGCAATGTTAATCTGTATAAAATAATATTTTTAAAAGAGAAAAGATTGTCTAAGAAAAGATTAAATTATAAATTAAAATGAGATTAACTTGAAATAATTATTATACTTTAAATTAACTTAAAATAAGATAAAATTCATATTAACATGCGTATCTAATTAATATGAATGTGAAAGATAACTTTGGTTTGTATGCTACTACTTCTTATAGATATAGTTAGTGTTTTTAATGTTTTTAGTTCTCTTTACCCGATTCCGCGACAACAAAGACGAAGGATGGACTATGTTGGAGTCGGTTTTCCAGTCCTGCCAGATGCAGCTGAACGCCAGTGTTATGTGGAGCGACTGTCTGTCTATCCCTTGGCAAGACAGTTGAGTTTTGGGCGGATTATGTTAACAACAAGACAAGAACACACTTATCAGATCCATTGGTAAGAGTAAACGAGACAGAAATATATTTTCTCCATCTTTTTTGAGTATGCACACTTTTTCTCAGGCACCAGGGCCCGTACCAATACATCGTAGTAGTATTACTATAATGTCATTTCAGTGGGAAAGAGACGGAGCTATACATGACGTCTAGCTTCGTCTCCCTCCCACGCTTAAGTATATTTAAAACAATACAGTTACATGAAATTGCGGTAGGCCAACAGTTGGTAACATAAAAATGTGGAGATTGCATTCCGTTGCGTTTTTGTGATGGCATGCAGACGAATTTTTCAAACATATGAAGCAATGTATTACAAATTAATACAGGGTGTAAACAAACCCTTCACGAAGCCGTCAACCAAGCATTCTGTACATCAAACTAAGTAACTCTGCGCATTTTTTTCTGGGAAATTACTTTTTTTTTGTTTGTAATAATCACGGACTGACGGAAGCGCTCAATGTAAGGCACTCAAAACACAATGCTGACGAATGCATTGCATAATCATAGAGGTATTTAAAGTTAACGTTTGGAAAAAAAGACATGTGAAAAAGTTGGAACTTTGACCTCCAATATCTCCGTAACTAGAAGTTTCCCAGGTATGCTCTAGAACAAAAAGATGATTGCAATGACGGCAAGAACAAGTGTTTTTCGGCTTCGTTAAGAGTGATTTTACACCCTCTATAACCTTACATGAATTGACTAGCAGACAACGCACAAAAAAACTGCTAGGTCTAAAAGCTTGTACACTAAGATTCTTAATACAAAGGGATGATTTTTTAAATTTATCCCATAACGTTGTTGAATATGGGAGATTTTGTATTTTTATGGCTTGACTACTAAAATAATTGTGATGATGACCATAAGTAGCGGATTATCTTATTCTGCATCTGAAACAAAATAAGCGTGAATTGGTTTATTGATATTCACTCAAAAGTCATTGAGATACTATAGACTGGTTGTATTGAAGGCAGCATTTTTTTTTTCATTTTTTTTTTTAATACTCTGTTCTGTCTCCAGTGGTGGATGATTCCACTTATTTAAGAGACATCTGCTACCAGTGGGGACAAAGGTAAGGAGTAAATGCGACTGTCCAGATGCAACCACCACCAGTGGTGGTAGATGCGACAAATAGTTACAACTGCCACCAGTGGGGGCAGATGGGAATAGACCTGGCATTGAAAAATGTGATCCAATGGGTGTTAAAACATAATACAACATCACGGCTGTTATCCTCGAAGAGCTAGGTCCAGGACACAGGTATGTAAGCTTTTTTTTTTTTACCGATGGGAAATCATCAAATAACCCCTCCCGCTCTGGGCTGAGCAGGAGGGAGTGTCAGACTTTTACTGACTAAAACTCATCCATGTTCCTTCCTTTGCCCTTTGTGTTCCAGGGCCGCGGTATCTCTTTCGAACAGTCCCGCAACCCAGTGAAGTGTCATAGTGTGGCAAAAATGTTTTCTCAATGAGTCACAGTAACGCACTTTCTTGATTCAAATTTTGTACGAAGAAGAAATCAGTAGACAATTTCGACGTCAGTGAGTAACAACCAAGTGGCTAATTAGCTACGGTAAGGATCCATATCCGACACCGCCGTGCGATTCCGGGTTCAAACCTCGGCAAACGCAAATATTTTTGGAAACTTTAAAAAATTCTAAAATGAATTTCTTAGATAACATCACCTTCCGTCGCAACCGTACTAAGTCCGACTCAAGCGCTACCAGTATTGCTAACTACAGTGACTACTGATAACTACAGTGCACTACAATCAAAGCAAACAAAATAAACTTTGTATCATCAGTACCAAGAAATCTAATAAAGTATTATCGATTGCAGAGGAAAAACTAAACAATTATAATATCTATCATTACCTAAAAACAAACTGCGGAATCCAACAACTACTCAGGGGAATAAAAAACATGCTTAAAGACTATACTAAGGAAGATTTTTGTATAATATTAATTGGAGAAGACGACTTCAAAACAACAAATGACTACTTCGATTTAATCTATGACATAAGAAACAACTTGAAAGAAATTGACAATACAAATATTATTCTATGCCTACCTACGTTTAAGTTTAATAGCAGTTCAAATCTGTTCAACTGGCGAGTAGAAAACTTTGCGAACTTACTTTATCTAGATATAATGACACATTTACATGCATACCTATTGGACTCTAACCTACATATCACGTATGACAGTAGCATGTTTAGCAATTTGACAGGAAGACTGAATAACAATGGAATGCGTACTATATTTGACGATATAAAACGGCAAATGGAAGATATAATTGCTGTAAACCTTATGACCAACGATGACTACGATCTCGAACAGGGTCATTCAAAAACAGAAGGGAAACTAGGTGACGGCTCTCAGTTTTTTCTCTAACATCAGATTGCACCAACGACACAGAGTACAACGAAACAAAGGTCAACTCACTAGGTTCACACTAATTTTCCAAAATATTCAAAGCATCGGAAACAAAGTAGAATTAATAGAACAATTACTTTTAGATTCTGAAATTGATTTCATCTCACTATCCGAATTGTGGAAAAATGAAAATTATTGTGAATCTATCTTGTCCCAGGGATATAAAATAGCGTCCATTTTTTGTCGCAAAACCCGCGAAGGCGGAGGAGTTTGTATTATTGTTAAAGACTCATTAGATGTTATTGAACGAATAGACATTGTAAATCATTCAAAGGAGTATGTAATAGAATTAAGTGCTATTGATGTTCCCAAACTAAACTGTACTTTTATAGGACTTTATAGAGCAGACCGTCATTTTGATATATTTCTTCAACAATTGGGAAAAGTTTTACATAAATTAAATATAAAAAAAATCACATAAACACTTAATAATAGGAGGAGACTTTAATATAAACGTGTACAATAAAAATAAACAGACTCTAGAGTTCTTAAACTTTATGAAAACATATAACCTGCAACAAATAATCCGCGAACCAACACGAGTAACCAAGACAACATCCACCTGCATTGACCTACTGTTTACAAACTACCCACCGCTTATAAACAAAGCAACTGTCAATGATTATGGACTATCGGACCATAAGGCAATAAATGTTCAGTTAAACGTAGACTACTTATCAAATAACAATAGTAAAACTTGGTATACCGAAAAAAGATTATTTACAATAAATAACGTCGAATGTTTTAAAAATTCACTAAAATCAGAAATTTGGGAAACTATACTAAATAAAAATAATAGTGTGCACACAAATTACGAATCCTTCAGTACAATAATAGAACAGAATCTAAATAAATACATTCCATTGCAGAAAATAAAAATAAAAAGCAAACCAAAAAAAGGATGGCTTACTAAAGGTCTCAAAACATCATGCGAACATAAAAGAGTGTTAAGAACTATTTTTAATGAAACCAAAAGTTGTGTCATAAAAAAATACTATAAATTATTTAGTAAAATATTAAAATTGACTATTAGAAAATCAAAAAAAATAACATATATTAAACAAATGCAAAAATCTGACAATAAGGTAAAGACGATGTGGAATATAATTAATACAAAAACAGGGAAGACAAAAATAAATAGACGTGAAAATATATCACTGAAGATAGACAATAAAGAAATAAAATGCCCGTTCAGTGTATCCAACAGATTTAACGAATTCTTTGCGACGGTAGGGCAAAATCAAACAACTAACTCGACCAATAACATTGGAAACCCCGTGGTCAACCCATTTACTTGTTCAATGTATGTTCGCCCGGTAGACCAAAAAGAGATAGTAAATATAATAAGGTCAACTAAAAATAAACATAGCTGCGGTATCGATGACATTCCACCAATTTTATTAAAGCAATGCGCAATAGAACTTTCTATTCCTCTAATGTTTTTGGTCAATCAAAGCTTCCAAGACGGCCAATTTCCAGACGCACTTAAAGTAGCTTTAGTAAAACCAATACATAAAAAAGGTGACAAGCATATCCCAAGCAATTATAGACCCATAGCACTGCTACCAACCTTTTCCAAAATATTTGAAAAAGCTATGTGCAATCAGCTTTATATGTTCTTAGAAAAGTTTAATATTCTTGACGACGCGCAAAATGGATTTAGAAAAAGTAGATCAACAACATTAGCAGTTTATAAATATGTTCAACAAGCGCTACAACATATAAACGACAAACAATATGTAATTGGGCTACTGCTAGACATGACAAAAGCATACGACAAGGTCCTCTATGACATTTTACTCACGAAACTATATGGCTGCGGCGTACGAGGACCAGCTTATTCGTGGTTCAAATCATATTTACATAATAGGACACAAATAGTACAAATTGAAAATTATGACCACGATAAAAATGAGATCAAAGCAGTTAGATCACAAAAAAAAACAAATCACTTGCTCAATTCCACAAGGAAGTGTATTAGGATGCCCACTATTTTTAATTTATATTAATGACCTTCCCAAAATATTAGATAAGGAAAACGCTTTACCAGTACTATTTGCAGACGATATTTCAATATTAATTAAGTGTGGTAACGTAAATAACCCTAGTCTACAAATACAAGATACACTCCAAACTGTAGATACTTGGCTCCAGATACACAACTTGGAAATTAATAGTAATAAAACTAAAATAATACAATTTAGATCATACAAAAAATCACCTCTCAATCTAAACACAACATTCAGAAACAAGCAAATACAAGAAGTTAATACATTTAGCCTACTCGGCATAAATATTGACACACACATTAACTGGAAGTCACACATAGAACACATAAAAACAAAACTCTCCAGATTCTCTTACGCTCTTTTCCAAATTAAACAAAACACTAACACACAAACAGCTATGGCTGCTTACTACTCGTACGCATTCTCATGGCTGCGATATGGAGTCATGCTATGGGGAAATAGTGTTAACGTAGATGAACTATTCATAATACAAAAGAAGTGTATAAGAATTCTAGCCCAAATAGATAATACGGAGACCTGCAAACCATACTTCATAGAGTATCAGATTCTAACTCTGCCGTCAAAATATATACTTGACATTTGCGTATTTGTTTTCAAAAATATCGACAAATTCACTAAAGTTGAAGATACACACAACGTCAACACTCGCCATAAAAAGAGGTTATGCGCTCCATCCTCAAGAATTAAAATGCTAAGTAATAGCCCATATTATATGGCAATAAAAATATATAATAAGTTGCCCAACATGTTTAAAACTGAAAAATCTGTAACAATATTCCAAAAAAGGCTAAAACTATACCTAATCCAAAAATGTTTCTACTCAGTAAAAGAATATTTAGAGTCTAGCATAAAATAACGATTTTTTCTCAAGAAAAAAGTGGCAATCTGTCCTATACAAACAATAAGATATAGTCTATCATTTCTAACACCTTAAAAAAAAAAATTGTACTAGGTACCTGAAAAGGATGACATTAATGTTGCTGAATAATTGTATTAAATTAATTAATTTTGACATAACTAAAATTCTCTATCTAATTGTACTAATATAAAAGAAAGTAATTAAGTAATAACAATGTTTAATGCATGCTAATTTAGGATGATAATAAGGGCAGGCGAATGATAAATTGCAATGCTTGTAAAAGGCTGCTAAGTCAAAAGTACCAACTTAACATAAGACCACATTGTACACTTAGTTCGCAATAAATGTTTCTTTGACTTTGACTTTTGACCCTGGCAGGCGTCGGTCCTTACGGACCCCTTCCTGTTTGCTGACTCTCTTTGAGGCGCGCGTGGCACACGAACGCGCCGTCGACTCGGCCTGTCGTCATAAGACGGACGAACGGCGAGCTAGCCCATAGCTCACCGTCCACAGGCCCGCGAGGTATGTAAGCTGAATAGTGCTGATCCATGCGTGATGTTCGTGAACGGGCTCTGACAGACGTCAGTAGGGACTGGTCATCTTTTAGCTGCCATGGTTTATTTTATTTTTGAGCTAACGACCCACCTCGGCTTCGCACGGGTGCAATGTTACATATACACCTTCCTCTTGAATCGCTCTATCTATTAAAAAAAACCGCATCAAAATCCTTTGCGTAGTTTTAAAGATCTAAGCATACATAGGAACAGACAGACAGCGGGAAGCGACTTTGTTTTATACTAGCGACCCGCCCCGGCTTCGCACGGGTGCAATGTGATACATATAAACCTTCCTCTTGAATCACTATCTATTAAAAAAAACCACATCAAAATCCGTAAAAAAGATCTAAGTATACATAGGGACAGACAGCGCAAAGCGACTTTGTTTTATACTATGTAGTGATGATTGATTACATCTTTTTACTCTCGACGCTCTTAACTTGCACGTCTTTCTACATCTTTCTCACATATACGTATGTAATATATATATTTTAATATAATATATTTTGTACGCACATAAAAATATTAATTTGTTTAAAAAATACAGTGATATCCACAATGTAAATACGAGGAATAAACACAAATATGTTGTTCCTGCAACGAGGCTAAAAAAAATAGGGGGTACGTTCAGATGCCAATGTATACGTTTTTACAATAAACTTCCGAGTCATATTCAATTACTAAGCCTAAATAAATTCAAATCGTTTATAAAACGGAAGCTATGTCTGAAAGCCTACTATAACATTAATCACTATCTCGAAGATAAAAAGGCTTGGGATTAAGCTGCTCCAATTAAATTTACTCTGTGAATGTCGAAATTTCGGACTTCGCTTGTTTATTATTGATTCCTTTCCCATATACACTGTGACATTTAATTTATTTGACATGAATACTTTTAGTATTTTATTATTATTATTATTTTTTATTATTATTTTGTTTTATATTTTTCTTATTGTTATATTTAATGATTTGACATGAATACTTACTTTGCTAAGTATTTTACTTTTATTTTTTATTGTTAATGGTCACATTTAATGACATTTATTTTGTAGAGTATTTTGTATTAATTTTATTTGATTATTGTGAATGTGAGGACCATGTGTATCTTTTTCCACTATTGTCTGGCAGTTTGAGTACTATAAGCGACCTACCCAAATGTCCTTTCTTTGGTATTGTTCGTCGTGTCGTTGAGCTCCTTGAGTTATAAGTCGAGCTACACGATAACTGACAAATGCTTGCACTGACTGGACAGGTCCACTCAAATCTGTGTGGTTCTTTCTTCAAGAGACCATCTCAGACACTAATCTGCATAGTCCTCATGTGAGTTAACCAAGATTATGTCTGGACTTTAAAAGAGACTATGACCTCTGAGTTTGTTTCGGCTGTTTCTTCTCAGAGTAGTCAGGTACGAAACACCGGCCCCATCTAGTTTAAAAAAGAGACGTGTAAAAGTGTTTTTAAGAAACCTATTTGCAAAATAAACATCATTTATCATTTATCATAATATTTTGATACAAAAGAGTGTTCATGGAGTTTCTTGCCCATTCCTCTTCATAGATACTCGTATCTACACTTTGGAATGGGTAACTACAGAACTTTCACAAGTTATTATGCCTTGTGACTGGGACTGAAGATTCACTTTGTCTTTTTTTTTCTCACATTCAAAAGTGCTTGTAATGGTCTAATTGAAATGAATGCCTTGATTTTTGAATTTGAGTACCCAATACATGACCACCAACTACGTGGCCCAAACTATATGGAAGTAACATACCAAGAACATGAAGTCTTAATAGTACAACCATGTTTTGCCAGATATGTTTAAGGCCCATGTACCTCATACGGTAAGAACCGATAGCCAACAAAGGTGTAAAAACCCAGAATCCGTGGCAGCTACTAAGAAATTCCTAATGGAAAACCCAGTAACACTTTTGCCTGACATGGAAATCAAGCCCAGGACGTCATGTTTAACAGTACGCTTGCGACCACTAGACTAAATACCTGGTTATACACGCACTTCGGCTCCGAGTACTTTTAGTTTCGGAAGAATATCATTTCAGTGATGTCTACGATGAATTACAAAGTTTGTCCATAGAGACTTACGAGCGACTTGATAGCGATACTCACACGACACCGCTAGTCCGCGTGGTCGGGCGGAGGCGGCGGCGCCGGCGCGGCGTAGCAAATGTATTGGCAGTGAACCGCGTGGAGACGCGGGCAGCCTCGTACACGCTGTCGGGCGGTGTACGTGTGTTAGGCATCAACGGACTTCATACAAGCCAATACGACGTGAGGTCCACTTCACCGCCGGACCGGTGTGTTTCATGTCAGAACAGCCATACTTACGATGTCAATCGCTCTTCGGTTTCCGCTGGCCGTAAGCTGCATGCGCCTTGGGCACCTGCCGGTATTGCCACCACTCCACGGCTATGGTGACAGCTGCCACCAACGCAGCCGCTCCAATCACGATGCTTTTCATTAATACCTCCATTTATGGGTCTGAAAAATGCATAAAGCATTTGTTAATCGTTTGTGGTTTATGGAGAAGCGATTTTACGCGCGCTTGCTTGAAATGCAGTGTTACTAAAATGGCCAGTTTATCAGAATCATAATACGAATGACGTTAAAAATTTAAAACTCTTAAAATGGACTTTGTGGCCATAAACATAAAGACCATTTTAAGAATTTTAAGTTTTTAACGTGATTCATATTATGATTCTGATAAAGCTTCTATTTTAGGCCCCCAGCTTCGTGGCCAGCCTGTTGCTTTAATACGTTGTTCATGGAGAAGCTGCGTGTAAAACGTAGCGATACCCGCGACGGAGCACGCGGCGTCGTACGCGCCGCTTCACTCCCTGCGTCTCCGTAAACGGGAAAAACCGCGCAAAGCGCCGCGAGACGCCACGCCACACAACGCAACGCATCGCGTTTCGTATTAGTAAAGTTTTCAGAAATGTCAGATGTCAGTGTTCACAGTTTGCGCGCTTTCAATAACACGTATAACATAACATCACGCCTCCAAAGGGTCAGGCAGAGGTGTACCTAATAGTACACACACATTTCGCCAGTTCCATGTAATAGGGGGCGGGTCCATTGCCATCAACGTGCCGGACTCCGTGGCTGTTATTAAGAAATTCCTAATGGAACACCCCAATAACACTTTGGTCGACCTGCGAATCGAACCCTGGCACTCATGGAGTCACTCAGGCAGTGGCTCTTGAGACCACTAGACTACTCCAATGAAACAGCCTACAATACGATTCTTGTAAAGATTGACCCATAATTATGACTTGAAGATTTTAAGTAGCAAGTTAGGATCTAAATAGTGATCCGTCAGAAAATCAAAGTTGTCGACATAGCTCACAGAATAAGTAAGCTGAAGTGGCAATGAGCCGGCCATACAGGATGTAACAAGACCCTTCACGAAGCCGTCAACCAAGCATTATGTACATCAAACTATGTAACTTTACGCAAAAATTATTGGTGGGAAACGACTTTTTTTTGGGGTGAAAAATAACTGTTTACGGTAGGACTCAATGTAACGCACTCAAAACATTGTGCTGGTGGATGGATTGAATAGTGCGGGGGTCGTTGTGTTTAAAGTAAAAATCTTACAGTAAAAACAAGTATTAAAAAAAAAACTTGACTAGAAGGTTCCCAAGTATGGTCTAAAACACAAACACAAAAAAAATGATCGCAATGACGATGACGGGGAGAACAAGGTGCCTTTCGGCTTCGTTAAGGGTCTTGTTACACGCTTTAGATTAGCCGTAGAACCGATAGCCCACTAGCTAGGTCGAGCGACGATCTTCGCTGGCTGATAGCTGGTAGCAACTAGACGAGAGTTGTCGAGAACAGAACTGAGTGTCGTGCGATTGAAGAGGTATAAGTCCAGCTGTGGACTATGTGGCTGTTGACTGATAATGACACATAAAATATATTTTTATGAAGTTATTAAAGCTTTACTGTTCAAAAAACCAAGGTCGAGTGCGAGTCGGGCTCATGCATGAAGGGTTCCGTACCAAGAGGAGCCCCTTTAATATTTATTTTATTTTGTTTGCGGCAACGTAAATACACATTCTGTGTAAATTTCAACTGTCTACCTATTACGGATCATGAGATACAGCCCGCTGATAGACAGACGGACGGACAGCGGTGGCTTCGTAATAGGGTACCGTTGTACCCCTTCGCGTACGGAACTCTAAAAATAAACTACTGTACTGAGAGGACCTTACTCGCCAGTGGCGCCATCTGGTAAGTTCGAAAACGATAGACCGCATTGCAATGCACTACATTATAACACAGTACATTAAAAATAAACAATACCTTATTGTATTACTCATTTATGACCTTCCTACTTACTTGACAATAATAATGTATGTGTATATGATCTACCTATTAAAAAGTATACAGTACGTAAATAATAAATATATCGTCAGCCTAATTCTAATAAATGGCGTTCGTCGATAATCTAGGACGCGGAAAAAAAAACCTGCTGATTCCGTAAATTTAATTTAAAATATTATTTCATTTGCTTGAATTTTTTCCGTTTTGATAGTTTTAGCACTCCACATAAATTACAAAAAATCTTTGGTTGGCCAGGGCCTAACTTATGCTATTTTAGCATTAGCTCGACGATATGATACCTACCTTATTTCTATAGTGTTTATCGATACTTCTATACTAATATTATAAAGAGGTAAAAATTTGTTTGTAAGTTTGTATGTAGGGGGTAATCTCTGGATCTACTGAACCGATTTTAAAATTTGTTGCACTAATAGTCAGCTACATTATCTCCAAGTGCTTTAAGCTATATTTAGAACGTGCCCGTGGAATAATTTCCGACCAAAACGCGAGCGAAGCCGCGGGCAACACTAGTGTTTAATATGCGTATGATACGCTTGACGACAGCTGCTTGTAGGATTTATTTTCGATGATTTGATTTCGATTGCAGCTCGATTTGAGGAAGTTTCTTAAAATGGTAATGTAGAGACACCTTCGAGACACACAGCTAACTACTTGCCTAGTTTGAACACAATAATGTACGTAAAAAATTGGCAATCATCACTAGAACCACTAAAATGATTCATGCATGAATGATCTTGAAATAGGTATGAATAATTATCTAGGTACATTACGACAAGAAATGTAATTTAGGTAGGTATTGGAAAACTTATCACGAATAGGTACATAAAGAAAATGCACTTACCTATTTTCAATAAATAAATGTAAGAAATCCGTCTCAAAACACTTTCGTAGAGAAATTGCGCGCAAGTTAGAACGATAATTTATGATTATTTTGTTACCAAGGAGATTCTATACTAGTTGGTTTTTTGATTAAAGAACAAAAGAAGCTTCGAGGCCGTTCGTTTAAAATGGCAAAAACTAGACTTTTTTTGTTCCCCCTCCTACTTTATTTAATTCCCCAGTACAGTGTAATTCCCCTGTCCAGAAAGCAAAAATAAAACTTTTGTTGACATAGAAAGTTACAACATTGAAATTAAATCCATTACACGAATGAATGTTATGACGTTATGAAATAAAAAATAATATTTTATTTAAGTTCTTTCTAAATAAATTGAGAAAGGTAAAACAATCATTGAAAATATGGCTAAAAAACAACTACTGTGAAAAAAAATTAATTTTAAAACGTTTAAAATCAGTTGCAGTAAAAAGCCCCTTCGCGGCCATCCATGGCCATTAACCACTACAACAGTGTTACCACAGAATAAATAGTAAAAGTAGTAGGGGTTCATAAAATAATTGAGTTATTATATATTTTAGTAAAAATACCTTGAAATTTAGCTAAAACCTTGCAATCATAGCCCTTAATCAGTGCTAGAAAAAAACATGACAAAAGGAATGTTTAAACTTAAGGTGCGTTCTAATTTCTATATCTGAACGCAATGTTTTAATATCCTTCAGCGCCATAGATATAAGAAAAATAGTTCAGCGCTCAAACATGACTCAAATAACTGACATTACTGACAATCTGACAATGACATTGACAACTAGTCCAAAACGAAAATAATTTCATTTTTTACGTCAACAAAACAAATACGCAGTTCAAATTAATTTTAAAATGAGTGTTCGTGAGGAAGATCGCCAGAAAAATACCTGCCCAAGCCGGGGCCTGGGTATAGCAGCCGCAGCGATAGGCGTCGGGGTAGGAGCCGCGCTATATTACTTCTTCAATAAAAGGCAAGAGAACTCTAGTTCCGAAGGTACGTCGCGCGAATGGAATTGTGAACAACAACAAACCTTGTGAGTATCAGTTTAATACTTAATTTGGCTTGTAAGCTTCAGGTTGGCACGATTTCGCATTGTCCGGTAGGAAATCGCATATTTTTGTTTCTCTACCTTCGATAAATAATTGTTTGTTTAATTCCTACTCCATTTTGAGTTAACGCTGTCTTTGACTTTATTGGGAGCAGTAAGTTATGCTTTAGTGTATTTTTTATAATAACGGAATAAAAATGGATTTGTTTGGTTTTCTAATAAACAGGTATGTCTTTATTACTTCACATTACTATAATAATATACCACGTAGATTTTTAGACCTCCATATTTCATGTACCTTCTAATAATTTAATGTCACTATATTTTTCAATTACATCGTCATCTGGCTAGCCTTTTCCTAACCATGTTGGGGTCAGCTTCCAGTCTAACCGGATGCAGCTGAATACCTACCAGTATGCTACATGGAGTGACTGCCTATCTGCTTTTAATATTTCCAGTATATGTGATTGAAAAATATGGAGCAGCTATTGCTATAAAAGTATCATTATTTTTCTACAGACCTACTCTAAATTGTTATTAAATTTTAAAGGTAATTTCGTAAAAGCCAATTTAAATTATTGTTCAGAAATATTATAAGGGGGTAAAAGAAAAAAGCTTTATAAAATTGTAACTATCGCAATTGAAAAAATCTTTGAAAATCATAGACAAAAATTGATTGTTTTGTAAACTTCTTGTTCTACTTAATTGAGGGAAACTATGTTTCTAAAATATATAACATCACACAAAAGAGGCAAACCTAATAGAACACCTACATTTCGCCAGTTACATTCAAGTCCTAATAGAGGGAGATCCCGAGACCACCAAATCTACATCAGCCGTGTAATGGTCACAAGCACGACTGCTGAGCTTGACATCCTGGGTTTGATTGCCTGTGTCAAGTGCTTTTGGGTTTATCCATTATTAATTTTCTTAGCAGCTACGGAGTCTGGATTTGTGCCGGGTTGATGTCAAAAGCCTCGCCCCATTTAACATCACTGGCGGACCTATCATACAAGCCGAAAAGCCCGGCTTGCGTTACAATCAAACTCAACAAATAAAAATGCATTCTTTAGGGGTTTCGGCCGGTGCTAACGCTTTCTCTTTCACACCCGCTGGCTTGCATCTGGCTTCTGATCTCTCACTTTCTCCTAGCAAATTTTTAATACATCTGTAGGTACTTGTTTGGAGATATTGTACTGAATAGGGAATAAGCATGAAATTTTTTTTTTCACCTAAGTCAATAAAATGCAGTACTATCAACACATGAAAATAATCAAAACTTAATTTCAACTACTGCTTGTCGCACAAAAAAAAAATTAAACTCCTGCAATTTTCTATGACAGTTCAAACGTCCATGACTGTCGCGGCCATTCAAGTCATAGCATTTGATGTCACTTCCCTCTATCTGCCTTGTTTAAATCTAATTTTTTGCCCTTAGTAGAATAGTTTTACTATATTTTAAGTGCTTTATTAAAGCAACAATTAAATAAAAAATAAAATAAAAAGCCTTTTTATTTCTAATCTCAATTAAATTTACACACTTTTTAACATTAGGTACTTGATCGAATTAAATGTTAGTTGTGTTAGTCTTTAACTTATCCTAGTTAGTAGTGTTAGTTTTTATAAAATGTTGGAGATGTAGCCCCATTACGGGTAAAGGCCTCCTCCATCTTTTTCCATTTCTCCCGGTCCTTGGCAATATTTAACCAGTTTGAGCCAGCAGTCTGCGCTATATCGTCAGCCCATCTTTTAAAGGGTCTCCCTACCTTTCTTTTGCCCGGTGGCCCAGTCCAATTGGTGGTTTGGATAGTCCATCTGTCATCACTGACGCGTGCAACATGTCCTGCCCAACGCCATTTCAATGTTAGCGCTTTTGTTAGGGCATCTGTAAGCTTTGTCTTTTTTCTGATGTTCACACTTTTTACTTTTTGTATTTTTCTTAAGCCTAATATGCTTCTTTCCATCGCTCTCTGTGTTGTCACAATTTTCTGTTTGGTTTTGTTAGTGTGGACCCAAGTCTGGCACCCATATAATAAGCTTGGTAAGAGGCAAGTCTCAATCACTACTTTTTTTAAGTTTAGAGTATAGTTACCTTTTAGAATTTCTTTTAGAGACCAGAATTTTTTCCAAGTGATGTTTGCTCTTCGTTGTATTTCTTCATCCATGCTAGTCTTGGAGAATGACACTTGCTTTCCTAGGTAAATATAGTTTTCTACATATTCTATGTTCTTTCCCTTGATGCATACAGGTTTTTTGAAATTGTTTGTCATTACTCTGGTCTTACTTGCATTCATTTCCAAGCCTACCATGGAGCTTTCGTTGTCTAGTGAGCATATCATTTCTTCCAGTTCTTCTGGTGTTTCGCTCAGCAGGACTATGTCGTCTGCAAACCTGAGATGGCTGAGACATCTTTTGCCTACTTTTATGCCTTTCTGAGTCCAGTTTAGTTTCTGAAATATGCTTTCCAGAACAGCAATAAAGAGTTTTGGTGATATAGGGTCTCCTTGTCTGCCGCCTCTTTCTATCTTGATGGGCCAATCAGCTTAATGGCAAGCATATACAAAGTCTTCGCGTCGATTATCCTAAGCAGAATATCACCTGATATTGATGGTGCACAACCTATAGAGCAAGCTGGTTTCCGTTCAGGTTTCAGTACTACAGACCACTTACAAACTTTAGAACAAATAATGGAGAAATACACTGAATTTAACAAAAGCCTATATTTAGCATTCATTGACTACAGCAAGGCTTTTGATACTATCAGTCACAGCTCAATCTGGGAAGCACTGAAATCCTTCAAGGTCAACTATAACTACATAAATATCCTAAAATATATATCCTTCAAGGTCAACTATAACTACATAAATATCCTAAAATATAGCGAGTGAGCGTAGATATCTACGCTCACAGCACTAGCAAGGTCAAGCTAGAAACAAGAGGGGAAAGCAACAATTGCAATAACAATATTATTGTAAAATCTTAGTGAAACTTTAAGTACTTTTCATTTAAAAGTGTTTCTTTGACACATAGCATTTGACGTCACTACCGAAATAGCTGCGTTTTGTGTTTGCGTGTCGTTTCACCACAAAAACACGCTACATGAAGTATTAAATTGTAAAAAAAGTGTTGTATTAGAGAATTAAACAAGTGTTTTTATGGGCGAATACAAGGCATTTTTAAGAAATAAAAAAAGTTTAGTATTTCTTGCATAAACCCTATTTATTGTGGTAATTGGGCTTTGTCTCCTTTTCAATGAAAGGGAGCGGTCACGCTACTGTATAACATAGGACTTGAACATAACTAGTGAAATGTGGATGAACTATTAGGTACACCTCATCTTTAATCTGTAGAGGATCACAGGCATGATTGTGATGTTACATATTATGACTTGAGCATTTTCGGTAGCACTTTTTTCCGTTGTACAATAAGTATGGGTATTTCTATACGCTCAGGATAACAATGAACAATAGAATCAGTTTCATTAATATTATGTTTTCTTTCAACTTCTTAAAGGAAGGGAGGATTTTAAATTTATTTTTTCATAAATACAAGGTGTAACAGATTAACCACAATATAAAGAAAAAAGATATTAGATTCTCATAGGTATTAGATTCTCTAGGGAAATACCTGCATTATCATTATACCAAAGTAGTTTGCTGAGAAATGTTATATGTATAATTTACAAATGCTTCCTCTCTCCTAACTATAGTTGTAAATAAACCGTTTTAAACCAAAATCAGTGGTTTAAAACCCGTTTTAAATTTGTTTAAAACGGTTTAAAACCACGACCACGTGGGCCGTACCTTGATTACGAATTGCAGTTTAAAAGGCTAATTGAAATCATTTACCATTTTTATTAATATATGTGAAGTCATATATCATATTTATAGTACTATTTAGGATTAGACACTGAAAACAATCATGTTTTGGGTATTTATTAAAATAAAACGGCAATGCCGCATTTTTATTTTTCACTTTGCTACCAAAATCGCAACGGGGAGAGATGGGGTAGATAGGGATCAATTTTATGTTTGTCTGTCATGTTAATGAAGGTTGATTTTAAAACATTTTTATTTTATTTTCCTTTTATATATTCTAAATCAGGAAGGTGTGGTCTAGATAACTTCGTGTAAAGCCTCAGTGCATTCCAAAAAAAAAAAACATTCTAAAACATATTAAACCGCTAAGTGTGGTTTTAAACCAAAAAAACGGTTTAAAACAAAATGGTTTAAAACGTTTAAAATTCCTTTTGCATCTCTACTCCTAACTCACTTATTTTGCTGTGCCCGACATATGATCTAATTATAAGTTTACCACCTAAGAAACCTACATGTGGAATGCAATAAAAGTATTGAGTATTGAGAAAGAAAATTATACAAAATAAATAAACAAACAAAAGTATGAATATGAGCCAAAATCGCTGTTTGTGTACGTGAGTTTGTTTTGTTGTGATGTTTCTAAACGCACCCACGATACAGGAGAAATCCATAGAGTGGGGCAACGTTTTTTTTTTATTATAAAAAAGGGCCTCAGCTCAGCATACTGACAGATGTCAGGTACACCCTAACGTGTATGGCTCTTACACACTTATTAGGTTACACCCTGTATTTATACATAAGTACATGTATTATGAAATATTTTATTGCTGGACTGAGCATATATATTTGTTAACGGTCCAATTGTTCTAAAATATCATTAAAACAAGAAAATTCCTATCCTTTTTGAAGTAAATTTTACAAAGCATGTGTTCCTAACTTTATGTCTATTTCACCATATCAGCCCTAAGTCTGAATCGGATGACTCATACACCACAATTTCTGAACATGAAACTACGGACACAAGTATGAACAGTTCAGTAGATTCAGACATGTATCTGACCCAAGATGACTCCGTGATCACCATAGAATCATCGTCAGAAGAAGAATCTAGTTCAGAGAGTGGATCTGAAAGTGAATCAGAATTCAGTTCTTCCAACTCAGCGTTTACTGTAGTGTCCAATGATTTGTGGGATATATCAGCGCGTAGTTCAGCGCACAGGTCATCCGATTCAGAAGAAACGGAATGGGACGTCACTACTTCATCTCAAGGATTGCCAGAAGAAAGTCTCATATCACCAATGCTTGAGTTAATGGGTAGGATAGGAAATCTCATCAGTCCTCGAAAGCGAATGTAAGTTCTTCAAAAAAAGTATTTAAGAGGGAATGCGGTAGGTATTTGCTGAAACTATTGCTGTCGCTCAACGAGCGCTATTTGACATTGGTGCCATAAAGACAACTACAGATCCGACAAGTAAAAAGTCATAATTCGAGGTTTGGCTCTCGACTATTTCCTCCTCCAATATTCGACCATTTTAAAAGATATTTCATAAACTGACTAAGGGATATACATATACTGTGTCCCTAGGTTTTTCTTTTTTCATTAATAGTTGTGAAATTTGCACACTAGGCCTCGGTTGATAGCGGTCCAAATAGGCAATTTTGAGTATTTTGTAAAGGTTCTAGTCCTGATACAGATTAAGTATCATCAAAATAGAAAACAGGGACATCTAGAGGTTGATATTTATTTAACTGTAAAAAATCATAGATATAGTCATAAAACAGAAAGAAAACAGGCGAAAGCGTTTGTATGGAGAAAATACCAACCGCATTTCCTCTTAATTAACAAACAGTAAACATGGTAAATATCACGTTTTAGTATTAATGATAATGTTAAGTATTTAATTCACCTTCAAATCAAGGTCATGATGCCTTTGAACATAGTCTTTAGCTTTTTTGTGTTTGTTAAAATTTTATTGTACAAAATATTGGAGATCTTGCTATGTTGTGCATTACGACTTGTGACAGAACTGACAGATTGGCGGGAGAAAACCGCACAGAGAAAAAAGGAAGGTTATGTCCAGCTATGGAGGCCTTTGCCCAGCATGACAAGATAGCATAAGGTGGATGCGCAAGGGTAGCCCGCGAAATTCAAATTTTCTTAAGTTTTTTGCAATATGCAGGTCATTGTCAGGTTGTATGTAGATGAAAATATAAATCGCACCAGTAACACGTATGGAGTTACAGAATTATAATCATTCAAATCATCAAGACAACCCTTCAAGTTCATATATCCCCATTCAATAGCTATTTCATGAAAAAGTCACTCTTTGAGATTATATGAACTTGGAGGGTTGTATTGATGATTTGAATGATTATAATTCTGTAACTCCATACGTGTTACTGGCGCGATTCATATTTTCATCAACATACAACCTGACACTAACCTGCAAATTGCAATAAACGTAACAAAAAGTAAATTTCGCGGGCTACCCTTGCGCATCCACCTTAAGAAAAAAAAATGTTGTGCATTTATTTTATATAAAAGAACATTATTTTGTGAATTTCAGGACCGAAGATGAGCAAATGTCTATTTTAAGGCAACAAGAATTGTAAGATAATATTTTTTAGAAAACAAAATTAACCATTTTGGGTTTTTGTACTAACACGCACGTGGTTTTTTTTGTGTAAGTGAGTTTGTGGGTTTTGGAGGTCTGATTAACAGTCGCTCTATGTACAGTTTTGGGGGGCTACTGTCTGAGTCTGTCAGCGAAAATGCGGACCCGCCTGAAAATAGCTCGCAGCTGCAAATTGAACCCCATTTCCCTATTCGTTTTGGATGCAAGAGTTTTGAAAACATCGGGAGTAGTGACAACTGTTCTATCGTGTTGTCATTAATTTTTAATTACAAAAGAGAACCATAAACATCCTTATAATTAATTTAAGGTGGAAGCGTCAAGGTAGCCCGCAAATTTCAAATTTTCTTACGTTTTTTGCAATTTGCAGGTCAGTGTCAGGTTATGTTGATGAAAAATGAGTCGCGCCAGTAACTTTTATGTACCTAGTTACAGAATTATAAATTTATGATCATTAAAATCATCAATACAACCCTCTTAAGTTCATTTAACCCTATTCTGTAACTATTTCATGAAAAAGTCATTTAATAGGGTTAAATGAACTTAGAAATCATCAAACAACCCTATTGATGATTTTAATGATTGTAACTCTGTAACTGCTTAAGTGTTACTAGCACTTAAGAAAATTTGAATTTCGAGGGCTACGCTGACGCTTCCACCTTAAAGTTCTATCATTCAACCTCGTATTTTTAAGTTGAAAATGTTTTTGCATTCAACTGCGACCAGTTAGACTGGAAGTAGAATGATGTCTATTTCAGGTGCATGTGATTTGTGTTTAGTTGCTAAAGAGTTCGAATCCAGGAAAGCATTTTATAATCCCAGTTTATTACAGTCCCACTGCTTGACAATGACCTCTTCTCATACAGAGATGGTACGAGAATTCGGCCGGTTTTTTTTTTTAAATTACCGATGAAAAATTTGATGTGGGGTTCAGAATAATGTAGGTACTTACCTACTGTATTAGCTGAATACGTGACTGTTCAATATAGTAGGTATAGTCTGATGACATAGAATCAGAATCAGAATAATTTATTTGCGAAATATGGGTAGTTCAAGAGGTGACATTTTTATACAGCGTGTAACAGAAAGGGTATAATCATATGGAATACTTAGGTATGGACCATCAAACTGAACAACTTTCTCTATGAGACCACCATCGAAATCGTAAAAAAATAATCAGCTGTCTTATGCAAAATTTCAATACCTACTCGACCCAAATGTATGGGACAGCTGATTATTTTTTTACGATTTCGATGGTGGTCCCATAGAGAAAGTTGTTCAGTTTGATGGTCCATACCACAGTATTCCATATGATTATACCCTTTCTGTTACAGGCTGTATAAGAGCTTTAGACCATATCCTACCATGACAGGTGTGCAAACATCACTACATAGTATAAAACAAAGTCGCTTTCTCTGTCCCTATGTCCCTTTGTATGCTTAAATCTTTGAAACTACGCAACGGATTTTGATGCGTTTTTTTTTAATAGATAGTGTGATTCAAGAGGAAGGTTTATATGTATAACATTGCACCGTGCGAAGCCGGGGCGGGTCGCTAGTTAGGTATAAATACAAATTAAATAGTAAATTCTTCTCTTACCAATCTTACCAATTTTAAAATATTAGTTATAAATTTCAATACAAACAAAATATTACATTCTCAAATATACATGATATACATACATGAGACTACGTATCTACGTTATGTAAAGAATATATGAATGTTAATTAGTTTATGCTTGACTGTATTTTTAGTTCAGCTTGAAGCATGCGCGTGAAGCATAAAGGCCGTAATTATGACAATGTACCTAAAAATGTAATAACAGGTGTAAAAATGCCAATTGAGTTCCTAGAAATGTGGAGTTTAAAAAAAATCGCCGCTCTCGACTTTTTTTTAATTTCCTTTTTTTTAATTTATGAATAATTTGAAATTCGATTAATTTACATTGTGGTGTAATTATGTGACCTGTGTGCATTGCATCCAATAAACCCCAATTTGGTCTGTTTATTTGTTCATTGTTGTCGCTAAGAGGCATTTAAAATATTGCAAGTTATTTTTTTTTTAATTTCCTATTTTCTTTAATTATTTCTAAAATACCGAAATATACGACTAAGATTTCTAATGTCATTGGTAACTGATACTTTTTCACAGATAACTGGGTATATTATAAAAATGTTTAACAAAATCACGTTTATGAGTACAGTGACTAATCATTAATTCGCAAGCAACAGGAAATCTTCTGAGATTTGGGTCGAGTAGGTATTGAAATTTTTTATAGGACAGCTGATTATTTTTTTACGATTTCGATGGTGGTCCCATAGAGAAAGTTGTTCAGTTTGATGGTTCGTACCACAGTATTCCATATGATTATACCCTTTCTGTTACATGCTGTATATACATTTTGTAACGGTAATTTAACCATTTCAAAAACAAAAACAAATAAATTTCCAACACTAGGTTAAGCTCGCCATTGTACATAAGCTATATATTGTAGTGTTGTGTTTAAATCTATTAAATTTTGTGTGCATTCAACAATAAGAATAACAAAAAAAAAACCGGTCAAGTGCGAGTCGGACTGGTGCACGAAGGATTGCATATCATTATCTAAAAAAAAAACACGTTTGTTGTATAGGAGCCCCCCTTAAATATTTATTGTACTGTTTTTAGTATTTGTTGTTATAACAATTTTCACAGATGATGTATTTCTGTAGTCGCTATAGCGGCAACAGAAATACATCATCTGTGAAAATTTCAACTGTCTAGCTATCACGGTTCATGAAATACAGCCCGGTGACAGACAGCGAGACAGACAGATGGACAGTGGAGTCTTATTAATAGGACAGACAGCTAGAGACACAGACCTAAAGACAGCTGTTTCATACCAATTTGACCGTAGCCGTTTTTTTTTAAATTACCGATGAAAAATTTGGATGTGCGGGGGGGCGGTTCAGAATGATGTCTGTACTGAATACGTGGTACTTAAACGTTTTAGGTCGGTGTCCCTTTCACCATGTATATTAATGGTACCTAATAAAATAAGTTTTTTTTTTAATAACATTAAAGATATTTGCATGCTTTTACTAGGCAGAACATGTTGCTACCAAAATGTCATTTTACTACCGTTTTATATCGTGTTTTTTAAGATAATCTTATTCGCTCTAAAAACCCAATTAACCTTTAGAACGCCATTGTCATATATACCTACGTGACAACTTGACAAGCAAGCGCGTGCCTTGTACGCCAGCGACACAAATATGTGACAAAAAATGCAGGCGCACTATAACACGAAATAAAAAATTTAATAGTTTTGGAATACCTATTCATTTTGTAGGTATTTGCGGGGAAATTGTAGCTTGGCGTTGAGGGGACGCGCGTCCGTTTTCAAACATTTTTTTATTCTCAGGTTAATAAAAAAATGTTTTAAATTTCAGTCGCGAGCGCTCGTGGACCCTCGAAGAGTGTTCGATATGCTTTGACGTGATGCTGCGCAATCAGGAGGTCACGTCTCTGCCGTGTGCCCACAACTTCCACACAGAATGCATCATGCCGTGGCTTCAGGAGAAACAGACATGCCCCAACTGCAGGAAGGTTGCTGAATGATCAGTATTCTCATGTAAGTATTACGAACTTTTTATTCTTCACGTCTGTAATTCCCGAAGGATTGGCACAGGTACACCATTGGCACATGTGCACCGAAAAAAGATTGAGCGAGAGATTTTAATGGACTGTAAACTTTCAAAATGGCACCGAACGCAAGGGATTACAGCCGTGATGTTATGTGCTCTTTAAATTTACCAATTTTAGGGTTCCGTACAGGAAGAGTGACAACGAGTGTGTGTTTTTTGCGTACGGTGTTACGGAACCCTTCGTGTGCTAGTTCGACTCGCACTTGACCCCTTTCTGGTAATTTACGTTTTATTTTTTTCATTTGTTACAGATATTTGCTGGTATTTGTGTAGTGGTTATCATCCAATCCAACGTCAGCCGTATATCCCCATGGCTGGGCTCATATTTGGAATATCTGAAAAATTATAATCATATCTGATACTTATTAATGTTTTAATATGTGTTAACGAATTGAATACAGTGTGACATGGAAAAGTGGGACCCAAAAAGACCTCAAAATTATTTATTGCATAACCTAGAACCAAAAGTTGGCAACACCGCAAATGGCGGCCAAATATGTCGCTGTTTTGGTTATTTAATTAATATTACTGCATAAAATTGCCACTTGCACTAAAATATTGACTTAGTATTGCAATAATAAAACTGGATATGGTGTTGTAACAGTTTTAGGCATAAAAAAGTATTCAAAATTGTAGTTTTTGAAAACTCTAATCTTTTAAAATTCCTCTCCCCTTTTGGCAACCCTATAGCTGGAGGTTTTACACTTAAGGCACCCATAGGTTAATCAGGTTAAGCAGACAACCTCCTTGGTTGACCTGTGAGACATCATTCACAAAAAAGACCTTAATGTAATTAACAGTATCAGTAGAAGTTTCTTATATATCCGGGACCCACTTAACCAATTTACATTGTATTATTATTGCTGATTCTTTAGGCACTGACTAAAACTATTTTAAAATTAGTCATCGATTTTTTTTTAAAGATAGAGCTGAATAGATATATTTTACTACCATTTTTCGAATAATTTTGATTGCTGGCAACTTCGAATATAGCTGTAAAATATTTCGTTATTTTGTCAATTTAATAAGAAGGAATGTTACTATTTTTTATAGCTTTTTTAATTTAGATTTTAGTAGGCGCCGCACTGTTTTTGCACGATTGAAGTTTATATTAGTTCAAAACTTTAGAAACGCTTTTCTATAACATGATGTGAAATTAATTGACATGAAAAGAAATGCATGACAATATTTTTTTGATCTGATTATTTAATTTTGTTTTCGATTATATAGAAAATAATAAAAATACTCCGTTTGTAATTCGTACCAAATATTCTGATACATGATGGCTGCAATCAGAGATCGAAAAAGGAAATTCACAGTTTACGGCCAGATTCTGGGATTTTAAAGGAAAGTAATATCCACATGTTACCTCCTCCCTTGAAGTCTAAAAATTCTATGTGGGGTTCAGAATGATGTACTAATACATGGTCACCGTTTAGTATCATTGTCCCTTCCGTCTTGTATACTGTACCTATTTCGATTTCTGAATAAAACCATTTAGCTTATAAATATGTAGTATTTAGATTTTAAGCTGGCTTTTAATGTTAAAAAACTCTTAGATAAAAAAATAGACTTAGTTCTGCTAAAGTGAACTAAAATCTCTTATTTATTTAGTAAAAAACGTCAAACTAATTTAATGTTATTAATGTGGTACATATCTATATAGTCAAATGAGTCTAAAACGTTTGCAGAAATACAACTTAAACTATCCAAAATCCATTAGAACAACTTCGTAAAATGGGAAGTTTTTTTAAGTGGGTTGGTACGTTTTAGCAGAAATAAGTCCGGTTACAGTCACTGTAATGTAATTACTAGATCAAATTAAATTAATTAGTAAAATGAAACACTTTATGGATAGGTAGGTACTGTTGCTTACAATTAAATCTTTGAAATTATGATTGGAGGAATAAAAATTCTTAAGATCTCGCACAAGAGAAAGAGCCCTTTTTACCCGACTGCGGCGAACCTGATAAAGAGGATAATGTCTTCATCTTGTCTCTTTAACTTCTAGTCAAGAATATGTGTTCCAAGCTTTGCCTATCTAAATTGATTTGACCTTAAAAAATTGGTATGAAAATGGCTATTTATTTATTTTACTTTATTTATAAAAGTAAATATAATAAAATAATAATGTAGAATGCACTCTTGTAACATAATTTATAGTAACATTAATCACGAAAAATTTAACTTAATTTTCACGAATAAATTCCGAAGTAATAACAATATTATTTGTATGAAAAAGCCAAGTTTCATTTATGTAAAAAGAGCTACGAAATGGATGAAATTTACCAGTAAGTATGTACTTATTTTATAAAACCTTTTTATTTTTTATTAATAACTTTCAATTGTATTGTGTATCGGGCTGGTGTCCACAACTCCACGTCCAAAATGCGTATTTTGCGTACGTAACTTTTCAATGACAAAAATGTGAAATACGTACCTACAGCCTACCAAGTGAAATAAATCCTAAAAATAATAACTAAAGTCTAGTTCTTAAGATCGCTAACATAAAGTTTGTGTAAAGAAAATGTATTCTACACTTCGACCAACTTACCTGTGCAGGCAGGAAAACAAACGAAAAAAAAAGTGGACCAAGGACCATGGTTTTAAATGTCTACCAAGTTTGACATATCGATACTTACTTTTTTTTCTTGACGAACACCACACCTTGGAACTTCACACGTGAAGTAGTTATACAGCTGTACCTACTGGGGAATCATTCGTACACCTCAGGGGGGTAGTCATTCCAGTGTGGGGAAGACATGGCACTAGACGACCTGTATAGCTGTGTCTCTTTCCCACACTGGAATTACTCCTGAGACGTCATGGTAGGCCACCAGGTTTGCCAACGATAGCTAGCCATAAAATAACTGGAAGGATATTAATATAGCGCTGCATAGTTCTCTTTTGGCGCGCAGACGCAGTCAATGCAATTTCCACAGACTATTTAAAAAATGTTACCCATCAGCTCCTGTCAATGTCAATGTCACTGAAGCGCCAAAAAAAACTAACAGAGCTATATTCTTTTATTTTTAATGTAGAATGCACTCTTGTTACAATAATATTTATAATGTGAAAAACAAAGCAATAAACAAAACGCTGGCTGAGCCGCGTTTTTTATTTGCAATAACTGGCAACACAGAATGATTAAAATGATAGTTAAGCGTACATTAACGGAAGAACGCGAACAAATTCTACCACTATCTTCTATTCTTCTACCAGTATATATAAGATGCTCTGTGTCTTCTTGTTAGAACCAACTAGTTGGTGTCGGATCAAGTGTGACGTCTCTCAAATTTGGCAATTACGTAGTTTTGCTTCAAGGCGTCACTGAGGCATAGGAACACAGTTTCTCTATGAAATTTCTTCTGATAGGTATTGAATATCAAAAGTGACTATGTTACAATTATTGCAATTGCGACGTTGCCAAATTTCAGAAAGTAGCTTCAATATTTAAAAAAAAATACAGATCTGCATCTGTGCTGCCAGAACTATTTTTAAATGTGATATTAATATGTGTTAGTTACTAAAATTGTAGACTGGATATAATTTTCTTAATAAAGGTAACACCGGGATTGTATTTTTTTATTTCTTGCGATAGTCAGGCTGTTTTAAGCGCAGGCCATACCGCCAGCTAGCTAACGAGTGAGCCGGGCGAGGCATCGTTTCAACTTTCACCTCTTTTCATACTTTGGTTCACACCGCGAGCGAATGCCAAAAGAGCCAAATCGAAGTATGAAAAGGGCTCGCCCGCTTCGCTCGCTCGCTCGCTAGCCGGAGGTGTGGCCTGCACAGTCATAAAATATTTAAAAAATATAAAATGCAAGTAGCAAGGTAGGTGGCACACTTACCCCGGGCAAACACGCTGGCGCGGGTACGTGACGCGCGTGTAAGCGCGTAAGCCGATAAGACCATATACCTACGCTCAAAAAACACGCTTGTTTGAAACCTCTCGCGTATTGAGAAATAGTATGAGCAGTGCTAAAAGGTGCGGGCGCGGGTGAAGGTGCATGTGACGAGTTTTCTAAAAAAAATTGACAGCGGACACCCGTTTCGTGCACCCGCGCGAGTTCTAACGTAGTACGACCTTCATCGAGACTAAGAGGCCGTCTATCAGCGGCAGCTTAGCGAGGATCGGCAGCCGGTATTATAAACAAAGTGTTTATACTGTTATAAGTACGCCAAAAGAGATTTGATGATTTGATTTGATCAGATCCATGAAGCCTGTCCCTTTGCTCTCATCCTCCAGCGACACCCCAAGCCGAGACTCATACCCCACAGGGTGTGCCCTTAGCGTATAGTCGCAGCTTTTTAATGAATGCATATGGAAATATATACGGCACTTATAACAAAAACACATTTTTACCAGTTTTGTCTGTCTGTTTGTTCCTGCTAATCTCCGAAACGGCTGGACCGATTTTGAAGGAACTGACAGTAGGCTACTTTTATTTTAGAAAAATAATCAGGGTACCGTGCAAAAAAAATAAAACCCTTAAAATTCGATTAAAAAAGGAAAGTAATTTTTTATAATAATTTGACGCGAACGAATCTCTCTTATTCTGGAGCGGAGCATTAGGTATAAGATTTTTGGAAATTTATCACATCTCCAAGTCCTGAACGTTCCTGATATTTTTCTACAGACAATTTCAGAAATATTTACCGACAGCACTCTCCACAATGTATTTCAAGATCCAACAGCACTGACCTTAGATAAATAAAAGCGAATAGTGCGTACTAAAAATATTTATTTACGATAAAGGATATTTCATTACAGTAAAAAATTGAACACTTCATTTCTAATGTTAAAAAATATATTCTTCTGGATATAACTAAAATACATTTATGTTCTTACATTGTATGTACAGGCCAGAACCTCAAGCTTCTACAATCTGTCAAATTTCTTGAATAGATTTTCAACTTTACCGGTACAGTTTTAGGTTCAACGTTGTTTGGGAAAATTTGACATTTTCGGATAGGTTAACGTGCTGGCGGCTGTACCGCAATAACTGTCTAAAGCATGGAAGACACCAGCTAGTATGAGCACAAGAATACAAGGTAGGAAGGCAGTTAATTTCTCGTCTGTTAATAAAAAATAAACAGCTGTCTGATGTGTCCTAAAACTGCAATACCTACACGGACAAAATGTATGGAATATCTCCTTTTAAGGTTCCGTAGCCGAATGGCAAAAAAACGGTAATTTAAAAAAATTAAAAAACCCGACTGCTTAAATAACTAATAACATTAAATAAACGACTTAAACAGTCGGGACCCATTATTGGGACGATTTAAGCCGGTCAATATATGTTAATGGGTCCCGACAGTTAAGTCGTTTATTTAATGTTATTAGTTATTTTCGCAGTCGGGTTTTTTAATTCATTAAATTACCGTTTTTTTTTCTTTTTTATTTTGATATACTCAGTGTCACTCTCACAGGAAATACGAATCTAACGACACCCCTCAAGCTAAAATCCATCGAGCCGTTCAGGCCACAGAGCGTGCCAAACAATTATACATACACACATACATAAAAACATACATACATACTCTCGAAAAACATAACCCTCCTTCTGGCGCAGTCGGGTAAAAAGGGAACCCTTATAGATTTGTCATGTATGTCTGTCCGTGTATGTCACAGCCACTTTACTCCGAAACTATTAGGACTACACAGTTGAAACTTAGTAGGTAGATGTATTCTGTGAACCGCTTTACGATTTTTATTCAAAAATAAAAGACAAAGGGGACTCCCCATTCATATAACTGAAACTAAACAATATTTTTTTCATCAAACCTATACATGCGGGTAGGTAGGTCTTGAAAAATGACAATGAGGTTCCCAAACCATTTTTTCTCAAAGTCAATCGTTTGAAAGATAGTCTTCTAAAGTGGTAAAATATGTCCCCCCCCCCTCTAATTTCTAAAGTAAGAGGAGGAAAATTCTGAAAAACAGAACGTAAATAAAACTTTCAACCAAAATTGGTTTGAATAAGATTTGATGTTTAGTTTTTGAGATATGGGACTTTTCATCAAACTGCAGTAGTAACTTTGTTTTTCATTAACATAATATTATGAAAAACAAATTTAGTGTTGCTGGTGAATGTAAAACAATACAAGATATGAATGAGCCTTCACAATATTTTTATTATATTGTTTGGTGCTACGGAACCCTGTGTGTGTTTGGGGACGACTCGCAATGGGGAAGGCAAGTCAAAGCTGATTGTAGATGGCGTGTCCATAGCTTTTCCCAATCTGACCAATGAGGACAAGCTATTTTGAACTATAAAATGACACTGACAGATCTTCAACCAATGACGTTGCTTGGTACAAGCTATGCTAGCGCCATTAGATTTACGGTTGCCTTCCCCATTGGCCGGTTTCTTTTTAAGTTACCGATTAAAAATTTCTATGTAGGGGTTCACTGGTTTAAAATGATGTACTTACTGAATATGGGTAACAGTTTCAGCGTCGGCCCCCTCCACCTCGTATGCACGTAGCTTGCATACAATCAGACACTACCTACTACCTGCTAATTGCAAAAAAAGCTAAAGAAAAATTGAATTTCACGGGCCTATACCTATTTATTTTCATTACCACACCCTGGGTCCCTGATTGGTCATCACAACGGCATACAAGTAGCATGCTTGTGTACACCTTGCTTTACGACATGTCAAGTATTTAAAATAACCACATTTTTAGAATAAACTACCCATGTTGTGTTCTAAACGGACGTGGCGGGTCCATGCATCCAGATTTTGGAAATCCTGAAAACAAGTGCAGTAAATGAGAAATTATGATCATTTATGGAGAATCAGGTTACATACAGGCCTTTTTATATTATGTTTTCCCTACTCCTCCGCTATAATTTTCTGATTAATTCCGTTGCGGGATCAAAGACAGTTAAATTGTTTCTCTGGGTCTTCGTCGAGCTTCATTGTCTCGGCGCTTTTCTGGTGGTCGCCACTGTTGATTCTGGCGCACAGGAGTTGCAGTGGTTTTGGAATAGGGAAGCGGGCTTGTCCAAAAGAAATAATAGGCCTTTTAAGGCGCTCCCTTACAGATGTATTCGCCTATAATATAACAGTTTAGCTTCGAGCATTATACCAGCGAGTGAGGAGAACCGAGCTGTACGGTGCGCAACCTGTACCGATATAACTGTAACCATTACCTGTTCCCGTCATAAAGTCTCACAACCAGTTTTACCAAGGTGTATCGTATTACCCAGTTAATAGGTTATGGAGGTCAGATAGGCAGTCGCCCCTGGTATCCAGCTGCATACGGTTAGACTGGAAGCTGACCCCAACATAATTGGTTTGTTTGTTCATATTTGTGTGTTTGGTAAATGGCTAGGCAAATGATGTCTCGTTTCAGTCCAAAATCGAGTCCTGAACATTACAAGCGAACACTCTGGTGAGGTGAGGGAAAATACTTACATCATCGCAGTATTGGCAAGGGAATAGTTCTAAGCCGTGAGTAGCGACATGGTCCCTGAACTTGTCGGCATCGCCAAAAGATACGCCGCAGGCGTCACACATCCACGCGGATTCTTCCACTGTATCTATTACAGAATTAAGTCAAGTAAAACGGTAGGTTGAGCTAGTGGCGTTGAGTCGAGTACTACACAGTCTAACGTGTGTATATTTAAAGATGTAGTACTTGACCATCAAACTAAACAACTTGCTGTATGATTTAGCTCATTGGTTCCCAACCTACGGTGCGCGGGAGCTACGAATATGGTCCGCGAAGGGTTAAAATGTTATTCGTAGGTACTTTTTAACTTGCACAGAAGATGCAAGCTCAAGCCAACTTAGTTGAAAACATATCAGAGGCGCGGTGCTAATTTTTTTTGGGCTTGCTGCGCTGGCTCTCTACCAAGATTAATTTCTGTATGAATGATTGCTAAATTTGTCGAGCTCACTTCGATCACTCTTGTATCCTTCAAAACTTCGCTTTTTAAAGGTTTTCATCTCTTAATCCAATGTTTGCATTGTGGAGTTAAAGATTCACCCCTCTAGATAATTATAATCCTGCCGGCGTCCATGTTTATCTAGGACATTGACCCCTGCTAACACCAAAGTGGTTTCTGGTCCAAGAAAGGTTGGGAACCACTGATTTAGCTAAGTACTAATACGTTTTTTTTTCGTCTGCCTCCATATTGATGACTAGCGGCCCGTCCCGGCTTCGCACGGGTGCCTATGTTACTGCTCAGGGTGAGTGTAGCTTTCAAATGGTGAAAGAAATTTGAAATCGGCGCAGCAGTTTTTGAGTTTATCCATTACAAACATACACACAAAAATACAAATCTTTCAATATTAGTGTAGTAGATATATCACAACTACAATGTAAAACTACCTAATTCATCAATCATCGTATGGGATGTGATGCGGAGGAATGAAGAAAATGTCGTGAAGGTTTGAATGTGGATGGGTATAGAGTTGAGGTAGACCAAAGACACGATGGAGGGACTGTGCGAAAGATGATATGGCTAGAAAGGAGGTGAATGCTGAGATGACCAGTAATAGAGAAGTATGGAAGAAGAAGACGTTAATCATGATGAACCACTTCTTACCTTCGTCTTTTGGTTCTAATTCCGCCTTCAAAGCTTCATCAATAATTATAGAAGTAGTTGCTTGAGATTCAGTCTTTATCTTCTTCGATTCTCTTGGCTCAAAATAAGGACAAGCTATAAATAATTCAAGGTCAAATTAAACTAGCTAGTGACACTCCGCATATGAGATGGTTAAGGATAATGCGGTAAAATAAAAATTATGGGAATGGCGTGGAGAACAAGTAACTAAGTATTAAATGGCTTCGTTATGGGTATTTTTACACCTACTCATAGACCACAAAGTCATACTCATAATAGAGAAAGCTATGCTCGGAGTTTCCCTGCGTGATTGAATCAGGAATGAAGACATCCGCAAGAGAACCAAGGTTACCGAAGAATTGCCAAACTTAAGTGGGCAGGGCACATTGCTCGCAGAATGGATGGCCGATAGGGCTGAAAAGTTCTAGTTCAAGTGGCGACAGCAAAGCGAAAGACGTTTCGTTGGAAGACCTCTCACTAGGAGGACCGATGATCTGGCGAAGGTTTCGGGGATCCCCTGAATGCACAGGACCGGTCAATGTGGCGACACTTGGGGAGGCCTATGTCCAGCACTGGACGTCTTTCGGCTGAAATGATGATACTCATACTCACGTCCATGTCCAACGTGGGTCTTGTAAAAGGTGACCAAGACGCGATCCATCGTTTCTGTGACAATCATGTGAGCAGGACAAGCTTTGCCAGTTTTGTAAATCTGTCGTTCAGGAGCTGGTCGTTTGCCTTTACCCTACAATAATCAGGTATGGTAAACAGTTGCAAGCACGACTGCTGAGCATGAAGCCTGTTTACGGATAGGAAATAATCAAATGACCCCTCCCATTCTGGGCGGAGCGGAAGGGGGTGTCAGACTTGTACTAACTAAAACCATGTTCCATGTTTCTTCTTTTGCCCTTTGTGTTCCAGGGCCGCGGTATCTCCTTCGAACAGTCCCGCAACCCTGGCAGTGAGCATGAAGCCTTGGGTTCGATTCCCGGGTCGGGAAAGATGTTGTTGGGTTTTTCATCAGGAAATTTCTCAGTAGCAGCCACGGAGTCTGGATCTGTGCCCGGTTGATGGCAATAGGCTCTCCCCCTATTACATGGCACTTAAGGAAAAATTGGTGAAATGCGAGTGTACTATTACGTACCACCGCAACAAAATGAATCTGCTCACTTCTAAAACAAAAACCCGTGCACACGATATCCACATCTGTTCACCACCCTTAACACCATTGGTCAGCACAAAGAGAGTGCGGACCAATAGTAGAAAAACAATAAAAAATATGCGACCTTTTTACCATCTTTTGTTTTACAAAAATTCTCAGGCTCTGATAATGATCACATATGTTTGACCACCCTTTTTTGACTAATAGGAATAACACAAAAAAGGACCAATGAAGAGAAAGTTTTTAACTAAGCGCTTCTATAGCGGTCGGATGCTGCAAGCAAAAATAGTCCGTAAGGTGATCAGATTCATTTTGGGTCGATTGTACACCTCTCGACTAGCCCTTCAGGGATTACAACCCAGAAGTCAAGCAAAACATCCTTAAGTTAGTTGGTACTTGTTCTGTTCTGTCTCCTGCTGATATGGAGGGAAGTGGAGATTATGTGTTACCTACTCCTCGGCTATTCTTTTCTGATTAATTTCGTTGCGGGATCCAAGACAGTCATTGTCTCGGCGCTTGTCTGGTGGTCGCCACTGTTGATTCTGGCGCACAGGTGTTGTCCCAAAAAAACGAACCTTTAGTTTCTTACCTGATACACGTATACCCCTGATTGGCTACACATATAATGGGACCTCACCCCCTCAATGGTCTGTTTGCTAGCCGTGGTCTTTCTAAAACGATATTTGGTCTCCTCTTGTATAGCGCTTTTGAATACCATGAAATCTGTAATATGTAATAAATATATACAAGGTGTAAAGCCGTCAGTCAAGCATTCTGTACATCAAACGAAGTAATTCTACGCAAATATTATTGCTGGGAAACGACTTTTTTTTGGGATGAAGGTCACAAATCACGTTTTACGGTAGGACTCAATGTGACGCACTCAAAACATTGTGCTGATGGATGCATTGAATAGTACGGGGGTCATGGATTAAAAGTAAAGTTTATTATAGCCTTGTATTTTGTGAAAAAGTTGGAGCTTTGACATCCAATATCTCCGTATCTAGAAGGTGCCCAGGTATGGCCCAGAACAAAAAATGATCGCAATGACGGGGAGAACGAGTACCTTTCAGCTTCGCTAAGGGTATTTTTACACCCATTATAAAAAAAAACTTACCATCCATATTGTGAAACTCCAACTCTTCGACTTGCTCGTGAACACGATGGGCATGCAATAGATGAACGCTAAAGTTTGATCCATAGCTCACTCTCTCATCACAAAGAGGGCATATGAAGGCTTTACGTTTCTCCACCTAGTAACAAAATAGAAATTCGTAACACAACTTCATTCCTGGTACCCCCGGAGGCTTTTTTTTTCGGATGGGAAATATCAAATGACCCCTCCCACTGTAGGCTGAGCAGGAAGGAGTGTCAGACTTTTACTGACTAAAACCCATCCATGTTCCTTCATCGCCCTTTGTGTTCCGGGGCCACGGTATCTCTTTCGAACAGTCCCGCAACCCTGGCAGGCGTCGGCCCCCTTCGGCCGGACCGGCTGCGGACCCCTTCCTGCTGCTGACATCTCTTTGTGGCGCGCGTGGAACACGAACGCGCCGTCGACACGGCCTGTCGTCATAAGACGGACGGACGGCGAGCTAGCCCATAGCTCGCCGTTCCCAAGCCCGCGCCTACGGTGGCCGGGGCCCACCACGTGGCCCCCGACGCCCGGTGCTTCTCCCGCGGCGGCTGGGACGTGAGGTTTTTTCCCTCTCACGTTCCGCCGCCTCCTTCGCTAGCATGACTGTTTCGCAGAAGGAGGCGACGGCGTCCCATTCCGTCTCGCTCTGGACCATGGAATGAACCAAGGCCAGACGCGAGAGGTCGCCGCCACCGATCGCCGCTACGAGGACACGGCGGTGCTCCGCCCACGCGGGGCAGACCTCCACCGTGTGCTCCACCGTGTCCACCGGTCGATCATCACAGTGGTAACACCCGGGCGTTTCCTCCCGCCCTATCCGGTGCAGGTACCTCCCGAAACAACCGTGTCCGGTGAGAACCTGCGTCGGTCGTCGGAAGGTGAGGACGCCGTGGCGCCTCTCAAGCCACTCCTCAAAGAGGGGCCTTATCGCCACTATTGTGGCGTGCCCTGCACGGTGTTGCGACAGTCGTTCTCTCCATGTCGCCATGAGATCACGCCGGAAGTCTGTCCGCTGAGCGGCAATTTGCCGCGGCAGCGGAGTTTCCCCCCGGCGTAGAGCCTCCGCGCGCCATTCGCGCAGGCGCGCGAGGATTATTGCCTCTAGATCCCATGGCGGCAATCCGGCAAGGAGGCTGGGCGGCCCGCAGCCTCAAGGAACGCGCCCACACCGGGGCCCCGTAAAGGGCCATGGACCGCAGGATCCCCGTGCAGAGCCTCCGGCAGGAGGCGTTTGGACCCCCCAGGTTGGGCAGGAGCCGCGTGAAGGCAGCTCGGGCCCGTTCCAGTTTTGGGACCAAACGTCGGAAGTGCTCCAGCCGTCGACACGGCCTGTCGTCATAAGACGGATGGACGGCGAGCTAGCCCATTACTCACCGTTCACAGGCATCCCTGGAGGCTTAGGCCGAGTTGTAACTAATAATTACTTAAGGAGGGTGCGCTTAGGTAGCCCGCGAATCTTCTTGATCCAGCCTGTCCCTTTGCTGCACCAGCGATGCCCTAAGCCGAGGCCTGCTCGCCATCCGTCCGTCTTATGACGACAGGCCGTGTCGACGGCGTGTTCGTGTTCCACGCGCGCCTCACACACAGAAATGTCAGCAAACGGGAATGGGTCCGAACGGACCGATGCCTGCCAGGGTTGCGGGACTGTTCGAAAGAGATACCGCGGCCCTGGAACACAAAGGGCAAAAGAAGGAACATGGATGGGTTTTAGTCAGTAAAAGTCTGACACTCCCTCCTGCTCAGCCCAGAGCGGGAGGAGTTATTTGATGATTTCCCATCCGAAAAAAAAGGCACAAAAAAATTTTTAAAACAAAAAATTTATAAAACAAAAAAAAGTTTTTTATTTTTTTCTGTCTGTTGGTTCCGGCTAATCTCCAAAACGGCTGGACCAATTTTGACGGGATTTATATTGGCAGATAGCTGATTAGGGAAAGAATTAGGGTTCCGTGCTGTTTGTTATAAAATTACCTCGAATCCATGTGCCTTCCACAGGTGCTTGTTCAGTATCTGTTTTTGACTAAAATCTCTATTACACATGTGACATTTTTTGCGTTCCCTCGGCACATATTTCGGTGTTTGTTCATTGCAGAGTTTCACTAAAAAGAAGATATACTTAGGACAAGATATTTATTTTTATAAGTTTATTTTAACAAGAATACGACAAGTACTAGAGGACAAAAAAGTGTTGGCTTAATAGAATATCCTCACGAAAAATTAAAAATTAAACTGTTGCATACATTTTGACCGTGTACACACGGCTACACATCAAGCTATACATTTTCAGTTTATGCTGATCTCGCATTGTATAGGATTTCCGTACAAAGCGAGGTCAGCTTATGTGTGTACGAATAACAGCTGGTTTTTTTTAAAATAACCGATGAAAAATTTATATGTGGGGTTCAGAATGATGTTAGTACTGAATACGTGGTAGGTAACCGTTTTAGTCGGTGTACCTTCCATTCTGTATATCCCATGATTCCCATCGTATATCGAATGTTGCTGTTGAAGAATGGTTCCAGGTCTCATACATTAATTGTTTCCCATTCTCCTATAATAGACTACAGGGTGTAACAAGACCCTTCACGAAGCCGTCAACCAAGCATTCTGTACATCAAACTAAGTAACTTTACGCAAAAATTATTGCTGGCAAACGACTTTTTTTTTGGGGTGAAAAATCACGTTTTACGGTGGGACTCAATGTAACGCACTCAAAACATTGTGCTGATGGATGGATTGAATAGTACGGGGATCTTGGAGTAAAAATCTTGCATTAAAAACATGTATTTAAAAAAATCTTGTGAAAAAGTTGGAACTTTGACCCCCAATATCTCCGTAACTAGAAGTTATGGTTTAGAACAAACTTTCGGCTTCGTTAAGGGTCTTGTTACACCCTTTATTTACTTGGCAATACTTACATCCATGTTTCATTCGCAGATGTGTAAAACAAGCTTTCTTGCTTATGTATATGTTGTCGCAGAAATGGCATGGATACTTTCTACCATCAGACTCTGATTTGATACCATGACATCTGGAAAGCAATGTAGATATTAGATAGTTGGTACTTGACCTGTCGTACTGTATGGATCGGAATGCTGAGCATGAAGAAGACAGATACAAAAATATTGCATGCAGCTGAGGTGAGAATGTTGACACATGGATGTGTGGACTGACTAAAATGGATAAAGTTAGAAATGAGCATAATACAACGTGTACTAAAATAAACGCAATACCTCTTAAGGGGTCATTGTACTCATCATTATGAACAACGTTCACTATGGGACCAATAACGAAATCGCGAAAAAAAAAAACTGCTGTTCAGTACATTTTGTCGAGTTATGCGCACAGAAATGAATGGGGCAGTCGAATTATGTTTCGCGATTTCATTGTGGTTCGGCCAATCCTTTATTTGTTGTTGTTGATTCGTTTTTGGTACGTTGTTACACATCTATCTTTGTTTTTTTTGAAGTTTTAGGTATTTTGTCACTATATCTAGGTTTCTATGGATGCAAAAAATAAAAAAAAGTAGAAACAAATTCAGTATAAGCCTCCTAAAATTGCTGTTTTGCGCCAATTTTTATCTGAACTTTGGCCGTTCATAATGTACTCATAAATTGTAAAAGTAAATAAAACATCCTAATAGAAACCTTGCACATGTAATGGAGATTCTTAATATCAAATATTTATTTCACACACTTGTAAGACTTATTGAAAAATACGTATTTATTGGAACAATTATGAAATTTTCGAACACTATTTTTCGTTCAATGTTATCGCGATAAGTGGTATGAGGTGCGCGGGAGACGAGTTGGCCGGGGTCGGGGCGGGGTAAGACGGGGGAGTTGAAAGAAAATCGCCGCTGTGGCTCTGGATGAAACAACAAGCTTTTCGACCATGCTCGCGTTGACGCTAGACGGACCGGAAAGAGCCCTCTTACGAAGAAATACGAATACTGATACAGTTAGCTTGCGTCATCCTACCGCTGGCCAAAGGCCTCTCCCCATGACCTCCAGTTATTTCGATCCAGGGCCACTGGTCGTTGGTTTTGTCCAGCTCATCCTGCGAGGTCTGCCGCGACGCCTTCTGGCTGTGTCAAGTGGTAATTTTGGCCCACAGCTCATTGGGCATGCGACAGACGTGGCCAGTCCCGTCCCACTTCAGCTTAGCGGCTTTTTGAGCAACCTCAGTAATTTACGTTGTGAAAGAAGAACCTCTAATAAATTGGGATAAGGACAGAGATTGATGATTTCACCAACCTGTTATTATGGTCTGCCGGATCCCTCAAGGCGACTCCGCAAAGAGAGCATTCTCTCAAAGGCAGCCCCGTCCTGGGTTCCAGTTCGTGAACAGTTCGTATATGATCGTGCACATCATCCACCGTGGGTAGCTGAAGATCGCAGTAAATGCAGGTTGTCTCATCTAGGGCTTGTATCGCGTGGTCTTCGTCTAAATCTTCTAAGAAATAAATAAAGAAAAACATTTCAACTGAAGAAACGATTGATTGAACGATTGATCCTGTAAACCTTGAAGGAAGTAGGAATAGCATATCGGTCTAAAATGACTCATAACGAAGCCGAAAGGCAGTCGTTCTCCCGGTTATTGTGTTTTTTTGTTCTGGACATACCTGGGAAGGGATCAAAGTTCAATCGTTTTCATTTTCTTGTCTAACCGGATGCAGTTGAATACTAGTATACCAGTACTTATATTACGCGGAGCGACTGTGTATCTGACCTCCACAGCCAAGTTAGTACTGGGTAATACGATACTCCATGGTAAGACTGCAGACTTTCGAGCTATTATTGACTGCATTCGTTTCTAGTCCATGGATGGGGCTCATACATAACTGGCGTAAAGAGAGTATACAGGGTGTAAATAGACCCTTCACGAAGTCGTCAACCAAGCATTCTGTACATCAAACTAAGTATTGTAACTCTACGCAAAAATTATTATTGCTGGGAGACGATTTTTTTTTTTGGGGCGAAAATCACGTTTGATGGATGCTTTGAATTTCGGGGGTCGTGGAAGTATTTTAAGGTAAGTTATAACAATAAAACTTTGTATTAAAAAAAAACTTGAGAAAAAGTAGGAACTTTGACCCCCAATATCTCCGAAACTAGAAGGTTCCCAGGTATGGTCTAACACAAGAAAAGCAAGGCGAGGAGAACATGTGTCTTTCTGCTTGTTATGGGTATTTTTACACACATGAGGTACCTCTGCCTATCCTGTCAGGGATTGTAGGTAGGGAACTTACCATCCATTTCCTCATCATCACCGTCAGAATTTGCAGATTTCAGACCCATCAAGTTCTTGGCGTTATCAGGGGTTATGCATTCAGCTTCTTCAAGAATGGACTCATCTAAGTACTCTTCATCTGAAAGGGAAACATAATCTATATTATACTATATAAAGCTATTAATGTATAAAATCACGTGTCACTATGTTCGTACTTAGTCTTGCTAATCTCCGAAACCACCCATCCGATCTCAATGAAATTTTGTAAATGTGTATCCTTGATTTTAGCTTGAAAGATAGGTTTTGGACCTGTTAAGTGGCGTGCAAAGCGATGGCTAAATCTATAATAATCTATACTAATATTATGAAAAGGTAAAGTTCGTGAGGTTGTAGGGGGTAATCTCTGGATCTACTGAACCGATTTTGAAAATTCTTTCACTAATAGGAAGCTACATTATCCCCGAGTGCCATAGGCTATATTTACAACGTGCCCGTGGGATAATTTCCGACAAAAATGCCAGCGAAGCCGCGTGCAACAGCTAGTAGATCATATACAACATGTAACAGAAAGGGTATAATCATATGGAATACTGTGGTACGGACCATCAAACTGAACAACTTTCTCTATGGGACCACCGTCGAAATCGTAAAAAAATAATCAGCTGTCCTATACAAATTTCAATACCTACTCGACCCAAATGTATGGGACAGCTGATTATTTTTTTACGATTTCGATGATGGTCCCATAGAGAAAGTTGTTCAGTTTGATGGTCCGTACCACAGTGTTCCATATGATTATACCCTTTCTGTTACACGCTGTATAGTGTTAAGCACAGAATAAACACTGGATATATGACATGGCGGCAGGTCACAAGAACAATCTGCGACTCCCGCATTCCCCTTACACATAAGGGGAAGATTTATAAAACAATGGTGGGACCTGCTATCTTGTATGGATCACAATGTTGTGCCACAAAATATATGAATGAAAGGTGCAAGGGGCATGTAGCTGAGGTGAAAATGCTGAGGGGGATGTGTGGTGTAACGCGAATGGATAAAATAAGAAATGAGCACATAAGAGGAAGTCTGAAAGTGGCGCCGGTGACTGAAAATCAGTTGGCTTGGTAAGGGCCTGTGATGTGGAGAAATGAGGAAAATGTATTGAAGAAAGTTTTGAGTATTGATGAGGTTTGCTGGGAAGGATACAAGAAAAAAATGACGCCACTCTAAAGTGAGGATTGGATAACAGTCCGATTCGCAGGTATTGTGTTGAGGTCCACCGGAGTGTCCGGTGTTCTTCTTATTGTTGTTGAATTAGATGTCGTATTTAAATTAATGTACGATACCTGTTTTAATTAATTGAATAGTAGTTTTTTTAATATTTGTTTATTTTATAATATTTTAATGTTACCTATTGATACGTTCTTTAAGGATTGATAACTGATATATTTATAATGTAATTGTATAATATTTTAATTTTAAGTAATTAAGTTTTTAAATTGGGATTTGATGCCTTTGTGAATAAATAAATAAAACGTATTTTTTACTTTTTTATTATAATGTTTTTTAATATTGATTTATTTTATAATATTTTAATGTTACCTATTGATAAATTATAAATGGACTGATATATTTCTAATGTAATTTTATAATATTTTAATTTTAAGTAATTATGTTTTTAAGATCGGACGGCCGATGGGGCAAACAGATGGAGACCACGCATTGGAAAGCGCAGCGTGGGACAGCCACCTGCCAGATGGACCGACGACCTTGTTAAAGCTGCAGGGAATCGCTGGATGCAGGTGGCATTAGACCGGACACGTTGGAAACCGATTGGAGAGGCCTATGTTCAGCAGTGGACAACAACGGACTGAAATGATAATGATAATTATGTCTTTAAATTGGGATTAATTGATGCCTTTGTGAATAAATAAATAAAAACGTGCTTTTTACTTTTTTTTTAATCACTTTTATCATCTGGGTCCGAAACTAACCCTCGCCGCAGGCTGAAATGGACTAAAATACGTACCTTTCACGTTCAGCAGTATTGCCAGACTCTTGTTGGTCTGTCCCTTAAATGATACAGACTTCTCGAGGTACTCCACACAGTCTGAGCATATGTATTTCAAGTTAGTTGGGACCTAAAAAGAGAAATCATTTTACAGTATTGTTTTTATAGGGTGTAACAAGACCCTTAACTAAGCCGAAAGGTGCTTGTTCTCCCCGTCATTGCGATATGTTTTTTGTTCTAGACCATCCCTGAGAACCTTCTAGTTACGGAGATATTGGGGGTCAAAGTTCCAACTTAGATGACAAGTTATTTTTTTTAAAAGGTACTTTCGTATTTATAACGTAAGATTTTTACTGTAAACACCTCCACGACCCCCGTACTATTCAATCTATCCATCAGTACAATGTTTTGATGAGTGCGTTATATTGAGTCCTACCGTAAAACGTGATTTATCACCCCAAAGAAAAGTCGTTTCGCAGCAATAATTTTTGCTTAAAGTTACTTAGTTTGATGTACGTAATGCTTGGTTGACGGCTTCGTTAAGGGTCTTCTTACAGCCTGTATATATATTGAAGGTTTTTAAACGCTGCGACCTAATTACTGGGTAAAAAGGGGTGAATAGAGACGCAGTGGTGAGTCGAGACAAAGGTCTGAATGGGATTTTAACGTTGAATTAATATGGTATCTATACCTACTAACATCTTAAAGAAAGAAAGAAAAAATAATGATTTGTCGCAGGGTCATGACGTGCATACAAACTAAGAAAAAAAAACAATAAACAGCATAAAGCTGAAGAGTTTGTTTGCTTGGTTGAACGCGCTAATCTGAGGAACTGCTGGTTCGAATTAAAATATTCTTTTATTTTTGGATAGCCCATGTATCGTGGAAGGCTATAGGCTATATAACATCACGCTACGACCAATAAGAGCGGAGCATCAATGAAAAATATTGAAAAGACAGGGAAAATTCCTTTTGAGACCTCCCGTTGCGTGCACTGGGTAAACGCAAAAATAATGTATGACGGAATTGTTCTAAAAAAAAGTCAGCGATAGTATTTTTGTCTATCTTTTAAGCAAATATGCTATCTTTTAGGTTTGTCTCACTATAACCTTTTTTATGGTTATCAAATATTTAGTGGAGTGAAGCGATTGGCTAGACGTCAGCACTGAGAGGCAGTGCTTACGTATCCTAAGGATTCCTTTTATGCAATTTGGCTAAGAAACCCTAAAAAGCGCCATACATTATAGGACCTCGCGCACTACGCGGCCATTACCACGACTTGTCGCATGACCAGCCGCTAGCTTGAATAAAACTGGTCAACTGGAAACGGCACCACGATCTCATTACAATCGTGGTCGTGTAATACTCCAGGTCCTTTCATAGCTGCCTAAGAGGAATCCTTAGAATTTCATCATAACCGTTTATCTGGTTGTCCGGATTGCACATGCACACAACCCTTTTACTCGGAGTTTATTAAGTATACTATATCGATAAAACGATACTATTACGAAACGATGTTAATTGCTATATCGATAAAATTGGACAAATAAAATTGTAATTTTAAATTGTAATTGGAAAGGTGTATTTTATGCAATTTCAAAATTCTGAAATTAGGAAAATATTCATTACGGGTCCCCCCATAAAACAGAACAGATAGATGATAAAAACAATACATAAATAAATAGCGCGTTGCGGTTGATAAAATTAACAGGTCGGGCATGCGTAATTACTTTAAAAAAAGAAATTACCCATGTAGCTGTATTATTTATAGTTACAAAATATCGTACTTAAAATCAAATTAGTAATATCTATATTCATAGATCAGACCAATTAAAGCGACGAATCATAACTCAAAGAGCACAATTTATGAATGAACGTCATATTCATTTTATTGGAACTAAGTATAAAGAAATAATGAATATTTAGCCTAGTGAAAGAATTTTTGATTATCAATTATTATTGCTAATTACTACCTAACTACTTGAGGTTGAAAAGTGTGCATAAGTACTTTTTATATTAAATCTATTTACGTACTACATACTACAACAAGAAAAAAGCTTTTATATAACCTTAATATCAAAACAGGTTTCAAACATTTTCGCATAACTTTCTGTGTTCTCCGCGTACACAGCAAATAGGTCGCATAAATCGTTGGTGTTCATGCAACTGATGCAACCTACAAACTCTTCGTCCTCCATTTTGTGGTAGTATTTTATTTATTTACAAACTAAGGAGGCCGGCCATGTTTTGGGATTCAAATTCAAATGAAAGAAAATGAACACGGAAAAAACAATCGAAAATCGCGGGTGTTAGGGATGGAACTAGTTACTGTATCTGCTTTCGTGAATCGATTGATTACTAAATTACAAAAATATTTATTCGAATGAGTTTAAGTAGTTTAAGGAAAGCACTTGATGTGCCAAATAAAAAAAATAAAAAAATTGGCAGAAACCACAGAACGGCGCCTGCTACGATCCTTATTGTCTTATTCCTTTTGCCTCGTCCACGGTTTTTCTAAGTAGGTTATGGCAAGCAAAGCCAATGTGTAGCATTCTGCCGATGTCTAAAGAGACCTATAAAAGTTAGCATGTTTAATATAGAAAGTTATATGACAACAATAACAACAGACAAAAAAAAATCGTATCTATAGGCATTTATTTACATTAATTGTAGTTTTTAACCAAATTGCCGCCGTACGTATTATGTTTCCGTTTTCTACTCGCCACTCGTTTTAATAAAGGGTGTAGGTAACAAGACCCTTAACGAAGTCGAAAGGCACTTGGTCTCCCCGTCATTGGGACCACTTTTTTTTTTCTAGACCATACCTGGAAACCTTCTATTTACGGGGATATTGGGGGTTTATCGTGAACATTAGTAAAATACGTGCTATAAAGCACGCGACGCGCGTACAGTCTATGACATCTGATATTTCGGTGACCTCGCGCTACATTAGCGCCTCTAGTGGCGAATTCATACGCGATAGCCCCCATTGTGTAAGGACATTCATTTTTAACCGACTAGAAAAAGCCATGGATTCTAGATATAAAAAATGGACTTAAACTCTCGATTTGAATGAAACTCACAGCATCACTACTGGAATTCGGAATTCAAACACTGGTTTCTTTTGGCATTAATGCATGTAAACGAGATAGCACAAGAAAATTAAAAGAGATAGCAACAGAGGCAAAACAACCTATTGTACTGTCAGGAGAGTGTCAGAAAACAAAGCACGGTGACACCTCATTTCAATGTTGCCAATGTTTGATAACTCCCGCAGAAAATGGTCAATCATAAAGGGTGTAACAAGAAGACCCTTAACGGAGCCGTTAACCAAGCAATAAGTACATCAAACTAAACTTTTTTTTTTGGGGTGAAAAATCACGTTTTGCCGTAGGACTCAATGTTACGCACTCAAAACATTGTGCTGATGGATGGATGGAATAGTACGGAGGTCGAATATTATTATTGTTGTATTACAATAATAATATTTTTTACGTTTTGTAGAGTACGTAATAGTAAGTAAGTAGTCTTTATAAATGATTTATTTGAAATAATACAAAAAAGTACTTAGTTTAGTTTTTTATAAGTTTTATGAGCTAGTAATAAAAAAAGCAGTTGGAAAAACTGAACCTTACATGTATTCATTTTATGCATACATTTTTTAAAGCATAAATTTATTTGCATATGTTGTGACATATGCAAATTTTATGCTGCAATTTATGCTGTTTTTTTTATCATTAACAGAAGACAGAGAAATTGAAATACTAAACACAACTACCAATACCTACTTATCACATCTTCAACATTAATTCCCGTGTTCCAGATATTTTCTAGTTTATAAATAAAATGAAAAAATCGTACTAATGAAACAGCAATTTCGACCTCATAGACTAGCAACCCTGTCAGCTGGTGTCGAAACGTAGCAAACGTCAGTTTTATTATGACAACGATCGAGTTTTAACAGTTACTCTGTTGTTTATTCAGACAAAAATAATCTTTGAGTTAGTCGCGTCTAGTGCGATAACAGGCATAACAAGTATTATCTACATTCGTCTCGTATTCCTTTGTGTACATAATGATAACAGTGTTACGACTCATATTTCAATGCAGTTAGTCCTAGAAAGTTGTTATTGATAAAACCTGTCTCGGCTACAGGAAAAAACTATGTCGTACGCGTTCAATGACCTGCGGGCAGTGAAAAAATAAATTGTTTTTTTTTTTCTAAAGACTGAATGTGAAGTTGTTGTTGTTTAAATAAAAATGAAACTAAAAATAGACAAAGGGCTTCTGCCCATAAAGGCTCACTTCTTCTTTTTTTTCGCGGGTAAGTTTTTTTTAATTTCAATTTATTTTTATTTTATTTAAGTATTTATTTGTCTCATCAACAATTGAATACACTACTTCAAACATACGAGATACATGATAGCGTCACAGACAAGTGTATCAACCTCTTACAGGTATAGATATCATGCACTACTTATTAATTTTGTTGTTGAGTGTCTACTTAAAATCAGATGAGTAGGTACCTCACCGCACACAACTATGGTTTTTAAATACATAAATTACAATCAAATTAAATTTAAAACAAAATCAACATCTAAATTTTACTAATTTTATTAATGATGTTTGCCTGATAATCATTCAAGTATTCAACATGAATAATTCATACATTTTGAAGTCTAATTTTAGCCTCTTTTTTTGTTATCTTAGGCCTGAAAACAATGCTGCCACATAACAATATTAATTCAATATCACAATGTGTTAATGTTGTCAATTAATTATATTTCATCACATAATTATGTACCATTTCTTTATGAACACATAATCATAATTGCTTCTAGGTAATCTATTATCAATCATGGGCTTATTTTTATATAACGGCAGCTACATTTAAAGTTAGTATAACATTGGAATTGGTGAAGGAAGACACGGTACTCAAACTCAACTCAAAGCATTTATTTCAATTAGATCATTACAGTCACTTCTGAAAGTAAAAAATAAATTAAATAAAAGCGAATCTACAGTCACATTCACAAGGCATAATAACTTGAAAAAGTACTGTAGTTGCACATTCCAAAGTGTATAATAGATCTCTATGGAGAAGAATTGGCAAGAAAGTCTATGGACACTCTTTTATATCATAATTTTGTTACACAATCATGGTTACATCATTCATGTTGAGATTATACATATGTGAGAATGATGTAGAAAGCCGTGCACAGTTTTTTTTTTTTTTTAAACTTTGCCCCACACTTGGCATTTCTCCTGTATCATGGGTGCGTTTACAAACATTGAAATTGACATACACAAACAGCCAGACCCGGAACAACTACCCATAGATCATACAAATAATTGTTCCGGGCGGGGATCGAACCCGCTACACAGCGCAGCAGTCAATCGCTCAGCCACTGCGCCAACCGTGCCGTCAAACATTCAGAGCATACAGAGTAAAATATTAAATCAACAATTTAAAAATAAAGTAAAGAGATACTGTTGGGATCGGCTTCTAGTATAACAAAAAGATTCAGCTTGAATACCAGTATTTTAGAACTGCCTATCAGACCTCCACAACCCAGTAAGTACTGGATACAATATCCCTTGGTAAGCCTGGTTAACAGACTTTCTGGCCTACTAAACGACAGCCGGGACCAATGGCAGTGCTTTCCGAGGCATGGAGAAAACTCAGTATGTAATGGGTGGTCGGTCACCCATCCACGAACCAACCTAGGCAAGCGCGGCTTAACCTGAAGATTGACCCCAGCGGCTGTCAACTTAAAACACTACCTATTTATAATATTTTTATAGATTTGGCATTCCATTAAAAAATCACTACCTACTTCAAAAGGAACAAAAAAGGACCATAACAAAAAAATTAATGTGTTTTAAAATCCGGTTCGAAAAAGGTTTTTCAACCCAATTTATCAGAAACAAACTTATTTTTTACTAGCTGTTACCCGCGACCGTCGTTCGAGTGAAATGATTATAAAAAAAATAGTTTCATTTTTGAATCAGATTTTGTTACCAATTTCAAGGGTTCTAATTTTTTTGCACGGAACCCTAAATATTTTTCTAAAATAAAAGTAGCCTATGTTAGACCTTATAACATCACCATCAGCTATCTAACAGTAAAAGTCCCGTCAAAATCAGTCCAGTCGTTTCGGAGATTAGCCGGAACAAACAGACAGACAGACTGACAGACAAAAATTGAAAAAAATGTGTTTTTGTTATATTTGCATTTACATTCAGTAATTTTATTAATTTGTATAGATGTATAGATTCAACTTTTCTTTGATTTTTTGTGTGACCTTTTTCTGTCGTTTGAAGCCCACTTTCGTCTTACCAAATAAAGTATTGACATCAATAACCTGTTTGACTCATAGAAAAACTTTTGTTGGTATGTTGGGGTGGCCTGTATTGTTTCAGGCCACCCCAAGTCCAGGGTAGAATTTTGACTTTGACATCGCCTTTGATGGAAAAACCTAATGACATTATATTGGGTATTTCCATCAGGAATTTCTCAGTTGCAGCCACGGAGTCTGGATTCGTGCCCGGTTGATGGCAATAGGCTCGCTCCCTATTACATGGGACTTAAACACAACTGACGAAATGTGGGTGTAGTAGTAGGTTTGTACACCTCTGCCTACCTCTTCTACGATTACAGACGTGATGTTACGTTAAATGTATGTAAATAGCCTGCTATGGTCCGGTTTGACATTTAAATCAGTCATAATCAACTATTTCACATTTTTTTATCTTTTTATCTATACTAATATTTTATAGAGGTAAAGTTTGTGAGTGGTTGTAGGGGGTAATCTCTGGATCTACTGAACCTATTTTGACTAATAGAAAGCTACATTATCGCCGAGTGCCATAGGCTAAATTTACAACGTGCCCGTGGGATAATTTCCGACAAAAACGCGAGCGAAGCCGCGGGCAACAGCTAATTTACTGATAAGTACAGTGATAAGGTAATGTTGCGTAAACCAAATGATAATTGATACCAATACCTATTGATACATCGTGAAGAAACCGGCATGTCCTAGAACCAGGGTTACTAAGTTTTTAGAAGAAATAGGGTATACAGCGTGTAACAGAATGGGTATAGTCATATGGAAGACTGTGGTACGGACCATCAAACAGAACAACTTTCTCTATGGGACCACCATCGTAATCGTAAAAAAATAATCAGCTGTCCCATACATTTGGGTCGAGAGGTATTGAAATTTTGTATGGGGCAGTTGAATATTTTTTTGTGATTACGATGGTGGTCCCATAGAGAAAGTTGATCAGTTTGATGGTCCGTACCGGTTACCACACTCTTCCATATGACTATACCCTTTCTGTTACACGCTGTATACCTCATTACAAAGAGGATAATTAAAGAGGTTCTGTTCAAACATTATGGCAGCCCGGAAGTTAGCTGCAAGTGACGGACTGCGCAGGTATAAAGGTTTAAACTTTATAGCGGCTCGGAACATCAAACGTAAAGCTGCGCAGAACACAATTTTAGATATCAGCGGGGCGCAGAAGACGTATCGTCTTGACTGCATAATGCGCAGACCGTCAATCGCAGCTAACTTCAGAGCCGCCATAATATTTGAACAGAACTATACAGACTTCTAAAATAAGAATATACACAGTGGAAGGGACCCCAACGCAAAATCGGTTACCACGTATTCAGCACATCATCCTGACCCCTCATAGAATTTAGTCGGTCATCGTTTTAAAAAAAAACAGCTGTTCCCTACAAAAGTATAATAATACATATAATATAACTAGTATTTGCGTGTTGCGCGAGGTGCAAGCACCTAGCGTGCTTTAACATTAAAAAGGGGGGGGGAGAGGAGGGAGTTTTGAAAAATGATTTTGTCCAACTCTGGGCCCAATTTTGAAAAATCACTCTCTATTTTAAAATCACACTCTGTTTTATTTTTCCGAGCCTCCTCTACATGAATCCGTAAAAAAACAGAACACAAGTCTCTTAGTTTCCGAGATACGATACGGAGGGGGGGGAGGAGGGCAAAAAAGGGGGGTTTGGCACTTTTCCCATACTCGTGAGAGTTACTCGTTTACGAATCTGTCAAAATATACCCACCTCCCCCTCCACCATCTGGGAGAACAATTATGTCAATCATTCAGTTAGTGAGTGAGTGGTAATCGAGCTTTATATAGTATAAATAAAACCTACGCGGTCAAAATGTATGGAACAGCTGGTTTTTAAGGTTCTGTTATTCCAAAAGGAAAAAACGGAACCCTTATAAGATCACTCTCTTGTCCGTCTGTCTGTCCGTGTGTCACCACCGATTATCTCAGGAACGGGTGGACTTAGTAAGTTGAAATTTATACCAGATACTGAGGTCTATAGTCCCGTTTAGGTGTAAAATCAAGGTCCTGAGTCTACACGATAAATAAATATGGGCTAATTTAGATTTTCGCTTGCAAACTTGTAAGTACCAAAAACCTTAATTTTCAACTTTTTTATCTTTAGTTATGTTCCCTTTACAGTCGTAAGTAAGACCTTTCTTTTAACCAAAATTGTCAATTCTAGGTCATCCGGAAGTGCCCTATAGATTTTGGGTCGAAAACCCAAATGGTAGTTCCCGTTGACTTAAATTTGGCAAAAAGCAAGGCTTTACAGCAGTTACAGCACACATAAAGGAAAATTACCAAAAAAAAAAAAGTTGAAAATTAAAGGGTGTCGTCCCCATATACATATACATACGTAATTACGTACATACCTAGTTGACGCCAATAAAGATATTATATTATATGATATTGTAATATTATATGATATTTTTTTTAGATAATGCTACGGAACACTTCGTGCGCGAGTCCGACGCGCACTTGACCGGTATTAATTTTAATTACCGATGAAAAATTTCTTTATGCATTCCCAAATTTGTATGTGCTTTGATGACAATAGATTCGCCCCCGATTAGGTACAAGAACTGACGAAGTGTGGGTGCTCAATGGGGGCTATGGCGTATGAATTCGCCGCTAGAGGCGCTAGTGTAGCACGGGGGCTCCGAAATGTCAGATGTCATAGAAAGTTCACGCTTTGCGTGCTTTTTGAACACGTATTTTTACAAATATTCACGATTGTGGTCTAGATTGGGCCATTCCTGATTAATTAAGACTTGAAGATTTTAAGTAGCAACTTAGAATCTTAATTTTCAGTACTTGGGAGATAAAATGATTTTTAAATGTTTCATGCTTGCTAATTTTATGGAGAATATTGTAAATATATGAACCTGAAGTTTACACTATGTTTTTATACGTAATAAAATAAACTTTTCATGAAGTTATTGGTACTTTAAAGTATAAAATGGAATTTTTGACAGGACCTTAATCGACAGTGGTGCCATCTGGTGAGCTCAAAAACGATAGCCCTCATTCGTTACACCTCTACCTAACCCTTCTTAGATTCCAGGCGTGATGTTACGTTATCTATACCCCGTACAATGTCAAGCAGGATTGAAGAACTCTTCAGTAAATTGCCGTTTCCTTCTACAGTTCTTGTATTAGGCCCGAATGACGTCAACAGGAAATTACCATTTTGCAATACAACATTGATTAAAAACAATGTGTTTCATGTGTGTATTTCTATCTTTAATAAATTACCTAAGAATATAAGAGAACTCCCATTTAAATATTTTAGAAATAAATTGCGTAAATGTTTGACTGAAAATTGTTTTTACAGTTTACAAGAATTTCTGCAACACAGGATTTAATTTTAAAATATATGTAGGTATAGTTTATGTGCAATAAGTGTCAAGGTTTTTTTCTTAATTAGCTTATGGAAATATTTCAGTTAAATACGCATTATATAATAATTTAAAATTATATTTGCATACCCTAAAAAGGGCAAAATATGGTTTGTGCCTAAACCACCAATTTTAACAACTGGTAACACCTGTATTTTATGCAAATAAATTATTCTCATTCTTACTAGGGACCTAGATTTGCTAACAAATTAGGCTGATAGTGATACCCGTTTTTACCTGACTACGGCCAAGCCAAAAAGAAGGGCCTGCCCCGTCGATATGCACCGCGTTCATGAATCAAAAACACTTATAAAATAGTATTTGGCTTTATAGGATTACTAGCGACCCGCCCCGGCTTCGCACGGGTGCAATGTTATACATATAAACCTTCCTCTTGAATCACTCTATCTATTAAAAAAACCGCATCAAAATCCGTTGCTTAGCTTTAAAGATCTAAGCATACATAGGGACTTAGAGCGGGAAGCGACTTTGTTTTATACTATGTAGTAATAATTACTTTTCAATACACTTTCTCGAAAACTGGTTCTTATCGCACTACGATTAGGTTCAACATACAATGTATTTCACACGGGTAGATTTTTAATATTTTTCCGCACGCGTGCGGAAATAACAAATTCCACAGTTAACTACACTACTAAATCCAACTGGCGGTGATTGTTCTTTTTTTTTTAATCTCGGCAAAGAGATATGCATCTGTATGGCGTAAATATTTTATAGTATTTAAACAAATAAATACGATTATTTAAAACAAGTATTTACTTTTATGATCAAATTAACATTTAGTTGGGTTCTAAATTCAAAAATATTTGAATTTTTTATTTTTCATCTTAGGCTGTTTAGCGGCATCATACCTTTGCTTTTTCTTCAACCTGGCGAAAGCAAAGCGCGGAAAAAAAAAGCAAATTAAATCATAGTTTCCTAATAATTCCTGACAATAATTCTTTCCGTTCTAATATTGTATTTCTTCGAAAGTGTATTGAAAAACGTCGTTTGATACGCGTGGGGATTTGTTACTGAAGTTCTCGGCTCCATAACACCCTCGTCTTCAGCTCGGGTGTTAATTCCGCGCTCGAATGCAATAACAAAGTTTCCCCACTTGTATCAAAATGTACAATTCCTTTTTGAACCGGATTTTGTTACCAATTTCAACGGTTTTAATTATTTTGCACGAAATCATATGTTACTCCAAACATCAGCTATAACGTAGATTAAATCGGTGTTGATCCTGACCCTGGCTCAAATTCAATGCCCCCTTCGTTTTGACACCTATATCCTGCAATGACATAATAGCTGTCGTGGACAAATGGAGGAGATGCCGTTCCCTGTGACTCATAGGCGCGGGACTTACATAAGTGGCGTCGCGCGTCGGGTGCGGGCGAGGTGCAGGGCGGCGCGGGCGCAGTGCAGATACGATGTTAAAAATCTGGCCAAGTACGAGTCGGATTCGTGCGTGAAGTGTTCCTTACCATCGAGGTAGGGGAGCTCCCTTTTATAGCGGCAACAGAAATACTTACACATTCTGTGAAAATTGCAACTGTCTACCTTACGGATCATGAGATACAGCCCGCTGACAGACAGACGGACGGATGGACAGCGGAAGCTTAGTAATAGGGTGCCGTTGGTTACCCTTCGGTTACGGAACCCTAAAAGGTGTGCAAACTCGACATAATTGTCGAAAAGGCGAGGCGATTAGCGTTGTATTGGGCATTTTAACGTTTGATTTACATAATCCAGCGCGCCGCGCCGTTGCCAGCTATGGCTGGCGCGGTGCATGCGAGGGAGCGCGAAGTGGCATCCGCACCCCGCCCGCATCTCGCCGCCGCGCCGCACACTGGTCCCAAATTAAAAAAAAGTGGACATTGATAGTAGACCGCTGATATTTTTTTTTATTGTTGATACAATGATAACAGATAAGGCAAAAAAATATTATTGTCCTACTTCAAATACTTTTCTGTACTTAAAAAAATTTTTTCTTTTTTTTTTGTATGGGAGCGATTACATTTTACTCAATTTCTCAAAAACTTTAAGCGATGTCGAGATGGCAATCACATATGTTAGAAAACTAATAATTCTGAGTATTTGGCTCGAAGAAACTTATTGCTTATCTCTGCGTACTTTCGAGATAATAGTGACAGAAAATAACATTTTTTTTTAATGTTAATTTTTTGCTTTTTTTTAATCATAGCCTTACTTTAGCACATAATTATAATGTATGCGTAATGTCAAATAAGTAAAAAGAGACTTCTCTGTAAAAGAGGTTATGGGGGCTCACTAATGACTGAAAAGCTATGACCTTTTTGAAGGAGTACTTTCATCAGTTCTAAAAAACAATCAAAATGAAGACAAATAAAGCTGCAAACATAAAGTTGAATATGTTCACAAACGATTCTGAAAAAATATTATGGTGAAAGATTAATATTTGGGTCTATATTCTCTTGAGAAATCTCTATTTCCTCGTTTTCCAACGAAAGCAATTCATTGTTCAAGATCAAAGCACTAGCCTCTGGAAACAACTGTTTATGTAAACGAGCAAACTTTGGTTTGATATGGCTGATGTAAGGATCTGAGCTAATTAGAAAGCTGTGGATAATGTCTAAATTAGTCTGAACTCTACCGATTTTTCTTGTATGTGCCGTTCTAACATTCCGGAAATCTTTATTCCTCGCTTCGGAAGCTTCTTCGGAAAGCATGCCTATCGGAATAAAGGAGAAATTTTCACAAATATCAGCACCGTGTATCAACAATTTATGGACACTTGAAGGCATGTAATACCATGGATATAAGTTTACATATAGCATTGCTGTTTCTTTACAATATTCCCTAAACAAGTTGGTATTAATAAGTTGACCAGATGAAATTGTTTGTAAAATGACTGCAAATCTCTTGATTAAATCAGGGTGGATACCCGTTATTTCAGCAGATACTTCATAATTTTCAAAAAACCTTCTTGCCGTGTTACCGTCATTGGTTGTACCAAATCCCTGTTTTACTATGTCAATTATCAAACCAGTTCTTTCCCGGAATTCTTCTAGTGTCAAATTCTTTTTAATTTCTTTTAACAATTTATCTTCTTTTCGTGCAGCCCACTTTTTGAAGTCTAAGTTGTACGAAATGTGTAAAATACATTCCATACATCTTATCCACATATGAAGCGAAGACAGACCATATTTATACATATCTTCTCTGATGAGTCTTTTGGATACAAAGTCCAAGTCATTCATTTTGCTAGGTGGGGTATTGCAAATATTACAAACAGCTGCAGAAGAAGTATTGGAAATCACAGTAGAAATTTTCCCATCAATCATAGTCATGTACAAATCATGTTTAATATCAAAATTATCTACAATTGTGGGAACAAGATTACGAATTTCTTCCTCTAAGGATGCACTTTCCTTCTTTATCAATTCATTTGTTTCTTTTGGAAATATAAAGCCAATTGGACGACAATAGTTTGTTGAAGAGGGAGCAGGATTTTGCCACAAGATAGTACCACTCTCTTCTTCCAAACGAAGCGGAACCAAACTAATCATGAAAACTGAAGAATCGTCAATTTTAGTGTCGGAGTGTGACTTTTGTTTATAATTACTTTGAGAAGATGACCCGTCAAAACCCCATTTGCTTATTAGTTTTAGCGATTTTTTGTCGGCAGAGTTGTGCTGAATTGTTTTTAATATCCTATTAGTTGTCAAATCTAGAAGCGATTGAAGTCTTATCTTAGCATCAGATTCAGTTACAGTTATGTCTGACTCTGGAGGATAACAAGTTTTTTTAGCTTCCAGGAGCTTTTGATAGGATGGAAGACCATACATTTTCTCTGAAGCAAGAATAGTTCTTAAATTTCGATATTGCCATTTTGACAAATTTGTTGAGGTGTAAAGCGCTAACGTTGTATCATCTGGTAAACACGGTTTGTCAGTCTTTTTAGCGAATAGTACATCATGTACCATCTCACATTTTTCCTTGTTTTGGCTGAGTTCGTTTAATATAGCTGCTAATTTTGTTTTTTTAGACTCTTTTAATTTGGCACATAAAGCATAAACTAATTCCTCCTCTGTGTGATCTAGAAGTGTTAGAGAACGCCTTTTCTTCTGTTTATCAGATATATCAACAAAGGGTTTTTTACTTGTACCATAACTTAATTGATGAGTATCCACTTGCGTTTCGAAATTTGGAATTACTTCCTCGGCAACTTTAAAAATGCTGCTTAAATCGATATTTTGACATTTTGGCCAAACTATTTGGGATTGTAACCAGTCTGAATTTTTGTTAAGAAAGGTCTTTTGAGCTCTACTGGAAGCAGACCATCTTTTTGAGATATTACTTGAAAAATTACGACAAAATAATTTAATATTACTCAAATCTTCGGAAGACAATTCAACACCAATACGTTCAATAAGGGCATTAAATAAAAATTCGACATTTTTAAAACCACCTCCTGATTTAAGAACAACGTATAAGTCTAAGTTGGTGACAAATGCGGACATATTATAATTTTAAGGAAAATTGAAAACAAATTAGAATCAAAGATATCAAAGACAAAGTGACTTTGATTTTAACAAAAAAAATTACGAAAACAAATTCGACGAAAGAAAGACAAACAAAAATTATTTGATTTTAAAATCCAAAGATTCAAAATACAACAATAACAAAACAAACAAACAACAAGCATTTCTTCAAGCGCACAGAAAAAATAAGGACACGTCTTATCGCAACCACATTTAGTTGTACACTGAGTGAGGTGTACGCGCGCGATTCGTGACCGTATTCCGTTACGTCATGAGAGGCGGCCATCTTGTTATCCCGGCAAACTCGCGTCGAAGCTCCATTTTGCTGGCCAGCGGACCTATTGCGATATGAGTAAGGCTATGATTAAAAAAAAGCGAACAATTAACATTAAAAAAAAATGTTATTTTCTGTCACTATTATCTCGAAAGTACGCAGAGATAAGCAATAAGTTTCTTCGAGCCAAATACTCAGAATTATTAGTTTTCTAACATATGTGAATGCCATCTCGACATCGCTTAAGGTTTTTGAGAAATTGAGTAAAATGTAATCACTCCCATACAAAAAAAAAAGAAATATTTTTTATAGAGAAAAGTATTTGAAGTAGGACAATAATATTTTTTTGCCTTATCTGTTATCATTATATCAACAATAAAAAAAAATATCAGCGGTCTACTATCAATGTCCACTTTTTTTTAATTTGGGATCTGTGTGCGCCGCTTCTATAATTTTTGTATGAAACACGTAATAATTATAAGCCATACATTCAACTATTAAGTGCAGGCCACACCGCCAGCTAGCTAGCGAGCCGGGCGAGCCTCTTTTCATACTTACTTCGACCGGCTCTTTCGGTAGTTCGCGGTGTGAACCAAACTATGAAAAGAACTGAAACTATGCCTCGCCTGGCTCGTTCGCTAGCGCACTACGGCGACGCAAGGAGTGGATTAGACGAGCGAGAATTTAAATAAATTTTATTAATATAATCTTAAACCTAAGTTTCTTATAATTTACATTTAAAAAATCTAAACTGTATAAAATAGACGGACCGTCGGCATCAGGAACAAGGTCCAGGCTGCCGGTGGGCAGGGCTCCAGGGAGAGGAATTTCCGTAAAATACTGGTATTCAACTGCATCCGTTTAGACTGGAAGCCGACCCCAACATGGTTGGGAACAGGCAGGCAGGCGATGAACTGCTCCACAATATTTTATCGGTTTGATTAACTGATATAATTAATGGCCTATGCCCGACTCGTCACTGTTCCAACTCGTCATCGAAAAAAACGGTAATTTAAAAAATTAAAAAACCCGACTGACTAAAAAAATAAAATAAATTAGAAAGCATAGAACATAGCGACTTAAACAGTCGGGACCCATTATTGGGACGATTTAAGCCGGTCTTATGTTAATGGGTCCCGACTGTTAAGTCGCTATGTTCTATGCTTTTTATTTTATTACGCAGTCGGGTTTTTTAATTTTTTAAATTACGCTTTTTATTTTATTTATGTTTTGTTTTATTATTGAATAATTTTTATTTTGATATACCCAGTGTCACTCTCACAGTAAATACGAATTTAACGACAATCCAACCGAACCTCGAGCGACCTCTCAAGCGAAAATCCATCCGAGCCGTTCAGGCCACAGAGCGTGCCAAACAATTATACATACATACATACTCTCGAAAAACATAACCCTCCTTCTGGCGCAGTCGAGTGAAAACAAAAGATCACGATTTAAACTGTTTAAAAAAAATGTTTTCATAGTACCTACCGATTCGTCATCGATGCTAAAGTATCGTCAAGAGAACAAAATCAAAATTAAAGCATTTACTTCAAGTAGGTCACTTCAGGTATTTTCTGTATGTATATTTAATGCATTACAACAAAGGTATTTGCAAATGCTTTTTGAAATGTATTCACTGCTTAACAGGTATGGTGTATCTAGTTTAAATAGTGACACCGTGCAACGGTTTGAAAGATGATACACAAACGAATTGATAAGAAGTCACTGACTCGTTGGTGTAGTGGTCGCAAGTGCGACTGCTGAGCAAGAGGTCCTGGGTTCGATTCCTAGGTCGGGCAAAGTGTTATCAGGGTTTTTCCATTAGGAATTTCTCAGTAGCAGTCCTGGAGTCTAGATTTGTACTCGGTCGATTAGCTCCCATGGTCTTTACGATAATATAGTGGACGTTCACGGAGGACGTGTTCGGTCTAATTATCATTACCTACCTAGCCTTTTCCAGCTGGTGTCGTCTCGTCATGTAATAGTTGGTCACCCATTCACTGACCAACCTCGACAAACGTTGCTTAACCTGAGCTATTATTATTTAGTCACGGTTTCCTCAAAAGACCAATAAAAAAAAACTATGAAGTAATTCGAAGACGTTTGTGACTTCTACTAACCAGCACTGCGCCCGCGCAGGAGGCCTGTGTCAGCAGTGGGGAAGAAAAGATCATCTTCCAGTCTTTTAGTCATTAGTCATTTATTCATGAACAATAAATTGTATCTGAATTACATAGAAAATTAAAATTACATAATTATGGAGAAAACAAGAAAAACAAGAACACGCTAAAATATTACAACAATGCACAAATACCAAAACAAAATACAACATATTACTATATAGGAATTTCATTATCTATAGATCTTCAACAGCATAAAGACACTTATTCAATAGGAAACTTTTTAGTTGCTGTTGTTGTGTTGTTGTTTTGTTGCTTTTCCCAACTATGTTCGGATCAGCTTCCAGTCTAACCGGATCCAGCTGAATACAAGTATTCTACATGGAGCGACTGCTTATCTGACCCTCAAAACCCAGTTAGTACTGGGTAATACGATACCCCTTGGTAAGACTGGTTGTCAGACTTTCGGGCCACTGACTACCTGTAACGACTGTCAAAGATCTACAAATGACAGCTGGGACCAACGGCTTAACGTGCTTTCCGAGGCACGGAGGGAACTCTGTGTGTAATGGGTGGTCATACGGTGGCTTAACTTGAAGATCGACCCTACAGGTTGACAACATAATATCTATACAAAGTAAACTACAATTCCAGCGTTATCAAAGTAATAATAGATTATGGAATCTTATCAGTACATAACGACATGTAATTAATGTGTTATCAGACTGTTTTAATATCAAACAATTGTTTAGATATTATGATGGCTTAATAAACGTCTGAAATTAACGTCTTTTTGAGTAAATGTTGTGGTAGAGATTAATGTCATCGTATGTTTTTATTATACTGGTTTTCCGGCATAGACAAAGGGGTTTGCATAATTTGGCCTGATTATCTTCAGCCATTTTGTTTGTTTTCAAAATAGCGGTCACGTATTAAAGCTATATTAATTTGTAGCTGGCATCAGTACCTACAAACAACTATTGTATAGGACAAAATCTTCTAAAGCGTCACGTTTGTGAGATATACGCCATCAAAATTAAAATGTTCACCAGTTCACCAATCTAAATTACAATGTTCACCACTTCACCCGTCAAAATTACAATTTTCACCATTTCACCCATCATAATTACAATTTTCACCAATTTTTACAACAATACCAGCATGAGTGGTTAATAAAATCAAATTAACCACTCATGCTGGTATCAATATATGACGACACGGTTGGCGCAGTGGCTAAGCGATCGGCGGCTGCGCTGCGTGTCGCGGGTTCGATCCCCGCACGGAACAAATATTAGTATGGCCTACAGGTAGTTGTTCCGGGTCTGGCTGTTTGTGTATGTGAGTTTAAATGTTTGTAAACGCACCCACGATACAGGAGAAATTCCTAGTGTGGGGACACTAGGAATTTCTCCCTAGGTAAAGTTTAAAACAAATAAAAAAATAATTTAAACAAGTATTAGGTGGGAAAAAATCTAGAGCGTCACGTTTTTCGCCGTAAGCACCACATCGATAGCTTATAATTCGGCATAACGAACGGCATATTAACGTGCTTTCCGAGGCATGGAGGAAACTCGGTATGTAATGAATGGTCACCCATCCACTGATCGACCCAGGCAAGTGAGTCTGAACCTTGAAGATCGACCGTGCTGCTTTTACTAATTAGCCATGAGCTCCTTCAATGAGGCTGTAATGTATATTTAACTGCCCAAATTGCAAGACACATTTTGTGCAGATGACGACACAACACTATTGTATCTAAGACTAGCAACCCGCCCCGGCTTCGCACAGGTGCAATGTCATACATATAAACCTTCCTCTTGAATCACTCTATCTATTAAAAAACCGCATCAAAATCCGTTGCGTAGTTTTAAAGATCTAAGCATACATGGACAGACAGCGGGAAGCGACTTAGTTTTATACTATGTTGTGAAGATGAGCGCCGTAAAACGAAGTGCATATATACATTATGATTACAAGCGTCAATTATGTACTAAACTAATAATGTATTATGGTGGTTTTAGAAGAACTTAAGTCATGACATAAGCGAATATGGGAGACTAAGTCTTTCCGCGCCATCGCCCGCATATACAGGATGAATTTTCCAAGTTGATGGCCAAATCCGAAACTATGAGGAATATCGAAAAATGCTCAAAGGAGTCTCGAGCTCGATTTTAATGAAAACTAAAACTGCATCTTTAGATTTTTGAAAAATCCATATTCCTAGCCAGGAGACTCCTTTGAGCATTTTTCGATGTTCCTCATAATGTAGTTTCGGATTTGGCCATACACACCTACTTGGAAAATTCACCCAGTGTATATGTAGGTTTTTTTTTTAACTTTGTCCCAATCTAGGAACTTCTGCAAGCATAACGATGCGGATTTAAGGTGGACGCGAGCCGAACGCGACCCGCCGGTGTAGGCTTCCACCTTAAATCCGCATCGTTATGTCTTTGCGACCGAATACGGTTGTTTTGCGATCGCTATCTATGTCGAGACTGCAGAGCCTGTCTTGTTGTTACCTGTGCGCAATCCGTTAAGTCGATAACTTTTGAAACGACATAATGACAGACATGCGAGAGTTACTTTAGCATTTCTTTTTTTTTTCGTTTGTTTGTACCTAATCTGGTGTCTATAGTTTTTATGCCGCCCATGGGCCTCCGACTTGGCTTTACATGCCGTCGAGAAATATCTCTCAGGCATGTGTGGTTTTTTCTTTACCGAAGCAATCAATACTAATATTATAAAGAGGTGTAAGTTTGCATATAGGGGGTAATCTCGGGAACTAATGATCCAATTATGAAAATTCTTTCACTGGCAGAAAGCTACATTATTCGTGGGTGATATAGGCTATAAATCATATTTATATCATGCATATTAGCCGACCTATCACAATTTTGAATGAAAAGGAGAAAATTGGGCTTATCTCTTAACATTGAACGCGTATACAAAGTTTCGTGTCCGTGCTATTAACCGTTGAGGAGTTCTCTCGTGGGGAGACAATCCTGGCTGCAGGATCAAGTCATGTCGGTCATAAAAATGTATTGTCACCAGAACCAAAAGTGTGTGCCAAATTTCATCCAAATTCGTTCAGTAGTTTTTGCGTGAAAGACTAGCAAACTTCCATACATTACATCTGTCCTCACCAATTTCCGCATTTATTTTATTCTCAACGAGTTCTATTTTTATTAACGCAGCGATGATTGTCTTCTACATGCATTGAACGAATGCACAGTATTTAAATCGTATAAATGTCAATTAATTTTAAATGACTAGCATGCGCATAGCTAGAGATGTCCGGTGCTTACATTTGTATCGACTATCGAGTTTTCGACAGATCCGGATCGCAACTATGCGACACGACTCTGGGAACGAATCGAATGACTTTCTATCGATTCTCCAAATTAAAAAACACTAGTACTTCGCCCGTGACTTGGTCCGCAAAAATTGTGAAAGCTCGGCTCATATGGATGATATATTTAAACTATACACTATATCTATACTAATATTATAAAGAGGTATTTGTTTGTAAGTTTGTATGTAGGGGGTAATCTCTGGATCTTCTGAACCGATTTTGAAAATTCTTTCACCAATAGGAAGCTACATTATCCCGAGTGCCATAGGCTATATTTACAACGTGCCTGTGAGATAATTTCCGAAAAAACGCGTGCGAAGCCGCGGGCAACAGCTAGTATAAATATAATTTATAGCCTATAGCACCCACGAATAATGTAGCTTTCTACCGGATATTTTCTTTTTTAATTTTTTCATTAGTTCCGGAGATTACATACAAACTTTCAAACCAAATGTTACCTTTTTATAATATTAGTATAAAAAAACACGCCTGTAATGCCTGTAATCATTGAAGGGCTAGGCAGAGGTGTAGCTACTAAACACACATTATGCCAGTTATGTTTTTATTACATCACATGTAATAGGAGGCGACCCTATTGCTGTCAACCGGACACAAATCCATACTCCATGGCTGCTACTGAGAAATTCCTAATGGAAAAACACACGTTTCATTTTGAATTGACTGATCATGCAATTTAGGACAAATGAACCATTCATTCCAATACCGGTACCTCTAACCAAAATATCGGAAATATCGAATAGTATCGATACTGTAAAGTATCGGATCGGAACGCGCATCACTAGCACTTACCTAGATTATATCGGCATTATACCTACATAATATGTTAGTATACAAAACATTTATATAACTAATAGGTACTGTGACTACTGTGTTTATGTCAATTGATTATTATGGCGCATGGTTCCTGTTTCACCGCCGGTCATTACCGAGATGCGAGTAGAGATAGCAACTAAATATTTGTTGTTTATTCGACAGTTCTCGCCAGGCGGTGTAAACAGTCAGCGATGAACTATAAATACATTGTATTTCTTTTGACACGAGGCTCGGAACCGATTCCTCCGCAATGTCCGTAATGACACCATCTATACTTACATCTCAGAATGCCTACCGTCCTTCCGTTCATGAAACTTATTTCCTAGCGTTTCTTCGACTCGGCCAAAAGGCATAGAATAGAAACCCCGTGATCGCATCGGCTGCCCGGTACGAAGCAACGTGTATCAGTAAGATTCGCAGACCACGGCATACCTTAGTCACTCCCGATGTTATCACCCTCCTTCAGAAAAGCATTAGGGAAACTAGCACTCTTAAGAGGAAATGCGGTAGGTATTTGAAGAAACTATTGCTGTCCCTTTACGAGCGCGATTTCGACATTGGTGCGATAAGGACAACTACAGATCCGACAAGTAAAAAGTCATAATTCGAGGTTTGGCTCTCGACTATTTCCTCCTCCAATATTCGACCAATTTAAAAGATATTTCATAAACTGAATAAGAAGGATGTATACTGTGTCCGTCCCTATGTTTTTCTTTTTTCATTAATAGTTGTCAAAGGGGTTCGAGCGTTTTGGTCCTTCTTATGACCAATGCTTGAATCGTACATCGATGGATACGTCTTTTTAAGAGGAAAAAAAGTTATTATTTGGTTATATTTGGATTTGTTGTCCGATTCGAGATATCGGCTTATAAAATATGTGTTTTCAGTATCTCGGATAGTAGGTATGCAAAAAATCAATAAAATACATATGTGTAGTGATTACTAAGCTGTAATGAATATGTGGATTCATTCCACATAAGCAAAAACTGCATAAAAATATTTACATAGGTACGTATAAGTACCTATTTTTTTTTGACATGAATTATTATTTGGGTAAAAAGGCATTCATATAGATGTAGGCTTACAAGTTGTTATTATTACCAAGTAAGTATTAACAATAGCCTAATTCTGCGAATAGGTGGGTAGTCGGTTAAGGGAGACGCAAAACACACCTCAAGGCACCAACAGGATTGTCCGGTTAAGCAGAAGCCAGCCTCATAGGTTCAATGAGGGCTATCGTTTTTAAGCTCACCAGATGGCGCCACTGTCGATTAAGGTCCTGTCAATAATTTTATTTTATTCTTTTTAGTACCAATAACTTCATAAAAAGTTTATTTTATTACGAATAACAACATAGTGTAAACTTCAGGTTCATATATTTACAATATTCTCCCTAAAAGTAGCAAGCATGAAACATTTAAAAATCATTCTACCTCCAAGTACTGAAAATTAAGATTCTAAGTTGCTACTTAAAATTTTCAAGTCATAATTAATCAGGAATGGCACAATATAGTCCACAATCGTGAATATTTGTAAAAATACTTGTTAAAACAGCACGCAACGCGCGAAATATCTATGACATCTGACATTTCGGTGCCCCCGAGCTACACTAGCGCCTCTAGCGGCGAATTCATACGCGATAGCCTCCATTGCAAGATGCAATGTTGAAAAAAATAATAAAAATAAATTGATAATTAAAGGCGGCTCCCCGGGGTAGTACTCGTACAATGGTACGGAACCCTTCATACGCGACTCGCACTTGGCCGATTTTTTTGCATAAATTTAAATGTCTCGCCGGAACAGACCATGACCCGTCATTTGGTAAAGTATATACACATTAGCAATAAAGGAAAATCACTAATACAACCCTGGAAAATAATATAACCGTAATATAACAATAAATAAAAGACGTTTTTACATCATTTTTTTAATTTTTGAACCGAATTCTTAAAAAGAAAGAGGTTATGCAGATAAACTTTCCACCAGCATCTTTTTATTCATTTATGTTCATACTTTATCGATTGTTCCGTAATTGCTGGTCCGATTGAAGTGATTCTTTTTTTTTCAGTTGGTACAAAAAGCTTGCGCGGTGGTCCCATATAAATTTTATAAACTGCATTTTTTCTTCTTCAACTATTTGAATGATGTTCTTTTCTTATAATTTCTAGTTACAAATTACAATATAAAATTGATACTTGGCAAGGATTTGTGTGAGACCACAACTAAAAACCGACTTCCAAATACACAACACTAAAAAGTGAAAAATTACTCTCGGAAAACAGTTGCAAATTAGTAGATTATACAACAAGTAAAAAAAAAAAGGGAATTTAATTCGAGGGAAAAAGTTGGATCCCGAGAGCAGCGAAGGATTCTAGAGTAGAATCCCGAGCGTAGCAAGGGATTCTAGAGTAGAATCCTGAGCGGGGCGAGGGATACAAGAACCGAGATAAATTATTTTTTTCACGAGTTGTGTACTCTACTTTTTACCATTGACTGCGAGAAAGTAAACAGAAGTATATTATTTATATTTCTCATGGGTTACTAATAACAACCACTCGGGTCGATCTTCAAGGTTAAGCCGGGCTTACCAAGGTCGGTCTGTGGATGGGTTGTTGTGACCGCTAATTCATTACATACCGACTTTCCTCCGTGCCTCGGAAAGTACGTAAAGCCGTTGAGCCGGCTGTCATTGATATTTATTTGACAGTCGTTACAGGTAATCAGTGTCCGAAAGTCTGACAATCAGTCTTACCAAGGGGTACCGTATTACCCACCTAGTACTAACTGGGTTCTGTTCTGGGTCTGAAAGGCAGTCGCTCCATTTAAAATACTGATATTAAGTTGTACCCGATTAGACTGGAAGTCGACCCCAATAAAGTTGGGATAAGTCTAAGCAGATGAGTATTTATCACATTTTATTATCTACCTAATCGGTAATATAATAAGTTAACAAAGGAATAAATATAAACATTAAAAATGTATAGTAAAAAAAAATTAGAACAGTTTTCGAAATTCAGTTCTTTTATTTATTTTTTGTTCATAATTCGTGCTTGTTCCAATTTCAAAATGTTTTTATTCACTCAGTGAGTAAAAGAGCGTTTTATTCACTGATATCGATGAATAAAATGCCCCTTTTCGAGTGGCAATGGTAAAAAAGTTTTCTTTTTTACGCAGTCGGGTTTTTTATTTTTTTAAATTACCGTTTTTTTTTATTTTTATTTGTTTTATTATTGAATAATTTTTATTTTGATATACCCAGTGTCACTCTCACAGTAAATACGAATCTAACGACACCTCTCAAGCTAAAATCCATTGAGCCGTTCAGGCCACAGAGCGTGCCTAACAATTATACATACATACATACTCTCGAAAAACATAACCCTCCTTCTGGCGCAGTCGGGTAAAAAGACATGAAACAAACAAAAGTTACCGACATCCGAACGTAATTTTCCTCTTTTTAGTGATTTTTTAGTAGTGATAGCCTAGTGGCGTGACCGGCAGACTGCCAAGTCATAGGTCTCGAGTTCGTAGCACGAGTACCCAAGACACGCACCTCTGATTTTTCGGATTAATGTGCGTATTGTATAATTATCACTTGCTCCGGTGAAGGAGAACATCGTGAGGAAACCAGCATATCTGAGAGATATTTCTCGATGGCATGTAAAGCCAAGTCAGAGGCCCATGGGCGGCATAAAAACTCTGACACCAGGTTATGTGCTAACCACACGATAAAGAAGAAAAAGAGTGATTTTTTTTGGCGGTAAAAAAAACTGCAATTGTTTTTTTTTTTTGTTAGCCTATTTTGGTGTCCCACTGCTGGGCAAAGGCATCCCCTTTCTCCTTCCAAACCTCTCTATCTTGTGCAATATCTGGCCATGTTCGCCCCGCAAACGAGATCAGATCGTCACACCACCTTCGCCGCGGTCTACCTCGACGGCGATTTCCTCCGACAGGCATCCAGTGAGTCACGATCGTTGCCCATCTCTCCGGGCGCACTCGTGCTACATGGCCAGCCCATTCCCACTTCAGCTTGGCTGTTTTTTTTTTTCCAAATCTACAATTTGAGTAATGGAGCGCAGGGTACTGTTTCTTACGCGGTAAAAAATGTACGGAACAGCTGATTTGTTTTTTAAATTACCGATGAATGATTTCAAAGGGGCTTCAGAATGATATACTGAATACGTGGTAACTGTTATAATGTCGGTGTTCCTTCCAACTTATACAGGGTGTAACAAGACCCTTAACGAAGCCGAAAGGCACTTGATCTCTCCGTCATTGCGATATTTTTTTTGTTCTAGACCATTCCTGGGAACCTTCTAGTTACGGAGATATTGGGGGTCAAAGTTCCAACTTTTTCACAAGTTTTTTCTTAAATACATGTTTTTAATGTAAGATTTTTACTCCAAGATCCCCGTACTATTCAATCCATCCATCAGCACAATGTTTTGAGTGCGTTAGATTGAGTCCTACCGTAAAACGTGATTTTTCACCCCAAAAATAAAAGTCGATTCCCAGCAATAATTTTAAAGTTACTTAGTTTGATGTACATAATGCTTGGTTGACGGCTTCGTGAAGGGTCCTGTTACACCTTGTATAAGGTATATCTGTTCATACGCGAAATATCTTAAGAGGTCATTGTACTCATCCATTATGAACAACTTTCACTATGGGACCAACAAAGAAACCGCGAAAAAAAAATTCAACTGCCCTATACATTTCTGTGCGCATAACTCGACAAAATGTACTGAAAAGCTGTTTTTTTTTTACAGTGAGAGATTAAGAGATTTCGTGAATGAATAGATAGATCTTATATATTCTGGTTTAAAAGCGTTATACTCATAAAATACTCTTTCGTTAAGTTAATAATATGTTTTTCCTCTCTCCACAGCCCTGGGTCCAATTCTACCCCAAATCAATGTATTCGGTCGCCAGTTGGGGGTGTCCCCATCAGTCATGGGAATGGTCACCGCGGTTCTACCACTGCTATGGGCAGCTGCCAAACCGGTATTTGGTTATATCGTCGATTTTTGGCCGGTAAGTCTTTGTTCTGTCTGATATTTTTCCAACTATGTTAGGGTCAGCTTCCAGTGTAACATGATGCAGCTGAATACCAATATTTTACATGGAGCGACTGTTTATCTGATTGGCACAACTCAGTTACTGGGTAATATTATAATGGTATACCTAGATAACATAACCATAAAAACTAATCGGCCAATTGCGAGTCGGACTAGCAGGGTCCCGTACAAAACGCCGAAAAATCACGTTTCTTAAGTGTTTTTATTTTCCGGTTCTCTTTATTTTTTAGGATATCGTAACCGAAGGGTAACCAACGGGACTCTACGAGTATTACTAAGCTTCCGTTGTCCGTCCGCCTGTCTGTCAGAGGGCTCTACCTCATGATCCGTAATACGTAGACAGTTGAAATTTTCACAGAATGTGTATTTCTGTTGCCGCTGTAACAACAAATAATAAAAATAAATTAAAAATTTAAGGGGGCTCCCCTACGACGATGGTATTACGATGGTACAGAACCCTTCATGTGGGAATCCGGCTCGTACTTGGCTGGTTTTTATTATTTTGGCCATAGACGGCCATTCGGAGCTCTAAAAAGCTTTTTAATAATATATTTTTATTTATTTTCAGACGCACAGAAAACTAGTCTTCATGCTTCTTATTACAATCATGACGACATCTTACAGTTGTCTCTGGTTCCTACCGATGCCCGACCCTCGAGAAATAAACAGCACAACTCTATTAGAATCAGTTTATCGACTAAATGACACGATCTACCTAAAACCATACACGAACAACACTACCCTAGAAAAATACAAATGTCATTGGAATTGTAGTGTGGCGGGAAATTTTGACATTTACCTGACAGATGCCCCATTCATAAACACGGTGTATATTGACAGCGAAGTGTCAAACTCATCCTGTTTAAAATTGTCTATGGTTTTTGACGATTTTCAAGATGGCGAAGTGACGTGTATTCCTAGAGAAGATTGTAATTTACTTTGCTATGAGAATGAGTATGATTTAAATGGAAATAAAAGTAGAAGAAGTACAGAGAATTCCGTAAAAGACAATTCTTTAGTCGATTTTAGTAAGAATGTTAGTCGAGTTGCCGATACGGTTGAAAAGAAAAGTAATAATTTTTATATGACTGGGCCGTTTTGGGCGTTTGTGGTGTTGACATGTATTGGTACAGTCGCGTTCAATGTGGCTAATTGCATTGGAGATGCTGTATGTTTTGATGTCTTAGGTAAGTTTTTTTTCATAAATGGCTTTGAATTATTTGGCCTTCTAAAATTCCGCCATTTTATTTAATTTTCAAACTAACTGCCACGGTTTATACCTGTATTGACCAATAGCTGGCAACTATACAAATACGTATTGTATGAAAAAAACAACATATGGGTTCCGTTTTTGCCATTTGGCAATGGAACCTTAAAAACTGCTTCAAGTATTTTACTATACTTATGTACAGGTTATACGAACTGCATCGTTCGTCTGCATGGTCGTCTAATGCTGATCATAAGGTTCGATTCCCAGGTCCGGCAAAGTGTTGTTGCGTTTTTCCATCAGGAATTTCTCAATAGCAGTCACGGAGTCTGCATTTGTGCCCGGTTGATGGCAATAGGCTCACCCCTTATTACATGGGACTTAAACGAAACTCGCGAAATGTGGGTGTATTATCTACTATGTTATGATAATTAACTTTAAAAATATATTTGACAGGACCAGACCGTGGGTCTAAATATGGCGCCCAAAGAGCATGGGGTACCGCTGGCTACGGTTTGACAGCATTAATGGGAGGCTGGCTCATTGACAGCGTGTCTTCTGGAGAATATAAAGACTTCACGCCGGCATTTGTCGTGGCGTTGGCAGCAACGGCAGTCGATTTATATAGCTGTAGGGCGCTTACGGTGAGTTGAAGTTTGAACCCTTCTTAGTGAGTTGATCGTACCGTCGTTTTTCGGTACCCTTAACGAAGCCGGAAAACGCTTGTTCTAAAAAAATACTATCGCAATGACGGGGCCATTTTGATACTTTTTTATTCTAGACCATGCCTGGGGGTCAAAGTTCCAACTACTGCACAAGTTTTTTTCAAACCCTCGTACTATTCAATGCATCCATCAGCACAATGTTTTGAGTGCGTCAATTTGAGCCCTACCGTAAAACGTGATTTTCACCCCCATAAAAAGTCGTTTGCCAGCAATAATTTTTGCGTAGTTACTTAGTTTGATGTACAGAATGCTTGGTTGACGGCTTCGTGAATAATTAGAAATTTCTGTTTCTATGGAAAATCTAAAATCCAATTATCTTTTGTTTTAAGATATTTCGAAAAGTCCTCACTCAATTTTTTAGACCTATGTATCCTGCTTATGCGTATGAAGTTTCATTAAAATCGGCTCAGTCATATCGAAAAAAAAAAACTTGAAAGTTGGGATGAAATGCCGTACGACGTTAAACCTCTTAACGGCCTTTTGAGTAATGCTAGTCCAGAGGCTATACGTGTAATACTTGACAGTATGCTTTGAAAAGAGTTATTTATTTGTTTCTATTAAAAACTAGCTGTTGCGCGACCTTTGTTCGCGTGAAATTATTATAAAAAATATTACTTTCCTTTTGAATCGAATTTTGTTACCAATTTCAAAGGTTTTAATTTTTTTGCACGGAGCCCTAATTCTTATTCTTAAATAAGAGTAGCTTAGTTACTCCTTATGACATCAGCAATGTGCCAGTAAAAGTCCCGTTAAAATTGGTCCAGCCGTTTTTGGAGATTAGCCATTTGAAACGGATTTTGTTAAAATTTCAAGGGTTTTATGTTTTTTTTGCGCAGAACCCTAATATTTTTTCTTAAATAAAAGTAGCCTATGTTAAACCATATAACATTAGCTTAACATTGGCACTTCGATTTTATTTATTTGTATGTATGTATTGTATGTAAGTATGTATAGATACATTATTTTTCTTCAGCTACCCTCCCTATCCAGTCCTGAAGACTCAGGCAAGGCGTTATGCGATGTCCTGAGAATACCCAAAGTGATGGTGTTCATAACATTCGCGGTGGTCGCCGGCACGTTCGATAGCTTCATCATTTATTACATGTTCTGGTAAGATCACATTGATTTATACAGGGTGTAACAGGACCTTTCACGAGGCCGCCAACCAAGCATTATGTATGTCAACTAAGTAACTATACGCAAAAAAAATTGCTGGAATACGACTTTTTTTTTAAAAGTGAAAGATCACGTTGTATGGTTAGACTCAATGTAATGCACTCAAAAAATTGTGCTGATGGATGGATTGAATATGCTGGGGCTCGTGGAAGTTTTTAAATTAAAGTTCTAACGTTAAAAACATGAAAAAAAAAATACAAAAATAAAACTTGTGTAAAACTTGGAAATTTGACCCTCAATATCTCCGTAACTAGAAGGTTCCCAGGTATGGTCTAGAACAAAAAAATGATCTCAATGACGGGGAGAACAAGTGCCTTTCGGCTGCGTTAAGGGTCTTGTTACACCCTGTATAGCACTAGCGGCCCGCCTCTGGGCCTGCTTCGCATCATCGCACCACCAATCAGGTCCAAAACTATGCTATCATACAAGCAAGAACCAACCACCGAATTAAATTAAATTTCGTGAATGTGTTGTGTATACATTCACAAAATTTCATTGAATTCGGTTGATTCGGAGATTAGCGTGTACGAACAGAAGAATCGCGTCACGAGATTTTTATACAGGGTGGATAAGACACAGTCGTGCAAACGAAAACGCTCTTAGGCCCGTATTACAGAACGTATACCAAGACTCAAGCGTTACTTAAAAATAGTTTCAATCAATCAAATGGCTTGAATCTAGTTTTAAGTAATGCTTGAGTATTGAGCGATGTTCTGTAATACGGGACTTAATGTGCACGTCTTTCTACATCGTTCTCACATATATGTATAATCTCAACATGAATGATGTAACCAAGATCTTGTAACAATATTTTTATTGAAAAGTGTGTCCATGGAGTTTCTTGCTCATTCTTCTCCATAGAGATCTACACTTTGGAATGTGCAACTACATTACTTTCACAAGTTATTATGCCTTGTGTCTGTGACTGTAACTTCGCCTTCTTTGTTTTTCTGACATTTAAAATTGCCTGTTATGGTCTAATTGAAATAAATGCTTTGAGTTTGAGTTTACCGCGTATTCAGTACAATCGCCAGAACATCAAGTCATCACAAACTGTCAAATTTCTCCAAATGATTTTAAATCATCAAACGTTGATGCTATGACGGTAGTTCAAAATCGAATTACAAAAATTTGACAGCTTGTTGTAACTTGATGAGCTGGTGACTGAACCTTCTGAGACATCCCCCCCTCGCCCCCACAAATAAAAAAAAAATCATCGTAAATTTAAAAAATAATCTGCTGTTCCATATATTTTGACCGTGTAAGTATTGCAGATTTTTTTGCATTACATCCAAAAAAAAAAACAATAAACAGTGGAAAGTAACTTTAATTTCGGATGTCGGTGTTTTTTGTTTGTTTCAAAGTCTTTTTGCCACCGACTTCCGAGAGTAATTTTCTACTTTTTAGTGTTTTGTATTTGGAAGTCTGATTTTTTTGCAAAAAAATATTATTTTACCCTCTTTAGTTGTGGTCTCACCGTCTCACACAAATCCTTGCCAAGTATCAATTTCACATTTTTTTGCAGAATACATCTGATTATTTAGGACTCCAGAATAATTACCGAGAACTGCACGCGAGCGAAGCCGCGGTCATAAAGTAGTGAGCTAGTAAATTATAAAATGTTTATTTTCAGGTTTTTAGAAGAATTAGCAGAGAAAACAGGACATACAGCTAAAATCAAACTGATAGAAGGAGTTGTGGTAGCAGCAGAGAGCTTCGTTGGAGAACTCCTGTTCTTCTTCTTCTCCGGTCAGTAGCATATTCTTCTTAGAACGTACAGATGCCAGCACACCAAACTACCCGAAATTGTCAAATTTTTCCCAATCAACGTTGAACCTATCGTTTCGACCATAGATAACATATTACTAGTTGTTCATGACAACTAGCGCCAGCACGCTTTACGTGGCGCCTAGCGAAACTATTTAGAACAACACTGTAGCGATAAAGTTGAAAATCTATAAAAGTAAAGAAATTCACTATGGTTCAAGTAGAAAAACAGAAAAAGGATTGAAACATCGTGTAATATAAAGAATTGGATATATTAAGACCACTGCCGTAACATGCTTTTTAAGTGACCTTGTTGCCGTTTGGCGCCAAATTTGAAATTTTTGACACGTATAGGCTATAGCCTTCAAGTGGGAAGGTCTAATTTCTGATCATGAAATGTTATGTTTTGTTCAATTTCAGGCAGAATAATAAAGCGTTTCGGCTACGGGACCACGCTGACGGTCTCGCTGTTCTGCTACGGGGTCCGCATGATGTGTATCTCGTTTATACAGAATCCCTGGCACCTAGTGTTTATAGAGGTAAGGAATATATTCCAGTCTAGCCTTTTCTTCATCGACCTACATCACTGCTGAACGTAGGCCTCCTCAATCGCACGCCACTCATCCAGTTGCGAACACCCAGCCTGCGAAAATCGTCGCTCCACGCTCGCCTGAGGTCCCCCACCTTACATTTGCCGATTCGCGGTCTCCACTCAAGAATACGTCTACCCCAACAGTCATTGGTTCTACGGTTTATACGTGGACACTCACAGTATGGTTGGTCCATAAATTCAAGGTCGCTTAGCGAGCTATGGAGCGGGCTAAGCTTGGAGTCTCTCTGAGGGATCGCATCCGGAACGAGGTGATCCCACGGAGAACCAGAGTTGTCGACATAGCTCACAGAATAAGTAAGCTGAAGTGGCAATGGGCCGGCCATATTAACCGTAGACCTAGCCTTTCTGAGCGAAGCCGTTTAATCGGTTATGCAACTTCTTGTTAGGCGATGGCTATCTAAATTGAGTCAGCCCAGAACTGAGCTACTAGTTTGACGACTTCAGTAGCGTCCATCAGTTCCTATAATGAACAAACAACAGGACACGCAAGACACGATATCAAGTGCCGCATCGTTTGTGGAACAGCACCAAAAAACTCAAGGGCAGAGTCATCAATGAATCTCCACCTGGTTTTCCTTGCTTCGGCCAACCTGGGTCTGGAGTATAATTAAACACTTCCAGCTCAGCTATGGCAGCTCATGTTCAGGGGGTTTAATATGACATCTTAAAGCAGGAGTAATTGCAGTGTGGGAAAGAGACAGAGCTATACAGGTCGTCTAGCGCCATCTCTTTGTCACACTGGAATTACTGCTGCTTTAAGACGTCATGGTGGGGGAGCTTATCTACAGTTGTTTAGTTCATATGCGACTGTATAGATGGCGCCTCAGTGGCACGCCTATCGTTTTCCTTCGTCGGCTGTCTACCTCTCCTATCGCTGGTCTGCTGGGAGACATTTTTATGAAATAAACTGCAATTGTGTGGTCTTCTATATCTTTTATTTTCACCGATGATTAACCGATAATCGACGAAAAATTCCTATGTGGGGGGGAGGTTCAGATTGATGTACTTTATACGTAGTAATCGTCTTAGCGTCAGTGCCCTGCCACCCTGTATAAAGAAATTGTATTGTCCCTCAGGGTATAATGCAGGGTCCTACGTACGCGCTGTGCTATTCGACGATAGTGGGGTACGCGGCGCACGTGGCTCCTGAGGGGTACTCGGCTACCGTGCAGGGGATTGTGGCTGGGATGGACGACGGCGTCGGTAAGTTACGTTGTTTTAACAGAAACAGTAATAAAAATACTATTTCATTTCATTTTTATTTCAGTAACAATTTTAACATCGGATCGAAATTTCAATTCACAATAGAAATTATTAATAATACCAACCAAATAAATTAATTAAAAAGTAAAACATTTGCAATTTGTGTTATGTTATGTTAAATAATATAAAAAATATATAAAAACATATTAAGATTCCACCATTACAATAAAATTAAATGTAACTATAATATAAACTATAATATAATGTCACTAAAAATAGTAATGTTATATAAATAAAACAATAGTCTTCCCCCTGGTTACTTGGAGCTTTGGTGGACCTCTGGTATAAACAAAAATTTCCAAATTTATAATTATTTTAAAAACAGTTTTTTTTATTGAAATTACAGTTTTAAAAGTACAATCACGATTCAAACGTAGTCGTGCTACGCGTTCAGTTTAATATCACGCCATGTGTTTTTCATTAACTGAATAGTTGTCCCCTGTAGAAACTGGACCCGCTATTTTGATATCAAAATAGCGGGTCCAGTTTCTTTGTAGAATATTTCGAAATTTTAAGAGTGTACAATTTTACAATGAAAGTATTAAACAACAACAAACATAGTTATAAGTATGATTTACTAACAATGTGCAGTATGTTCATTTAATCAATCAATTCCTCCTGACTTAATTTTAATTGTGATTGTATATTGATTTTTAATTTTGATTTTAGTTCTGATTTTAGTTTTAATTATTGACTTTAATTCTGATTCTAATTTTGTTATATTTTAATTATAGAAATTTTGATTTTAATTTTAATATTTTAATTTTAATTTTAAAAATGTAATGCAGTGTGATATTATTTTAATGTATTTTATGTAATTAGTTATAATTATGGGTTGATACCTGAAATAAACGATTTATTATTATTATTAAATAGTAGAAATATTGTATTAAATCCTATTCACATGATATTCAAAAAACCTGTTTCGTTAACGGCCGCCAAAAAAGGCACCAATTTCGGTTGTTGGGTTTTTTTCTATAATCTTTCTTGTTCCAGGTTTCGCTATAGGCTCCCTGGTGGGAGGTCAGCTGTACAGCCGGCTGGGTGGCAGGGGCTCCTTCAGGGTGCTAGCTGTGACCGCAGTCATAGGCTCCGCTCTGCACGCCTTGCTGTTCGCTGTCGTGAGCAGGAGCGATAAGAGACGAGGTCGGTACTTACATACTAGTTGCAGCGCTATCGTACAAGCTTACAACCTTGGCTTGCTCTTAAAACCTTGGTATAATTTAAGGTGAAAGCGCAAGGGTAGCCCGCGAAATTTAAATTTTCTTAAGTTTATTTCAATTTGCAGGTCAGTGTCATTTTGTATGTTGATGAAAATATGAATCGCGCCAGTAACACGAATGGAGTTACAGAATTATAATCATTCAAATCATCAATACAACCCATCAAGTTCATATAATCTCAAAGAGTGACTTTTTCATGAAATAGCTATTGAATGGGGTTATATGAACTTAGAGGGCTGTATTGATGATTTGTATGATTATATTTCTGTAACTCCATACGTGTTACTGGCGCGATTCATATTTTCATCAACATACAACCTGACACTGACCTGCAAATTGCAATAAACGTAAGAAAATTTAAATTTCGCGGGCTACCCTTGCGCATCCACCTTAAAGGTTTCTGCACAGTCTGTTTGCGATGTTCACCCATTTAAGAGAACGCCATCTCTGGAGGCATTTCATGAACTATCTTAGACAGTCTCTTTAATCTGTCACGTGATCGGGATTGGAGCGCCACCTAAATCAAATCAAATCAAAAACGTTTATTTGTGAGAATATGGTACAAATAGATGTTGTAATATTGGTTCCAGCATATCCTGCCATAATATGGCGTACAAATATTTTTATACAGACACAAACTTTAAATATTAACCTATTAATTTATCAAATATGCAGAATAAAATGTGAAAGATATATTATTATAGATTGAGATTGTATTGTAGAAATAATTATAATTAATAATGACTATGTAGTTTGTCATGGGGTGGACTAAAGACTATTTTTATTTTAGTGTATTGGTCACTAACGACTTATCCTCTAAGTATTCATGAACACTGTAATAGTTTTTTTCTAATAACATTCTGGGCAATACTCTTTTGAACACCGGCAATGGCAAATCTTGAATATTATTTGGCAAATGGTTATATATAATAATTGCCATGCAGTAGGTATTTCTTTTAAATAGCATTAATTTTATTTTGGGTAATTTCAATTTGTCTTTGTGTCGTGTTCTACTATTTATTTTGGGACTGCTTTTTTAAAATAAATTATAGTTCTTTTTTACAAAAATGCTTAGTTCAAAAATATAAAGACATGGTAAAGACAGTATTTTCAGCTTTTGAAATAATGGTTTACAGCTATCTAAAAAGTGGGCTCCACACATTGCCCGGATGCATCTTTTTTGTCCTTTAAAAACTCTTTGCACGTCTACTGAGTCCTACGCGGCCGCCGCTTGCCGATTAGTTACCTGTTGGACTTACCCTATGGTAAACTTAAACTGTCACATAAGAGATATCTTCCGTGATTGTCCATTATTTTGAGCTCCCGATATTTCGACGCTGTTGCAAGCGAGCAAGCAAGCAAGATCGCGGGTTGACTGGAGAATGCGGGTAGATGGAAAATAAATTGTTAACAGCAAACAAATATGTCTACCCTCTTTCTTTGTCTTTTGCTACGCGCACTACTGGAACTCATAATTAAGTCACGGCCGTGACTTAGTGACGAGACGAGACGGTAGTTATCCCGTTAGTAACAGTGTAAGTTTAGTTGTACACCGTGAAAGCTTAATGATGACATCTAGATACTATTGCTTTTTAACTTACTAGCGACCCGCCCCAGCTTCGCACGGGTGCAATGTTATACATACAAACCTTTCTCTTGAATCATTCGATCTATTAGAAAAAACCGCATCAAAATCCGTTGCGTAGTTTTAAAGAACTAAGCATACATAGGGACAGACAGCGGGAAGCGATTTTGTTTTATACTATGTAGTGATAAAACTGCCGCCAGAATCGATCTTCAAGGTGATTGAATGGGTGACCATCCATGACATACTAAGACCCCTCAGTAACTTAGAAAGCACGTTAGAAGAGCTAAGAGCTTTAGAAGAGCTATCACAATTTTTGCGGACAAAGTCGCGGGTGAAGTGCTAGTTTAATAAAAAAATCATTAATCAAATTTCTTGTCTCTTTTACAGCAGATAAGCAAGTATCGATGCAAGAGGCTACTCCTGAAGAAGGCCAGAAGATGCTACAAGAGCACAGTAGCGCCATCTACAAGGACACAACTGTACCACTGAACGGCGAGGAAAAGTTTGATAGGTAACGATAGGTGGCGCTGTTTTTGTGTAGATGGTTTTGTATATTTTCATAGGATTGTTATTAATATACCTATTCTATACTGGTTTGCGTGACAAAAAGTCGGGACCACCAATATACAGCATGTAACAGAAAGGGTATAATCATATGGAATAGTGTGGTACGGACCATTTTGTGTTGTTTTTGTAACGTTGCCCCACTTAGTAATATTTCATGTGTAATTCAAATGAAAAATCTGCTGGTACCTACAAAATTGCAATGACTACACGGTCAAAATTTATGGAATAGGTGGTTTTACAATACAATACAATACCCGGGGGGTAGATCGTAAAAAAATAATCAACTGTCCTATACAAAATTTCAATACCTACTTGACCCAAATGTATGGGACAGCTGATTATTTTTTTACGATTTCGATGGTGGTCCCATAGAGAAAGTTGTTCAGTTTGATGGTCCGTACCACAGTATTCCATATGATTATACCCTTTCTGTTACACGCTGTATAAAGACATATCTAAATACAAAAGCAAAGGAGGTGTTTTTTCCCTCATACAATTGTGGCCAAACAATGTACCTTTACAATAAAAGTACGAAATTATAGGAAAAAAATCGCAAGATTTTGAAAAAAAAATATTGGATTTATTAATGCATTTGTACCACCTGAAATTGTCGATCAAAGATGCTAAAACTTGCAACCCAAGAATTTTATTCTGGCAAGCTCGTGATTAATTTCTCCGATGATGCGTTTCGTTACTTCATTTTATACACGTATGAAAACATAAAAATATACTATTTAGATTTTAGTTTTGTATTAAAGATAGGTTAATTTTCCCGGCACACTTTTTGTGAAACATTATGGGATCAAGAATTTAAAAAATACATTTATTTCACATTTCAGATTATTTTTTGCGTTTGGTTAGCTACTGGCCAAAAGACAGTGCTCCAGGGCCGATAATATACTATTTTATTCCTTTTGTTGTTGTTGGTGACAATATTGTCATTCAGATTATTCTAGCCCTTGTCAGACGACCGATCTCGAAAGAGTTTAATATTTTGACAGATGGAATAGTTTGACAGCCACCAGCGCTGTTAAGAACGTTTCTTTGAACGCAGTTATGATTCGAGGTAGTGTTTTTTCATATTCTTTTATTTCTTAATCTATCGAATATTGAAGGATTTAAAATACTGGTAATAACACAATGTATTGGAAAGAATTTAAATATTAATTTGTACCTCGGTACATGTTTTGGCCGAAAAAAAATACCTCCTTTTCTTATGGATAACCGTTGCACGTACGTGGGCTCCAAACTACCATTTTCGTCACACCATGAAATTGTAATCAATACAGTTACATCCGTATCCGTAAAGAAGTCAAAGTGTTAACTTGAGTAAAAGTAATTAATTAAGATACGATTTTTAATCTGTAGTTTAGTAATGAGGGCTATCGTTTTTGAGCTCACAGTATGGCGCCACTGTCGATTAAGGTCCTGTCAATAGTTCTATTTTATACTTTAGAGTACCAATAACTTCATAAAAAGTTAATTTATTACTTATAACAACATAGTGTAAACTTCAGGTTTATATTTTACAATATTCTCCCTAAAATTAGCAAGCATGAAACATTTAAAAATCATTTTATCTCGAAGTACTGACAATTAAGATTTTAGGTTGCTACTTAAAATCTTCAAGTCATAATTAATCAGGAATGGCTCAATCTAGACAACAATCGTGAATATTTGTAAAAATATGTGATAAAAAAGCACACAACACGTGAACTTTCTATGGAATCTGACATTTCGGTGGCCTCGCGCTACACTAGCGCCTCTAGCGGCGAAGTCATACGCGATAGCCCCCATTGCTTGAAGTTAGAACTGTCAAAAGTTACAATTCTTAGCTTTACTTTCTTTGACGGTTCTAACTTTGTTTCAATTCTTGTCTATTGCATAAAAATGGTTACTTAAGTAACTACTTAAGCTCAATTAATTACTATAACGTGACTATAGATACCAGGTTAGGAGAAAATAAATCCTAATTGTTTCAGAGCAATTGCTAAGATACACTCAGTTCAAAAATCTTTTTTTTGTATAAATTTACAAATATACAAAAAAAAAACTTTTTTAACAGACTGTCTTCTTATAAAAACATAGTCTTAAGTATTTTGCAATAATTGTGCCATTTTTTCTAAAAAAATAGAAAATTTATTTATTAAAAAAAAAAATACTGCAATTAAGTATAAGATTTTGAAACAGGGTGTTATGAACAATTATGAATTATGAATTTGGGTGATTTTTCCAAGTGGTCATGGATGGCCAAATCCGAAATTTAGAGGAATAGCGAAAAATGCTCAAATGAGTCTCGAGTCCGATTTTGATGAAAACTAAAACTGCATCATTCGATTTTTGAAAAATCAATATTCCTAGCCAGGAATCGAACCCATTGATTTGGAAAAAAAAACACACACTGTATTATGACACCATTTGATAGTGTTGCTAATAAGGATCAAATTCTGGAAAGTAATGACATACGGCAAACTAAAGATTAGAGTTCAATTTTAAATGATGTAATTTTTTTTTGTTTGTTATTGTTTTTGACTAAAGTTTTAAAAACTATATTTTCTTGAACTGATTGAATTTCAGTTCGAGAAAGAGAGAGACATATGCGTCCTGTATAGCGCGATCTCTTTCTAGCACAAAATAGGGCAATTAAAAATCTCCAAAAGGTCTTTGGTGGTGATAACATACCTATACATTTGTCAGAATTGTCAGCGGCAGCTCAAAAACAACTCTATAGTAACCAGAATAAAGCTCTTTCTGATTTTGATAAAATTGTTAGTGGCTACAATCGAATACCAACCTTATTGTAGCCAGAATAAAGATCCTTTTGATTTGATAGAATTGTCAGTGACTGCAATCCATGGACCACGATCCCATGACCGCCAGACCTACATACGTCATTTTATAAACGCTGAAACTTTTTCTGCGGAAGTACCTTACTATAAGTAAGGTATAGGTAAGAACAATATTGGATATTATGAAAAGTCGGTCGTGGTGGCTTTGGTAGATATCGGGTAACTAAGTTGTGCTAAATACCTATTAATTTACGTCATACTATAAAGCGTGATTTTTTTACATTTACATTAGGTCTAGTATGGTTATTCACCTCCTCTACTGCCAGACGGTTTGTGTGGTGGAAAACCCTTGCCAGACATCTTTAAAGTATGTTAAATTGTAATTAAACTTACATCATTTTTATTAAATATGATTTTTTTATGTACATTATGTTACTTGGGCAACTATTTGCAGCGGTTTTCCAAGCCATGGTCATGGGATCTCCCTCTCTTATTACAGAAAGGAAAAAAAAAATTGTCGCAGGCACATGACGTGCATACAAAATAGCCAGAATAAGATCCTTATTATTTTGACAGTGATCTATAGTCAGAAATAAAATGTGTGAAATGACTGACACTACCGATCTAGCATCACTGTCAAAATTTAACTTTATTTTCATTACGATAAAGTTGCTCTTGTGTTGCTGTCAGAGGTCAAATAAGTTGGAAAAGACTATAATATGTGTCACGAGCAATGAAATGTAAACATTTTGCTAAATTTAAAAGCGATTTCCTCGTGACATAACGGTTTCTACTTTGAGATAAGACCTATTTCGTAATATTGTGGCTTCCAAAATACTATGAGTAGTATTTAAACGAGTGAAAATAAGTCAAAGGAGATCACCCAGCCTCCATACATTTTTGGGCTATTTGCAAAAGTACCGGCCTACGAAAATAAACATATTATTTAGATAGAACATAACATAATAAACACTTTTTATTATTACACCTAAGTCATAAGTCAATTCACCGAGAAGTTATTCAACCTCAAAATATCTGAGATCACCCAGGTTGAGCAAATTTTTTTGGCCGGTTCTTTAAATTAAACGCAATAATTAAATAGAGCTTCTCGATATAAACATTTTTTATTATACCACCCAAGTTATATACCCAAGTTATAAGTAAATAATAAAGATTACAAAGTTAAAAAACCTACATATAAATAGTATTTGGACGGTGAATTATAGGCTAGCTCGCAGTCCGTCCATCTTATGACGACAGGCAACATAGAACGGTTTTAGTCAGGCACCTTCCGCTCCGCCCCAAGTGGGCGGGGACATTTGAGGATTTCCAATCCAAAAAAAAAAGTATAAATAGTAATATAATAAATGCAAAAGATGCATTTTGTCTGCGGAATAGAGCTTACAGAACTTGGTACCTAATTACCATGATTTTATTTCTCGCAACAATGTACGCCCATAGAGAACGCCGTTTTTTTAAAAAGTGCAGGCAACGATCCTGCCGCATGAAGCCAAAATCACTATGATTTTAATGATTTTCTTACGCCCAAATGAATTTAATTCGTTACAATTTATTAATCAATGAACTATTTATATCATATTTATTTTTATTTATTAACCATATTTTTAAACGCAATGAGTTGAACAATACATAATTGCCGGACATGACATTGGCTAAATGCACAAATCATGAAGAAACACGAAAAAAAAAATTGCTCAACCTGGGTGATCTCAGATATTTTGAGGTTGAATAACTTCTCGGTGAATGGACTTACGACTTAGGTGTAATAATAAAAAAGTGTTTATTATGTTATGCTCTATTTAAATAATATGTTTATTTTTGTTGGCTGTCTTTTGAAAATAGCCCAATCTGGGTGATCTCCTTTAAGCTGTCAAACGTAATGGTAATACAAATGTTTAAAACGGTGATTTAAGACTACAAATTTGAGTTACTAAGGACTCATAAAAATAAAACAAGCTTATTAACCACCAGATTGTAGATAAGGCGTAGTCGACGTAGCGTACGCGGGGCTCCTATTTCTGTTTGCAGGGTAGAAAGTAAACTAACACGAAGGGGATGCCGGTGACCTATTTCGCGCACTTCGCCCACTCACTAGACCCCGTCATCCCCTTCGAACCTAACCTGACCGAGTCGGGGTGTCACAAGTCCTGAGTTCGCTTCACTCGCTCTTGCTTCCTATGTTCTCCTTGCTGCAATATCCGGATAAATAGTTACTTGATATAATAGTCGCCCATTTAGTATATTACGAGTAGTCGCCCACAAAAATTTTATTCGCCCGCTTAACAACTTCCCAAATACTATGTTGTTCGTGAAAACGTAAAAGGTTAATCAATAAAGTTGGATAATTACTTTAAATTTTGCTGAGTGGTATACATTTCATTGCTCGTGACTGTACAATCTAATTAGCATTGTGTTGTTGTTATTAGTACCTTTTATATATTTTATGTAAAATCACAGGGTTTTTAATAACTTTGTAGAGACTCTGGATTTGTCTGGATTAAGTCTGCATTTTGCAATTCAGAAATCTATTTGTAAGTTTGTATGTAAGGGGTAATATCTAGATCTACTGAACCGATTTTGAAAATTCTTTCACTAATAGGAAGCTACATTATCCCCGAGTGCTATAGGCTATCACTACATAGTATAAAACAAAGTCGCTTTCTCTGTCCCTATGTCCCTTTGTATGCTTAAATCTTTGAAACTACGCAACGGATTTTGATGCGGTTTTAATAGATAGAGTGTTTCAAGAGGAAGGTTTATATGTATAACATTGCACCCGTGCGAAGCCGGGGCGGGTCGCTAGTAGGCTATATTTACAACGTGCCCGTGGAACAATTTTAGACCAAAACGCGAGCGAGCACCAGCTAGTGACTAAATAATTAGTGAGTCAAATTATTATTATTCTTTATTTATTGTTGTACACATTAAGTGCATTTTTAAATATTTAATTCTAAATAAAAATAAAAAATTTAAAAATATAAAAAATAATAGCCCACCGGTATCGAGAACAGGGTCCAAGCTACCGGCGGTCAGGGCTCCAGAGAGAGGAACCTCCTAACAATACGAGCCGTGTCCGGGAGTACCGTGCACTGAATCAAGCCCTTGATCCAGCTGCCTAACGAGAGCCTCCTCAGGTATTATTGGTCAAGGCTTTTGGCAATTAGGTCATTGGCTGAAACGACTATCAGCACAATGATCGCCGAGTCCACATCCCACATGTCGATAACCTCGCGAGCCAAGTCAAGACACTTGATTTGCTTATCTTTCTCGGCTTTAATCATTATAGTTTGTAGTTTTAGCATATTTTCCGTTCAGTTTCCACTAAGATGTACAATTAAATGACTAGATAGATATTATTGCACTTTTGAGAGGACCATGGGCAATTTGCTATGAAATCTGGTCCTTTCACTAGCGGAAACGAAATACAGGATCCACACCGACTCACAAACGCTAACCACGTATTCAATTAATTCAGTATATCATTCCGAACTTTCAATGTGGGGGCACATTGAAATTTTTCATCGGTAATCGAAAATCTGTTGTTTTATTCATTTTGAGCGTGTAGGTATTGCACTTTTGTATGAAACAGCAGATTTTGTTGTAGCTGATATTCCTTCCACCCTTTTGTGATAACTGTTAGTGTTACGGTGTTCTTTGCACCCTCAATGTATTTCAATTCAGTTAGACTTACCCCCATTTTGCCCAAGACCCTTTGAATTCTCAGCTATGTATGTGCCGAACAGTTGAAAACGAGCAGTTTGGACAATAAAAATTGTACTCAGATATAGGACAATATTAATAATTTCTTAGAAATTTTAAAGTAATTCCTTTGCGGCGGTGGCCCAGTGGTGGCGGCCCTGACTTACGAACAGTAAGTCGTGCGTTCGAACCCAGGCAGGCGCATTACTTTGTTTAATTTATTTAATCACCACTGCTCTCAAAACGGTGAAGGAAAACATCGTGAGGAAACCGGCATGTCCTAGAACAAAAAATTTCGAAGACACGTGACATCTACCAACCCGCACTGGGCCCGCGTGGTGGATTATAGCCTATTCCCTCTCATAGAGAGTAACCCGTGTGTCCCAGCAGTGGGAACATTATTGGCTGATTATGCTATGCTTGTACCTTTGCTTCCAAAAATTCCCAAAAAATTTTGTAAGCCGTAGAAATGGTAAAGGGGTTTGTGTGAGCAATTTTTTAAATTACTATGTCAAAACTAGTCTAGATTAAACAAATATATGTTGTTGCCATAAATTGTCAAAATGCAGACTGAATCGAATATTAATAAAGCCAAAATATTTATTTATAGTATAAAATAATACGAATTATATTACTTTTATAAATTGTTTATCACTTTTGACGCCAAATTTTAAAATTACAATGTATTTGTGAAAATGCTTCATGGATGTGTTAAAGCCTAGCCGTTTTCCCAGCTATGTTGGGGTGGGCTTCCAGTCTAACCGGATGCAGCTGAATACCAGTATGTTATGACCCTGAATGTACGATGGAATTATTCAGTACTATGTAAAACAAAACGTTTAAAATTTGGGAATTTCCAACCTTAAATCAAATAGAAAGTGTAACAAGACCCTTCACGAAGCCGTCAACCAAGCATTCTGTACATCAAACTAAGTAACTCTACGCAAAAATTATTGCTGGGAAACGACTGTTTTTGGGTGTGAAAATCACGTTTTACGGTAGGACTCAATGTAACGCACTCAAAACATTGTGCTGATGGATGTATTGAATAGTACGGGGTCGTGGAGGTGTTTAATGTAAAATTATGAAATAAGAAACTTTATATTTAAAAAAAAAATACTTGTGAAAAAGTTGGAACTTTGACCCCCAATATCTCCGTAACTAGAAGGTTCCCAGGTATGGTGTAGAACAAAAAACTGATCGCAATGACGGGGAGAATAAGTACCTTTCGGCTTCGTTAAGGGTCTTGTTACACCGATTATAAGGTCGACTTCGACTATCTAGTATACAGTATTTTCAATTTTATTCAATGGCTTAATATTTTATGAGCGACTGCTGCAAAAAAAACAATTTATTTATAAATTGACTGAATTCTCAATTAACCTATCAGAGAATAAGAATAATTTAATTTTTTATCGTTTTCTGGTGACATATGCAATAATAAGGTTTTTTTTATAATTGGTAAGGTAATATTATAATGTACTTTATGTACATAAGAATTTATTATACTTAAGATATTTTTTATTTATATAAATAAAACAGATTGCTATATTTTATAATTGTTTTATTTTACATTTTAAAATTAATGTCTGTTTTAACGAACACAAAGCGACATCTATATGAATACCTAAGTTTTATTGCGTTTTTATTTACGCATCCATTTAGGCGCCGCCTAGTTTTAGTTAAAACAAGCATAACTCCAGTAAAATCCTTAAGAATAAGTCTTAAAACTATGGCATAATCTTATTTTGTACTATTTTACTGACCACTATATTAATAAAAAAATACAGTAAGTACACATTTCCGCATTTACAGTCACGGTCATAAAACGTGCGAGAAGGAAGGTCGTGTCGTCACGCTCACTCTTTTTATGACCGCAACTTTTTACGCATGTATCATTTTAGTTTATAGTTCTACAACATCTTTTGGCACTCAGATGACGTTGTCAGACTATTGGTACACACGGCGACATATCAAGCCATACATTTCCAGTATAACATGGCCTCGCTTTATACAGCGTGTAACAGAAAGGGTATAATCATATGGAATACTGTCGTACGGACCATCAAACTGAACAACTTTCTCTATGGGGCCACCATCGAAATCGTAAAAAAATAATCAGTTGTCCCATACATTTGGGTCGAGTAGGTATTGAAATTTTGTATAGGAACGCTGATTATTTTTTTACGATTTCTATGGTGGTCCCATGGAGAAAGTTGTTCTGTTTGATGGTCCGTACCACAGTATTTCATATGATTATACCCTTTTTGTTACACGCTGTATAGATTTCCCGTACAATGAGACCCGCATACACTGGTTTTATATAGCTTGATTGACATATGTGTCAATCACAATCATATATATTCGTGTTATAATATTTTGTGGTAGTATTGCGGCTATCAGAGTTAAAGTCTCTGAAAAAGGACTTCATAATATTTTTTGACGGTGACAGAAAGGCTCTACACGAAGGTCGGGACACCGATGGTAAAACGGCTCCAAGCATTCAGTAGGTTCATCATTCTGAACGGGGGGTTATATACACACATATAGAAATTATTCATTGGTATTTTTTTTAAATCCAGCTGTTCCACAAATTTTTCATTTTTTTTTGGTAGTTGCTATGGTATGGCTACTGAATACGTGGTAACAGTTGTAGTGCCGGTGTCCCTGCCAACCTGTATAGTAGTTTGTGGAATTGTTTCGTATAGTTCTTTTGGCGCGCGGCTTAAATGCGAACTAACGTCATAATTTTTTTTTTGTCGGAAGTAATTGTGTCAAGCGCGTGCCCTGTACGCTAACGACACAAATAAACAATTAAATAGTTTTGTAATCCCTATTCTATTTGTAGGAATTTGCGGTGAAATTGTGGCTTGGCGTGGCGTGGCACGCGCGTGCCTTTATGATCTGGCGTTAAGGTGGAAGCGCAAGATAGCCCGCTAAATTTAAATTTTCTTAAGTTTATTGCAATTTGCCGGTCAGTGTCAGGTTGTATGTTGATGAAAATATGAATCGCGCCAGTAACGCGTATGGAGTTACAGAATTATAATAATTCAAATCATCAATACAGCCCTCCAAGTTCAATAGCTATTTCATGAAAAAGTCACTCTTTGGGATTATATGAACTTGGAGGGTTGTATTGATGATTTGAATGATTATAATTCTGTAACTCCATACGTGTTACTGGCGCGATTTATATTTTCATCAACATACAACCTGACACTGACCTGCAAATTGCAATAATCGTAAGAAAATTTAAATTTCGCGGGACCCTTGCGCATCCACCTTAAAAGGTGGCACTAAAAAATGTATTAAAAATCAAGATGGCGTCGTTCGTTCCGATTTTGACAACGCGTCATTTGGTCCTTGCCCAGTTGAAGTTGAGTTAGTAGTCAGTAGGTGGCGCTTTAGTAGCGAGATAGTCGAGGGCCCGCTGTATTGCAAGCGGGATGGGCGGCGGCGTGGGGATGTGGTCTCCTCGGGCCTCGAACCCGTTCTCACCAGCCGTGTAGAGGACGTTTATCACCTGGAATTTAGAAATTAATTTTAAATAAACAAATGTTTAGGAAACGACTGCTAACCATGAGGTCCTGGGTTCGATTCCTGGGTCGGGCAAAGTGTTATTGGGATTTTCCATCACGAATTTCTCAGTAGCAGCCACGGAGTCTGGATTTGTGACCGGTTGATGGCTTGTGGCGGATGATACTTGAAACATACCTGGCGAAATGTAGGTGTACTATTAGGTACACCTCTGCCTACCCCTTTGGGGATGTAGGCGTGATGTTTTGTTTAGGAAAGTTTTGAGTGAGAGAGGTGAGCTAGTGAAACTGAAGAGGCCATTGCCTTTTATGATGGGGTAGTAAGAAAGAAAATTGTGTTTATTCGGCATTATTATAAAAAAACACACCTTAAAAATGTAACAAAATACTAAACTAATAATAATAATGCCAAAAGGGCCTCAGCTCAGCATAGTGCCAAATAGCCACACAAGGTGTACCACCTGACACTGATTTTCACCTGCAGCCCATGAGTGCCTTATGGTGGAAGCGCAAGGGTAGCCCGCGAAATTTAAATTTTCTCAAGTTTATTGCAATTTGCAGGTCAGTGTCAAGTTGTATGTTGATGAAAATATGAATCGCGCCAGTAACACGTATGGAGTTACAGAATTATAATCATTCAAATCATCAATACAGCTCTCCAGGTTCATATAATCACATTCAATAGCTATTTTATGAAAAAGTCACTTTTTGAGATTATATGAACTTGGAGGGTTGTATTGATGATTTGAATGATTATAATTGTGTAACTTCATACCTGTTACTGGCGCGATTTATATTTTCATCAACATACAACCTGACACTAACCTGCAAATTGCAATAAACGTAAGAAAATTTAAATTTCGCGGGCTACCCTTGCGCATCCACCTTAAGCTCGAAAACATGAACAAACATTATATTTTACACAAAAACAAACTAAAATAAAAAGTTGCGAATCTTAATTATAAAGCAACAACGAAGATTTACGTGCCCATTAATAAAAAGTACGGTACTTGATCAGTGAACGAAAAGGTTACGCGTATAGGGGTTAATCGGTTTTTTTAAGGGTTAGGCGATAAACCATAGAGTAAAGGTTAACCCGTACTAAATAAAAACCTTTTTTGCAAAAAAAAAAACCGACTTCCAAAAAATTACACTAAAATGTCTAAAATAACTTTACTTTCGGAAGTCGGTGACTTTGTTTGTTTCATTGACTTTTTTTGCCACCGACTTCCGAAAGTAAAGTTTTTTTGGACTTTTTTGGGGATTTATTTTTGGAAGTCAGTTTTCTTTTGCAAAAAAGTATTTTATTTAGTCATATTTCTATTGCGAGGCCGGGGCGGGTCGCTAGTCTATCTACATACATAACTGACCAGCTGTTGCCCGCGACTTCGCTCGCGTTTTGGTCGGAAATTATCCCACGGGCACGTTGTAAATATAGCGGGCACTCGGGGATAATGTAGCTTTCTATTAGTGAAAGAATATTCAAAATCGGTTCAGTAGATCTAGATATTAGCTCCTACAACCTCACAAACTTTACCTCTTTAAAATATTAGTATAGATATACACACATCAAAAGTGTCTAGGGATCAACATATATTTTTGCAATAACTTTTCTCCTGATTGATATTAATTAAAATTTTCTTTAAGGATTCATCAAATAAAGTGTTTTCGTTTGTCACAGTAACGATAAACCAAGTCACCTTTGCATTAATAAAGAAATTTGCCATTTTCCTAATAAAGGGATTTTTGACATTTGAACCACTAACACAAAAGTTCGAAAAAAAGACTGAAATAACAGTTTTCTTTAAAATTTTATTGGGTAAACAATTAATAATCCGTGTTTCTACCGCGAACACTAACAACACAAGAACATCGGTTTGGCATACTCAAAATGAGTTCATCCAAATCACGCTGTGGAATGGCCGCCCATGTTCGTTGCAACAACAAAAAAAGGTCTTCTTGCGACTGGATACCCTCCATATTCGGCAGAGCTCTTCTCTGTAGCATATCCCATGCATGCTCAATCGGATTCAAGTCTGGCGACTGAGCAGGCCAGGGCAGGACATTGATGTTAGCTGCGGCGAGAGTCTGTCTTACAACTCTTGCGGTGTGCGGTCGTGCATTATCATGCATTAACTGAAATAAGGGACCGATTTGCACTTGTAGAGGAACGATGACGTCTGATACAATCGTCTCAGCATAAATTTGAGCGTTGAGGTTGCCTCTGATCCAAATCAACTCAGTTCTTTCGCCGATCCAAATACCTGCCCATACCATGATGGTTCCACCACTATAAGGATGGACTTCCTGGCAGGATTTTAATCGCTGTTGGCGTCCAGGGGTTCTCCAGTGTCGTATACGTCTTGTATCCGGTCTCATACCAAAACGAGACTCATCAGAAAAGCACACGAAACGCCATTGTTCTTCTGCCCAATTTCTGTGTTCAAGAGCCCATTGATATCGTATCCTACGATTGTGCATTGCTATAGGTGGTACCCGTAGCGGTCTTCGGGAATGAAGGTTCACTTCATGCAAGCGGTTTCTGACTGTTTGGTCGCTAATTAAGTTCCCTGAAGAGTGATGAAGCCTCACGGCTAACATCATGGCGGTTATTGTTGGAGCTCTTCGAGTTAAGATTTGAATGTATCGGTCTTGTCTCCGTGTGGTGCAGCGATACCGTCCTCCATGGCGCTCAGCCACGGTACCAGTGCTTCGGTAACGTGTCCAAAGTCGACTGATAACACTCTGACTTGTATTCAGAGCTAAAGCCACAGTACGTTGCCGGGAACCAGCTTCTATCATTCCCACGGCTCTGAGCATTTCTTCCCTGCTTAAATGACGTCGCCGCTCCATAATAACGTTGGTTTTAATCAGTAGTAGGGAAACAGTAGCACTAATAATGTCTTCAATGCGTTGTATGTTTTTATAGGGAAAATATTGACAGCTGATTTTCATCTTTTACTCGAATTTGATTCACAGTTCCTGATTCAAATTATGAAATGCACCAAAAAGGATCCATATAAATTTATAAAATCATAAATTTATTACAAAGCCACATCTCAATCTCAAGAAATCCACATAAAAATGCTTGATCCCTAGACACTTTTGATGTGTGTATGTATATGTTACCGGCCAAACTCAATTTCAGGCCAAACTAGGGATCATCACAAAAGGACAATCATAGAGCACCCCGACTAAATGGGTTAGGTTAGGTTAGAATTGGTGACCAACCACGCGCGAGCAGAGCGAGCGTAGCGAGCGGTGCCGCGGCAGCGGCTGGCGAGCGCTACATCCAGGATGAGCGCGTTGTAATTGCTTGGTTTGGTTTAGGCACGATAAATCATTATACCGGTTTGGCCTAGGAAATACTAGTTTGGCCGAAAATTGGGTTTGGCCGGTAACATATGTAATAATATAACAGTTTACCTGCCCATCGGGCGCTGTGTACTGGTACTGCCCCTGCACGAACCGACTTGGTTCGCCCGAACTGCCAGGCTCAAAGCTGCCTTTTTGTTCGTGGTAGATCCCGCCAGCTGTGGAATGCGGATACGAAATTAGGAGGTAATCCGGAAACTACTCATTCGACTTCGAAAATTCATTCACATACAGGGTGTAAACGAACCCTTCACTAGCCGCCAATCAAGCATTCTGTACATCAAACTAAGTAACTCTACGCAAAAATTATTGCTGGGAAACGACTGTTTTTGGGTGTGAAAATCACGTTTTACGGTAGTACTCAATGTAACGCACTCAAAACATTGTGCTGATGGATGTATTGAATAGTATTGTCATGGAGGTATTTAAAATAAAGTTATAACACTTGTTTCTTTATTAAAAAAAACTTGTGAACATATTGAAATTTTGACCTGATATCTCCGTAACTAAAAGGATCCCAGATATCAAACCCAAACTAACGTATGTTCTAGAGCTAAAAAATATCGCAATGACGGAGAGAATTCGGCCCTTTCGGCTTTGTTTAGAGTACTTTTACACATTATAGATAGCTAGACTATTGCCGAAGTGCCATACGATAGCAGCATACGCGGACGAAGTCGTAGGAGGAGCTAGTAATGAATAAAACGTTACATGTCTGCAGGGCCCATCTATAAGACCCGTCGTCATGTGGCCCGTCGTAGTCCTGTCGAATTATCTCGTCATCTTTCTGACACGAAGAGAAGGAGGCTGCTGCCAGGACCTGGAACAAAAAGAAGATGTTCATTTAGTGGATCTCTTCGTGAAGGAGTTCGTCCGAGGAAGTAGGCATCATATAAATTCAAGATCAAATGAGTTATTTAAAGAAACCACACAGAAAAAAAAAACTTGATGATTTTTTGAGTTAATTAAACGACCGGAGAAGTCTACCCGGATAAATAACAAAAAAAAAATACCAGTATTTTACATGGAGTACTGCCTAACTGACCTCCATAACCCAGTTAGTACTGGGTAATACGATACCCCTTGGTAAGACTGGTTGTCAGACTTTTTGGGCCACTGACTACCTGTAACGACTGTCAAAGATCTACAAATGACAACGGCTTAACGTGCGGAGGGAACTCGGTATGTAATGTGTCACCCATCCACAGACCAACCTAGGCAAGCGCGGCTTAACCTGAAGATTGATTCAATAATTTTGTGTCCGTTAGATGGCAGTAGGGTCGCCCCTTATTACTTGGCACCCAAACAAAACTGGCGAAATGTGGGTGTACTATTAGGTAAGTACCTACACCTCTGCTTATCCCTTTGGGCGTAGTGATAAGTAATGTAATTGGACGATTTAATAAAACGTCAAACGTCCTAATTTCATCCTATTCATATTTACGTAAGTACTTAAGTACATTTAAAACTTTTGCCAATTTATAACATCCGATTTCAAAACCACCTTTTCAAGACGCCCAAAACATTACGCAAAACGTTTTTTTTTCTTTACCATCCAATTATTACTGTTTGCATCTATACAAATAGCGGCACGTTTTATATTATCATATGACCCTATCTTGCAACTTTCAAAGAAAGTAAGTAGCTACTTAAAAAGTTATGCAATTATTGCGAAACAGTTGCTTGGTTTTGATCACAGATAATATAATGTTTTGATGCTCCCAAAAGTGAATGGCTTGAAATGACAGTTCCTGTCAAACATGTCACCGATTTGTCAAGAAGGCTTTATCTAGAAATAAACAATATACGACGATACGACAATAAAAACTGTCATGACGTTCCCAGTATGCATACAAAAAAAAAACAATCGAATATAGGTAATATCCAGTAGTTTAGGCACAGGACATTATTTTTCTATTTCAGCATTTTCTACATGATGTAGATTAAGGTGAACGCGCCGTTTTTTCCATTTCGGAGGTCAGTGTCAGCTTGTATGTTGATTAAAAATGAATCGCGCCAGTAACACGTATGTAGTTACAGAATTATAATCATTCAAATCATCAAGACAACCCTTTAAGTTAACATACAACTTGACCTGAAAATTGCAAAAACACGTAAGAAAATTTGAAATTCGCTGGCTACCCTGGCGCTTCGACGTTAACGAACTTCCAGGTTAACGACTCTCAACTGTCAAAATGTCGTTTCGTACTTGCATTTTCGATAAAATCGTTAAAATTTTAGAGTTTAGTTATCGATCGTTCAAACAGTAGTTACGTACTTGCGACATCGATTCGAGTCGATAAAAACTCATTTTATCGAGAATAAATGTCAGATTTATCGAATCGAGTCCTACGTACTTGCACTGCCGAATTGGTAAAACACAAGCTGCCGACTCGATACCGAGTACCATGTAGTCTGATTACTACACGGTACTCGGTCTTCCTGCCATTGTACCATGTTACTTGTGGTCGGCGCAACACGTTTGCTTCTTCCATTCTTCCCTGTCAGACGTCACGGCATCATTTACTCCTTTCTCTTTCATATCATTCCTCACACAATCCATCCATCGTTTCTTTGGTCTTGCTCTCCCTCTCCATCCATCTAAATTTATATTAATTACTAGCTAGCTGTTGCCCGCGACCTACGTTCGCGTGAAATTATTCTAAAAATATTAATTCCCTTTTTTAATCGAATGTTGTTTTTGCACGGAACCCTAATTATTTTTTCTAAACTAAAAGTAGCCTATATTAGACCTTATAACATCAGCTTTATGCCAGTTAAAGTGCCGTCACAATCGGTCCAGCCGTTTCGGAGATTAGCCCGAACAAACAGACAGACAAACCGACAGACATTTAAAAATTAAAAAAAAAATGTGTTGCCGTACATACATATATTGTGGAAAAATCTACACTATACCATAGTAATTTTAGGTAATTTTATTTTTTTGTTGACAGCGCACTCTGTTTTATTTTTAAGATTTTTTTAACGAAGCTTCTACCTTCGTTTTTGTATTGACTGAATGCCATTGAAATTCCTGATATTTAAGCTAGATGGCGTTGTTTCTCATAAGCTTAAGTACTAAAATACCAGGGGCGGGTGCGGCGGGCCCGGAAGGGTGACTGAATATATCAATAGATGTGACTACTTTGAGGGTCATCCTAAGTAGAGCAACGCCCCCAACCCCAACACCCAAAACAAAAATCTCGGCAACATCACAATGTTGCCGAGTTTTTTGTTTTGGGTGTCAGTAATTCAGTATGCGTGGCCTACCTTACTAGAAGAACTACTGCACGCCACTGCCAGGCTCCCAGAAGACTGGGATATATAAAAAAAAAACACAATATATCTTCAAAAAACAAGTCAGGCATGCCAGCAGAGCAGCCTGGCGCAAATTCTGTGAGGACATTGAATCAAACAGCGAAGCCGCGCGAGTAAGAAAGATCCTGTCCACCGACCAGGATCGCACCCTCGGATCGCTGAAAAACCCTGACAATACTTACACAAAGTCGGACCACGAGACAAGTAAAATTCTTCTGGAAACCCACTTCCCAGACTGCAACCTCTCCGAGGACAGAGCATGGCCAAGCAAGCCAATGCACACGCCAAACGACCGGGACTGGTCCAGAGCCCGTACAGTAGCAACCGAAGATAGAATAAAATGGGCAATCAAGACCTTTAAACCAGTGGCGTGCAGTAGTTCTTCTGGTAAGGTAGGCCACGCATACTGAATTACTGACACCCAAAACAAAAAACTCGGCAACATCACAGCGTCGCTCTACTTAGGATGACCCTCAAAGTAGTCGCATCTATTGATATATTCAGTCACCCTTCCGGGCCCGCCGCACCCGCCCCTGGTATTTTTAGTACTTAAGCTTATGAGAAACAACGCCATCTAGCTTAAATATCAGGAATTTCAATGGCATTCAGTCAATACAAAAACGAAGGTAGAAGCTTCGTTAAAAAAATCTTAAAAATAAAACAGAGTGCGCTGTCAACAAAAAAATAAAATTACCTAAAATTACCATGGTATAGTGTAGATTTTTGGAATATTAGAAAAATAACATTGGAAATAAGCCTGTAAAAACCAAAGTTATAAATACAAGAACTCACCACATTATTCAAAGTTCAAATCACGATTTTCTGACAATGCAAACAGAAGCAAGATTCATTTGAAATGACGAGTACGAGATGAATTTTGGGTTAATTCTCGTAATTCGGGTACCTACACCTTTAGACACAACTTGAATCTTATCATTAAACGATTGTGAATACTTACTGTTTTTAACTTATAACAAACACACATTATCAGCGCAAACTTCACAACAGAACACCATTTTACGTAAATAAACAAATACAACAAATAATATTTACACTACTGTACGTTTCAAAGCGAACTACAACCGTCAGATATTATAAAAAGCAAAACATTCAAGATCGCGAAATAAATTTTGCTTGTCACATGAAACAAATATGGCTTACAACTTTCTAAAAAAAACATAATTGCTACTTTGTCGATAAAAAACACTACCAAATATAATTGCATCACTGCATACCGTTTTAGCCGGATAATACTTTGTGGCCAATCAGTGCCAGCTACACTCGCAGGAGTTGAGCCCGTAATCTATCAATGATCTATACATGTGTGCCGTTCATACACACGAAAATGTGCATCAGTGTGCGTAAATTTATCAATGGAAATTAGGCCGGCGGCGTCGTTGCCTAGAAGAGCCGGGAGCGAGCGTCGTAGTATTATTATCAGTTACGTCACACGGGCGCGACAAGTTGCTATAAGTATTTTAACAGGAGTTTTAATTATTTTTTTAAATATTTTGCATTATTTTATTACATAGTTATAATAAATACATTTGTTGCGTTGTTGGTAGGAATGGTAGGGTAGGCTAGGCCTAATTGCCTCTATGGACGGCACGCCCCTGCTTTAAACCATATAAATCCGCAGGCTTAGATGAAATGTTCTGAAATGTGAATCCGTTGACATAGAAGGCGCTTTTGACAAAACCATTTTCCATAGCATCAACGCAGCCCTCGAGGAACACGGCGTGGACTCGACCCTGCGAGGATGGATCACAAACATGCTCAGACTGAGAGCCGTACAGGTTACGGTGAACGACACCACTAGAGCCATCGTGGCGAAGGGCTGCCCCTAAGGGGGCGTCCTCTCGCCACTCCTATGAAACCTCGTGGTAGACAGCCTCATAAAGCGTCTCAACGACAGAGGCTACTTCACGGTGGGCTATGCCGATGATATAACCATAATAATAAACGGAACACACGAAAACACACTGTGCAACCTTATGCGTCAAGCCCTGAAGATGGTAGAGGACTAGTGCAAGAAATACAAACTAGCAGTGAACCCTACCAAAACTGAACTCGTCTTCTTCACAAAGAAAAGAAAGTTGGCAACCCTACAGTTACCACGCTTCTTCGGGACCACCCTAAGCCTGTCGACTGAAACCAAATAACTGGGTATCTATTTGGACAAACAGCTGAATTGGGCAAAACACACCGATTACATCACCACAAAAGCCAGCATAGCCCTATGGTAAGACTGCTCGGCAGAAATTGGGGCCTAAGCCCCAAAATCACCTACTGGCTATACACTACAGTTATCCGACCAATCATCACATACGGCTCCTTAGTTTGGTGGCCCAGGACCAACCTGAGCACAGCTCAAAAAAATTTCGAGAAACTACAAAGATTTGCCTGCATAGCAATCACCGGAAGCATGAGGACATCACCCACTGCCCCTTTACAGGTGATGCTGGGGCTGCCACCTCTACACCTCGTCGTAAGAGTGGAGGCGACCCTAGCGATTTTCAGGCTCGAAATATCCGGTACCCTGAGTAAGGACTCCAGAATCAAACATACACGCATAAAAGATGATGCAATCAAACAACAGCCCATGATGGCATCACCCTGCGACAGAACCCTGAAGACCCACTGCTTTCAAAAAACACTACAACATAGAGCTCACAGCGGAGATGTATGACTACTCTGGTCCAACAGAGCTAAGGATTTACACCGATGGATCAAGGACCGACGAAGGGACAGGTGTCGGAGTCTTCTCTGACGACCTTAACATTAAAATATCCAGACCCCTGGGAATGCTCAACTCGGTCTACCAAGCTGAGTGCGTAGGCATTATCCAAGCGGCACACGCCATAGAAGTCAGGGAGGTTACGGATACCCATATTCGTATACTCTCCGACAGTGCCTCAGTTCTTCAATCGTTGAAGAGAAACCAGTTCACGTCGAGACTAATACTAGAATGCTATAATGCCCTCGAACGAGTTACGGTACTAAACCGCAACACGGTGACACTACAATGGATCAAAGGACACAGTGGATCACTTAGAAACGATGCAGCTGATGAACTCGCTAGAAGGGGATCCAGCACTAAAGCCTTCGGACCCGAACCCATTGTGCCCATTCCTTTCCAGCAGGTCAAAGGTTAAAGGAACACACTCAAACAGAAGCGGAAAAATGGTGGACCTCGACACCAGGGTGTAGGCAATCCAAGGAGGCTATGCCATCCCTGGATACACAGCTGACCAAGCGCCTTCTGCGCCTGGACAGAGATAGTCTGTGACTGGTGGCGGGGACCATCACTGGACACTGCTCACTGAATAAACACTTCCACACCCTAGGTATCACTGACAGCTCCCTGTGCAGAGCGTGCATGGAGGCGGAGGAAACGGTAGCGCATGTCCTCCTCGAGTGCACCGGCGTCACCCAGATCCGCGAGGAGACTCTTGGAGCACCGAGATCCCTTGCGGATGTCCTGAGAAAACCGGGAAGTCTGATCTGCTTCTGGAGGGAGGTGGGCTGGTTGGAGTAACGGCCACCATGGCTCACGTACAATGGTCCACTTTAAGGACTAAGTGCGGAAACCAAACCCTTAACATAGAACACATTGAACATAGGACTATACAGTGCTGCGTTTACTCTAAATTCAGGGGCGTGCCGTCCATAGAGGCAATTAGGCCTAGCCTACCCTACCATTCCTACCAACAACGCAACAAATGTATTTATTATAACTATGTAATAAAATAATGCAAAATATTTAAAAAAATAATTAAAACTCCTGTTAAAATACTTATAGCAACTTGTCGCGCCCGTGTGACGTAACTGATAATAATACTACGACGCTCGCTCCCGGCTCTTCTAGGCAACGACGCCGCCGGCCTAATTTCCATTGATAAATTTACGCACACTGATGCACATTTTCGTGTGTATGAACGGCACACATGTATAGATCATTGATAGATTACGGGCTCAACTCCTGCGAGTGTAGCTGGCACTGATTGGCCACAAAGTATTATCCGGCTAAAACGGTATGCAGTGATGCAATTATATTTGGTAGTGTTTTTTATCGACAAAGTAGCAATTATGTTTTTTTTAGAAAGTTGTAAGCCATATTTGTTTCATGTGACAAGCAAAATTTATTTCGCGATCTTGAATGTTTTGCTTTTTATAATATCTGACGGTTGTAGTTCGCTTTGAAACGTACAGTAGTGTAAATATTATTTGTTGTATTTGTTTATTTACGTAAAATGGTGTTCTGTTGTGAAGTTTGCGCTGATAATGTGTGTTTGTTATAAGTTAAAAACAGTAAGTATTCACAATCGTTTAATGATAAGATTCAAGTTGTGTCTAAAGGTGTAGGTACCCGAATTACGAGAATTAACCCAAAATTCATCTCGTACTCGTCATTTCAAATGAATCTTGCTTCTGTTTGCATTGTCAGAAAATCGTGATTTGAACTTTGAATAATGTGGTGAGTTCTTGTATTTATAACTTTGGTTTTTACAGGCTTATTTCCAATGTTATTTTTCTAATATTCCAAAAATCTACACTATACCATGGTAATTTTAGGTAATTTTATTTTTTTGTTGACAGCGCACTCTGTTTTATTTTTAAGATTTTTTTAACGAAGCTTCTACCTTCGTTTTTGTATTGACTGAATGCCATTGAAATTCCTGATATTTAAGCTAGATGGCGTTGTTTCTCATAAGCTTAAGTACTAAAAATACCAGGGGCGGGTGCGGCGGGCCCGGAAGGGTGACTGAATATATCAATAGATGCGACTACTTTGAGGGTCATCCTAAGTAGAGCGACGCTGTGATGTTGCCGAGTTTTTTGTTTTGGGTGTCAGTAATTCAGTATGCGTGGCCTACCTTACCAGAAGAACTACTGCACGCCACTGGCCACGGGGCAGGTCCCTTTTGTGATATCTTGTACCTGATTGGAATAATAACTTAAAAATATTATTTATTTTTTTGTGTGCAAATTATTTTTTATACTATTTCTTTCACCCTGGGAATAAAGTTACAGTTAATTAATAGTTAAACATTACGTCGACATCCGTTTGATAGGTATTAAAAAAAAAATTGCCAGAAATCAAATAACAATCGAATATGACGTAAAATAATCAATGGAGTAATCGATATCAAAACAAAACGATAACTAACAAAAAAAAATGTTTTTAATCCTTATAACTAGTTTACGTCTCAACATTTAAATGTAGGTCTCAATCATTTGACAACTTCAAAGCTACTGTTTTGGCATTAGGTTTTCTCGACGATGAGTTATAATGGTGTTAACCCTATCTTTTTCATAGGTACTATTGTAGCATATTATACATATATGTAATGCACAAAGATAGGTGTAGGCCAAGTATAAGTTTAATTATGTAAAATATTCTTAATGACGTAAACTAGTGGATATACACTGCGTATGGTCTATGCGAGTAATAGCGATAGAACGAGGACAACAATAGGTTGCTTATTTTCATAATAAGTCTATAATTATTGTTGATTAGATGTTCATAAAAGCGATTTACACAAACATAAAAACCTTACGTATTTTGGAAACGCCGTATTAACAAATCAGTTTTAATCGATAAATTGATCAAAAAACTGAAATCGATTTAGTAATGATAAAAAATAATTGATCTGGCAACATTTACTTGCGCATGTCACAGCACTTTGTTCTGAGATTCGTTATCTGAAGACGAGGCGGTATGGTCGATTCTCGCCACTGTGTTCTTGGGTAGCACGTGTGTTTAGAATTTTGGTTTTTATTCTTTGTGATTGTTGATATTTTTGTGACTTGTTAGTTTATAAGTGTTTTGTCCTTGTGTTCGTAAACAGGTTTGTTGTATTTATTACACTCTAATCACTTTTATTTAAAATGGATCCTAATAAACCGCCCGATCCTGTTCCCCCCGACATTCCAGTTAATTCACCTCCCCTTTTCCCAAATACACTATCGCAATTTGCAGATGATGTCTGTAGCGTTACAGAGATGGATGTGTCTCAATCTCAAGTTCAATCTTCCCGTAAACGTCCCGGTAACAACGAAGATACTTTATTAACATCTACCCCCCCAAACAAACAACAGAAAAGTCAAATTGGACGTACCAAATATTCGGCAATAGATAAGGCTCCTTTCGTCGTCCACGTCTCCCGTGTAGAGACCCAACCCAATTCAGGCACTACCTTACACCCGGTTAATTTTGGCAAGTTTCTGATGAGTAACAACATCGCGAACATAGTTCGTGGTGGGGTTAATAGGATCGGTAGAAATCGCGTATCTGTTGAGTTCGTTTCTCCTCAGGATGCCAACTCATTCTTGGTTAATAGTTTATTAACCAAGTACAGCTATACTGCTTCTATACCTACATTCAACATCACTAGGATGGGAGTAGTAAATGGTATACCCTCTGACATATCAGAAGATGAAGCGATTACGTATTTGTCTGTGCCCGCAGGATGTGGGCACAGACGGGTCGGCTCTCATAGTCAATAACCGGGTCCCACTTTTACCCTTTACTTTACCTCCACTTACGGGTAATATGAGCATTGCCGCAGGAAGGGTAGAAGGCATCACAGTGTTTTCCATTTATATTGCACATCCTCACCTAGATTTTTTAGTAATTTTAAAAGAAATCTTTGCTAATGTTCATGGTCCGATAATGGTCATGGGCGATTTTAACTGCCACCATTATAGATGGGGGTCTGAACGCTGTGATGCCTTTGGTGTAGCTCTAGTCGATATTTTGGATGACTTGGATCTCTGCGTCTTAAACGACGGATGCTCGACACGACGATCTCTTCCAGGACAGCAAAAGAGTTGTGTAGACCTTACATTTTGTTTGGTTGAGTTAGCAGCATCAACTCACTGGGAATGCACAACCTTGTCGCATGGTAGCGATCATTATCCTATAGTCATATCTTTGGTTAATAAATCTTATTTAGAAAAAACTTCTCCTCCACTTTTGAAATATAACCTGTCCAAACCAGATTGGACAAAATTTGTATCATTATTGGAGGACAAAATTGATGTTCTTCCAAATTTAAATCTAAATTTATCAGATCCTTCTGGTCACTGCCATGCCATGAACTGTTATGAGGGCTTTGTAACAGCTATTACCTCCAGTGCAGATTCCTGCTTTCCATTGAAGAACAGTGCCCGTAACAAAATACCATCACCTCCGTGGTGGGATCCTGAATGTACTGCGGCAGTCAGAGTTAGGGATGAGGCCGAGATGTGTTACAATACAGATATGAGCACCCAAAATCTGTTGGCATATTGTCAGCACAATGCCAGAACCAAACGCTTTCTCCGTAAAAAGAAACGCAGGGGTTGGGTTAAATTTTGTTCTTCTTTATCTCCCTCAACTCCAGTTTCAGTTGTCTGGAAAAATATAAATAGGTTTAGACGTGGATGTTCCCCATCAATCTCTTCACCCATCACTAGAGAAACAGCTGAACATTTTTTTGACAAAATAGCACCATCTTATGTTCCACTCTCAACAGAATGCCAAAACACGCCACTGCTTAATGTAACAGAGGATCCTTTTGATGCACCATTTACTTTGGAGGAATTGAATGTGGTACTCAAACATGTACGGGACTCAGCTCCTGGTATTGATGGCGTGCCATATTCTTTTATAACCCATTCTGGCGAAAAAGCTAAAATCTACTTTTTAAATATATTAAACTTTTGTTACCTTAATGGTTGGGTCCCAGATCAATGGAAATTACAGGTTATAATCCCTCTATTAAAACCAGGTAAACATGCAGATGATCCGAATGGTCTTAGACCAATTGCTTTATCTTCAGTCTTAGCCAAATTACTGGAGCACCTTAAAAAATCGTCTTGAGTGGATAGTCGAATCGAGAGACCTTCTGCCGAACCACCAATTTGGTTTTAGGAAAGGGCTTAGTACAATGGACAGTGTTGGTATTTTAGTTACGGATATACATCTAGCTTTTTCTAGAAATGAATCCGTTGTTGCTACTTTCCTAGATATTTCCTCTGCGTATGACAATGTACTTCTTCTCGTACTCAGGCAAAAACTGCAACAGCTGAGTCTTCCGGCTAAGATGATACAATGCATATGTGAACTACTGATGTCCCGCTCATTGGTTCTGAGAGTCCAGGGTGAGGAGTTCGATGAAAGGCAGACATGGAAGGGACTCCCACAAGGCTATGTCCTCAGCCCCATACTCTATAATTTATACACGGCTGATATCGGGTCCTGCTTAAATAATAATTGTCAGATGTTACAATACGCCGATGACATTGTTCTGTATGTGACAGATTCCTCCATAGTTGACGCGGCGTCATCCTTATGCCTTTCTCTGGATTCTTTGAACCATTGGCTTTTAAGCCATGGGCTGTCATTATCTGCACCAAAAAGTTCGGCAGTTATATTTTCTCGTAAAAGACTCATTCCTCATATTTCAGTAAACATTTTAGGCCACAATATTCCTATAGTTAGTAAAGTTAAGTTTTTAGGCGTTATTTTAGATACAAAATTAACTGGGAAACATCACATAAATTTTCTTATCCAAAAATGTGAAAGAATTATTTCAATTTTAAAAGTTCTTGCGGGTGTTTGGTGGGGTGCTCACCCCTACACCATGAAATTAGTTTACAATGCCTTAGTTCGTAGTGTTTTAGACTATGGAACATATCTTCTGATTCCCTGCAACAAAGGTGCTTTGGCTGGGCTGGATGGAGTTCAGTCCAAGTGCCTTCGAATCATCTCAGGTTGTATGAAGTCCTCTCCCGTTAACGCATTGCAAGTCGAATGTGCTGAACCCCCTCTGACCCTTAGACGGCAATATCTGGCCTCCCGTTTTTTGTCTAGACTAATATGTAGATCCTCCCATCCAGTTATAGGCAGACTGAACGAGTTAGATGCCCTATGCAGAAGCTCAAGTTACTGGAAAAATAAAGAAATTCCTTTAATCCTAAAATCCTTCAGACTAATTCTAAATTTAGTATATCCGATCGTCCAGTATCCCAGATTACCCCTTTTTAATTTTCCTTATGAAGTTTTAAGTTACATCCCAAAAATTCTGTTTGATATTGGTATATTCAAAAAATCTCCGTCGGCGAATTTGGCTTTCAATGCGGTGGTGGGCGAGAGATGGAATGGTTTTCAATTATTTTTTACGGATGCTTCGAAACTGACTGATCTTAGTCACACTGGCGCTGCGGTTTACTACCAAAGCTCCAAAATTATCCTACAGTTTAAATGCCCTAAGGAGTCTTCTGTATTCACTGGTGAGTGTGTGGCTATACTGGAAGCTTGTCTTTTTGTAGAGTCACACCATAATATTCAGAAAGCCGTTATTTTTACAGATTCCCTTAGCTGCTTGCAAGCCTTAGTTCAAAATCCTTTTAAAAGTAAATTGCACAGTTCCCTTATTTTAAAAATTAAAACCTCTTTATTTTCCTGCGCTAGTAATCAAAAGGATGTTCAGTTAGTTTGGATACCTAGCCATTGTGGCATTAAAGGTAATGAATACGTTGATGCTTTGGCTAAAGATGCTTGTTCATCTTTATCGTCAGATCTCACGCACAATACCTATCAAAGTTACGACCTATTATCTCTTCCAAGACTGAATCTGCAGCTTTCCTGGCAGGAGCATTGGAATATGTCCAGCAAAAAGAAAGGTAGTTTTTTTTACGCAGTGCAACCGTCCATAAAACCAAAACCGTGGTTTTTCGGTCACAAAAAAGTATCGAAAAAGGTTATTTCTGTTCTATGTAGAATCCGCTTAGGTTTTTGTTGCACTCCCGTCTTTTTACACAAAATTCATGTCCGTGACTCCTCTCTCTGCGAGTGCGGGTTGGAGGAGGGCACCCTGGATCACATCTTTTTTGAATGCTCTAACAATACACCACCTCTAGATTTGTATAGCCGTCTTCCTAAATTTAAAATCCCTCTTCCCATTAATTTCCCCTCCCTTTTAACATACTCCTCTCCTGAACTGCTTGTGGCGCTGATGACTTTCATCCGCCACAATAATATAAAATTATAATATTTCCTGAGCTAATAAGTTCCTCAAGTACTTTATGTTTTGTGAGATAGCTGACTCTTGTTTGTGCTGTTCTTTGTGAGATATTTGACTCTAAGTGCTATATTTGGTGAGATATTGGTCTCCCGAACAGTTTTTTGTCAGAACTATGTCTACCCCAGCCAGGAGTCGGGCACACCGTCTGCCTTCCGGACGCTGTATTAACTGTTCGATTTTATTGGCACCTAATTTACGCCGGTATACAGTTGAGGAGTTGAACGAGCAAATGACAGTTCTTCTACAAACTTGGACAATGCCTACACTTGTAAGTTATCGTGTGCATATACAACAATATTTATTGAGGACAATATAGTGCCTAAATGCATTGTGCAAACTCAAAATAACATAATTATGATTAGAGTAAACGAAGCACTGTATAGTCCTATGTTCAATGTGTTCTATGTTAAGAGTTTGGTTTCCGCACATAGTCCTTAAAGTGGACCATTGTACGTGAGCCATGGTGGCCGTTACTCCAACCAGCCCACCTCCCTCCAGAAGCAGATCAGACTTCCCGGTCTTCTCAGGACATCCGCAAGGGATCTCGGTGCTCCAAGAGTCTCCTCGCGGATCTGGGTGACGCCGGTCACTCGAGGAGTACATGCGCTACCGTTTCCTCCACCTCCATGCACGCTCTGCACAGGGGGCTGTCAGTGATACCTAGGGTGTGGAAGTGTTTATTTAGTGAGCAGTGTCCAGTGATGGTCCCCGCCACCAGTCGCAGACTATCTCTGTCCAGGCGCAGAAGGTGCTTGGTCAGCTGTGTATCCAGGGATGGCATAGCCTCCTTGGATTGCCTACACCCTGGTGTCGAGGTCCACCATTTTTCCGCTTCTGTTTGAGTGTGTTCCTTTAACCTTTGACCTGCTGGAAAGGAATGGGCACAATGGGTTCGGGTCCGAAGGCTTTAGTGCTGGATCCCCTTCTAGCGAGTTCATCAGCTGCATCGTTTCCAAGTGATCCACTGTGTCCTTTGATCCATTGTAGTGTCACCGTGTTGCAGTTTAGTACCGTAACTCGTTCGAGGGCATTGTGGCATTCTAGTATTAGTCTCGACGTGATCTGGTTTCTCTTCAAGGATTGAAGAACTGAGGCACTGTCGGAGAGTATACGAATATGGGTATCCGTAACCTCCCTGACTTCTATGGCGCGTGCCGCTTGGATAATGCCTGCACACTCAGCTTGGTAGACCGAGTTGAGCATTCCCAGGGGTCTGGATATTTTAATGTTAAGGTCGTCAGAGAAGACTCCGACACCTGTCCCTTCGTCGGTCCTTGATCCATCGGTGTAGATCCTTAGCTCTGTTGGACCAGAGTAGTCATACGTCTCCGCTGTGAGCTCTATGTTGTAGTGTTTTTGAAAGCAGTGGGTCTTCAGGGTTCTGTCGCAGGGTGTTGCCATCATGGGCTGTTGTTTGATTGCATCATCTTTTATGAATGTATGTTTGATTCTGGAGTCCTTACTCAGGGTACCGGATATTTCGAGCCTGAAAATCGCTAGGGTCGCCTCCTCTCTTACGAAGAGATGTAGAGGTGGCAGCCCCAGCATCACCTGTAAAGCGGCAGTGGGTGATGTTCTCATGCTTCCGGTGATTGCTACGCAGGCAAATCTTTGTAGTTTCTCGAGATTTTTTTGAGCTGTGCTCAGGTTGGTCCTGGGCCACCAAACTAAGGAGCCGTATGTGATGATTGGCCGGATAACTGTAGTGTATAGCCAGTAGGTGATTTTGGGGCTTAGGCCCCAATTTCTGCTGAGCAGTCTTTTGCACTGCCATAGGGCTATGCTGGCTTTTGTGGTGATGTAATCGGTGTGTTTTGCCCAATTCAGCTGTTTGTCCAAATAGATACCCAGGTATTTGGTTTCAGTCGACAGGCTTAGGGTGGTCCCGAAGAAGCGTGGTAACTGTAGGGTTGCCAACTTTCTTTTCTTGTGAAGAGGACGAGTTCAGTTTTGGTAGGGTTCACTGCTAGTTTGTATTCCTTGCACCAGTCCTCTACCATCTTCAGGGCTTGACGCATAAGGTTGCACAGTGTGTTTTCGTGTGTTCCGTTTATTATTATGGTTATACCATCGGCATAGCCCACCGTGAAGTAGCCTCTGACGTTGAGACGCTTGATGAGGCTGTCTACCACGATGTTCCATAGGAGTGGCGAGAGGACGCCCCCTTGGGGGTAGCCCTTCGCCACGATGACTCTAGTGGTGTCGTTCACCGTAACCTGTACGGCTCTCAGTCTGAGCATGTTTGTGATCCATCCTCGCAGGGTCGAGTCCACGCCGTGTTCCTCGAGGGCTGCGTTGATGCTATGGAAAATGGTTTTGTCAAAAGCGCCTTCTATGTCAATAAAAACAGCTAGTGAGGAGCATTTGTGGTCTACTGCACATTCGATCTTGGAGTTTACACTGTGGAGTGCGGATTCCGTTGATTTTCCTGTGGAGTAGGCGTGTTGTTGTTTGTGGAGTGGCATCTCCTGAAGAGGTCAGTCCCGAATATGTCGGTCACAGAGTCTCTCAAGGGTTTTCAGTAGGAATTATGTCAGGCTTATTGATCTGTATGCTTTAGGTTGTGTATAATCAGGTTTGCCTGGCTTAGGGATGAAAATGACTTTAACCTCTCGCCATTGAAGTGGTATATAGTTATGTGCTAAGCAGGCTTGGAAGATGGCAGCCAGCCACGGCGTAAGGACGTCTGCTCCCCATTGCAGCAGGGCTGGGAAGATTTCATCTAAGCCTGCGGATTTGTATGGTTTAAAGGTCTTGATTGCCCATTTTATTCTATCTTTGGTTGCTACTGTACGGGCTCTGGACCAGTCCCGGTCGTTTGGCGTGTGCATTGGCTCGCTTGGCCATGCTCTGTCCTCGGAAAGGTTGCAGTCTGGGAAGTGGGTTTCCAGAAGAATTTTACTTGTCTCGTGGTCCGACTTTGTGTAAGTGTTATCTGGATTTTTCAGCGATCCGAAGGTGCGATCGTGGTCGGTGGACAGGATCTTTCTTACTCGGGCGGCTTCACTGTTTGATTCAATGTCCTCACAGAATTTCCGCCAGGCTGCTCTGCTGGCATGCCTGACTTGTTTTTTGAAGATATATTGTGTTTTCTTGTATATGTCCCAGTCTTCTGGGAGCCTGGAGTTTTTCGCTCTGTTGAATTGTTTGGGTATCGTTTGCCTGAGCTTGCTGAGTTCTGCATCTGTATAGAATCTGCATAGTCCTTTATGAGAGTTTATTTGATGTATTTACAAGTTTAAGCAGTTATGAATGTAGAGGAGTAATGATTTTATAATCTTTTCCAGGTAACGTCAGATGATATCCTGTGTATTGAATGTTATTTGCTGTTGCAAGAAAGGATGTTATCAAATACAACTGGATCCCACGAGGATGTGTCACCTGCATTTGGTCACTTGAACATTTGTTATGGATGCGGTATCTCTATTGCAAGTCGGAGAACCCATAGAGTTGAGTTAGACTGCCCACAACGTAGCATGATTTTAAGATGGACTCTTGCACACCTGGTCAGTATTTTTTTATAGTAATAGTATATTTATTTGCGTAACACATGGTATACAAAGGTGTTAGGTACAAATTTAAATGGCACAAACATGTTTAGCTAGGATAAGACCAAGCATGCAAAATTTAAAAGACAGGTATTTAGGTAACCAATGAGGCATCAGCAATGAATTACAAACAATTTTTTTATCTATAAATTCTTTTAAGCTATAAAAACTATAATCAAGTAACCATTTATAAAATTTAGTTTTAAATAATTTAGTATTTAATATTTTAAAATGCCTCGGTATTTTATTATAAATGCGCACACACATTGCTAGGCAGTTGTTATTGTATTTAGCTAGCCTAGGTAAATCATTCAACACAGGGATCATGGGGAATTTTCATAGGGATCTCGTCTGTTCCGAGGATTCACATCATTTGCAGTCTTAAATAATTTAATAACATTCCATATCACCACGCCTGTAATCCCCAATCATAAGCGTGATGATAATTAGGCAGAAGTGTACCTAACAGTACATATACATTTTGTCAGTTATATTCATGTTCCAAGCAATAGGGGTGAGACTATTGCCATCAACCGGGCACAAACCCAGTCTGCCAGACTTCTGGCTACTACTCAGGAATTCTTAATGGAAAAACCCAGAAACCCAACCTAAGAAACGAACCTGAGACCTCATGCTCTGCTGTGCTTTACATTTTCTAAATATGTTTAAGAAAAACTGCTGCACTGTTTCTTTGTAATTGATAGTATTTTTATTTACATGCTTGCACAATAACAATATAGGGTTTCGTGCATATTCTGACGGTCACTAATACTGACTATTTCATTTTAGGCTCCGCATTTACAAAGAGTGTGCATTCCTTGCTGGTTAGCAGCAACTCGGGAAACACGACGATTGGAGGTTCAAGATTCAAACAGACCCGACAGTGTCATGGATGCAGCTTCACCTTCATTAGAAGACACCGGGATACCTGAACCACCACCAATGCCAGCTCCAATACCCTAACCACAAAAAGCACTAAGACTACAATCTAAAGTCAACTCACAAAAGTACAAACGAGTTGCTGCAGCTTCTCGTCACTGCATGTTTGTAGGATGTGAAAATAATGAGCGTCTTTTAGTGCCTATGACTATCAAGGAATTGTTGTTATTGCAGTACGATATATACATACCCTTAAATGCTAGAATCTGTCATCATCATTTACATAGTAATCAGTGGGATGAACTGACTGCCATTTTAAATGACTTTACTGGCTTTCAAGTCGATGATATATTTTCCATGCTGGAAAGAGCTTCGCAAAGGACTTTAAGATTTTAATAATATTGCAGCAATGGATTCACATTTACGCCATTATTGGCTGGGACTAACAGAAGTGCAGTTTAATGAACTATTAAATAGCATTCCTAGTTTAAATAATGAGGTTACAAATCCTAGGCTTGCATTGAGCATATTTCTTGTTAAGCTTAGGACAGGGGACGGCAACCAAAGACTGGCAACTCTTTTTCAATTGCCACGATCTATATTAGAAAAAAAAAAATGAAGATTGTTAGAGAATGTTTAAAAGAACATTTTGTACCAATGCATTTGGGACTTACTCGTACTAATATACAATATGTGGCCTCACGTAACAGGACTATTCCTGAAGGTCTATTTGGAGACAGTAGTATGGCTTCAGATGCTAAACCTGCCATTGTCATATGTGATGGTACATATAAATAAATAAATAAATCGCTGGACATTACACACAGCGCCATCTAGGTGCCACGCTAAGCAACGAGGCTTGTGTCGTGGACACCAGATAGTTGATAATACTACATAGATACTTTTTTTTTGTTTGTAAATACAAACATCAAACAAACGTCCATGCTTATCACACAAACATTTGGTCCTACCGGGATTCGAACCCGGGACCCTAAGAACGTAAAGCAGCCTCACTACCGCTGCGCCATTTGGGTCGTCAATATGTTTATATACAGAGTAGTAGTAACTACAAATACCAGAAACAGATATATAGTCTACACAAATATACTAATTTGGTTAAACCCTTTTTAATTACATGTTGTGTTGATATATTTTAGAGTGCATTGGACCGTATGAAGCAACAAAAAATGACTCAACAATCATGAGTGATCTATTTCGTAATGAAAATGGTCCAATGTTTTTAGGCAGGGGGACGTCTTCATATTGGATATGGGATTTAGAGACGTGATCTCCGAGTTGGAAAGCTATAATTATAAAACTTACATGCCCAAGTCATTATTGGAAGATGAATTTCAATTGACAACTGATCAAGCAAATAAGTCTAGATGTGTAACTATGTGTAGATGTGTAGTTGAAATTGTAAACGGTCGCATTAAAAGAGACTACAAACTCTTTTTTTTTTTTTTTTTACCGATGTGAAGTCATCAAATAACCCCTCCCGCTCTGGGCTGAGCAGGAGGGAGTGTCAGACTTCTACTGACTAAAACCCATCCATGTTCCTTCCTTTGCCCTTTGTGTTCCAGGGCCGCGGTATCTCTTTCGAACAGTCCCGCAACCCTGGCAGGCGTCGGCCCTTACGGACCCCTTCCTGTTTGCTGACTCTCTTTGAGGCGCGCGTGGAACACGAACGCGCCGTCGACACGGCCTGTCGTCATAAGACGGACGGACGGCGAGCTAGCCCATAGCTCACCGTCCACAGGCCCGCGTCTACGGTGGCCGGGGGCCACCACGTGGCCCCCGACGCCCGGTGCGTCTCCCGCGGCGGCTGGGACGTGAGGTTCTCTCCCTCGCACGTCCCGCCACCTCCTTCGCTAGCATGACTGCTTCGCAGAAGGAGGTGACGGCGTCCCATTCCGTCTCGCTCCGGACCATGGATTGAACCAGTGCCGGACGCGAGAGGTCGCCGCCGCCGATCGCCGCTAAGACTACAAACTCTTTCGACAAGAATATTTTAACAGAGCATCAACACGCCTTATGGATGATTTTAAAATTGCTTGTGCTCTTTTGAATAAATTCCACCCAACAACAGAAGACGGACCTGATGCTGCGGAGTATTTACATATTGCTCAGGCGAGATTAAATACTAGCAATTGTTTAGGGGAATTTATTCGAAGGAAAAACATCAATAGGAGACGTACGGTTTTTCAAAACATAGACAGCAATGCTTCCAATTTAGACTATTTTCCAAGATTAACTTTAGATGATTTAAGAAGATTTGCATTGGGATCTTACCAATTAAAACAGGCTAGATCCTATTATGGGGAGCACATAAGAACTAATGGTAATGTTGAAGTAAACAATGTTTTGGAAGAGGATTTCCCCTTAATATTGGGTCAAAATAATTATTTAATTAGGGCTAGAATTAAGTCCCGCCATGTGAGCCACAAAAAGTATTACTCTTATTTATTGATAAGTAGAGATGTAAATCGGGCAAATTCTTTAGAAAGTATCATTGCTTACTATTGTAACAGTCTAATGGGTAGGGTGTTGTGCTGATACTGTGATAGTATTATCGTTTTTAAGCTGTGGTCGCTTCAACAATGTGAGTGCTCCAGCTCAATCTTTGGATTAAATATTTTATGAAGAATAAATAGCCTATTCAAGTTTTATTTCCCTTGGTATGTACAGTCGGCCAACCTATTTAGTTTACATCACGCATGTGTGCGTGCACGGTAACTGTCATTGTACAGTCTGTCTGAGTGAAGTCACAGACGCACACAAACACTAAATAAAACGAGCGAGCCCGGTTTCTATTAGTGTGCGTATGGCACATCAATTACCATATACCAATATATAGTCATCATTAATTTTTGTTACTGAAGCAGATATAATATTTCGCAATAATTTCGATAGTCATCTTGGCACAATGGCTATCGTCTTGGTTAAGTGAAGGAGAAGTAGCAAGTTCAAACCATGGGTGCAACAATAAGTTCTTTTTGTATTCATTATTTCGTTAAAACATTACCTAAAGTAGAATTTATGACGATGCGAACCCGTTCATGTTTGAGACAACCGCTGAACTCTTAGGCCATTTTATTTTGACTGTTTAGAAAGTAACTATCTACCGACATTAAAAAAAAAAAATGTTTTCATACACCTTAATTTATAAAAAGTGATTATTCTTATTTGTCAATCTACGAGTATTTGCATTACTTACTAATTTTATTTTATTGATCTCATATTCGTGTGCGGATTTTTTTCTCGGGATCCAACCATGCAACATTTATCAATGTTTAAAAAGGCAGAAATCGTTGTTCTGCATGAGCAAAATGAATCTTTAAGTGAAATTGCAAGGCGTTTAATGATATCGGTGAGTAACAGTTAGATATTACGTTGATATTTACCTACTTCAACTTAACCAACATAATCTTACCTTTCAATGTTAACCTAGGAATAAATAATTAATTTATCTTATGTGCAATACCTAATGTTAAAATAATATATTATCATAAATGTATTATTGTTTTTTTTTTATCATATTGATGATTATGATTAAATTTACTTGGTCTAGCCCATTTTGTCCATGGTGTGTCCTACTACGGCACGAGCCTGTAGACAAATTGAAAAAAAAAAAACTTCAAATCACGTAAATAAAAATAGATAATTATGTTTGCTATATACGTAATATTCATTCGGTATAATAAGTAAATAAAATATTTAATATAAATAGTGTAAATGTAGTATTTATCTAAATTAGATTATTCAGAATAAAACCTATTATTGTAAGTATTTTAAATACTGTTTTGTTTTGTATCCATAGAGGAGAACCGTGCAGTTATGGGTCCGCCGATATGCGGATTCTGGAAATGTCGAACATCTTCGACATGGACCCAAACCAAAGGCCAATTCATCGGCTCGACACCACGACATCGTGGCAAGGCACAAGGCTGATCCGTTCTTATCTACCCGCGTAACAGCAACAGCACACAATGTGTGCTTACAAACAGTGAGAAATCACCTGCATTCTGCTGGTTTACGTTGCAGCAAGCCAGCGAGGAAGATTTCTTTGTCCACTGCGCACCGGCAAAACCGAATTCAGTTTGCAAGGGCATACATCGATTTCGATTGGGAGAACAGTGTGGTGATTTTAGTGACGAAAAAACGTTTAAGTCGGATAAGGATGGGCGTAGAATATTGTGGAGAAAACCTGGAGAAAGGTATAAAGAGTGTAACCTTCTGCCTTGTAGGACTAGTGGCCGAATTTCTGTCGGGTATTGGGGCTGGATGTCTTCGATGGGTCCCGGTGAGCTCGTAGAAATAGCGGGTCGCAGTAACAGTCATGATTACTTGGATATTTTGATAAATGTCATGCTGCCTACTGTGCGGGTTGCCTATCCGCACGAGCACATTTACTTCGTGCAAGACAATAGTGCAGTGCATCGTGCACATATCGTCCAAAACTGGCTTGGGAACCAAGTAAATATGACTGTTATCGATTGGCCTGCTAAGAGTCCTGATTTAAACCCCATAGAAAATCTGTGGGGTCATATGGTGCTCAACTGGGACTCATCACAAGTAAGGTCTAAGTCAAATTTAGATGACCTTGTTACTTCGACCTGGGAGTCACTACGTGGAAGTAATATATGCGCGAATATGGTGAACAGCATGAGCAGAAGGTTACAAGAAGTAATAGAAAACGAAGGTTTGCCGACTCATTATTAGTTGAATTTATTTTATTAGTAGACGAATAAACAATCTTACTTTTTACTTTTTTTGCACATAATGTTCATATGTTAAGCGAATACAAAACTTAGCAATAATTAGGTATGCAAGTTGCCGGAATCCTCTTTTAAAAACTACAACTCGTATTATTGAAAGACTGGTGAAGTGATGTTATTGTTATGCGGTTAGAAGTTGTCATAATTTCTTACTATCTAACATGTTGATTCACTTCACCTCTAATTTTAATTTGATTCAATTTATATACCTACATAATTTGACAAATTGTTTACGTCCATCCTTACCAACAAAAAACTTTGTCTTTGTCAAAAAACTAGACGGTGCGCCACTTCGCTACTAATTGATCTAGTTTTAAAAGTATAGTTTTTAATCACGTTTTATAAGTAAATGCTCAATTCAATGAATGCTAAACCATTATAATGTTGCAGGTTCTGTGGTGATTATATTGTTATAAATGTAAATCAATTTTCTATTTAAATATCATGTTGATTCACTACATAAATATACTTAGCTTTAATCTAAAAAATAGGAAAATATCACAAATTTAATACATTTTTTAACATGCTTTTTAAAATGTTTAATAAATGGTAAGGGTTGAAAATATTATAAAATGTATATTAATTTTTAACTGAGCATTTACATACTTAATTTATTTACTTAAATATAATTATTTTTATGAATTATATAATAAACATTTTCATTACTTCACTGATGTTGTTTCATTCCTATACAAAATTCCCATTTAAAAACACATTTCCCGACTTCTTTCGTTAATGAAAAGTTATAAAAAGATAATAACTAAAACCAAAACATTGTGAACAAAAAGTTGTATGTAAGTTATCTTGGTTTCGAACCCAGCTGTCGATGAATACCGATCTGCTATAGTAACTATGAGACCAATTCAACTCTTACAATGTTTTTTGAAATTAAATCTTAGTTGTGCAGCTCTACTCCATATTTTAAAGAATTTAAACCATGTCGTATATACCATAAAGTTCATTATCGCACAATCACAAGCAACTGTTAAAATGACCACGGAATTAGCTGGTAACCAGATAACCAGTGTTACTGATGCGCGATATTTTTTTATTAATCCACCCTCGCCTTGGTTATTTTTAGTTGTCGTGTTGCTTATTAATACTCATTAGTCTTTCAACCTTAACGACAACAAGATAATGATTAAAATCGCTTATCAACATGATTTTTCGAACGTTCGAAAGGGTATTCCAAAGCCATAAGGTTCAAATTCACACAAACTTTACAATGACAGTTACCGATGTATGCGTGATGTAAACTAATTATCTCGCTTTTGTGTAGCTGTAGTGTTTGTGAGCATAACTATGACTTCACCCACACATATAAGATGTAAACCAAATAATTGGTTCGACTGTACTATTACTAAACTAAAAATAACTATCAGTAACATTAAGTATGATTCATTAATAAAAAAATAATCCAGTGCTGAAGCTATGAACTAATACATATTTTTGTCATATTTAAACGTTATTATTCTTCATGATGAGCACCTATCTACTTTTTATTATACTGCTAAATAGCAGTACAATTGAATTATGTCTTTATTGCTTTTTGCGTAAATATGCTTATAAGTAGTATGGAAATATGCATAAAAGTAATGGAATTATTAAAAAATAACCTTTATTATAAATGAAATGTCTCTATTAAAAAATAACCTTTATTATAAATGAATTGGTCTAAACTACTATGTACATTATATACAGACTACAAATAGAACTAAAATATTGCTAAAAAGAAGACTAAAACTAAGCTCCTACATACGTATATACAACGACGACAATGGGACACTTGGCGTCAAAGTATTATTATTCCCTTTATTTAACTTTTGTACAAATTTATTATTTATTATTATTATTTTATGTATAAAGCAATCGAGACATCATTCCATGCTCATAGTGATGTATAGTCTATGTCAAGTTGTAATTATAACCTAGATTTTTAAAACAGAAAAATAATTATATCTCCTGAACCTGGGTGAATAAATGAAAAAAGGATTTCTGATTATGAAAATGCTATGTTTTTACTATTAGGTAAAATAAAAATCTTCAGGGCACGAGTATTTTCCATTGGGACCGAACTTCCTTCACAAAACGGGCAATGTCCTTTCATGCTCTAATTCTGGCTTCAGCAAATGACGGTTCCGAGCTACAGAAAAGGATATACGAGCATGGGAACGTACGATTTCGTGCTGCCAGATGAGGTACAACCCTTAAATCCCAGGCAATAGGAGACCAGCCTATTGCCATCAATCGGGCACTGTAACATCCAGGCCGTAACTTCAAATGGAAAATTCACTATCACTTTTTTCGACCCAGAAACCGAAACGAGGACCTCACTCTCTGCAGTAGTGCTTTGCGACCGCTATACCAATGAGAGCAATCAGTTATGTAAATAAACTTAATAACAAGTTATCATACGATTCGGAAGACACGCCTGTGACTCTATTATGCGATTGGTTGTCGCAACCGGTTGCTCACAAGTCTCTCACGGTTCACAAATGTGGGTTACGGAGTCGGAGTTGCATCTTTTCTTAAAGTATTTATTTGGGATCGTATTTACCGATAGTGTGTCAATTTGGAGTTAATGATTTCAACTGTTAAATGTTGAAATGTAAACATAGCATCACGCCCGTAAACCACGAAGGATTTGACAGAGGCGTACAGATCGCGGCACGTAAGTTGAACCAAAATGGCGGTCATCCGCGCAGGTACAATTATGGATTGAGACCCGAAAATGTGCTACAACTCGCGGCACGTAAGTTAAACTATGACCTTGAATGCGCAGTAACACATTTTAGGTTCATTCATTCATTAGGTTCATTTTAGGCACAACAACAATACACAGCGCAGGTACAATAATTGTGCGGACGACTGCCATTTTGGTTGTGGAGTTCTATTATTTACTCCTCTGATTAACCCGTCGGTGATACAAGCGTGATGTTACGTTTTATTACCTTGAAAGCATTCTCAATTCAAATCGTCAATCAATAAACAATGATTGATTGATTAAAATGGCCTTTAAAGTACCTACCTATGAATTAAGGGGATTACATTGCCCAATGACCTTGAGCATGCTGCCCCGTACTAACTTACGACGAAACGACGCGACGAGAGAGAGAGGGACGAGTGCGGGAGTGTCATAGTGCTTTTCGCGAAATTTCGGATTTTTATTAAATATATTAAAACTTTAAGAAATAAGAGAAAAAAATCAATACACATTGTTAAATACGTCATTACGTATTTTTTGGTATAAAATTCATGCCGAGTTATTGAGCCGTTATAGAGAAAATTTTTAATTTAGGTTGAAAAAGGACCTATTTGTTATGATTTTTTGATAAAATTTGAGTTAGTTTATTAAAATTTTAAACAATACAATGTATTTGTGATGACCTTTAGTTTAACATACATTTTTTATATTGAAAACGCACAAAAGGATTCATCTACAAACTTCTTTAAACACACGGTATTTTCAGGATTTGAGCGAGGTAATCCCCTTAAATAAGTATCTAAAAGCGAATGTTTTAAACAGATCCGCTAGTACTCGTAACTATATTTGATTTTACTTTCTATAAGTAGTTAAGTACCGGTTTAATAAGTCATGACCTTATTTTGAACTTTAAATCATCAGACTTGCTTTTGATTGTGGCATAGTAACATAAATAGCACAGCATAATCAACCTATAGTTTTCCCACTGCTGGGACCCACGGCCTCCTCTCTATGAGAGGGAGTGGGCTTTAATCCACCACGCGGGCCCAGTGCGGGTTGGTAGATGTCACATGTGTTCGAATGTTTAGTTCTAGGACATGCCGGTGTTCTCACGATGTTTTTCTTCACCATTTTGAGAGCAGTGGTAATGTAATAAATTACACAAAGTTATGCGCCTGCCTGGGTTCGAACCCACGACTTACTGTACGTAAGTCGGGGCCGCCACCACCGCTTTCGTAACTTACATACCAGTCAGTTAACGTATTGTTAAATCATCATCAGCCTCGCCTTTTCCTAGGTTGGGGCTTCCAGCAAATACTTATAAAGGGTGTAACAAGACCCTTAACGAAGCCGAAAGGCACTTTGTTTCCCCATTGCGATAATTTTTTTGTTATGGACCATACCTGGGAACCTTCTAGTTACGGAGATATTGGGGTCAAAGTTCCAACTTTTTCAAATGTATTTTTTTTTAACAATATGAATATAAGATTACACCTCCACGACCCCCGTACTATTCAATACATCCATCAGCACAATGTTTTGAGTGTGTTACATTGAGTCCTACCGTAAAACGCGATTTTTCACCCCAAAAAAAAAAGTCGTTTCCCAGCAAGAAATTAATTAAATTCTTAATTTTTTATTTTATTAAATTCTTAAAATGTATTAATTATTAAATTCGTATTCGTATCTGACCGTGGCATCACTTTGGACTTTGGGCCCTATCAGAATACCAGCGCTGTGACGTTTTGTAAATGTTACAGCACCATGCTGAGACACCTTTTGGCTTCGTACAGGACTAATTTCGTTGTTTTTTTTTTTCTAATTATAATTTTAATACTACTTTTATAATTCTGTTGTACAGTCAGCATCAGAAGTGAATTAACACTACTCAAAGTTTCAAAGCAAGTTTTTTAGTAAAAACTTGTTAGATATTACTCGTTACTAACAAAGTATTGAAGAGTAAGGAATATTTTAAAGAATAATCTTTCGAAACATTAAAAATAATAGCTGGAGTCCTGTAAATCAAATAATTAAAATTTCGAAATGTTAAGCTATTTCTGTTGCTGACCGTACCTACTGTAAATGTAACCATTTTTTGTTTGATGTTTTGTCTTGTGCGGGCTAATAAATAGTTTCTTCTTCTTCTTCTTCAAGAAATTTTGCGTTAAGTTACTTAGTTTGAATAAATAGCTTTTGAATTCATTTTTAACAGTCCATTTACTGGGTAATATAATGCAATACTGGATATCAGACTTTCGCAGTTATAACTCCCCGTAACGACTATCAAAAATCTACGAATGACATCCGGGACCAACGCCTTTTGAGCCCCGGAGGGGTTTCGAAACGTAATGATTGGGCAGCCATCCAACGGACCAACCTTAGCAAGCGTAGCTTATCTACGATCGACTACTACAAGCTCCTCTACAGTCCACACTATTTTTTATTTTAAAAAAAACTAGTATAAATTAAGCATATCCAATTAACCTTTAAACTAAAAATCGTTTTTGTAATAAAATAAATATTATAATAAAATTGAGAGACAATAAAAAATCGCTACCTATTTGCCTAATTTAATACACAACAGTTTTTTCACCGTATTTTTACGAGCGTCGTATAATCGTACTAGAAAATGTTATTAACACGGTACCTAACCTACAAAGATACTTCATCATCTGTCAAGCATTTTCCAAACTACGTCGTAGTCGGCTTCCAGTCTAACCGGATGCAGCTGAATACCAGTATTTTACATGGAGCGACTGTCTATCTAACCTCCACAACCGAGTTAGTACTGGGTAATACGGTACCTCTTGGTAAGACTGATTGTCAGAGTTTCGGGCCACTGACTACCTGTAAGGACTGTCAAAGATCTACAATTGGCAGCCGGGACCAACGGCTTAACGTGCTTTCCGAGGCACGGAGGAAACTTGGTATGTAATGGGTCACCCAACCACAGACCAACCTAAGCAAGCGCAACTTAACTTGAAGATTGATCCGAGCCTACTTACTTAACCTTTACTTTGTTATTTTGTTTATTTTAATTGTATGTATAACTCTATTAGTTCTTTTTTAGTTACTATAATTGGTTTAACAGCAGTTGTAATTAAATTAAATTACTTACGTAATTTTCAGTTTCTTTCCCCGTTTAAAATCTATCAACATTTTTTTGATTGACAAAGACGTTTGCAAGAAAATGAACGAATTACCAACTAAGTACGTACTTGTACTATTGGGAGTAAATGCGACTGCAATACATCTCATCGAAGTCCTGGGTCTGCTTCCACCTTTGGGCTAACAGGCGTGATATTATGTTAATTCTTCAAATGTAGTAGCAGATATTTCTAGTTTCACTTCACGGTAACATTTAATTAGCAAATAATATTGGTGCAATAAAAAAGTTAATTAATTTATTATTCATTCCAATTTTTAATTAACGAAACACCTATATTTTATTTTTACAATCAACCTGTTTGTTGCCCGTGACCTTCGTTTGCGTGAAATATAATTATTACTTCCATAGTTAAATCGGTTTTTTTTAATAATTTCAAGAGTTTTCATTTTTTTCACGGAACCCAGATCCTTTTTCTAAAATAAAGCCTAATTTACTCGCTAAACCATCAGCTATCTGCCCGTAAAAGTCCCGTCAGAATCGGTCCAGCCGTTCCAAACGCGACAGATAGACAAAAATGTTAAAAAAGTTTTTATAAAGCTCAATTACCACTGACTCACTGACTGACATAATTGTTCTCCCAGATGGTGGAGGGGGAGGTGGGTATATTTTGACAGATTCGTAAACAAGTACCTAACTCTCGCGAGTAGGGGAAAAGGGCCAAACACCCCCTTTTCGCCCCCCGTCCTATCGGAAACTAAGGGACCCGTGTTCTTTTTTTTACGGATTCGGACCATTTTTCAAAACTCCCCCTTCTCCCCCTCTTCACCCCTCCTTTGAACATTTTTTTTTCTGATTCTTGAAAAGGGGCCCAGGGTTGGTCAAAATATTTTTTAAAAACTCCCCCTCTCCCCCTTTTTTTTTTTTTAGACAACTACCGCCACAAGCACTCGAGCTGCTTGCACCTCGCGCAACACGCAAATACTAGTTTTATAAGAAATTACAAACAGACGTACTTCAATTTTATATTTGTCTATACGAATAAGGAAATAAAACCTAATTCATTAATTTAGTGCCTAGGATTAGAATTAGGTTAAAAAACTAAATTGAATTAATATCAAATTCAGTTGGAATGACAAAAAAAAACTGACAGTCGAAAAATGGTAAAAGGAAAAACAAGATGTCTGTCAAAGTTTATCTCAGTCTTTTTAGACATCGGTGTAGAAAAATATCGTGAGGAACTCTGCAAATACTAAATCCGGTCATCTAAGCCGGATACACAGAACAGACAGTTCCTTTTGCGAGAAAAAGATGGTCGCAAATGATCCATAGCTGACGCCCCGCGCGCCGGAAGGTGCACAATGATCGAACAAGGGCAATTCCACCCGATTTTTTTCTTCGTCAAACTTTCTTTCAAATAATATAATGTGATATTCAGGATTTTTGAAGAAGTAAAGGAGGAGCAGCGGTGGCCGAGGAGCAGCGGTGGCCCAGTGGTGGCGGCCCCGACTTACGAACAGTAAGTCGTGGGCTCGAACCCAGGCAGGCGCATTACTTTGTGTAATTTTCATCACCACTGCTCTCAAAACGGTGAAGGAAAACATCGTGAGGAAACCAGCATGTCCTAGAACCAAAAATTCGAAGACATGTGACATCTACCAACCCGCCCTGGACCCGCGTGGTGGATTATAGCCCATTCCCTCTCATAGAGAGGAGGCCGAGTGTCCCAGCAGTGGGAACATTAAAAGGCTGATTATGCTACACGACCTGATAATTTTATACGAGTTGCTAGGCAACTTGGCTTACCCCAAACGTGCCTTTGTGGCCTTGTTTTGTCCAGTCTCCTGCATAAGGACGACGCGCCAGAGTCGCGCGCGAAATTCAAATTTTCTTACGTTTTTTACAATTTGCAGGTCAGTGTCAGGTTGTATGTTGATTAAAATAATATGATTCGCGGTCGTAACAAATATGGTTTAAAAAAATTAAAATCATCAATACAACCTCTCAAAGATCATTTAATCCTAAAGAACCTGTTCTTTATCTCAGTTTACCAAAATGGCATTAATATATATATTTTAACAAAAATAAAACAAGTATTAAATTTCCGTGCTCGCAGTTTCCTTGCGTGATCGAATCAGAAACGAAAAGACATCCACAAGAGAACTAAGGTTACCGTCGTAGCCCGAAGAATTGCCAACTTAAGTGTGCCCACTGCGGGCAGTGCACATTGCTCGGATGGATAGCCGATGGGGCCGAAAAGTTCTGAAGTAGCGACCGCGAACCGGAAGACGTTGCGTTGGAAGGCCTCCCACTAGGTGGACCGATGACCTGCAGGGCTATTGCGCATCTCTGTTGACAGTTCATAGTGATCATCACTTGGCGAGTTTTGATATAGAATGACAGTTCTTCACGGGTAGCATCAGTTGAAGCCAACAAGAACGGTAATTGTGTATCAAAACTCGCCAAGCGATGATCACTATGAACTGTCAACAGAGATACGCAATAGCCCTGCTGGTGATTGCAGGGATCTGCTGGATGCGAGTCGCACGGGACCGGTCAATGTGACGACACTTGGAGGACCTGTGTCCAGCAATGGACGTCTTTCGTCTGAAATGATGATGATGATTCAATTTCCCTACACACTAAATGACTTCGATTTCGCGTGCCACCCTGGCGCTTCCCCCTTAATATGAAGGGAAGTAGAAATTATAATATCCTACTCCTCCGCTATTCTTTTCTGATTAATTTCGTAGCGGGATCCAAGACAGTTAGATTGTTTCTCTGGGACTTCGTCGAGCTTTATTGTCTCGGCGCTTGTCTGGTGATCGCCACTGTTGATTCTGGCGCACAGGAGTTGCAGTGGTTTGGGAATAGTATGGCGGGGTTGTCCCATAAAGCAAGTAAACAAAGAAAGAAAGAAAATTATTTGTCATGTCCCTGCATGACCTGCACGAAGCATGGCGTGCGTAAAGGTCACTTTGTCCTTCACATACCACTTGCCAGAATAAAATTCACAAATTCATGCATGACATGAATAACACAAATGTCCTGGCAATCACGACATACAACAATGAAACTGTTTACCGTCCCCAAATTATTTAGGTAGCATTCAATGTTAAATAAAATGACAAATATATCAAATTGTCTTCCGAAAAGGGCAACACTTGCCCTTCACGATGCAATGTCTCATTGTTTTGTCAACGTATCCGAACTGACGACATTTTGGCGGGAGTCTTGACATGTAACTGTCACTCAAGTGTCAAAGTATTTGCCCTTTTTAAATTAGGAACATCCTGCGACATTTATGCTACCTTATACTCTCTTTGAGGAGTGGCTAGAGAGGCGCCACGGCGCCCTCACCTTCCGCCTGACGCAGGTCCTCACCGGACATAGTTGTTTCGGGAGGTTCCTGCACCTAATCGGGCGTGAGGAAACGCCCGGGTGTCACCACTGCGAGGATCGACCGGAGGACACGGTGGAGCACACTGTGCAGGTCTGCTCCGCTTGGGCGGAGCACCGCCGTGTCCTCGTAGCGGCAATAGACGGCAGCGACCTCTCGCGTCCGGCCCTGGTTCAATCCATGGTCCGGAGCGAGAGGGAATGGGACGCCGTCACCTCCTTCTGCGAAGCAGTCATGCTAGCGAAGGAGGTGGCGGGACGTGAGAGGGAGAGAGCCTCACGTCTCAGCCGCCGCGGGAGACGCACCGGGCGTCGGGGGCCACGCGGCGGCCCCCGGCCACCGTAGGCGCGGGCCTGTGGACGGTGAGCTATGGGCTAGCACGCCGTCCGTCCGTCTTATGACGACAGGCCGTGTCGACGGCGCGTTCGTGTTCCACGCGCGCCTCACAGAGAGTCAGCAAATAGGAAGGGGTCCGAAAGGACCGATGACTGCCAGGGTTGCGGGACTGTTCGAAAGAGATACCGCGGCCCTGGAACACAAAGGGGAAAGGAAGGAACATGGATGGGTTTTAGTCAGTAAAAGTCTGACACTCCCTCCTGCTCAGCCCAGAGCGGGAGGGGTTATTTGATGATTTACCAACCAAAAAAAAAAAAAAAAAGGTACCTTGTACTACTATAAAGGGTGCAACAAGACCCTTCATGAAGCCGAAAGGCACTTGTTGTCCGCGTCATTGCGATCATTTTTTTGTTTTAGACCATACCTGGGAACCTTCTACAAAAAATCAACTGCCCCATACATTTCTGTGCGCATAACTCGACAAAATGTTGAACAACAACAGCTGATTCTTTTTTCGCGATTTCGGGGTTGGTCTCATAGTGAAAGTTGTTCATAATGATGAGTACAATGACCCCTTAAGAGATTTCGTGTATGAATAGATAGATTGTATATGCTGACAATGCATAATAATTCAGCCCATTAAGTATGTAAGTACTTTTATATTAAGCAAAATTTTTAAAATTTTGTCTGTTTGTTTGTTCCGGTTAATCTCCGAAACGGCTAGACCGATTTTGACGGGACTTTTACTGGTATAATTTTATAGGAGTTAATTAGCTTAATTTTTTTTTTTTAAGAAATCTTTACGTATCCGTACAATAAAAAACATTGAAATCCGGTTCAAATATGGAAGTCATATTTATATAATAATAATACGAAGGTCGCGGGCACGTGTTAGTACCTGACTAAAAATCGATACTGAAATATAGTAAACAATTGAGATACCTACATAATTATTTAAGTACAAAACGGTTCTTGAATCTAGTGTCCCCAATTCTCTACAGCATTCCAACACTTTTGAAACTGACAATTATAATTTAAAGAAATTGCACGGAGACAAATTGCAACATTGAAAATCGGTTTCACGCATAACTTTTTATTGCATTTTTCTAGACATATTGCTAAATAAGTGTTCAAAAGTTGAACTATCACGAAGAATGATTATTCTCCAAAGGATTTAATAATGTTAAACCTAGGTTTACTAATTACTATTTAGCTACTTTAGCATTAACTTCATATGATAAACCAGGCTGGTGACCGCAACTCCACGCCCGTATTTGACGTATGGAATGGGCATATCAAATACAAGGTGTAAACGAAGCCTTCACGAAGCCATCAACCAAGCATTCTGTACATCAAACTAAGTAACTCTACGCAAAAATTATTGCTGGGAAACGACTTTTTTTTGGTGTGAAAAATCACGTTTACGGTAAAGCTCAATGTAACGCACTCAAAACATTGTGCTGATGGATGCATTGAACAGTAAACGGGTCAAGGAGGTAATTACAGTACAGATAAAACCTAAAAAACTGGTCTTTGACCTCTCCACTATCTCCGTAACTAGAAGGTCCTCAGGTATAATCCAGAACAAAAAAATGCTCGCAATGATGGGGAGAACAAGTGCGTTTGGACTTCGTTAAAAGTCGAGAGCAGCGGCGGCCCAGTGGTGGTGGCCCCGACTTACGAGCAGTAAGTCGTGGGTTCGAACCCAGGCAGGCGCATTACTTTGTGTAATTTATTTCATCACCACTGCTCTCAAAACGGTGAAGCAAAACATCGTGATTAAACCGGTATGTCATAAAACCAAAAAATTCGAAGACATGTGACATCTGGGCACCCGTACTGGGCTCGCGTGGTGGAGTATAGTCCATTCCCTCTCATGGAGAGGAGGCCGTGTGTTCCATCAGTGGGAACATTATAATAGGCTGATGATGTTAAGGATCTATTTACACCCTGTATAACCATTACTTTTCGACAGTTGTTTAACTACTACCAAATCAATGGTTCAAGAAAATGCAATTTTGCAAAGATTGTTGCATTTGAATCCCTTTGATGAGGAAACACATTACACTCTATATAGTGCAGCTGTTTGTCTTTTCATCACATTATTTCAGCCAAAAGCCCTTCACTGCTGGACATAGGCCTCCCCCAAGTGTCGCCACATTGACCGGTCCCGTGCGTCTCGTATCCAGCGGATCCCCGCAAACTTCATCAGGTCATCGATTCACTTAGTAGGAGGCCTTCCAACGCAACGTCTTCCGATTCGCGGTCGCCACTCCAGAACTTTTCGGCCCCATCGGCTATCCGTTCTTCGAACAATGTGCCCTGCCCATTGCCACTTAAAGTACAGGTACACTTGTTTATCTTTTAGGTCACCGATTTTGTGACCTGCATTTTCTTTTGATCAGAGTCCCCGATCACAAGAAAATGCGAATAAGTGGTGAAATGCGTTCGATCGAAGATTCATTTACGTTTGCTGAGGTCGGTCCGTGGACCACGTGGAACATTGTATATAATATCGAGACTCCTCCATACGTCAGAAAGTACGTTCTGCCGTTGGTCCCGGCTGTCATTTGTAGATCGTGGACAGTCGCTACATGTAATCAGTGCCCCGAAAGTCTGGCAACCAGGGGTATTGTATTGTTCAGTAAATGGTTTGTGGAGGTCAAATAGGCAGTCGCTCCATGTAAAATACTGCTGCATCTGGTTAGACTGGAAGCGGACCTCAACATTTCCGGGAAAAGGCTAGGCTTCTGCCGAACTCTTCAGGGCTTACTAATGTAATAGTATGTGTTATGTATTCGTTCACATAACCTATTAGGCCTACATCCTATTCAAAGCTTTGAGAATCATCCATTGACATTAGGTTCAGAATAATTGATGTGGTTGTATGTACTTAATTCAAGAATTGACAACTTCGTGAGAGACATGACGGATTCACAATTTTAAACTTCTAACATGCGTTTGCCTGAGAACGACGTAAACTAAAAGATCTTTTTAAACACCTCCACGACCCCCGACTATATGCAATCCATCCATTAGCACAATGTTTTGACTCCGTTACATTGCGTCTTACCGTAAAACGCGATTTCTGACCCCAAAAAAAAAAGTCGTTTTCCCGCAATCATTTTTGCGTAAAGTTACTTAGTTTGATGTACATAATGCTTGGTTGACGGCTTCGTACACCCTGCATATTTATCGCAAGGCGACTCGTTAGGCTCTAGTAGCTAAACAACCCATGTTCAGTCAGTACGTAACAACAAAGGCTGCATTCCGAATTACAAAATAATCACTCACGGCGCTCACATCTATATTTTGCGTTCCGTTTTAGATATCACGATTATGACAGCTGAGAGCTGTCATCAATTTGGAACGCTCGTGATCGCGTTCACAGTGAACATAACCCCAAACCAAAACCTTTGACAAGACCTATTTTAGAAAATGGATGATATGTTGGTTGACTCTGCTGCACATACAACCCTCCAAGTTCAATTAACCCCATACAATAACTATTTCATGAAAAAGTCACTCAATGGGGTTAAATGAACTTGGAGGGTTGTATTGATGATTTGAATGATTATAATTCTGTAACTTCATACGTGTTACTGGTGCGATTGTTATTTTCGCCAACATACAACTTTACTCTGATCTGCAAATCGTAAGAAAATTTAAATTTCGCGGGCAACTCTTGCGTTTCCACCTTAGCAAAACAACACAACCTGTGAACAGAACTGTCATTTTTGACAGCGCTCACGGTGATATTTATTTGGGGCATGGTCGGTGTAATCGCAAGATGGCGCATGTCATGACGTCATCTATGACGATTCAAGGGACGTCAATATCGCGCTCACGGTAATACGGAACGAGTTTATGGACGCTCAAAGCGATTACAGCGTAATTCGGAATGCGGCCAAAGTATCCCCCATGAAGGGACGACATTAACCTAAACGTGTGGTTTTACAAGAATCTTTTGGCGCGATGAAAATTAGGACGGACGCTGCGCCGCCGCCATTTTGTTTTTTTTTTCATAACAATTTTGCACGAATTTTCATAAAGCTTGACTAGCAAAGCCTCCTCTTCTGTCAATATCATTAAAGTGCCAATAATTTAAGAGCCAATCATTTTTGCGTAGAATTACTACAATTGATGTACATAATTGCTTGGTTGACACCTTGTACAAATAGGTACACTACATAACAGTACTCTATGAACACACAACAGGTGGCAATTTTGGCATTTACGGAAACGTTTTCAACATGATTTAAGCTATCTATCCCTATCCAGTCACAGCGATATGCCGCTGTGGTTTGCGGATGATCACCTTGGGAATCTTAAGTACCTTAACTCAAACCTAATTAAGCGCAGAGTTATAAGTACACAACATATACTTAACTTTAAAATGGATTCTACCATCGACCTTGCTATCAAAGTAATCATAATACTAGTAAAAATGAGAAAGTTTGTCAGGACGAATGGATGCGTTTTTGTTACTCTTTCATGCAAAAACTACTAAAAGGATGTAGATGAAATTTGGCGAACAGGGTATTACTATGACGTCTTAAGAGCGGCCAACCCGTCATACTTTTCATACAAACGCTCGTACGTGATTATGCAGTTGTTACACATCTATCTTTGATTTTTTGAACTATTTGGTATTTTGTGCACTATATCTAGGTTTATATGGTGGCAAAAAATAAAAAATTGTAGAAACAAATTCAGTATAAGCCTCCAAAAATTGCTGTTTTGCACAAATTATAACTGAACTTTGGCCGTTCATAATGTACTGTTAAACTGTAAAAGTAAAGAAACCATCTCGATAGAAACCTTGCACATGTAATGGAGATTCCTAATGACAAATATTTATTTCACACATTTGTAAGACTTATTCAAAAACACGTATTTCCTGGAACAAATTTAAGAAATTTTCGAATACTATTTTTCTTCATCGCGTTAGGCGGTATGAGGTGCGCGGAAGACGAGTTGTGCGGGGTCGGGGCGGGGTAAGACGGGGGAGTTGAAAGAAAATTGCCGCTGTGGCTCTGGATGAAACAACAAGGTTTTCGACCATGATCGCGTTGACGATAGACGCGCCGGGAAGGGCCCTCTTAAAGCAGGTGTAACTTCAGTATGGAAAAGAGACAGAGCTATTACAGGTCGTGTAGCGCCATCTCTTTCCCACACGGGAATTACTCCTGCTTTAAGATGTCATTTACGTAACCCCCCTGATAGTTTATCACCTAGTTTAACACATAGGATACTTTTTAACCCAGTACTTATAATCCTGTGGGACTATTACCGAATTCCGAATTACCGAGATATTTTTGTAGTTTGTAAGTTTGTATGTAGGGGGTAATATTCGGAACTACTGACTCGAATTCGATAATTCTTTCAATAATGAGAAGCTACATTATGCCCGAGTGTCATAGGCTATATCTATTTTAAAAAAAACAGGACGTTCTCGTAAGATAATTTCCGATTAAAACGCGACCAAATCCGCGAGTAAAGCTAGTTTTCCATAATTTCAAAGTAAACTATGTTACACTCTTGACATCTTCATAAACGGTAAGTTGTTTGCGAAATAAACACATAGGTGAGTAGTTGGACCGTGATTTTGAAGTTATTTAATAAATCCATACTAATAAATAGGTATTAAAATCTATACTAATATTATAAAGAGGTAAAGTTTGTGAGGTTGTAGGGGGTAATCTCTGGATCTACTGAACCGATTTTGAAAATTCTTTCACTAATAGGACATTATCCCCGAGTGAAGAAAGAAAATACATTTATTTGGCACATGACACAAGTGCACAGAGTAAAAAGAAAAAACAAAAAACTTGACTTATCAAAAAAAAAAATGTGACACCGTGTGCCTCACGCCCGCGTCATATAGGCTCAGTTCAGCAAAATGCCGGACAACTAGTGCCTGACGCTGGTTTTCAACTGGACCTGGATTAGTAAGTGCCATAGGTATGTATACTGACAACGTGCCCGTGGGATAATTTCCGACCAAAACGTGAGTGAAGCCGCGGGCAACCGCTAGTTCTATATAAAAATATCTTAATAACAGGGTGGGCTGCGCTGGGGCTGAAAACCTCAAACGACATACTGACAATAACTTAATTTGTCGTTTTATGAGTTTGAGCCGTTTAGGGTGGAAACACTGGGGCCATGGGGTCCGAATGCTCACCTAGTATTTCGGGATATCGCTAAGCAGTTGGCCGACTCTTCACACGACCTTTTTTTTTGCCCAAAGAATCAGCATTGCCATCCCTCATGGCAATGCCAGGCTTCTGGGATTTTTCCTATTGACAGCGATGTGGGCGAATTTTTCGACGCCTTTTAATTCTTTTCCTATTGTCATAGTTGTTCATGCCCGCGACCGTCGTTCGCGTGAAATTAACTTTCCATTTTGAATCGGACTTTTTTTAACTATTTCCAGGGTTTTTTTTTGCACAGAACCCTAATTATTTTTCTTAAAAAAGTAGCCTGTGTTAGACCTTATAATATCAGCTATCAGCCAGTAAAGTTACGTCAAAATTGGCCCAGCCGTTTCGGAGATAAGCCGGAACAAACAGACAGAAAGGAAGACAAAAATTTTAAAAATGTGTTTTTGTTATATGTGCCGTATATATTTTTCATTTGCATTCAGTAAAAAGCTGTTATTCTGATATTACAAAAAGACACTTCAATTTTATTAATTTGTATAGACTAAATATTGTTTTATATGTATATGTAGTTGGTAAATAGTATAAAAAAAAAACTGTTATACAATCTTTGTACTGCCAATTACGAACTCAACGAAAAAAAAATTGCCAAATCGGTCGAGCCGTTCTCAAGTACTGAATTGATGATCCTTCATACATGCGGCAATTATTTTTTATTTATTGAACATTCTCTTCATAGTATTTAAACTTGAGTTTTGCTATTTTACGAATCTCAAAAATGTAGGTACTTAAATCACGCCGTCTATCTGTTTGTTAGAGTGCTTTTAACTCGAAAACCACTTTACTAATTTACGTGATTTTTAGGGTTCCGTATCCGAAGGGTAACCAACGGGACTCTTTTACTAAGCCTCCGTTGTCCGTCCGTCTGTCTGTCAGCGGTAGGGGGGTCAGGTAGAGAGTTGAAACATTCACAAAATGTGTATTTCTGTTGCCGCTATACCAACAAATAAGAATAAAAATAATTTAAAAATTAAAGAGGGAAGGAACCCTTCGAGCGCCAGTCCGCCTCGCACTTTGACGGTTTTTTTTTATTTTAGTTATTTTAGGTATTCCATTTATGTTGGTCTCGGTACCTATGTAAAGTTTTATTTGTATATTTTTAAATATTTTTTATTGTAGATTTGGTCACTACAGCAACTCATTTCAATATTTTTGGCTGCTGAGAGCCTCAAGCGGCGCAAATACTGTAACCTTATCGGTAACTACAGTTTTGAGCCGTTTGGGGTCGAAACGCTCGGGTCATGGGGCCCGAGTGCACGTCTCCTTTTTAAGGAAATATCTCGCCGACTGGTCGAGACTTTGCGTGACCAGAGGGCTGGCTCTTTCTTTGGTCAAAGAATTAGCATTGCCATTCAACGTGGCAATGCTGCGAGTCTTCTGGGCACGTTTCCGGATGACATCGATGGGGAGGAGTACTTTGACGCCTGCTATTGTCGTCGTTGTATGCAGGCTGACTGGTAATTAGTGACCGAGACTTAAACACGTGATTGTACTCATGTTGGCAAACAACTTTCACAAAGAAACATTTTTTTTACTCATTCACTCACAACAGCCGTATGAAATTCGCGCACTCGCGTCTGTGACCTATCAGCTGTTATAGCCGCGTGACGCCGTTCTGTCTCATTACTATTGTACCGTGCAACAGTGTAAATAAATAAAACATAATATCCAAAGAGTGCGCGCGCGAATTTCAATGAGCGATTTTTTTCCCGAATGAGTATAAAAAAATGTTTGTTTTGGGAAAGTTGTTTGATAACATGTGTACAATCACGTGTTTAAGTATCGGTCACTAATTACCAGTCACCCTATACATATACGAGTATGTAGGAACTTATTTTTAGTCTTCTTTTTAGCATTATTTTAGTTCTATTTGTGGTCTGTATATAATGTACATAGTAGATATATTATCCTGTAATAAAAATCTTCATATTTCTGTATTCTAAGCTGTAGATAATCTATACAAATAAATAACATTGAAATGTCTATTTGTAATATCAAAATAACAGCTTTTTACTGAATGCATTTGAATATGTAAGTTATACCACCGTAGGTATAACTTACTTCCAGGGGCCTTAGTCTGCTATTGCAATAGTCAGAATGGTCTACACCACGGCCCACGGCGTATTGAAGCGCGTTCGAAACTCGTTTGACGTGCGTACAAAGGGTAATTCGTTTGCGCGGGGCCTTAGTAAATCAATGATAGACCATTCTGACACTATTGCAATAGCAGACTAAGGCCCCTGGGTTGCGGGACTGTTCGAAAGAGATACCGCGGCCCTGGAACACAAAGGGCAAAGGAAGGAACATGTATGGGTTTTAGTCAGTAAAAGTCTGACACTCCCTCCTGCTCAGCCCAGAGCGGGAGGGGTTATTTATGATTTGCCACCCGAAAAGAAAAAATGGTATAACTTACTTATGACAAAAACATTTTTTTTTTCAATTTTTGTCTCTGTCTATCTGTTAGTTCCGGCTAAACTCCGAAACGGAACATGACTCTTACTGGCAGATAGCTGATGTTATGAGGTTCAACTTCAGCTAGTTTTATTCTAGAAAAGTAATCAGGGTTCCGTGCAAAAAAAAACCCTTACAATTGTTAACAAAATCCTCAGGGGGCCAAAAATGGCTTCTTTATCAGAATAATAATATGAATCACGTTAAAAATAGATATTGCATAGATAAAGCAGCCATTTTAGGTCCCCAGAATACTGAAAGAACCAGAAGCCGAAAGTGCGCCAAATTAGATTATAATAGAATAAACATTTATTCGCTAATGGACAGCATCAACACAATAGAGCAGCACATACATATACATATACTAACAAACAGCTTAACAATTAATTAAAACAGCTCAACTGCGCTGAGCATGCCCATAACGAATGGGTCAAATTACTGAAGCAACAAAAACTAGCAGAGACAGAGTAGACAGAGTAGTTTGACACGCAGCCGATCAATTACTCTGTGGAAGAAGGACAATTTTGATATTGATATTATCACACCTCCAATACTCTAAACGTATACCCCAAAATCGGGCCAATAATGTCTGAGCTACCCACATTACTGGAAAGAGAGACCGTCCGGACGGGCCAAATTTGTTTTTGTAAATTTCGGACACAGCGTGCGGCCTTTGATTATATAATGTATGAATAGAGCATCACATGTGCGCAAACTTGTAAAAGAATATCAGCCAACTGTTGGCTTATAAGTTCGCACACAGAGTGATAGACGCACAGTGTTTATACTGTGCGTCTATTGTCTCTGTGGCCCGCGAGCCCGCACACATGTTTGAAATTGTTGCCTCGTTTTTTTTTTTGATTGTAGTGCGACGTTCTATCTAGAATCAAAGCGTGCCGCTTGCAATTACAGTTGTATTCTTGGACAAAATCTTATTCAAAAGGCTAATCTCCGAAACGACGTCAATTCTATTTCTATGTATTTCTACCTAGGCAAATGCAGTTGGTAAAAGAAAAGAAAAGCTAGATATGGTAATAAAGGTCACGTTTTAGCCTTTTTTTACAAGTTACACGAGTCTAGAATTAATAATTAATTTTAAAATGTATTTATATATTCCTGAGATACCTATCCACTTACCTACTCAAATAGGCTACTTACATTACATCTGCATAATGCTAATGGCTATTTATAATTATAACTAGCTATAGCCCGCGACCTTTGTTCGCGAGAAATTATTATAAAAAAAGTATTCGGGACTTTCATTTTTTAATCGGATTTTGAACGACCTCAAGGGTTTTTTTTTGCACGGAACCCTAATTATTTTTCTCAAATAAAAGTTACCTAAGTTAGACCTTATAACATCAGCTATCTGCCAGTAATGCCGTCAAAATCGGTCTAGCCGTTTCGGATACAGAAACACAGACAAAAAAAAAATATATATATATATATACAGCGTGTAACAGAAAGGGTATAATCATATGGAATACTGTGCTACGGATCATCAAACTGAACAACTTTCTCTATGAGACCACCATCAAAATCATAAAAAAGTAATCAGCTGTCCCATACATTTGGGTCGGGTAGGTATTGAAATTTTGTATAGGACAGTTGATTATTTTTTTACGACTTCGATGGTGGTCCCATAGAGAAAGTTGTTCAGTTTGATGGTCCGTACCACGGTATTCCATATGATTATACCCTTTCTGTTGCACGCTGTATATGTGTTATATGTATATTTTCATATGTACCTATTCAGTAGAAAACTGTTATTTTGATATTATTAGCAGACATTTCATTTTTTTTTATTTATCATATGATTTAATTTTATCAAACAGAAGTAGAATGTCCACTTTTAGAGTTCAAGGTAGTATTTTAGATCAGATCCACCAGGATCTTTAAAAAACCGGTCAAGTGCGTATCGGAACACGCACTGTGAAAGGTTCCGTTTTCAGGTTAATTATTATATCCCAAGAACAACTTGTAGTTGGAGATCATGTTCTCCCATACCTTCCCTGGTCCATGGATGGGTGACCATCCATTATGTACCAAGTTTCCTCCGTGTCTCGGAAAGCACGTAAAATCGTACCACGCCAATCTGTACTATACTGGGTGTCCCAAAAGGTTACGTAGCTAGGAAGGGGAGTGATAGGGGTGGTCACAAGGGTCACCAGAAAAATAAAAAAATAAATCCCCTCTGGGTATTTAAAAAATAAAAGGCATTTTTTTGAAAACTAAAAAATTTACACCTTGTGGGGCTATTTTGCTAACTATACCTACAAATATTGCTGTATTTAAAAAAATGCTGATACGTAATCGTCAATAACCCTTTATCAAATTGAAATAAAAAACATACATACATATCTAACCAAGATTTTAAAGAAAATTAAGTTCTTGTCCAGTCAAGGACTTAGTAATTACGATTTCACTCAACTTCGCCAAGTGTACTGATAAAAAAAAAAAAATATGCAACTCCGGCGAGTAACTTAAAAAGATAGGTAATTTTATTGCAATTCCAAAATAGTTCATCACTTATTTGAAAAATTCATACTAGGACATTAAAAAATAATTTTCGGGAACAATACCCCTGCAAAACAAAACATTTCAATAAAACAATAGTCTCAAATTCGTACGCAAATACATTTTTAAATGTCTATTCTGTTCCTTTGATGTTACTGCCCGTTATAATAATTCTCAAGATTGGAGTACAGACATACCTCAAACACTCAAGTACAGTCTAGGCCAGATCAAGCTTTACCATATGACAGGGAAAATCACCTTTATTGCATTTACTCAAGTACGAGAAAGTTGTAAAGGATCAAGCTTCATCTTGTCTAGTCTGTACAAAAGCAAAGGTTGATTGATTTGATGGGCTTATCCAGCTGGGCTCTACCCTAAAAGTGAAAAATTTTGGGGATGTGCTGAAACTATTAATAAATAAGCCACTACTTGGCTAGCTAGTGTGTAATATTATTACTGGTGGTAGAGATCCCACTGCCCATGGTGGTTATGGCCACTCGTAGAGCATTTTAATGAGCTTGTAACACTGTCTTAATCTTTTTCGCATACGTAAGTAAGATTAAAACAGTCCCCAAGGCCAAAACGATAAAAATAGTTTTTTTATTATTATAATAAAATAATAATTATGCATTCCTATGCAGATTTCAAAAGATAATCAATGAAAATATTATTCTGTACTCTGCTACTAAAAGACAACGGATCGTTACCAGAGATGACGATATACTTAATACTAGCAAGGCATTACAAATCGTTGGTGGTATACAAGGTGAAAACAAACCCTCACGAAGCCGTCAATCAAGCGTTCTGTCACCATCTTCATTTCAGCCGAAAGAAGTCCACTGCTGGACATAGGCCTCCCCCAAGTGTCGCCACATTGCCCCGCCCCGTGCGTCTCGCATCCAGCGCATCCCTGCAACCTTCGCACCAGTTCATCGGTCCACCTAGTGGGAAGAATTCCAACGCAACGTCTTTCGGTTCGCGGTCGCCACTCCAGAACTTTTCGGCCCCATTGGCCATCCATTCTGCGAGCAAGCGTTCTGTACATCAAACTAAGTAACTCTACGCAAAAATGATTGCTGGGAAACACCTTTTTTATGGGGTCAAAAATAACGTTTTACGGTAGGACTCAATGTAACGCACTCAAAACATTGAATAGTACGGGGGTCGTGGCGGTATTTAAAGCAACGTTATAGCCAACAATAAAAACTTGTGAAAAAGTTGGAACTTTGACCCCCAATCAAATCAAATCAAATCAAATCAAAATATTTTTATTTCACATAGGCCTAGATGGGCACTTATAAAACGTCGACAAAAAGGTGCACGGTTCGGGTTGGTCGTTTCCTATGGAGAAGAACCGGCAAGAAACTCCATGGTTACTCTTTTCAAATCATTTGGTGGTACAATATTATCATGTTACAGCATTAGTACTTAAGTATGGGGGAACAGCATAGGCCCGACACTAGGTCGTTGCTTACTACACAAAAAAAAATTAAAACAAGATGAAAAGTTAACAAAAGTTAACGAGCATCTGGGAATCTACAAAGCCTATAATGTTCAAACATTCACAAACAATCGGTAAAAAAGAATCTATACAAAGGTAAGAAAATATTGTAAAATAGTAAATTAAACAAGTGACACAAATATTGTCATCAGTGCTGTAACTATTCTGAGCAAAAGATGTATAAATGATTTGAAAACTATCGTAAAGAATCTGGTTAGATAGATGAGAAAAAAATGAGCTTGAGAATAGTTAGAGACATCCACATATTTGTGCCGTTTATGAGCTACCAGGGAAGCCGCATGCGCAGAAGGAATTAAAGCCAAACTTCTTTGTCTTCGACGTAGTCCTTGATTTTGTAATATGCTTTTTTAATAAGGACACGTTTGATGTAATTTTTGAACTTTCCATCGGTCAGTTCTATAACTGACTTTGGCAACTTGTTATAAAAGCGTATACTGTTTATAAGAAAAGACTTGCTAGTTTTAGTTAATATCCCAGTAACTAGTATTTCGCAGGTAAGGTCTGAAACAAAATAATGATCGCAATGACGGGGAGAACCTTTCGGTTTCGTTATAGGTACTTTTACTCCCATTAATAAAACCAGGAATTTTAAAAAAATAACTAAAGTACTAAACTGTAACAAAGTCGTTTTCCAGCAATAATGTTAGTGTAGAGTTACTTAGTTTGATGTACAGAATGCTGGGCTGACGGCTTCGTGAAGGGTCTTGTTACACCATGTATACCTACACTAGAGAGAAAATTGTTTTCCAGCCCTCAAAATGTTCCAGTGAAATCTAGTGTGACTAATAACTGTATTAACTTGGTTGTAAAGGTCAGCTTCATGTTTATTACTGGCATTCGGCTGCATTCATTATTTATATTATTAAATTAGAAGCCGACCCCAACATAAATGTAGTTTATTTGGGAAAAGACTAAAGATATCTATAAAATTATTTTAGAAAGCAAATAATAATACATTAACATTGAAATCACATTGAACCATGACTTTTAAAATCTAGATATTTCGAATAAAAAACATATTATGGTAGGTTAAACAGTAATAAGTTACGAGTTTACTTTTTCACTTACAAAAAGAAAACACTTATTTTTCAACTTTTTCACTATTTATATTTTTATTATCATCCTATTATTGAACATTAAACATACTAATTATGTGTTTTTTTTTTGTTTTTATCTTAATTTTCGCAATAACTTGATTATAATATTTAAATATTTGCTAAAAAACTCGAATAAGACAAGGTCAAAGTTGATGGAGACGTATTTGTCAATGAGACTATAATTTACGTGTGGCTTTGCTCGCAAAGATACCTATCCTGGCAAGCCTTAAGGCGCATACCCACCGGCCACACACGTGTGTTAGGCTTCGCTTTGCAAGAAAATGAATGTGATTGTGTCCACTGCGAACCACGGACACGCTATGCATCAAATGACGTCATTAGTTCATGGGTGGCTTGCTCGAATAAGGCGCTCACATAGATCGACGCTGTCAACGCCATGCACACTGTGCATGCCATGCCGCGGTGGACCACGCATGCTACAGTTGTATATAGTTGTGGGTGTGTAGTGTGTACTGCAGTAGAAACGTAGACCCACGTTGTCAAACAAATGAATCCACGTAACTAAAATGCGCCACGTGCCCGCGTGTTTGCGCCTTTAGGCCCACAAAAGCGGAGACGTCCGAAGCAGAGAGTAGTTGCTTAGAAGCTAGGGCGTGCTAGGGTGTATCAGGTGTATCCACCGAAGCTCAGCGGACGCGGAGATGTATGCGTCATGCTTACTATAGACCGGAGCAGAGATGTATGCATAGGCTACTCACGCCCAGTTTAAAGACCGCCGCACACCGCTCACCGCACGTCGCTCACATCCCTTCACGTCACCGCTGTGCGCTACCGCTGAGTGTGGAGGCTGGTCTAAACAAATATGAGACATCTCCTCTCCACTCTGCTCAACCGCTTCCACGAAAGCTGGAGGCGAGCAGTATAAATAACGAAAATCTATTAATGGTTTTCAACCTTAGATTACAAGACCCTTAACGAAGCCGAAAGGCACTTGTTCTCCCCGTCATTGCGATCATTTTTTTGTTTTAGACCTTACCTGGGAACCTTCTAGTTACGGAGATATTGGGGGTCAAAGGTACATTTTCACAAGTTTTTTTTTTAATACATATTTTTAATGTAAGATTTTTACTGTAAACACCTCGACGACCGCCGTACTATTCAATCCATCACAAGCACAACGATATAAAGGCATTACATTGAGTACTACCGTAAAATGTGAAACCAGTACGATTAGAAAATACAGAAACAGACTGCCGTCATTCCGACCTCGCCACCGTGGTTCAACCCCTTTCAACCCCCCCCCCCCCCGACCCTTGCAAGAGCCAGCCGCGCGCTGAGCCAATAGCATTAAACCAGCCCCTAAACGAGATCCAGCCTGCACCCTTGCTGCCCTCCCCAGCGACGCCCTAAGCCGAGGCTCGTACCCCACAGGGGGTGCCCTTAGCGAGTGGTCGCTTATTTTGTAATCTCATTTTGCCCCTGGCTGGAGGCCTTAAATTCAAGGCAAGATTAGATTAGACCGGTTAAGCAGTAGCCGGCCTCATAGGCTGAACTGAGAGATGCCATCAAAAAAAAAAAAACCACCGTAAAACGTGTTTTTTCACCCTAAAAAAAAGTCGTTTCCGAGCAATAATTTTTGCGTGGAGTTACTTTAGTTTAATGTACAGAATGCTTGGTTGACGGCTTCCTGAAGGGTTTGTTTACACCCTGTATACCTAATTACATAAAGCAAATTCACATCTCCTCTTCCCTCGTCTGGTCTCCGTTTTTGTGGTGTCCGGGCCTTAGTACCGTGTATCTGTCTGGTGGTGTAGATCAGACAGACGGTCGCTCCATGTTAAAAAATACTGGTATTCAGCTACATCCCGTTAGAGAAAAAGGTTGACAGATGATACCTTTGAAATGACCTTTGAAATGATTTTCTGATGATGTAACGGCCAGACAAAAACAAGATTTTATTAAATAAAAAAGAAAAACAAAGTAAGTTTTTCTATCAACATTAAACGCGTATAAAGTTTCGTGTCCGTGTTATTAACCGTTGAGGATTCTCTCGTGGGGAGACAATCCTGGCTGCAGGATCAGGTCATGTCGGTCATAAAAATGTATTGTCACCAGAACCAAAGGTGCGTGCAAAATTTCAGATCAATCGGTTACGGGGAACTGGTTTGAAATTCAGTTGCAAGATTTTACCAATACATACAAACAAACAAACTCAAACAAAGCAAGTTAAAAAAAAAAGATTATAATTAAAAAAAAAACTAGATATAGTAAGATCATGATGCGAATACAAAATTAATGCAAAAATTATACTTACCTACTTAAGTAATGCAAAATAAATATTTCTTAATCAAGTTGGTATTTAACGCATTTCAAACAATCCTTTTTATAAATATTTTTATTAAAATTATTTGAAATGCGGTAATTAATAAAAGATTCTAATGAATTTAGTTGTTTAATTAACATAAGACGTAAGATATAGACTGCCTCATTGGCCGAATGGACGCAAGCGCGACTGAGCATGTGGAATGCAATAAAGTATTGAGTATTGAGCATTGAGCAAGAGGTTTAAGGACCGCCCAGAAGAAAATTAATTCAAGTAGGTAACTCATCACTTGCCATACCTTTTCCCAACTATGTTTTCCAGTCTAACCGGATGCAGCTGAATACCAGTATTTTACATGGAGCGACTGTCTATCTGACCTCCACAACCCAGTTAGTACTCGGTAATACGATACCCCTTGGTAAGACTGGTTGTCAGACTTTCGGGCCACTGACTACCGGTAACTACTGTCAAGAATCTACAAATGAAAGCCGCGACCAACGGCTGAACGTGCTTTCCGAGGCACGGAGGAAACTCGGTATTTAATCCATGGATCCACCTAGGCAAACTGAAGATCGACCTGAGCGGCTGCTTTTCAGCCACGAGCACCTCAAAAATGAATCCAAGTAATCTATACTTCTATACAATATTATAAAGAGGTAAAATTTGTAAGTTTGTATGTAGGGGGTAATCTCTGGATCTACTGAACCGATTTTGAAAATTCTTTCACTAATAGGAAGCTACATTATCCTCAAGTGCCATAGGCTATGTTTACAACGTGCCCGTGGGATAATTTAGACAAAAACGCGAGCAAAGCCGCGGGCAACAGCTAGTATTTTATAGAAATATATATAAATATATGCGGGTGTACTGTACTATTAGGTACACCTCTGCTGACCCCTTCGGGCAATACCGGCGTGATGCTGTGATATGTTTAAAGATATGTTTAGCTATTAAACCTTGTTTGTGCAGTCGTAAAATCTGGCGACATTCAATGCTGCTACGTAACCAAAGAGGTTACAGGTCAATGAGTTCAGAATATTAATAGTATTAGAATATTATCGTAAATTTTCTAATAAAAACGTTATATTATTGTTTTTACAATGAAAATTGTCACTAAAATAAAGTGGGATGGTTTTATTAAAGAAACTTTGTTGAGCTTGCGTAATGGGGGCTCGCGCATGAATTCGCCGCTTGAGGCGTTCGTGTACAGTCTTTAGAAATGTCAGATGTCATAGTGTTCGCGCTTTTTTTTACTAATATTCATGATTGTGGTTTAGCCAGATCCATTCTTGATTAATTATGACTTGAAGATTTTAAGTAGCAACTTAGGATCTAATTTGTTAGTACTTGGAGGAAGAATGGTTTTTAAATGTGTATTGTTGCTTATTATACCAGTTTGGATTCAGAGCTGGGTTGTCAACCGAGAGTGCAGTTTTTTTATACTGGTAGTCTTAAGCACGCTGTCACTTACTATACAAAGCGCGAGCCGCCGATTTACGCCTGCTTCCTGGACCTGTCTAGGGCTTTTGATCTGGTCTCTTATGATGTGTTATGGAGTAAATTAGAGCGGGCTGATTTGCCATTAGAACTCATTAACATTTTAAAGTTTTGGTATGGAAACCAGATCAACACTGTGCGATGGACTGGGGCGTTTTCTCGTCTGTATGGGTTGGAGTGTGGGGTGAGGCAGGGGGTGTTGAGCTCGCCAACGCTTTTAAAACTCTATGTGAACGGACTGATTGCCGAGCTCAGCAGTACCAGGGTTGGATGCTACGTGGACGGTATTTGTGTCAATAATATCAGTTATGCTGACGACATGGTGCTGCTGAGTGCCTCAGTCTGTGGCTTAAGAAAATTGGTTACCCAGTGTGAGGCGTACGCCAAACTACATGGTTTAACGTACTATTGTAAAAAGTCTGTGGTCATGCTCTTTAAGGTGGATGCGCAAGGGTAGCCCGCGAAATTTAAATTTTATTACGTTTATTGCAATTTGCAGGTCAGTATCAGGTTGTATGTTGATGAAAATATGAATCGCGCTAATAAAACGTATGGAGTTACACAATTATGATTATTCAAATCATCAATACAACCCTCCAAGTTCATATAATCCCATCCAATAGCTATTTCATGAAAAAGTCATTCTTTGGGATTATATGAACTTGGAGGGTTGTATTAAAAATTTGAATGATTATAATTCTGTAACTACATACGTGTTACTGGCGCGATTCATATTTTCATCAAAATACAATCCGACACTGACCTGCAAATTGCAATAAACGTAAGAAAATTTAAATTTCGCGGGCTACCCTTGCGCATCCACCTTAAGTCTGGGGGTAAAAGCCCTGACAAAGTGCCTCACACGCAACATAGTTGGGGAAAGCCAGCAGATGATTGATACAGGTAGGAATGATGTTCGTTAACGTGAGTAAAATTGTACGTCGAAATTATATTACAAAAACCAGACAAGTGCGTGTTGAACACGCACACCGAGCGTTCCGTACTATACCTAAACTTGTAGGTATTATGTTATAAAACTTACTTATTTACGGTTTTCAGATTTTTACCTTTACCCGCATGTGCTGTAAGACATGGCTTCTTGCCAAATTTCTTGATTCTAGACCTAGGTCAACGGGAAGTAAGTAGGTGGTATAGATGATTCCCTTGCGAATTCGCAAAATATGCACGCAAGACATAAACGGTATCCGATATATCATATCTTTTGATCGCGTAGACTTACAAGTTTGAATTTTTCACTGCTCCAAGGGGTAGCGGACTTGAGTATTTGATATTCATTTCAGCTTGATACCTCCACGCGCTCCTGAGAAAAAGTGTCTTGACAGACGGACAACAGAGTGATCCTAGGGTTCTGTTTTTGTCGACTGAGGTACAGAACCCTAAAAACAAGATAGGGGCGTTAGTTCCGATTAGGGCCACGCGCCAAAAGAATCATGTATCACTTTGCTAGGCCAATTGGTATGCATAACACGGCTATCAAGAATGAGGTGTTGTATTATGCATGCACGTATGGATGTCCAAATAACTACGCATCAATGAATTTTAATAATATTTATCAATCATATTTTTATATTTATGAGTTTGACGCGCTTCAAGTTCAAATATTTAATACGATTATGAATGTATGATAATTTATTTTACTCATAAATTGTGTCGGCCAGAATTGAACCACGAGTTGGGTGTCTTCAGTAGCGTGCATCAGTTCCTGTGATGAACAAACAACAAGATACGCAGGACACGATATTAAGCACCCCATCGTTTGTGGAACAGCACCGCATTTACACTTAAAACTGGCGAACTCTGGGTGTAGGTACACACGGCGACACATCAAACTATACATTTCCAGTATAACATGGCCTCACTTTGTATAAATTCCCGTAGGTACAATGAGAGATCCGCATAAACTGATTTTGTTTTGTCGCCGTGCGTATCTACCGTCAAACGGGGGGAATGAATTGGGACCATTAGAAACAGGGGTGGATAGTGACAAAACTTTGAAAGTGATTTTAAAGTTGAATTGATATGATATGTTACCAAAAAGTTACTCTATTTTATTTACTTAGTTATACCTAGTTCATTATTAACAGACCTTGTTGGCAAGGGCCCTTTCCGGTCCGTCTATCGTCAACGCGAGCATAGTCGAAAAGCTTGTTGTTTCATCCAGAGCCCCAGCGGCGATTTTCTTTCAAATCCCCCGTCTTACCCCGCCCCGACCCCGCACAACTCATCTGCCGCGCACCTCATACCGCTTTGGGATGACATTGAACGAAAAATAGTACGTTCGTCAATTTCTTAAACTCGTTCCAGGACTTACGCGTTTTTGAATAAGTCTTACAAGTGCGAAATAAATATTTGACATTGAGAATTTCCATTACAGGTGCAAGGTTTGACGACAGGCCGTGTCGACGGCGCGTTCGTGTTCCACGCGCGCCTCAAAGAGAGTCAGCAAACAGGAAGGGGTCCGTAAGGGCCGACGCCTGCCAGGGTTGCGGGACTGTTCGAAAGAGATACCGCGGCCCTGGAACACAAAGGGCAAAGGAAGGAACATGGATGGGTATTAGTCAGTAGAAGTCTGACACTCCCTCCTGCTCAGCCCAGAGCGGGAGGGGTTATTTGATGATTTCCCATCGGTAAAAAAAAAAAAAAGGTGCAAGGTTTCTATCGAGATGTTTTCTTTACTTTTACAGTATAAGAATACATTACGAATGGCCAAAGTTCAGGTAAAATTTGTGTAAAACAGCAATTTTTGAAGGCTTATACGGAATTTGTTTCTAATTTTTTTTATTTTTTGCTACCATAGAAACCTAGGTATAGTGCACAAAATACCTATAAGTTCAAAAAATTCAAAGATGTGTAACAAATGCATAATATAGTATGACGGGTTGGCCGCTCTTAATTCAATGTTAAAAACCCTTTCAAAGTTACGTCTCTATTCACCCCTACGTTTTTATTCACCCGGTTCTAACCTTCTTACTTATGACTATTCCTTCGGATAAACAGTGCTGTGGATGTTAACGTCGAAATCCGAAATCAATCCAGCAGTTTTCGAGCAAAACGGTATCACTAAATACACAACCGGAGAATACGCTTTGGGATTACACAATCTAATTCCCCCATCTCCGTTCAATCATCGGACGAGCAGGGACACGGCGAAGCATCACCGTTTTAAGGTCGAAGTTCCACGGACCCAAACAAAACGCTATGCTTCCACATTTATTGTGCGAACCGCCAGTCTGTGGAATTCACAGCCGTCTTCTCTGTTCCCTGGCCCAGCAGTCTCGACATAGATAGCGATCGCTAAACAACCGAATTCGGTCGCAAAGTTATAACGATGCAGAATTAAGGTGGATGCCGACACTGGCGGGTCGCGTCTGTCTCGCGTCCGCTTTAAATCCGCATCGTTATGTCTTTGCGACCGAATTAGGTAGTTTTGCGATCGCTATCTATGTCCAGAATACAGGGCCTGATCATTATAATCTGGATTATTCAAAGTTCGAGTGAATAAGTTTCCTCTAGGCCGCGTCATCGCTTCACAGTTGCGGCCAAACGCAAGCCAGTTTAATGTAAAAACAAAAAAATACATTTTACTACAAACGCATAATGACCTAGGTCGTGGGAGGTAAAGAAATGAAATAAAAACACAAAGGCGAAACAGTTTCACACATATCTCATCAATTTGAGGCATTTTTTTTCCGCCCATCAATGTCAAAGTCATCATCTATAACCTCATTGATCATGTCATTATATATTTATCAATCAATACATATTAATGATTCGGACGCGCCTTTGAACTCAAATATTGGACGTTTACACAATATTCATAATTTATGTAATTTATTATGAATATTGTTTAGGACCAGCTTTTGGCCGCAGCTTTGTCCGCGTGGAGGGCGAAATTTATTCCATGAGAACGTTGGTACTACCAGGGTAGAAGGTTCCTGACAGGACACCTGCACAGGTGGAGATTTATAGATGACTAGCTTATGCCCGCGGCTTCGCCCGCTTGGAGTTCGATAAGTGTCCCACAGGATCATACTACCGAGATAAAAAGAATACTATGTGTTAATATAAATTATCTGTGTGCTAAATTTCATCCAAATCCATTTGGTAGTTTTTGCGTGAAAGAGTAACAACCATAAATCCATCCATCCTCACAAACTTTCTCATATATTATATTAATTAATAGTAAGAACTACGACTCTGCCTTGGAGTGTAAAATGTACTGATGTTCCACAAACGCTGCGCCGGGACACTTAATACCGAGTCTTTTTTTGCTAAATGGCATCTCGTAAGTCAACCTATGAGGCTAGCTTCTCTTTAACCGGACTATCCTGTGGGTGCCTTGAGATTAAGGCCTCTAGCCAGGGACAAATAACTTATAAACTAAGCGACTACACGCTAAGGGCACCCCCTCTGGGGTACAAGCCTCGGCTTAGGGCGACGCTAAAGCGATTTTGCACCCCAAAAAAAGTGGTTTCCCAGCAATATTTTTTTGCGTAAAGTTATAGTTTGATGTACATAACGCTTGTTAAATCCTGTACTGTATGTCCTAATCCAGTTAGTGTAGTTCATGATCTATATGTGTGCCAAATTTCCCGGAAATCCGTTCAGTAAGGCGTGAAAAGATGTCATACAAACAGACAGGCAGAGTAACTATCGCATTTATAATATTAGTATGGATTTATGAAGCTCGTTTTTTGCCTATTAAGTTGTAATCAATTATGGATTGATGAGCTGCGAGATGGTTTAGTCATTAGGAGCTGTTATTTCAACGCTTATTCGAAGTGTAAAATTATCTAGGTATACTTACGTTATCTACCTAATACATGAGAGTCTAGTAGCTATAACGGGTTTATGATAAACAAAATAGGTCACAGGTCTTGAGTTCGAACCCAAGACAAATACTTACTTCTGATTTTTCGGATTCATATGCGTATTGTATAATTATCACTTGCTACGGTAAAGGAAACCAGCATGCCTGAGAGATATTTCTCGACGGCATGTAAAGCCAAGTCAAAGGCCCATGGGCGGCATTAAAACTCTGACACACAAACCACACGAAAAGCAAGTTTTTTTTTTTAATCTGCTTTCTTACAAAAGTGCAATACCTTTTTTTTTTTTTACCGGTGGGAGATCATCAAATAACCCCTCCCGCTCTGGGCTGAGCAGAAGGGAGTGTCAGACTTTTACTGACTAAAACCCATCCATGTTCCTTCCTTTGCCCTTTGTGTTCCAGGGCCTCGGTATCTCTTTCGAACAGTCCCGCAACCCTGGCAGGCATCGGTCCTTACGGACCCCTTCCTGTTTACTGACTCTCTTTGAGGCGCGCGTGGAACACGAACGCGCCGTCGACACGGCCTGTCGTCATAAGACGGACGGAGGGCGAGCTAGCCCATAGCTCACCGTCCAAACGCCCGCGCCTACGGGGGCGGGGGCCACCACGTGGCCCCCGACGCCCGGTGCGTCTCCCGCGGCGGCTGAGACGTGAGGCTCTCTCCCTCTCACGTCCCGCCACCTCCTTCGCTAGCATAACTGCTTCGCAGAAGGAGGTGACGGCGTCCCATTCCCTCTCGCTCCGGACCATGGATTGAACCAGCCGCAGCCGCATTGCCGCTACGAGGACACGGCAGTGCTCCGCCTAAGCGGAGCAGACCTGCACAGTGTGCTCCACCGTGTCCTCCGGTCGATCCTCGCAGTGGTGACACCCGGGCGTTTCCTCCCGCCCGATTAGGTGCAGGAACCTCCCGAAACAACCATGTCCGGTGAGGACCTGCGTCAGGCGAAAAGTGCATGCAATACCTACCTACGGTGTCAAAATGTAAGGAACAGCTTATTTAATTTCTATGTGAGGGTTCAGATTGATGTAGGTACTGAATACCTGGTAACCGTATGTTCGTCGGTTGTACCTTGTATAAAACCCAGCATAGTTGGGAATCATAAGACTAAACAGATGATGGTGACCTGCTTCAATGCGTCAGTTCTCGAGACCATTGCTTTGGTGAGGTGAGGTCGCGCGTAGACCCAGACCATGAATTCAATATCTATTTATTCAAATGCTTAGGTCCCAACTTGTAACAGCATAAACGCAAATACCGACTCATCATTATAAACAACTCTTACTATGGGACCAACCCCGACATCGCGAAAACAAATCTGCTGTTCAGTACATTTTGTCGAGTTTTGCGCACAGAAATGTATGGGGCAGTCGATTTTTTTTTCGCGATTCCAGTGTTACACGTTGTATATAATATTATTTATTAGCCTTAATAGTGTTACATACATTATAATGATGTTGTAGCAATATTTTAAGTTATTTATTACTGTACACCTATAAAATTAATAGACATAAGCTTGTAAGAATTTGTAATAATTTAGAAACATGACTGTTAAAAATCTTGTTAGAATTAAAGTGACCTTGAGGTCGGTTGGTCGGTTGTCATACGTCCAGAATTTCGGGGGAATTCTAGAACGTCCGGAATTTCATTATCATTCTCTTGCCCTTAAACCAATTAATTTGGGTTCGGCGCAGCATTTCTTTTACTATACTAATATTATAAAGAGGTATAATTTGTTTTTAAGTTTGTATGTTTGTAAGTTTGTATGTAGGGGGTAATCTCTGGATCTACTGAACCGATATTGAAAATTCTTTCACTAATAGGAAGCTATATTATCCCCGAGTCCCATAGGCTATATTTATAACGTGCCCGTAAAATAATTTCCGACCAAAACGCGAGCGAAGCCGCGGGCAACTAGTATTCCATATTTCTCTATTACTTGCCATCTCATCAGACACCTGTCTAGCCAACTCATCCTTCACACAGTCCATCCATCGTTTCTTTGGTCTTCCTCTACTCTTATACCCATCCACATTTATACTCAACACTTTCCTGACGACATTTTCCTCAATCCTCACTGGATCACTTGCCCATGCCGTCCCATATCAACGTCCGGAATTTTCCAAAGTAAAAAAGGCTACAATGCAATAAAATCGACTTATATTAAGCACATAATGTGGGTAGGTAGTTTTTATTCATACCATATTTAAGAAAGAGAAGTCCGGAACTCCTCCCAATGCCCGGGATTTCCTCCGGAAAATTAATTAAAGATTTGGATGATAGGTACCTTAACCCTACCATTGTTTCAGAATATTGGGGTCGACGCAATACGTTTTATCGTTAACACTACACGGGGGTTGGTTTTGAGTTCCCCATATTTCGGAACCGCTACTGAGAAACTCACCTGTATATTGAGTCGTAAATTAAAAAGCCATCCGTTCATTTCTTAATATTTACTTAAGAATTGTTTAACATTTAGGAAGCGAAGCCGGGTGTGGCAGGCATAGAAATTTATGTTGTGGAAATAGATCGTAAATTATTTATGGTGAAATCTAGAGAGACAGATTGAGAAATGATGGATAAAATTGTCGTAAAGATGATTTTTAGATATGATATTAGAGATGCATGATATTAAATTAGGTCTCTTTTACGAGCATAACTTTGAAGCAATGTTTTAATTAGTTGTCTTTAGCATCATCAAATGCTTAGCCTTTTCCCAACTGCCGGCAGTCACAGCCTATTCGGATTACCAATATTTTACATGGAGCGACTGCCTATCTGATCTCCACAAGTTAGTACTGGGTAATACGATACCCCTTGGTAAGACTGGTTGTCAGACTTTCGGGCCACTGACTGCCTCCCAACCAGCAAAATTGTACTATAACTAAAGCTTATTTCGCAAATAAGTTTTGTAAACGTGATATAACGGTGTTTATGGTGAGAGCATGTTGTATAACGGTGTGTCACAAGACTTTTTTGCTCTATAAGCTTATACAGCCAAAATGTTCTTTAAGTTAGTGATGTAAACAATTACATTACAATTTTAAACAACCGTTATAGAAAAGTACTAAATAAGGCTTCATAAAAACATGTATACAACTACTTAGTTCTATAAAGTTGCTGATCGTTGCCCTTTTGTATCTTATTTAATCTATATAAGTTTACAATTTACCACTATAGGCCTGTCTCATTAATGGTTATTGAAACTCAAGAATACGACGTTTTTGTGATATTGTGTGTTTTGATGTATCTGCTATAGTACATAGTGTCATAATAGTCATGCCTCCTCAAAATTAGAGCGATTTGGTGATATAGCTGGGTTCGGTGTTACTCCTTATGTGTGAAATTTAAGCTATAAGAGTTTTTAAATCGCTGTTTATTAACATTCTTATACCGGTCACGAAGACACTTATTTAGCGCAGAATTATTATGTAACAGGGTTTTAAATACCTTTAATACACTGTAATGAAACCACTGCTAGCAATCAAAGTCCAATCGAGAATGCAAGTGCGGAAAGTGGTTCCGTACAAAGTAATATTCTATTTAAATAAAATCAAAAAGAAGAAAAGAAGCCAGCAAAGAGATAGTAAATGATTTAAGTGCCGATATGGAGTTCAGCTGTACAGGTGAAAGAACTTCGGAACGCTAAAGTGAACACAAAACCGAGAACATAAAAACGAGCAATTATGCGATGAGCTGAAAAATTGGGCTATTGACATGACACACCACGCTCTAAGAAGTACAACTGATTATTATCTGAGCTGCATGATGATGTTTGTAATAAAAGATACATTTACAAATTAAAAAAAGTACTTTATTTTAAAATAAAGAAAAACTGTTCACAATTCAATTCAACAGAATTGAAATAAAAAAGTGAATTGAATTTCTGTTCCTAGTCAGTTACATAAAATAATTATTAAAAATAGTCAACAATACAGGGTGGAAGGAACATCAGACATCACAAAATTATACTATGAATTCGGTCGGTACGTGATTCTAAACGTCACTCAATTTTAAAGGTACAGTTCCGAACATCGCGACCGCTACACAGCCGCCGCAAATTCTTTTATTGTGAAGACACTGGAAAAGATAAAGAAAAAAGATGGGTTATTTTATCTACGCGAATTGTATATTATGATTTCAAAGGAACCCTAATTTATTTAATCACAATGGCGGTCACTACTTTCCCAATAGTACTAAAGAAGGCCTGTAGTCGCTAACATTACACTTTTTATTCTATAGTGGAAAATTATGGAACTAGTCTTCGATTAAGTTAATTTAAGTTAAACAAAACTCACTAATTTGAGAGGGGCATTAAAAATATCGTACTAAACTGTGCCTACTTAGTCAGTAAAATTGTGATCGCAACTCTATTTCACTGCCTGGGTCGCTACTACTAGCGCATTTTACTACTGCATGGACGCCATAGTAAAAATCTTAATATTGTTAAATTACTTACCACTGTTTGGTGAAATAAGGAATGTAACACAATCACTATATCAACACACGAACTAAATGAGAATGAACGATTGAACGAATTATTGTGTTAAAGTAATGTAAAAGCACCACAATCACTATTACATAACATAAAAGTACAATAACAGCGTTACGCGTTACAACTACATCACTGTTTGGTGATATATCGCAGAGTAACATCAATTTTACCGGTCAAAAATGGTACGCCGAAGCTGCTATAGAACTAGTATATCAGCGAATAACGCTATATCTGCGCCAAATCCGGGTTGTGTAAACGTTTTTTGGTCTTTTATAGAACCGTTCACTGACACTAATTAGTTCTTGAAAAACGTTCTATGGGCTGCTATACGATAAGGTTTTGCTGGTTGGGCTGTAACGACTGTCAAAGAGTACTTTGCAAGTATTGGATTACGATTTTCTTCGCCTTTCTCGTTTTTTTGTGAAATTGTATTAGAAACACAAGATGGCGGCGATGGTTTCGACTATGGATACTCGTAAGCACCAAAATCACGCAGCGCTGTAGGTACTGTAGGCTGTGCTTTAATAGGTTTGATTCGCCACCCGATCGGCGCCGAAACGTCCCGAATTAGGCTGACCCGCGGCTCACCTAACGTATTCCATAGAAACATATTGATTATGTACCTACTACCTACCTTTATATATGTACTTACACAGGTTGAATTTTCCAAGTGGGCGTAGATGGCCAAATCCGAAACTATGAGGAATAGCGAAAAATGCTCAAAGGAGTCTCGAGCCCGATTTTGATGAAAACTAAAACTCCATCATTGGATTTTTGAAAAATCAATATTCTTGAGGCCTTAGTCTGCTATTGAAAGAGTGTCAGAATGGTCTATAATTGATTTAATAAGGCCCCTAGCCCACGGCGTATTGAAGCGCGTTCGAAACTCGTTTGACGTGCGTACAAAGATCCGTTGATCCGTATTAATTGTTATTTTTAATTTAATTTCATTGCAATTTGTTATTTTTATATTATTTTCAACACAATGTTACCATATTGTTATGAAATAAATGACTTATGACTTATGACTTAAAAAAGGGTAATTCGTCTGCGCGGGGCCTTATTAAATCAATGATAGACCATTCTGACACTATTGCAATAGCAGACTAAGGCCCCTGGCCAGGTATCGAACCTGTTGGTTTTGAAAAAAAAAAACACTTACACTGTATTTTTACACCATTCGATAGTGCCGCTTATAAGAATCAAATTCTGGGAAGTAATGACGATGAAGGAAGGAGTTACCTAGTGAGGAGACCTGTGTCTCAGCGGTGGGAGCATAAGGGCCTGTTTAATAGATTATGCATTCATAATCTGCCTCATTGGTCTTTTGGTAGCAAGCGCCACTACTGAGCATGAGGCCCTAGGTTCGTTTCCCAGGTCGGGCAGTGTTAATAGGTTTTTCCATCAGATATAATTTCTCAGTAGCAGCCACGGAGTCTGGATTTGTGTCCGGTTGATGGCAGAGTCTATGACCAATATAGAATTTTAACGTGATTCATATTCGTCCCTAAAACGGTGAAGGCTAGGTATGGTGCTGGCAACAGCGCCGAAATATCGAGAACTCAAAATCGACAGTTTCCTAAACATAATGAATATTCAGTTTCTAGTCTAGTGTTAATAATAAGGTTAGTTACTTTGTAACGCAAAAATGCAAAAGAGGTAAGTACTTACATGAAGCTTTTTGCCTTTCGTTTTATTAAATTTTAAAAGCCTGGTATTGTTTACCTGCTCATTACATACTTAGCTAACATCATTAGTAAATTTGTCGCGTATCATATATAATTCTATTCAAATAAATACCTAGGAAATGATAATAATACAATACAGCGCTTACTTAAGTGCCGAAATACTCGCGCAAAAAAAGGTAATTTGGAACTCTAGTCACGTCCATAGAGATTCTTCTTTAGTAACTAGTGCTTCATTTTTAAAAGCAGAAATTTTCCAAATTAACCTTGAGCTTATTAGTTTCGCGATCAAGTTGAAAATCTTTTAAAGAAATTTGACATATTGTATAGTAGCTTGATGTGCTGACGTCTGTACAGAGGCACATATGTATGAAATTATTCAACTACCGCTGAAATATAATTGTATTATTCAAGTTTTGGTAGTCGGTGCAAAAATACATAGGTGCTGTGAAGACTCGAAATCAGGACCGTCCGAAAGCGCGTTGGGTTGACGATATCGACAAAGACGCGGGAAACACTTGGTTGAGGGTCGCCATAACCGAGAATTAAGTATGGCAGAAGAAAATGGAGGTCTACACCCAGCTGTTTCCGGGCTGAAATGATGTTGATGAATCTATGACCGAAAATTCAAATTTTCTTACGTTTTTTTCAATCTGTAGGAGGAAAATATGATTCGCGGCCGTAACAATTAAAAGGTTTTCTAGAGATAGAATCATTAAAATCATCAATACAACACTAAATAAATTAATTATTCACAATACTTTTGTCATGAAATAGTCTGCCTATATAAATAGGTACCTTTAGTTTAATCCTTTTTCAGAATAGGGTTTTAAACTGACATTGATTTTATAGAGTACTAAGTTAATAACCATAGAATATAGTTAAAACAAGATTTATTAAAATCTTGTTATTTTTCTTGACCTATATAAGTCCCACTAGGCAAAGATCTCCTCTATAGGTCCTGGTAATAACAAAATAATTAAATTCAAAAACTTACCAACAATAAAGTAGCTGTGAAATGCATTTTCCCGTAAAATTAAATAACTAGGCAAATAAACAATATATTATAGGTCACACACAATAAAAAAGTTACAAGAGTAACAAAAAACTAAAACTAAAAAAAAAAACACTCGATAAATTCCCGCCAATTTTTGACAGCTACTAATTCGTTCGGGAATGGACGCTCTTCCGTGGCGTTCACAAGGCGACTGAGTGTAAAGAGGTTGAACACTGTTTAGAATAATTTTGACCCATGACCTATTGAATACAGCTGTTCATCGTTTGTCTCAATAGAAAGGGAAAGACGTTTCATTATGTAAGGATTCGAAGGTGCGACATTTGTTTCTTATTGATTTTTGTAATTCGAACAGTGATGTGTCATGCCTGCGCTAAATACAGAGCCTGCAAAAAAATAGGCTACGTTTTTATGTAGCCAAATGACAAAAACGGAACCTCTATAATTTCGCCATGTCAGTCACACAACCTGCCACTAGATAGAACATACTATATCGTACATGAAACACGACTCTTTGGTTAAATAACACTGGTAGAAACTAAGAACTTACATTTAGTATTAGCACTGGCAATAACTAGACCGAAGAGGCAGCATAACTGAAACAAACTGGCCAAGTGTGAGTCGGACTCGCACACCAATTAAGGGTTCCGTACCATTAACTAAAAAAAAACAATTTTGTTGTATGGGAGCCCCCCTTAAATATTTATTTCATTGTTAATACGCTTTATTAACAACAACAGATTTGACAGTTTAATAACAGCAACAGAGATACATCATCTGTGAAAATGTCAACTGTCTAGCTATCACGGTTCATGAGATACGGGCCTGGTGACAGACAGACGGATAGTGGAGTCTTTAGGGTTCCGTTTTTACCCCATGGGTACGTAACCCTAAAAAACTGGCAAATGCATGTATGATGATCACGCACTGTGAGGAATGACAATATCCTTAGTTTCATTGCAAGTGGTCTTTTGAACCCTTAAGGCTTTTCTCTTGACCAATAATAATGTGTCTTTAACACTATCATACATGACATTGTTATTTTCCTCTTTAAAAACCATAATGAGTATCTTTAGGTGCGTAACTGTACCGTCCAGTTGGAATAGTGCTAATTAACAACATACAAAATAAAAGTTGGACTCATGCGAAGACTTGCGAACAGAGGGAAGGGTTCCGTATTAAAAATGACTACTATTGACACACTATTGATGTTATCGATCTGGTTTGTGTTTCATAGTATTTAGTAATGAAGAACTGCCACGTTGGTCCAGTGGTCGCAAGCGTGACTGCCGAGTAGGAGGTCCTGGTTTCGATTCCTAGGTCTGGATTTATTGGTCGGATTATTGGGTTTTTCCTTTAGGAATTTCTCAGTAGCAGCCACGGATTGGACGGCCTGGATTTGTGCCAGATTGATGGCAATAGGCTTGCCCCCTATTACATGGGACTTAAACATAACTGACGAAATGTGGGTGTACTATTAGGTACACCTCTGCCTAACTCTACGGGGATTACAGGCGTTATGTTATTTCATAAGAATTCTAGGAGTAAAAATAAAACAAAGTCATTTTGGCACGTCCGTACATTATATTTACATTTTATTTACATCAGTAGTCATATAATCGTTAACAGTCTAATAATAAATAACATTAAAATACGAATAACACAATTGCTTACAAAATTATCGACGGTAAAGCAGAATTATTGCTAAGTATAATTATATTTAGTCAAATTACCAACATAAGTTCTAAGATATCTACCAACCCGCACTGGGCCGGCGTGGTGGATAGCAGCCCACTCCCTCTCATAGAGAGGAGGCCGTGTGTCCCAGCAGTGGGAACACTATAGGCTGAATTATTACCCCCAAGTCCCAAAATAAGTTGCAAAAGTTATAATTTCCGACTAAGTTTTTTTTTTCTGTAGCTATATCAAATTACCATCTTCTAAACAACCAACATTGCAAAAAATCATTAAATAAACCTTTTAAATGGCAGTAAGCAAAAAATAATCTAATAAAAATAAAAAAAATACAATCCCTTAGACAAACATAAAAAAGTATAACACAGTATAAAAAAAACAACTAGAAAATACACAAGGTTGAGGTCGTTAAAAGTACCTTATTTAATTACTACTTATTGAATACAAAATATTCTAGTTTACAATCACACAGGTTTAAATACCCTTTAAATATTAAAATAAAAAATAATTTTAATAATATTATATCACACTATAGTTTCATAAAATAATAAAAAAATGCTCCTTTGTCTATGGTAAATTAATATCTTTTGAATTGAACTAATAAGTTGACTAAAAAGGTGGAATAACCTAAATTTTCAAATATCATTTACTTAGTCTGAAATCGCGAACAGGAAGTGAATAGCGTGGTGATCAAAGCTCGTGCTATCTATGTGTAAGAAAATGCTTAAGTGTTCTAACCAAAGCGAACGCAGCATGTACACGATCGTCACCTTAGTTATGTCGGTAAACCAGAACGCGTGGTCGCGCCGACAGAGGGCGCTTTTACCAATACCGGTAGGATACATCCGTTGTATTTTTAAATTAAGGAAATCATAATTCATTTATTTCAGACAGTTATTTCATTTTTTTTTAATTTACGCCTTTTAGACAACGGATTTGAATGAAACTTGTATGAAACCATTCGTTAACTCCGTCCTGGCGGGCGAAGACGTGGGCAAAAGTTTCACAAAAAAAAACACGTATAAAAAGGCAGTGTTTCAAGCTTGGCAGTGAGTAAAAATAAGTCCTATTCACCATAGACAAGAAGACATGAAAGGCACTAATGTTGAGTATACAATATATAATTTAGTATGTCAACACTCCCTACGTATGTATATATTTACCCAAACTGCTCCAGATGTTTTATAATACATGTTGTTATTTTTTTAACCTCCAGAACAACGGGTTTTCGATGAAAACCACTGGAATATTTAGATTATAGAAAAGGAATACATAGAAAGTGTCGAATATACTTGACTTAAAGTTCACATATGTAATAATAATATTATAGGCACATAACAAAATTCCTTAAAATTAAATATTGCTTTGCAGTCAGATTTTTATCTAAAATAAAGTCGTTATGTTTTCTTATTAACTGCCAAATGACTTTCGATGTGGTCTTCAACATCGTTTAGAGCTTAGTAGTGTTACGGTTTTTTTTTTTTATAGCTACTATTTACTTTATTATGTCCTAAATAAGTTCTTAAATTTATTCTGGAAATGTGTCCACGAGAATATGGCCGACAAATTGTTGTGCAGTTTGGCAGGAGTTTTGTGTAGTTGTATTTGTGAAATTTCTATGAATAAATTCAAACATTACGCGACGTAGCATAAAAAAATATTATAAAAAATATAAAAATATTTATTAAATTTATTAAAAAAATGTCAGTTACATTTGCACTATAGTCGGAACTACAGATATTTAACTATATTTTGTTCCGACTTTCTGACTGCAAGCATAAATACACAATAATCCATTAGCTTTCTAAAATACAATATATATTTAACATCACAACACATTACCCAGAATACTCATTTTAACACTAGAATTAATATCGGCCGTTCGGTTGAAATAAAATAGTACATTTTGATATAAAAGGGGAAACTTTGTTATTGCATTCGAGGCGGAATTCACACCCGAGCCGCAGGCGAGGTTGGATGTAGCCGAGAACTGCAGTAACAAATATCAACGTGTATCAAACGACGTTTTCAATACACTTTCGAATAAATAAAATGATAGAACGAAAAGTATTTTTGTCATGAACTATTAGGAAACTATGATTTCATTTGCAGTTCAGATATCAGTTCAGTTGTCGAGAAAGTGAATTGAAAAATATATGAATACAATTTAGAAGTTAAGCGTCAGTCCGGAAGAAAATTGATAATGTACAATTCTTTTTACTTGCCAAATAAAATAAATAAAAACACCAGACGGCCGACTACAAATGCCTTACCGGCCATGTCCCTTTTAGCACAAGTTGGTGGTCTCTGCGGCTGTTATAATTCAGAGTTTGGATTTGGGACCGGTTGACGGCATTAGGCTCGCCCCCTAATACACGAGTCTTAAACATTACTGGCGACATTTGGGTGTACTAGCAAATACCTGCCTAACCTTTCAGGTATAACAGGCGTGTACCACCTCGATTCTCTCACCGCTTAATTATAACTACGCAAGCTTAATTTTTACACTAAAACATTTTTTTGGTATTTTTCTCCAAAAATTTTTGATACCCTATCTAGTTTGTTATAAAAAGAACATATTATATATATACAGCATGTAACAGAAAGGGTATATTCAAATAGAAAACTGTGAAAAAGAAAAACGAATGGGACAGCTGATTATTTTTTTGTGATTACGATGGTGGTCCTATAAAGAAAGTTGTTCAGTTTGATGGTCCGTACCACACTCTTCCATGTGACTATACCCTTTCTGTTACACGTTGTATATACCCTAACTACTTAAGTATTTTATTTACATTATTTACACGTTAACATACAATATCAGTCATCGGCCTCCCGCTCTTATACAATCTATTAGTAGGCGGCGCCAAAGATTTAAATCATTCGATGTGCCCTCAGACAGCAGTGGTTACTGCCCTATTTTTTTTTTTTTCGGATGTGAAATCATCAAATAACCCCTCCCGCTCTGAGCTGAGCAGGAGGGAGTGTCAGACTTTTACTGACTAAAACCCATCCATGTTCCTTCCTTTGCCCTTTGTGTTCCAGGGCCGCGGTATCTCTTTCGAACAGTGCCGCAACCCTGGCAGAGTGGTTACTGCCCTGACTTATCATTTGTAGATCATGGGTTCAAACCCTGGCAGGCGCATTACTTTTTGTAATTTATTTCATTACCACTGCTCTCAAAACGGCGAAGGAAAACAAGTGAGGAATAAGGCAAACAAGTAAATTATTTTGACGTTTTCTTAAATCAACATGCAATTTATTTATTTTTTGTATTTAGTTAGTTTAAGTAGAAATAAAAAAAGAAGAACAGATAATGTTTTTTTTACGCGGTAGGCAAAGAGATTTAAATTAAAAATGCTCGTATGAGAATATTTCCAATAGCCGCGACAAACAATTTTGAACTAGAACATTTTCGATTTTGACACACGAATGCACGTATCACACTAGACAGAACGTATTGTTACAAAGTATTGGATTACGATTTTCGTCGTCTTGTCCCGTCTATCGCTCTTAATATTTGAATGTCTTTGGCGGTAGAGGAATCTAATGATTTAAATTTTTGGTCGGCGCAGCATGTCTTCTTCTTCCATACTTCTTTCTCGATCAGACATTATTTCAGTAATCACGTCTATTAAAACTATTTTTGAATCCCTATATATTTATTTATATGTGGAACCTGCCATCTATCTAATATCACTATATATCATTATTAATTAATACATGAAATATTTACAATGCTTATATACTTACCTATGTATATTTTTTGATTAGATTTTGCAGTTAAAACAAAACGTTATTTTTTTTTTAATTTTTATAATTAATTTTATTTATGAATTTGATTATTCTAGTATGGCGTTTGTTTTTAACTACACAAATAACTAAAAGATTTAGCTCATATTAAAATTGTTCTACTACAATCCATTCACATTTATTTTACCTCTGATCAGCAATGCATTAGCCACCTTATTCACCTGGAGGAATCTCATAACAGACCGCGGACACTGTTTGGTGTCAATGACGGGGAGAACAAGTGCCTTTCGGCTTCGTTAAGGGTACCTTTACACCCATCAGGTTGCAATCGACACGTTAAGAAAAAGTAAGTTATAAAGATTGTGATTTTGACAGACTTGTCAGAGGAAACAACGCAAAAACAACGTTAAAACAACGACAGTAACGACCACTGTGATTCAGAGTGACGCCATTTTAGGAAATCTCGAAACTGACAAGGAAAACACGACAGGGGAATCTCTAAACCGACTTCGAACCCAAGTCGGCCGGATCAAAGACAATCTCTGCAGATGGGGGTTCATGGACGGCTCAGACCTCAAGTGCGTACGCGGCGTCTCCCCTCAGACAATGGCCCACCGGGCCATCTTGCACCGCATAACCTATCACCTGCGCACCTGATGATCTATTTACTGCACCAGTGAGCGGGGTTCGCGGGGCTAAACATATTTTAATTTTTTACCATGAAGAGGTAAAATCATTGTAGGACTTTTTATTTGCTATATTAAACACAGCTGCCGAAATGTACATCAAACAGCTCTGCCTAACCCTTCGGGAAATACGAGCGTGAAGTTATGTTTATATAGGGTAACTGGTAATAAGTGACCGATATTTAAACATGTGATTGTACTCATGATAACATACAACTGAAACATTTGCTTTATACACATTCACTATCACAATAACCGTATGAATTCGCGCGCCGCGCGGGTGGTCTGCCTACCCACTGTTGCACGGTACGATAGTAATGAGAAAGAACAGCGTCACGTGGCTAACAGCTGATAGGTCATAGGCGCACGCGTGCGAATTTCTTACGGCTGTTGTGTTATTAAAGAGTATTCAAAAAAACAGTTTCTTTGGGAAAGTTGTTTGTTATCATGAGTACAGTATCGGTCACTAATGACCAGTCACCCTATATTATACCACGTTGGTCTAGTAGTCGCAAGCGCAACTGATCGTGCTAGATTTTATTCTAAGTTCTAGTCTGTTCAGCGGCAATTAATTAAGTATTTTATTCACTAAGTCTGAACTACTTTAAGCATAGGCTTTTTTTTGTAATAAATCCTGCCTTATGCAAGGCATGGTCTGTATTTATAAAACACTCGGTTTCTGAAAGCATACAATGGCTAAAGGCTAAGGATCTTTTATTGACTCGAGTGTGCCCTGGTGGCTGAGAGAATGTCATGTTCACTTAAATGTCTCGCTGATGGTGGCGTGTGTCGGGTCATTGAGTTCCCTTCAATATGGTTGAGCTGAATGGCGCTGATCCATGCGTCATGTTCGTGAACGGGCGCTGTCAGCTGGTCATCTCTTAGCTGCCACGGTTTATTTTAACTACTTTGTTTTTAAATTGTTGATATAATCTTTTAATCTGGACGCTCTTAATGAGCACGTCTTTCTACATCGTTCTCACATATATGTATAATCTCAACATGAATGATGTAACCAAGATCTTGTAACAATATTTTGATTGAAAAGAGTGTCCATGGAGTTTCTTACCCATTCATCTCCATAGAGATCTACACTTTGGAATGGGCAACTACAATACTTTCACAAGTTTTATGCCTTGTGTCTGTGCCTGTAGCTTCGCCTTTGTTTCTCTGACATTCAAAAGTGCCTGTTATGGTCTAATTGAAATAAATGCCTTGAGTTTGAGTATGTAAGAATCCTTTCAGGAACCGATGAGTAGTCAATATCATGTAACACTTATTCTGTTACTTACGGGATATCGTCCGTGATTATCCTGAGCTCCGGATATTTCGACGCTGTTGTCTTTCGATGCAGTCTGAGACAAATGTCTGTCTACCCTCTTAAAAATAGAAAAGAAAGCGATATAGAGTTGAAAGAGGATAGACAGATTTGTCTTTATACAAATTAATTAAATTGAAGTGTCTGTGTTTAATATCAAAATAACAGCTTTTTATTGAATGCAAAATGAAAATATATACGGTACTTATAACAAAAACACATTTTTTTCTCTCTGTCTGTCTGTTTGTTCCGGCTAATCTCCGAAACGGCTGGGCCGATTTTGACAGGACTTCTACTGGCAGATAGCTGATGTTATAAGGTCTAACATAGACTACTTTTATTTCAGAGAAGTAATCAGGGTTCCGTGCAAAAAAAAAAACCTTTGATATTGGTTTCAATCAAACATAGAAGCAAACAAAAACTATAACCGAAGAAATAAAAACAAGTTGATTACACCGACACCAAAATTAAAAATAATGAAAAGTAGCCCCAACTATAGAATTGCAACAATATATAATAAATTACCAAATTATATAAAAGATGATCAGAATACAAATTCATTCTATGGTAAACTAAGATTACTTTTAATAGGGAAATGTTATTACACAGTAGACCAATTCATGACAGATAAAACTTTGTAGGTACTCAATTTATAACTTTTTCCGTTTTTGTTAGATCTGGTCATAATTATCAAAGACATTTGTACATTTCAGTGACATTTTTATTTTTTATTTTGTATTGTAGAATGACACACCATAATTCAATTTAATCATCTACGCTATTGACATGACATGATTGTAATTATTACCTTTTCCTTATTATTATTTTTTTTTTTTTTCTAATTTTTACTGCCTACCCACTAATGCAATCTGACTTAAATATGACTTTGTGTGTGTTATTGTATTGTATTATATTGTGTAGTGTTTATTACTGATAACTGGACATCCGACTTCTAGAGATATTACCTTTTTCTGAATTGTATTGTAATTATTGTGATTTGATAAGCTTTGACTCAATTTATTATGTTAATTTAATGTTCACTAACTCAACAGCAAACCAGCATTGTGCTTTGCAGTGCCCTGACAGGGTTCATGTACAAAAACCGACAGTTATATTGTAAAATGTGTGATGTGCATGAGGGCAAATAAATAAATAAATAAATAAATAACAAAATCCGATTTAAAGCGAAGCAATTTTTTATAATAATTTCACGCGATCGAAGGTCGCGGGCAACAACTAGTCTTACAATATATTTACCACCCACCCGCACTCTCTAGTCAGAAGGCGATCATGGCGCTTGCAACAGCGTCGAAATATCGGGAGCTCAAACTAATGGATAATCACGTAAGATGTCCCGTAAGTGACAGTGTAAGGGTAGCTATAAACCGGAAAAGCTTAAAACTGCGTATAATATAATTTAAATTTAATTTACAAGTTCGATCCTACGTGCATTAAGCCTAAATTTTTTTTCGTTTATTATTGATATTATTTTACAAACCTATTATACTAAAGGTAAAATATGGCCTTAAAACTAATATGACAGTTCTTTGTTGATAATGTTTTGACAGTGGGAAAGGCGACTATGAAACTAATCGCACAGTCAAAACGAAAGTGACCTAACTCAAAACTACAGCGAATTGAGTTAAATGCCTAAAATTACTCCTAATAACATAGGCTGTTGAAGACTTACACCACTTATTGATGGACTGAGTTCGGTATGAGTCTGGAAGAAATGACCTAGTGGCCTACCATGACGTTTTAAGGTAGAAGCGTCAGGGTAGCCCGCGAAATTCAAATTTTCTTAAGTTTATTGCAATTTGCAGGTCAGTGTCAGGTTGTATGTTGATGAAAATATGAATCGCGCCAGTAACACGTATGGAGTTACAGAAGTATAATCATTAAAATTATTAATACATCCCTCCAAGTTCATATAACCCCATTCAATAGCTATTTCATGAAAAAGTCACTCAATGGGGTTAAATTAACTTGGAGGATTGTATTGATGATAATTCGGTAACTCCATACGAGTTACTGGCGCGATTCATACTTTCATAAACAAACAAAATTACATTGACCTGCAATTGCAATAAACTTAAGAAAATTTAAATTTCGCGGGTTACCCCTGCGCTTGCACCTTAAAGTGAGTCATTCCAGTAAGGGAAAGAGACGGCGCTAGACGACCTGTATAGTTCTGCCTCTTTCCCACACTGGAAACTCCTTTAAGACGTCATAGTAACATCCCTGTTTATGGTATTGAGGTTGCACAGAGTTGAAGTAGGCACATCCCGGCTCAACCCAAAGGCGATAATGCGAAGAGTCTGTTCAGCTTCATGGCCCAGATATGAACAATGTGTATTTAGGGTACGATGGGACTGACATACGCATTGCGATTATAAACGTCCCTAAATAAATAAATTTAAAAAAAAAACATGGGCTTATCGTCTAGTGAACTCTAGTCCATCAAAAAGTGACGATATCGTGCTAGAAAAGGACAAACAAAAACGCTTCGTCTCTTTCATTTCCGCAAACACGAACGCAATTTTGTATTTCCCACAAAACGCAAATTTCGTGTTAGGTCACTTGTTTTCAGGGTGCGTATTGGCGTTGGCATAGATAGTTCTAAGCTTCGTCATTGGTTGAAAATGTGTTAAGGTGGAAGCGCTACGGTAGTCCGCGAAATACAAATTTTCTTACGTTTTTTTGCAATTTGCAGGTTAGTTTCAAGTTGTATGTTGGTTAAAATATGATTCGCGGCCGTAACAAATATGACTTTACTGAGTTATAATCATTAAAATCATCAGTACAACCCTCAAGTTCATTTAACCCCATTTAATGACTATTTCATTTGACAAAGTTAATTGAATGGGATAACTCCTTGATGTTATATTAAAAAAGGTAAACGGCACCTTCACGAAGTCGTCAACCAAGTATTCTGTACATCAAACTAAGTAACTCTACGCAAACATTATTGCTGGGAAACGACTTTTTTAGGGGTGAAAAATCACGTTTTACGGTAGTACTCAATGTAACGCACTCAAAACATTGTGCTGATGGATGCATTGGATAGTACGGGGGTCGTGGAGGTATTTAAAGTACAGTTATAACATTAAAAACTTGTATTGAAAAAAAAAAAAAAAAACTTGTGAAAAATTTGGAACTTTGACCCCCAATATCTCCGTAACTAGAAGGTTCCCAGGTATGGTCAAGAAACAAAAAAATATCGCAATGACGGGGAGAACAAGTGCTTTTCGGCTTCGTTAAGGGTACTTTTACATCCATTATTTCAGTATAGCTTGACCTGATTGGCCAGATTAGGTTCTACAGCGGAGAGAAGTACTATCACCCAAATATTTCCCAACAAAACCGTTGCCAAAGAACCCCCACATTACCTTAACATCTAATATTATAAATTAAACCCTCGTAAGTTGTCCAGTCTTCTCTGTAATTCGTCCACTGTGTCTTTAGGGGCGGGTTCTGAGGTGGACTTGCGCCGTTCACCCCCGGGGGCCAATTGGATGCCGGTGAGGGTAGTCGATTTGCCGGGGCTTTCGGTGCTGGAACAATAGAAAGTTATTGATTAATTTCATGATAAATACCAAATTTTTTAATGTTAATGTACGGGGTGTTAAGGGACAGCCCTAACAAACGAACAAAAGGACACAAACTGACAGGATGCATTCAGCTCTATTTTTAATCATATTCCACTTAGTTTTATTATTATCACTATCTGTACTCAGCACATGGAGTGCTGTTATGTAAATAATACGGCTTAAATCAAAAAACTATCAATGGATGTTGAAATACTCGAACAATCAGCTGTTCAGGTCCTGCATAGCTAGAAAGTTTATCGAACTCGTCGTCGTCGCGCTTGCCATTCGCTACGTGCGTTTTGCCATGGTAACGCTACATTGCGTATGAGGAAATAAAACAAATCAGATTGATTGGATTCCCATAACGTTCCTGAAATAATTTCTTGTACCGGTCATCTTAGTATGATATACTGAATTCACCCCATCAGTCTGTGGAAGGCTGTGCCTTGTACCATGTATATGCTATGCTATTATATCATAATACTAGCGACCCGCCCCGGCTTCGCACGGGTCAATGTTATACATATAAACCTTCCTCTTGAATCACTCTATCTATTAAAAAAAACCGCATCAAAATCCGTTGCGTAGTTTCAAAGATTTAAGCATACAAAGGGACATAGGGACAGAGAAAGCGACTTTGTTTTATACTATGTAGTGATAGCTAGCCCATACTGGCACACTGCTGGGCAAAGGACTCCATCTATTCCTTCCAATGGCCACGATTCTGTGCTACTTCTTTCCAATAGGATATATGCAAGAAATACAAAACTTTTTTATTTCTTAAAAATGCCTTGTCTTGGCCCATAAAAACATTGTGGTACACTTGTTTAATTCTCTAATACAACACTTTTTTACAATTTATTACTTTATGTAGCGTGTTTTTGGTGAAACGGAACGCAAACACAAAACGCAACGATTCCTGTAGTGACGTCAAATGCTATGTGTCAAAGAAACACTTTTAGTTGAAAAGTACTTAAAGTTTCACTAAGATTTTACTATAATATTGTTATTACATTTTTTGCTTTAATAAAGCACTTACAATAAAGTAAAACTATTCTACTAAGGGCAAAAAATTAGATTTGAACAAGGCAGATAGAGGGAAGTGACATCAAATGCTATAACTTGAATGGTCGCGACAGTCATGGACGTTTGAACTGTCGTAGAAAATTGTAGGAGTTTATTTTTTTTTGGTGCGACAAGCAGTAGTTGAAATTAACTTTTAATTATTTTGTTGGGTTCATAGTACTGCATTTTATTGATTTAAGTGAAAAAAATTAAATGCATATTCCGTATTCTCAAGGAAGACAACCAGGGGTTCTAAAATCGCCGCTTTATCAGAATCATAATACGAATCACGTTAAAAACGTTCACCATCCCGCCACCCCACCCGCCGTGACCCCGTGTCAGTTTCAGGGCACCAATCCTTAGTAGCTGTCCGGGGCCACAAACCGTTCGGCATGCGACAAACATGTCTTACCCAATCAAGTTGGGCATTTTATTAGGGCTTTTGAGCTGTTGAGCAATCTTAATGGACTGTCGATTATCTTCAAGTTTGTGGGAACATCTATACCGGGACAAAATAATAGAGAATTCATTGAATATGGATATTCCCAGTTTTGTATTTATTTTTAATAGCTTTGAATGCCCCACTGCTGGGTTCCTCCATGTCCTTCCAGGTACTCTTCTTCTGCGCTACCATGAACCAGCTTTCATGATGCGCGTCTAGATCGTCTTGCCACCTAATTCTAGGCCGCTTTGGCGGCACCGTTCACCCTCTGGCATCTATCGTGTCGAGACCTTTGCCGGTTTGTTTTTATAATACAAAAAAATCCTGTTAGTTTTACTCTGGAGCTGGATGCTCTTAATGTCCACGTCTTTCTACATCGTTCTCACATAATGGGCGCTAAAATACCCTTAACGAAGCCGAAAGGCACTTGGTGTCCCTGTCACTGCGATCATTTTTTTGTTCTAGACCATAGCTAGGAAGCGGAGACCCAGGTGGTATGTTCTATGTTAAGGGTTTGGTTTCCGCACTTAGTCCCTAAATTGGACCATTGTGCGTGACCCAGGTGGTATCTCCGTAACTAGTAGGTTTTAATGCACTTACCTAAAGTACTCGGTGCTGGCCGCCAGCCCGCTATCAACGTTGCTGTTGTTGTCTCTGTTGTTGTATAGCCACACTCCGCCGCTCATTTTGTGGTCACGCACTTGGAAGTCTGTGTTGTACAGCCGGGGTGGCGTTGTGAAGTCCACGTTGAGCTGCTGTCCTGTCAACAAGAATGTCATTGGTTCATTAAATATATCTTAAAAATAAATAAACTTGAAGTGGCTGTCTGTTTACTGATGAAAGTATAAAGGGTGTAACAAGACCCTTAACGAAGCCGAAAGGCACTTGTTTTCTCCGTCATTACGATATTTTTTTTTGTTCTAGACCATACCTGGGAACCTTCTAGTTACGGAGATATTAGGGGTCAAAGTTCCAATTTTTTCACAAGGTTTTTTTTTTAATAATTGCATGTTTTGAATGTAAATTTTACTTTAAAAACCTCCACGACCCCTGTACTAGTCAATGCATCCACCAGCACGGTGTTTTGAGTGCGTTACATTGAGTTTTCCGGTAAAACGTGATTTTATAAATAAAAAAAAAGTAGTTTCCTAGCAATAATTGTTGCGTAGTTACGTTAGTTTGATATACATAATGCTTGGTTGACGGCTTCGTGAAGGGTCCTGTTACACCCTGTATACAGTACTTAAAACAAAACACTTTATACTTTTTCAGATTAATGTGCGTATTGTACAATTTATCACTTGCTTCGGTGAAGGAAAACATCGTGAGGAAACCAGCATGCCTGAGAGATATTTCTCGACGCCATGTAAAGCCAAGTCAGAGACCCATGGGCGGCATAAAAACTGTGACACCAGGTTAGGCATTAACTAATAATTATTATATATTTAATATTTTTGTTTCTTGAGAATGAGGGCTGTCAAGTTCAACTGTCACTACATTAACCATTGTTGTATGCTTACTGTAGTGAAGACAATCAAATAATCATAACTATATTTCATTGTTTCTAGTTTTATTATGTTTAATTTTGATTTTAATTTTATTTTTTATTTTAATTTCGGTTTTGTGTAAGTATGTTAATTTTGAATTTTGTCTTTACGGGTATTTTTTTTAATTTTTGATTTTGATTGTAAAGTTAACTTATTCTCTTTTTAATGTTGATACTGATTCTAATGCTAATTAATTTTTACGATGTTAATCTATTTTAGTTTATTTTAAATCTGAACGCCGACTGTATGGATCAAGTTATACGAAATAAATGAATTATGCATGAATATAATGAATAATTTGTGTATTCCTATGATATGGTTATCATAGGAATATATATGTGTATATATATATAAAAATAACTAGTCCGTCATATTGTATTTAGAATGGCGTAACTTAGCTAACCACGAGTTGTCATCCAAACTAAACATTTATGCAAAATTTCAGCTCAAACGGAAACCAGGAAGTGGGTCAAATTTAACTTTTAAGTTTTTTTTTACATATTTACAGGTGAAGCTAATAAAATCGTAAAGACCAATAACACTGCCCGACCTGGGAATCGAACCAGGATCTCATGCTCTGCAGTCGCGCTTGCGACCACTACACCAACGAGGCAGAAAATGATGGAGTTGTTGTGTTATACCTTAGCATAATCAGCCTATAATGTTCCCACTGCTGGGACACTCAGCCTCCTCTCTATGAGAAGGAGTGGGCTATAATCCACCACGAGGGCCCAGTGCGGGTTGGTAGATGTCACATGTCTTCGAATTTTTCAGTTCTAAGACCTGCCGGTTTCCTCACGATGTTTTCCTTCACCGTTTTGAGAGCAGTGGTGATGAAATAAATTACATAAAGTAATGTGCCTGCGTGGATTCGAACCCACGACTTACTGCTCGTAAGTCTGGGCCGCTACTACTGGGCCACCGCTGCTCCCCTGGTCTTATGTCTTACCTAATTTATTATAATTCATTTCAGTCTTGACATGTATACAATTTTGCTCTACGAAATCCAACCGCTGACTTAGTTCATTAAAACCGTGTTGTAAACAAGAATTTTGTGTTTCTAACTTTTGTATACATTCTAATTTCTCTTCTAGCGTAGATATCATTTCTTCGTATTTCTTGTTATAGAAAGACAGTGTTTTTTCAAATCCTGTGACTATTTGCATAATTTTCCGCAGCTGTTCAGCAACAACTTCTTTAAGGCTCTGTATTTCTGGATGATGTTTTGATTTTTTTTTCTTGGGTGACATTTCATCAACTGTCATTACAATTTCTTTATAGACATAAGTATCATTTTCGCTTGCATTTCTACACTCTTGAAGATCTTGAGTGCTATTTCGAGCCTGTGGTTTCAAATTCATGATCAAATCTTTTTCAATGTCTTCACAACGCTTGAATTTAGACTTTTCGTAACAAATTGAGCATATGTTCTCTTTCGTTGGTTTTTTCTGCCATTGGTATAGGTATACCTCCTTTTTTCTGAAGTCGGTTAACAGTACACGTCTTTCTTCAACGATTCACACGACGCGATTAGTGTACGATAGTAGAATTACGAGCACAAACACTGTACAGGTTGAAGTCACTGTATCACTGACTACGGCTGGTAGTAAGTACGACTATGTATCGACTTTTTAATTACTATACGACCATAAACAGCCCTTAATACTGCGCACACTAACACTTCAATAACTCAAATTTTCACACGGTTAAAAACAAATGCAGTATGGAACTGTCATCTGTCAAAAAATATACACGCAAAATATTCCACAAGTCAACGCCGTACTGACAGGTCCTAAGGCTATGTAATATAGCACATTGGCGTCAAATATTAAGCTGTTTAAACAGATTTTTGACCAACTTTCAGATTGCACTACTTAATCAAGATTATTTACTTGACGACTTCACCTTACAAAGCAAATAACTATAATAAAAATCAATACACTGTCAACAAAACTAAATAGTAACAATTAATTACAGAACAAACAATTATACTAGTCATTTGTTTAATAGTGTACTACTCATTAGTGATAAGAGATAAGGATGGTGTTTAATTAATTAACAATGTATAATTATAAGAAACTACGTATAATACTAATTACTAGCTGTTGCCCGCGACCTTCGTTCGCGTGAAATTATTATAAAAAACATATTACTTTCCCTTTTGAACAAAATTTGTTTCAAGGGTTTTAATTTTTTTGCACGGAACCCTAATTATTATTCTTAAATAAAAGTAGCTTTAATTACTTCGTATGACATCAGCTATCTGTCAGTAAAAGTCCCGTCAAAATCGGTCCAGCCCTTTCGGAGATTAGCCATTTGAAATCAATTTTGTTAAAATTACAAGTGTTTTAATTTTTTTGGCGAAACCCTAATATTTTTCTAAAATAAAAATAGCAAATTTAGAGCTTATAACATCAGCTATCTGCCAGTAAACATTCCGTCAAAATCGGTTCAGTCGTTTCAGACAAAAAAAAACAGCCAAGTACGAGTCGGACTCGCGCACGAAGGGTTTCATACCATTATCTAAAAAAAATATCTTAATTCGCGTCAACTATGTATGTATGGGAACACCCTTTAATTTTCAACTATTTTTATTTTTTGGAATTTTCCCTTTATTTGTGCTGTAAGGCCTTGCTTTTTGCCAAATTTCATGATTCTAGGTCAGAGGGAAGTACCCTATGTGTTTTGATTCTCTTGTGACATCGCATAATATGCGACATAAACAGTCATATCTTTTGATCGCGTTGACTTACAAGTTTGATTTTTTCATTGCTCCAAGGTGTAGCAAACCCGAGTATTTGGTATTAATTTCAGCTTGATACCGTCACGCATTCCTGGGAAAAAGGGTCTTGACAGACAGCAGACAGACAACAAACTAATCCTATAAGTGTTCCGTTTTCCAATTGAGGTACGACACAAAATATACATACATATATTGTTTTTTACCATTGCCACTCGAAAATGGGGATTTTATACATCGATAACAGTGAATAAAACGCTCTTTTAGTCACTGTGTGAATAAAAACCTTTTGAATTTGAACAAGCACGAATTATGATAAAAACAAAATAAATAAAACGTGCCGCCGACAAGAATATAACAGTGAGTGTCAAAAATTGTTCTAATTTCACTACAATTTTTAAATGTTTACATTTAATCCTTCGTTTTGATAAATCTGCCTAGAATTATCCCAACTTCATTAGGGTCAGCTTCCAGTCTAACCGGATGCAGCTGAATATCAGTATTTTACGTGGAGCGACTGCCTATCTGACCCAGAACACAACCCAGTTAGTACTAGGTGGTACGGTCTTGGTCAAAGAACTACAAATGGCAGCCGGCCCAACGGCTTTGCGTACTTTCCGAGGCACGGAGAAACTCGGGTATGTAATGAATTAGTGGTCACCCATCCACAAACCAACCTTGGTAAGCCCGACTTAAGCTTGAAAGTCGACCCGAGTGGCCTTTATTACCCACGAGAAATATAAATTCTTTATTTCTATTTATTTTCTCGCAGTCAATGGTAAAAAGTAGAGTACACAACTCGTGAAAAAAAAATCATCTCGATTCTTGTATCCCTCGCTCCGCTCAGGATTCTATTCTAGAATCCCTTGCTACGCTCGGGATTCTACTCTAGAATCCTTCGCTGCTCTCGGGATCCAACTTAGTCTCTCGAATTAATTTTCCTTTTTTTCACTTGCTGTATAATCTACTATTATTTATTTATTTATTTATTTATTATGTGCCGTATATATTTTCTTAAGCATTCAGTAAAAAGCTGTTATTTTGATAATACTAACAGACACTTCAAATTGATTCATTTGCATAGATTAGTATGGATTCCAATGTAGTAGGTTTTTGCTTGAATGCGTCATTAGTATTCACGAGTAACGATACGTCAACGCATAGTTAGGGGAAGAACCTATAAGTATATTTCTATAGCGCTTGAGTCTTAACGATTTTTTCGATTATAACGTCACGCCTGTAATGCCCGTCGGGTAGGACAGAGGTGTACCTTATAATACGAGTACACCCACATTTCACCAGTTATGTGGTGGGTTTGGGGCGAGCCTATTGCCATCAAACGGGCATGGTGAACTATAGGCCGCGAGGTGATTTATGACCTGCGTGATGGATTATAGCCCACGTGGTGGACTACGGCTAACGTGGAGGATTATGGCCCACGTGGGGGATTACGGCTAACGTGGTGGATAACGGCCCACGTGGTGGATTACGGCCCACGTGGTGGATTACGGCTAACGTGGTGGATTATGGCCCACGTGGTGGATTACGGCTAACGTGGTGGATTATGGCCCACGTGGTGGATTACGGCCCACGTGGTGGATTACGGGCCACGTGATGGATTACGGCCCACGACGTGGGTATATGGCCCACGTGGTGGATTACGGCCCACGTGGTGGATTGTGGCCCACGCGGTGGATTATAAACCTATCTCTGAGAGAAGGCCTGTGTCCCAGCTGATGTCATACCTGGGTGCAGCCGATCGTCCTGGCGCAGCTCGCCGAAGCCGCCCGCGATATCCGTGAGGGTGCACTGCTTGTTGTCAGAGGACCACATTTGACCGCGCAGGCACTCGCCTGACGGAGGGTACCAGGGCTTCGACGGTTTCGGCTTTGAAGATTTTGGCGTTGATGGTTGTTTTTCTGCGGGTACTGTGAAAGAGGGATTAGAAATAATGAGGTGTTTATGTTAGTCACGGCAACCTGCTACGAAGCCGTCAACCAAGCATTCTGTACATCAAACTAAGTAACTCTACGCAAAAATTATTGCTAGGAAACGAATTTTTTTGGGGTGAAAAATCACGTTTTACGGTACGACTCAACAATGTAACGCACTCAAAACATTGTGCTGATGGGTGGATTGAATAGTACAGGGGTCGTGAAGTAAAAATCTTACATTAAAAACATGTATTAAAAAAAAACTTGTCGAAAAGTTGTAACTTTGTCCCCCAATATCTCCGTAACTAGAAGGTTCCCAGGTATGGTCTAAAACAAAAAATTGACGGGGAGAACAAGTGCCTTTCAGCTTCGTTAAGGGTCTTGTTACACCCTATAAACTCATTTCACATCGTCGCTTTCGTCTACGTTCATACATCTGGTCACACACGCACGCCGGTTGTTTGCCGGTTGTCCAGTCGTTTTGGAGATTAGCCGGAACAAACAGACAGACAGCTGATAGAGAAATATTAAAACAAGAATTAAAAAAAAAAAGTGTTTTTGTTATAAGTACCGTATATATTTTCACACTTTAATTTTATATTTTTATGTATAGAGCAGCGGTGGCGGCTCCGACTTACGAGCAGTAAGTCGTGGGTTCGAAGGTTCGAACCTAGTTAGGCGCTATACTTTGTGTAATTTATTTCATCACCACTGCTCTCAAAAACGGTGAAGGAAAACATCGTGAGGAAACCGGCAGGTCTTAGAACTGAAAAATTCGAAGACATGTGACATCTACCAACCCGCACTGAGCCCGCGTGGTGGATTATAGCCCACTCCCTCTCATAGAGAGGAGGCTGAGTGTCCCAGCAGTGGGAACAATAGAGGCTAATTATGCTATGTGTGGACACTGGAACGCGACGCGACGAATGACTAGACGTTATTTTTTTGCTCCGTAATTATAAATTCGTATCAACACAAAGACTGATTACGCATTAAAGTTTATGGTGTTATTACAAGATAAGCAAAGTGAACTACTGATCTGCGGAATATTACAGTGTTATTATAACGGATTCAAAAGTAATACGGAAAATATTTCTACAAAAAACTAAATCCAACCGTCGCCATAGTGCTCTGTACCTCCCCTCGCCCGCAAGCGTCCGTCCCCGCGCTGGCGCCTGCGCAGGCGACGCATGTCACACGACTCGTCAAACAATAGTTTGGAACGCGCTCAGCTGTGACATCTAACTCCATGTAAACAAACATTGTGAACCAATAAAACTAAAAAGTGTTGTGTGCATTACGCTATTAAGGCAATTCATAAGGCAGAGTGGTAAACCCGTATTATGTCAGCAATGCATAAATCACAAGGAACCCCATCACGTTCTGATGATCCACTTACACCTCAGTTACCACCAGAAACGGAGTTACAAGGTACTTTAACTGAAACTTTCCATTCTAACTCAGTGAACGTATCTATCCGAAAACGTCCTCGCCTTGGAAATTCTCCCACCGATACTGATGGGAGTGACAGTGAAAATTATCTTGCCCACACTGATCCCAGTGTAAACAAACAACTAGTCGCCATCATTTGCAAAGAAATTGAATCAACAATATCGGCCCAGATGCAATTATCTCTGAAAGATTACTTTAGTCAGGAGTTTCAAGTTATAAAAGAAAGTCTTCATTCGCTGCAAGAACTTGAAAAGTCTGTGAAATTTATGAGTGCTAAATTTGATGAAATGAGACAGGAATGTGAAACAAACAAGGTAGCATTAAAACAACTGAAATCTGAAAACGAGGGGCTGAAAACTTCTGTATCTGACCTGTCCACAAGATTAAATCTACTAGAACAATACACACGCCAAGAAAATGTTGAAATTAATGGGCTACCGGAAAACAGTAAGGAGAACCTCATCAGCACCGTAGTACAGCTGGGCAAGGTGGTGTCATGCAACATTCAAGAACAAGATATCCTTTCAATTACTCGTATTAAGAAGCTAGACTTGGATAGTAAGCGTCCACGTTCAATTATTGTTAAATTGCGTAACACGCGAATTCGTGACGAGGTTTTGGCCTCAGTTATGAAATTTAACAAGTCCCTCGCAAAGGATAAGAAATTAAACTCAAGCCTATTAGGCTACGGAGGCACCAAGACCCCTGTGTTTGTGTCAGAGCACTTATCTCCCATGAATAAGGCAATCCATGCTGAGACTAGGAAAATAGCTCGGGAAAAGGGTTACAAATACGTATGGGTTCGCGATGGTCGCATACTTGTCCGCAAAGAAGACGGTGCCCGCCCTAAACAGGTAAAAAGCTTACAAGCCGTTGCACTTCTATAAGTTCAATACTAGGTATATCTAATACAAAACCCTGGGGTAATTTTTCAAGTTCAACATCTATTACCAGAACTTTAGAGGCATGAGAACTAAACTTTCTGATATAAACATGGCAGCTAGTATAACCCAGTATGACCTTATTGTAGCCACAGAAACCTGGCTTAATTCAAACATCAATGACGGCGAGATCTTCAATAACCTGTACCATATATATCGGAGGGATAGGAGCTCCAGTGCGCGGAGCGGCAAAGAGGGGGGAGGAGTATTAATAGCCGTATCAAAAGCTTTCAATTCCATGCGAGCTTGCCAATGGGAAACCTCCGCTGAGGATCTTTGGGTGAGCATCAAAATAAGAGAAGGTAAGAAGATAAACATTTGTGCTGCTTACCTACCCCCGCCCGCAACTCTGAACCACCTGGAATCGTTGTTAGACAACGCATCGAGGGTCAGCGAGACTACTGGCGATGACATGATAATCATCGGAGACTTTAACCTGGGATTTATAGAATGGATCGCAGACCACCAGACCTCTCACGCGACCGCTACTAAACCTGTCAATTACAGCAGTAGTTTAGGCTATTGTTTAGTGGACTTTATGTCATCGAACTCTCTTTGTCAATTTAATAATGTTAAGAACTCAAAAAACAGAATCCTAGACTTGATTCTAAGTAACATACAAAATATAAAAGTCGAAACATCTGTAACTTGTTTATCAAAAGTAGACGATCATCATCCTCCCTTAGATATAAACTTTGATATTGGTGTATGCAGTAGCTTAAAACCTAAAAAGTCATATAAGTATAACTTTAGAAAGGCTGACTATGGATTAATCAACGACAAACTTAGTCAAATTAATTGGAGCGAAAGGTTTCAGTCTTATTCTAATGTTGACTCAATGGTTTCTTCGTTTTATGAATGTCTACATAATATAGTTGAGGAAACTGTTCCCAAAACAACTTACACTAATCATAACTTCCCTCCTTGGTACACTAAAGCTCTGGTCAGAGTCCTCAATGAAAAGGAAAAAACCAGAAAACGCTTCAAAAAGTACCACAACCCCCGCGATAAAGTTGAGTATAGACTTCTTGACGACCGAGCGCGACTACTCATTAAAGAATGCTTCAGAAAATATGTGCATACAATGGAAAATAATATTCGTTACAATCCAAAATCCTTCTGGTCATTTGTGAAGTCAAAAAACTCCAACTCCTCAGTAATTCCTTCAGAAAGTAAGCTTGATGACTCAACAGCTACTACGGGTGACGACATATGCAACATCTTTGCTCAACATTTCTCTTCAACGCTTAGTGTTTCCTCCACAAATAGCCAGGTACTACCTCCTGTGTCGCAGACGCAAGAGTTTCCTCAGACTACACTAACGACGATGAAATTCACCGAAAGAGAAGTCCTAAAAGCACTGTCAGGAATTGATGTTTCTAAGGGAGCTGGGCCCGACGGGATACCACCTATTTTCATTAAAAAATGCGCTCGCTGTCTGTCTCTGCCATTAACACTGATATATAACATGTCAATTGAAACTTCCCAGTTTCCGCTAGAATGGAAAAAGGCTAACGTCGTGCCTGTTTTTAAAAAGGGAGACAAAACTGATGCGAAGAACTATCGCCCTATCTCACTGCTATCGTTATTTTCAAAGATATTCGAATCCTTAGTCGTTCCGATCTTAACTTCACATCTCAGATTACATATAGCTCCACAGCAACACGGTTTCTGTTGCAACAAATCAACTGTCACTAACTTATCATCATATCTCAATGACATCTCCGAACACGTTGACGCAGGACAGCAAGTCGATGCATTGTATACTGACTTTAGCAGCGCGTTCGATAAAGTCGATCACCAGATACTACTTACCAAATTAGAGAGACACGGTGTTCATAAGAACCTTGTGGAATGGTTTAGATCATACTTATGCGATCGGAAACTAAAAGTAGTGGTAAACGGCTTCCACTCGACACATTATTGCGCTACTTCCGGTGTGCCGCAGGGCTCTCACGCCGGCCCGATACTTTTCATTGTATTCATCAATGATATAATAGACCATATCAAGCACTGCCATTGTTCACTCTTTGCAGACGATCTTAAAATGTATCGGCCAATCGAATCCCCAGCAGACGTCGCTCTGCTACAGTCTGACTTGGACTCCCTTCAGGAATGGTGTATTGCAAACAAGATGGTGCTCAACGTCAGTAAATGCCAGCACATCACATTTACCCGCAAAAAGCAAATAGTGACATCTTCTTACTCACTCAATGGAACAGTACTGCAAAAAGTCGACATCATAAGGGATCTGGGAGTTTTACTCAGTAGTAACCTGTCGTTCATTCCTCACATAGATAAAATGTTGACCAAAGCCGGAAAGATGGTCGGGTTCATAAAAAGGATCGGGCATGACTTCAAAGGAACACATGCATTGAAAGTACTTTTCAACTCCTTTGTGCGAAGTACCCTAGAATACGCTTCTCCAGTCTGGAATCCAATGTACAAAGTACACATTAATCGTATCGAACGCATCCAAAAAAACTTCAAGAGATTCCTTCGGTATAAAGATCGTACCTGTCCTTACAGAGCTAACTACTCACAGCGATTGTCTCACTTTGGTTGGCATTCCCTTGAAGAGCGACGCATGTTAGCTGACGTCACGACTCTCTTTAAAATTCTTAATGGTCAAATATCCTCACCCGACCTTCTCGCTAATATGCACCTGAGCGTGCCTCGTCAATGTCCAGTCAGAACAGTACGAAAGCCCCAAATGTTCGTTGTCAAATCATCTCGCACAAATCTCGGTCGATCAGCACCATTAAACCGAATGATGGACACCACCAACAAGGTCATCTCCGTTAATACTGATATCGACATTTTCCGCGACAGTATACAGTCTCAGGCAAAAATTGCTGGAAATTCATTTGTAGTCAGCTTTCCATCACACTTATTGTTTAAATATTCCATTTCTCATTTTTTATCCTGACCGCTTTTAAAATTTTTAGAAATGTATAGTACTTGTATAACATCTCAAGAATTATTTATGTTAATGTTAAGAATTGCATATTTTTAATCTGTATTTATGTTAATGTGTATTTATGTTATAAATTGTTTTTTTTTTAGGATTATTATTTCAAATTATTTTTTTTTATCATAGGTATTAATGTCAACTATAAGAATTTAATTATGTCAATTAATAGAATTTGTTCAATTATTTCATTTATTCTTCTATGTTTCTATATCTTTATTTTAATTATTAGGGGCTTAATTTATAACTTTATTGTGAATGTTGTGGTCTCCTATAAGTGAAGGAGTACACCTACCAAATACCTTGTGTTTTCCATTAACTAATAATGCTTTGTGTACATCTTTTGTTGGAGATCCTTAAATAAATAAATAAATAAATTATGTATGTATGCGCCTCACCCTCTTCAGCTTCAGGTACAGCAATCTTCTCTCTCCTCTCCCTCACCCTGGGGCTCGAGTCGTCGATGCCCAGCTCGTTCAACTCCGCCAGCATTCGTTCTTCTCCGTCGAATACGAAGTCGCGTTCGGAGACCTTACGGCGGGGATGCGACGATGGCGGGGAGGGGAATTTCGTGGCTGTAAAGGGGAATGAAATTGATATTTATTTATGGAGATAGAGGGGTTCATTGGTATTTAATAACTGCCAAATGGGTCAATCTTTAAAGTTAAGGTGGATGCGCAAGGGTAGCCCGCGACATTTAAATTTTCTTACATTTATTGCAATTTGCCGGTCAGTGTCAGGTTGTATGTTGATGAAAATATGAATCGCGCCAGTAGCACGTATGTAGTTACAGAGCAGGGTTAGTTTCCAAAGACTATCCAAATTCTCAGATATAATGCAGCACGACATTCTGAGCCCATTCTGAGAAATTTTTCATCGGTTATTAAAAAAATAAACAGCTGTTCCATACATTTTGACCGTGTAGGTATTGCACTTTTGTAGGAAACAGCAGATTTTTTTTTAATAACCGAAGAAAAATTTCTATGTTTGGGGGCTCAGAATGTCGTGCTGCATCATATCTGAGAATTTGGATAGTCTTTGGAAACTAACCCTGTATATACATTTTTACATATTCATCAATACAACCCTTTATGTTCATTTAATCCCATTGAATGACGTTTTTCATGAAATAGACAATTTTTTACGGTTATAAATCATATTTAAATCAACAAACAACCGACACTGACCTGCAAATTACTGGTACTACTACCAGGTTAGACTGGAAGCCGACCCCATGGGAAGAGGCTGGGCAGGTGATCATGAAAGATTTTGCGTGACGTCAATTATTGGGTGTATAGTCGTATGTGGCGTTGTATAGTTTTCTAAAAAACCTAGATAAATACGAGACCAAGGAAGGGAAACTAGGGTGGAAACGCGCAGGAAAGATTTGCCTAATTATTTGCAGCCAAAATTAAATGTAGTCAAACATAGCTCTAAATTACAGTCTGTCAAAATTTTCAATAAATTGCCATTAGAACTAAAAATTATTACTAGTCCAAGAATATTTAAATTCAAGTTAAACTCATTCCTATTGACGAAGTGCTACTATAGTATTGAAGAGTTTTTTATGGACAAAAATAATGCCACAGTGTAACTTCATTTGTTTAAGTTTAATTCTTGACATGTTATTTTTTGGCTAAGTTGATTGTTTTTTTTTATTATTTTTATTTTAACTAAGTTCTTGATATTACTTATTTTATTTTTGACATTTTATCTATACTATTGATTGTAACTTATTGATTATTATGATTGTATTAATCCTGTATTCGACACAAATGTATTTTTGTTCAGAATAAATAAATAAATATATGTCGCTGTACTCACGGTCTCTACGCTCGTCCTTCCCGGGCGTCCCTCCTCCCGGCGCGTTGGGTCCCGCCAGCAGCTCCGCCAGCTCCTCCTCCAGCTCAGCGGCGTCCAAGTCGTCTATATTGGTGCCGAGCGCTTTCTCTACTTCGCTGTATTGGTCCATTACCTGTGGAAGACATTTCTTTTTTTTTGTTTTGGTTGTTCCGTGGATGGGTGACCACCTATTTCATACCGAAATCCTCCGTGCCTTGGAAAGCACGTTAAGCCGTTGGTCCGTGCTGTTATTTGTAGATCTTTGACAGTCGTTACAGGTAGTCAGTGGCTCGAAAGTCTGACAACCAGTCTTACCAAGGGGTATCTTATTACCCAGTATAACTGGGTTTTGGAGGTCAAATAGGCAGTCACTCTATGTAAAATTCAGCTGCATCGGGTAAGACTGGAAGCCCACCCCAACATATTTGGGAAAAGGCCAGGCAGATAATGATCCACTATCAGTCCTATTTTGACGCTTTTCTGATATCTTTGAACGGCCGTAATGGGCCAAAAGTAGGTTCGAATATTTTTACATTTTTTTGTGTTGCTGATGATTAAATGCTACTATCCGGAACTATTCGAGATCAATTGGATTAAAACATACATTGACGACGCTCTTCCCAAATTTTACGGGACCGCTTTTTTTTTTCGGATCGGAAATCATCCCAGAGCGGAGCGGAAAGGAGTGTCAGACTTGTACTGACTAAAACCCATCCATGTTCCTTTCATTTGCTCTTTGCCCTTTAGTACTGTTTATTTTCTTATTCATGTAAAATTACTTATGCTGTCTTGGCTTCCGTACGTTTTTTCACGGGTGACCACTGAAAACCAGCGCTGTGCTGTGGGCCCCCATAGCACAGCATCAAGAGTGGTAACCTGCTTGTCGCAGTCACGACGTGCAAGCTACGAACGTTTTCTTTTTTTTTTAATGTTTTATGCTTTGTATGTTTATTGTTTGTCACTTTGTATGATGCACGTCCTGTCCCTGCGATATTTTTTTTTTTCTTTCTTTCTTTGTGTTCCAGGGCCGCGGTATCTCTTGCGAACAGTCCCGCAACCCTGGCAGGCATCGGTCCTTTCGGACCCATTCCCGTTAGCTGACATCTCTTCGAGGCGCGCGTGGAACACGAACGCGCCGTCGACACGGCCTGTCGCTATTTTCCGGAACTATTCGAGATCAATTGGATTAAAACAAACATTGACGCTCTTCGAAAATTTTACGGACCTGAACACAATAATGATTGAGGTATACTTACATCTTTCAAATCATCCATAGTATCGTGGACAGCGTCTTCTTCCATTCCGTTCTCCTTGAGGTTGCGTTTCATGGCGTCGGAGCTCGATCTGAAGAGAAAAACGTTTATAAGAAAGGACAATGAGTAATGGTGGGCCCACCTCTCAATAGAAATAAGATCCTCATGAATGAATAAGTATTTTTATGCAGTTTAAAACTTAGTATTACGACCAAGGCTAAAAGTCAGTACTTTCGGAGTTATACTACGTATTATACTGGCTTATAAGTGATCCCAATCTAAGCAATTAATGATCGTAGTTTACTTCATTACTAGCGACCCGCCCCGGATTTGTGTGTATTACATACATACACACAAACCTTCCTCTTGAATCACACTATCTATTAAAAAAACCGAATCAAATCTATCTCTTCTTTGACGGGAGGGCCAACTGTAGGAACTTGCGCTCACACCATATCTTTGATTTGGTACCTAGGAGTTGGGAGATATCAACCATTCGTGGCACCCGCGGGTTTTTTAACTGATGTAATCGTCATTGATGTCCAGGAGGAATAATAAATATTTTTGTTTGAACTGAAATACTTGTATTATTACTACCCGGGACGATTCAGTGGATAAATATCCATAAAGAAAATGTTAGACTGAGACGACTTTAGGACGTCATATCTCCGAAACTACTAACATTTGACCATAGTTTTATTAGTAACTAATATTCCGCTTAAAAAGCCCTATCCAAAGGTATAACACATGTTACTATTGAGGGGTGGGCCCAGACCCCATACATCTGTTTCCCATTGTCCATTAATTACATCTGTCGATTCGTTGATTTTTCAAACCCCCCAAATCAAACTTCACCCTTCGCCCCCCCTGATCTCACGTAACATTTTTTTAAATGCATATTTTGGTGTAAATACTTTAATCTCTGCTTAATTGCATTGGATTTATTTAAAAAACATAATTTGCTTAATTGTTTACATTGAATATTTATAATTAGATAATTAATCTTAACTAATTATAATATTCAATGAAATGGCTAAATGGCCAATGTAATGGTGGCAATGGTAATAATTTTAGAATACAAACATTAGTAAACAGTTCTATCTTATTAAACCCAGTTTTCTCGCAATAGGGTATATTACCAAAAAAAAATCTAATGAGTCCGTCAGATAGATTTCCAAAAAATATTGCAGACGTATTTTTTTTCACGTAATCAAAAAATGAAGACGATACGGTGCGTCGAAAACTCGCGTGATGTCACTTGTATGTACACACTTTTTACGTACAAATGACGTCACTTCGATTATTTGATGCGTTTTATCTTAGTCAATTTTTATTCATTTGATAAAACAAAAAATACGTATTCAATATTTTTCGATAATCTAACTGACGGACTAAAAAGAATCATATTTTTTTTGTTTCTCAGGAATCATCCCTACTGCATACTGTTTGAAAAAAATCACGAGATATTTGCCGAGAGGCTCTCTTCTTCGTGAGATTAAGTGAGATTCGGCTCGACCACCTCCCCCATTAAATGCTTCACGTAACTAATGGACGCCCCCCGTCTGTTAAGCACACAAGTTCTGTCAGTACCTCCGTAACAATCATAATCGCAGCATGAATCTATCTTCTGGGTTAAGCGAAGTTTGCCAAGGTCGGTACGTAGAAGGGTGACCATCATTACAGATTTCCATTCTTGTCTCAGAAAGCACGTAAGCCCCAGCTGTCATTTGTAGATCTTTTACAGTCGTTACAGGTAGTCAGTGGCCCGAAACTCTGACAATCAGTTTTACCAAGAGGTACCGTATTACCGAGTACTAACTGGGTTGTGGAGGTCAGATAGACAGTCGCTCCATGTAAAATACTGGTATTCAGCTGCATCCTGTTAGACTGGAAGCCGACCCCAACATAGGGGCCTGCCTTTTGCAAGCTGATGATATTTTAACTAACTAGCTGTTGCCCGCGGCTTCGCTCGCTTTTTGCTCGGAAATTGTCCCACGGGCACGTTGTAAATATAGCCTATGGCACTCGGGGATAATGTAGCTTCCCATTAGTGAAAGAATTTTCTAAATCGGTTCAGTAGATCCAGAGATTACGGCTTTTTTATCGGATGGGAATTCATCAAATAACCCCTCCCGCTCCCGCTAGGAGGGAGTGTCAGACTTTTACTGACTAAAACCCATCCATGTTCCTTCCTTTGCCCTTTGTGTTCCAGGACCGCGGTATCTCTTTCGAACAGTCTCTCTTTGAGGCGCGCGTGGAACACGAACGCGCCGTCGACACGGCAGAGAATACCCCCTACAACCTCACAAACTTTACCTCTTTATAATATTAGTATACAGGCTGTCGCTTTGCATCCAGGTCAAATTCAAGGAGGTATCTATACTAACGATTCTCGACCCGAATCTATGTATAAAAAAGGTAGTATTTTTACATTTTTTTTTTTTTTTTTACTGAGTTCGTTTTGCGTAAACCATCCCCTAGTTTCTAGACTGTCCACAATTATACTGTGGAATAAACGTTTGCGTTTGTGTGTGTGACGGCGCGTTTATAGGGCTAGGAACAGACGGGCTGCGTTTTAATACGGGTGGTATACAAATACCGAAATCAGCAAAAAAATAAAAAATAATAATAATAAAACTACCTACCCTTTTATTATAGATTCAGATTAAGAATAGGGTATATGCAAGAATTACAAAACTTTTTTTATTTCTTTAAAATGCCTTGTATTGTACCATAAAAACATTGTGGTACACTTGTTTAATTCTCTAATACAACACTTATTTTACAATTTCATATTTTATTTAGCGTGTTTTTGGTAAAACGGAACGCAAACACAAAACGCATCGATTCCGGTAGTGACGTCACAATCCATGTGTCAAAGAAACACTTTTAATTGAAAAGTACTTAAAGTTTCACTAAGATTTTACTATAAAACTGTTATTGCAATTTTTGCTTAAATAAAGCACTTACATTTTAGTAAAACTAATCTACTAAGGGCAAAAAATTAGATTCAAACAAGGCAGATAGAGGTAAGTGACATCAAAGTCCTGACATGAATGGCCACGATAGTCATGGACGTTTGAACTGTCGTAGAAAATTGTAGGAGTTTAATATTTTTTTTGTGCGACAAGCAGTAGTTGAAATTAACTTTTAATTATTTTCTTGGGTTTATAGTACTGCATATTAATGATTTAAAAAAAATTACATGCATATTCCCTATTGTTAATAAGTATAGATACCTCCTTGAATTTGACCAGGATGTAAAACGACAGCCTGTAAAAGTATAGATTATAAGTACCTGTAAGTATCAACAATCGCCACATTGACGTGTACATCCCTCATTTGTTGCAGCAACTGTCGCACGTTCTCCAGCGCGTTGCTGCAACGATCCAGGCGTTGCGACGTTTTGTGTTTGCGACGGAGATGGTTCTTGGCCTGGAATAATGAAAATAGCTTAACAAAAATTCATTCACGGTTTCTGTAATGATAAATAACACATTACATAAATAACTTCACACATGTAATCCCCGTTAGGTTAGACAGACGTGTACCTAATAGTACCCCCACATTTCGCTAGTTATGTTCAAGTCCCATGTAATAGGAGGCAAGCCTATTGCCATCAACCGGGCACAAATCCAGACTCCGTCGCTGTTGCTGAGAAAATTCCTGATGGAAAAACCAAATGACATTATGTACGATCCGGGAATCGAACCCAGGACCTCATGCTCAGGAGCCGTGCTTGCGATCACTCGACCAACGAGGCAGTCAACAACAAAAACAACACAATCATAATAATTATTCGTACACGCGATAAATAGTGAAAGATGCCGAGAACCAAAATCCAGAATCATAGGATCGGTTCGCTAATGCATTAATTTTCCTTTAATTTGCGTTCAGTTTTTCATTTTATGCTACTCAATAATTAACGAAACCTGAAGAATCCAATATTATTTTTAAAATTAATTTTTAAACAGCCTTAATAGAGATCATACCATAAACATATTATACCATTATACCATAACCATACCGAGGCCGTGCTATGAACGAATCAGGTAAATAGTAGATTGTACATCAAGTGCATAAAACGCACCATTTTACGCGAGACCATCCTCTCTCGCAAGCTCGCTCGGATGGATAAACGTTTCGCGTAAAATGGGTTTTATGGACGAGTATATACTCTACTTTTCACTTCGATTGCGAGGAAATGAAACAGCAACATGTAAACAAATAAATGGACGAAATAAAAAATATAAGTTTATTTCATGAAGTTTTATTGTGTACTTTGGCTGTTGGTAACTTGGTATCCTTGCCTTATTCTTAGAATAATATTTTAGAACGAATTAAAATAGATGATTATTCTATGAAGTTGTTCGTGTGGCTGTTGGACCGATTGCCTTGGTCTTCGACGAAGATTTTACTTTATGCATAAAAAGCAATTATATGTCGCCTACACGCGACATAAAGACGAACTTTTAGAGCACGAGAAGTGAAAATAATTTTCTTTGTATTGATAATGAGACTACTAAGACCGTCCCGCCACCATCGCGTGCCATGCACGGAGCGTCAACAAATTGTCGGCGAGAATATAATTACCGGTGCCGATACGCTACGTGCATGGCACGCGACGGTTCTTGTCGGACAACCAACCATCGAAATCATTAACAATGAAAAAGGGGTATTTACCATGTGTACTATTTGTACAAACAGCATACACGACGTGTGTGTGCGTTTAACATGATTACTTTTTCTTTTTTTATTTGGTTCTTTTAGTAAATATCCCATTTTCATTGTTAATGATAATGTTAGTGACCATGTCAGTTAAAAAACTAAATTGTCGTAAGTCGGTGATGTCTAAGAATAAAGCGCAGTTTCCATAAGTTCGGCCCACTTTATCGCGTCCTGCCCGCGTAGCGTGGCCACCGTAGAAACGGGTTTTGTCGACGAAGAATCGAAAAAAATGACAGATTGTGGAAAGATTTCTATCGTCGCAAGCATGGCGATGTTAAAAATGTATGACAGACATGTCAAGTTGTATAGAAAGAGATTTTTCGATTCTTGGTAGAATAGATACAGTATTGCCATGCTACGCGGGCTGCTATACAAAGGCGACTGACAGAAAGACCTCACAATCTCAAAAAACAAAAAAACTGTAAGCTTAGGATGTATAAATTCTGATTATATAAATAAAAGCGACCGTTGTCATGGAAACCAAGCTTCACTTAGAAAGTACATATGAATTTTGGAAAAAAGTCACATTGGTACTTGCCAGGAACAGAACCAGTGAGCCACCACGACATCCCCGATCCATAAAGTGATAGGAAAGACCTGAAATAATTTTATCTATAAAGAAATAGATAAAATTACTTTCTATTACAACATATAGGGGGTTAGAGATAGCCCTCTGCAGACTGACAAGGTGCATTCAGCTTCTTATTTTGAATCGTTTATCATTTATTTCAGAACCAGTCCATGTGCATAAATGTGAAATAAAAAATAAAAAAAACATATTCTACTGGAGTTTTTGTCAGGAAAGTTCCACTTTTTCAGGTACTATTCCTTATATTTCAATGTAAAATTACATTCTCTGTACGCAGCACTAAATAAAACGGCTAAAATAAAAATAAACCAACAATGGATGTTGAAATACTCTAATGAACGGCGCGTGAAATCACCTGTTCACTTCCTGCCTAGCTACAGAGTTCATCGAACTCGTCGTTGCGCTTGCCGTTCGCTATGTGCAACTATACATTGCGTATGAGGAACTAAAACTAATCAAATTTATTGGATTCCCATAACGTTTCCGCAATAATTACTTGTACCGTTCATCTTAGTATGATATACTGAATTCACCACATTCAGTCTGCGGAGGGCTGTCCCTTACACCCTATATAAACATCACATAACATGAAGCCAGTTTTAATAAAGCTTCCAGAATAAATTCTAAATGACGGTGAACACCAAAGGTTGACTGGTAGAAAATGCCTATGTGCTTGAAGTGTTAAATAAATAAAAACTATATCAAAATCCGTTGCGTAGTTGAGTTCATAGCAACTTGAATTTACAATTAATAGTAATAATAAGTTTATTTTGCTCCATAAAAATATAAACATGTAGAAAAAAAAAATAGTAAAGAACGGACTATATGCAACTTAAAAACGTCGAAATATTCATCACTAGCTGTGCCCGCGACCTTCGTTCGCATAAAATTATTATAAACTAGCTGTTGCCCGAGGCTTCGCTCGCGTTTTGGTTGGAAATTATCCCACGGGCTCGTTGTAAATATAGTCTATGGCAGTCTGGGATAATGTAGCTTCCTATTAGTGAATGAATTTTCAAAATCGGTTCAGTAAATCCAGAGATTACCTCCTACTTACATACAAACAAATTTTACCTCTTTATAATATTAGTATAGAAAAATATGACTTCCATTTATAAATCGAATTTTGTTACCAATTTCAAGGGTATTAATTTTTTTGCACGGAACCCTAATTTTTTTGTCTAAAATAAAAGTAGCTTATGTAAGACCTAATAACATCAGCTATCTGCCAGTCGAAATCGGTCGAGCCGCTTCGGAGATTAGCCGGTGTTCACTTTAGTAATTAAATTTATTAAGTAATTTGTAATGGCAACCCTGAGATCAATTTTTGGGTTTAGCAACATTTTTTTCTCGTTCACTTCTTGCCTTTTTTTCGATTAGGAGCGCGTGGGCGCGCATAATTTTCCCCGTTATTTAAACCGTCATGATATTTCAAAATCCTCAAAAGTTGTGCCAATAACATCAGTTTCTCGTCTAGTCGTGAGTGTGCTTTTGAATCGGTGCTCAAGCTTGCATGATACCTGGATTCAGCCGGGCCAATAATTAAGGAAGGTAACCTGTACAGCGACTGGGTAAGTCTGGCGTCAGTACTGGGTAGCTGGAAGGGTTCCTTCGTGAGGGTCCTGGTTTCGGAGACATCACCCAGGGAGCAATCAGGTGAGTGCCTGTTCAAAGCACACCATATTTTATCGTAACACAACATTTCGTCGAATTCTCGTTCGGGCGCTATCGTTGCCGTTTTTGAACATTTACAGTCCACTTAATATCTCGCTAGAACATTGTTCCTTCGAGCGGATCTGTGTGAAAAGCATCCTTTATCGAAGTAGTTATCGTGTTTTCGTATTTTGTTAAATCATAATCTAATTTTATTTACTTTCGAAGGTACATCTAAAATAATTATTGAGGTGCCATGACGGTTTGGTGGGAATTTTATCGTAGGGTTTAAGTTGGTAGCTTTGGTTGCGTCGCGTCGGCCATAGACATTGCCTTTTTCTGTACTTTATGTTGGCAGCTTTACAAGACTGTCAAAAGTGACAGATTCGTAGCTGGCTGTCATTTGTCATTGTGGAAAACTTTGTTTATAGTATTAATTCTCGTGTTTTATTCTATTGTTTTCGTTGTTGTTTACAACAATGCCGAGTGACACTCAGAATAGTGATCACGATATGTCGGAAGGGGGCAATGAAGGTGCAGATGCCAACAGGGTCGCGCGGGATTACGCGATGATGCGATTAGAGTTTATGGATAGTACTGATTTAGTAGGTTATATAGATCAGGATTTAAGCGACCTAGCAAACGATTTCCATAGTGCACAGCGAAAGCTTCTTTCATCGTTAAGTCCGTCGTTACGGAATACTGAATTGCAAGCTATGGCAACGTTTGAAAATAAATTAAAAGCAGTCAAAACTCGCGTTCGAGCGAAGTTATCGCAAGTTGACTTGAAGCCTTCTGTGACTGTAAGTAGTGAACCAATGTCTGCTAAATTGCCTAAAATTAACATAAAACCCTTTGATGGCAAGTTTGAAAATTGGATATCGTTTATACAGTTGTATGACTCACTCATTCATAAGCGTACAAACATATCAAATGTTGAAAAGTTACATTATTTGTTGTCAAGTGTCCAAGGAACAGCATATGATTTGATAAAGAATTTCCCTCTCACAGATGACAGTTATGTTGACTCCTATAATATTTTGTTGAAGCATTACAATAAGAAATGCCAAGTTGCAATGATGTATTATGACAAATTAATGTTTTGTGAGCCAGTTAAAACTAAATCTGGTCCTGAGTTGGAACGGGTTTATCGGACATTTTCAGAGAACTTGGCAGTTTTGGAAAAGTATAATTTGCCAGACAAAAACTTTATGTTGTTCTATTTACTGTGGTCAAAGTTGGATAAGTCTACCCGAGAATTGTTTCAGCTGGAACATAATTCATCTGATATTCCTAAGTATGAGGATCTTGGATCATTTATTGAAAAACATTTCAAGGCATTGGAAATTGCCAATGTTAGAACTTTGACCAGTAGTAATTCTGTTACTTCCAAACCTGCAAGTCAAAATAATAATAAAACCAAATCGAAGGCTGTTCTTGTAGTATCAAACTCGACTTGTGCCTTTTGTTCTGGCCAGCACGGTCTCACCACATGTGAAGGTTTTTTAAAATTGGATACTCGTTCTCGTTTTAATGTTGTGAAAGAAAAGAAACTTTGTATTTTGTGTTTCTCGAGTAGTCACGGAGTGAAAAAATGTAGTGTAACTTCTCGTTGTAAAGAGTGTAACAACTCTCATAACACATTACTACATTTTAGTAAAGAGTCTGTGCCTCCCCCTGTGGTGACAGAAACTGATAATAAAGGTAATAACACAGTTTTAACTTCCATTGCTGGGGCTGAAAATTCTACTGTTTTATTTTCAACTGCTAAAGTTCTGATAAAGGATAACACTGGTCAATTCCAACCGATTAGGGCCTTATTGGATTGTGCCAGTGCATGCAATTTTATCTCAGAGCCTTGTGCAAACAGACTAGGATTAAATATAACCTGCAGTCAGCAGTCAGTCACTGGAATTGGTCACTCGGTTGCCTCACCTCTTGGATTGTTATCATGTGAGGTCAAGACTCTTAATCCAAGTCAGATATCAAATTTCAAATTAGAAGCACTTGTTCTTCCTTCGATTTGTGCTGATCAACCCTCTCAGCCTGTCGATTTATCGGGTTGGTCTCACATAAATAAATTGGATCTCGCTGATCCTGGGTTTGCAAATCCAGGACCTATAGATATGCTGCTTAGTGCAGACGTTTTCGCATCGTCGCTCTTGCCTGGTCTTAGGCGGGGTAAGCCTGGTCAACCAAGGGCATTGAATACCGTCTTTGGTTGGATTGTGATGGGTGGTTGTTGTGATGTTCCTGCGATCCCCACTCACAATAAAATTTCTCGTTCTCGCTGTCGTAGCAATGATTGCCTTATCGTGTCGCAATCTTTGTCAAATTTGTCGTTAGATAATTCCATTAAAAAATTTTGGGAATTAGAAAATGTTAATTCTCCTACTAGTTATTTCTTGTCGAGGGAGGATCAACTATGCGAAGACTATTTTGTCAAAAACTATTCTCGTGATAGTAAAGGTCGATTCGTAGTGCCCTTACCTTTCGTCGATCCTACGAATAAGCCTACCTTTTCGAATTCTCGTGAGATTGCTCTCAAAAGATTATTCTCGTTAGAAAAGAAATTAAACTGTAACCCTAATTTTCGAAAGGCCTATGCCTCTTTCATGGAAGATTATGAAACTAGTGGCCACATGGAAGAGGTAGAGCCCCCGACATGTAAAGATGGTAAATTTTATTACATGCCTCACCATGGTATTTTGCGGCCTGGGTCTGTGACCACTCCACTTCGCGTTGTATTTGACGCTGGCGCCAAGGACGCACGTGGAGTATCTTTAAATGACACTTTGTTGTCTGGGCCAAAGCTGCAGACAAATATTTTTAATTTGTTAATTCGCTTTCGTTGGCATGAAGTTGTGTTCACTGGTGATGTAAAGCAGATGTATAGGAATATTTTAGAGCCTGACGAGGACATGGAGTACCAACGTATTTTGTGGCGCTCCACTCCTGAAGACCCTGTCCGTGATTACAGGCTTCGTACAGTCACGTATGGAGTTTCGTCGGCTCCATTTCAAGCTCTACGCACTATTGCCCAACTGGCCAAGGACTCTGCTGCTGATTATTCTCGTGGGTCTTCGGTGCTCAGCCGTGACATCTACGTTGATGACGTGGTTTCGGGCGCAGACTCTATCGAATCGGCTCTACTTGTGAGATCCGAACTTACAAAAATATTGTCGTCGGGTGGTTTCCATTTGAGGAAATGGACCTCCAATCATAAAGATTTCTTTGCTGATCTTGCTTCTTCAGAACTCTATTCGGAGAGTTTCAGATGCTTCGAGGACATCTCTGATGTTTCTCTCAAAATCTTGGGGCTTTTATGGATGCCTCAGTCTGATAGCTTTCAGTTCAAGGTTACCAACAATAGAGACCAAAGATGTACGAAACGAACGATCCTATCCTGTATAGCTCGTATATACGATCCTTTAGGATTCCTCGGCCCTGTTACGTTTCATGCTAAATATCTTATGCAGCTTCTTTGGACTTCTGGTGTCTCCTGGGATGATGATTTGCCGGAAGCTATTCAGTCTGAGTGGTCGCGTTTCAAATCTCAGCTGCCTTTATTGGCATCAGTTGCGATTCCTCGTCGCATGGTTCAGTCCTTCATCACAATGCAACTCCACGGTTTCGGTGATGCTTCCGAACGTGGTTACTGTGCCGTGTTGTATTGTCGTGTCGTTGACGCGGAAGGCTTCGTCTCAGTTCGTCTTTGTTGTGCAAAGTCTAGAGTTGCACCTCTTCGCAAGCTGTCTATCCCTAGACTAGAGCTCCAGGCTGCAGTGTTGCTTTCAGACTTGTTACAGTCTGTAGTGGAGGCTCTCAAGCCATTTCACACTGTCACTGAAATCTTCGCCTGGTCTGACTCCAGCGTCGCCCTGACTTGGATTAAGTCGTGTCCTTCCAAATGGAAAACTTTCGTGGCCAATAGGGTCAGCCACATCCAGGAAATTATCGCGCCTGATTGTTGGCGTCATGTGAGTACCTCTATCAATCCTGCTGACAGTGGTTCTCGTGGAATGCTTCCTGCGGATCTTGCCGCAAACGAAATGTGGTGGAATGGTCCCTCATTTCTTGCAGACCCCGAGGAAAACTGGCCTGAGTCGTCGTTATCGTTTGACAAAGAGGACACCTTGCAAGACGAACAAAAGATTTTCAGCCTTCTGACTGATATTGATGTCAATTGCGTTGACAAATTGATAAACAAATTCTCGTCGCTATCAAAGCTTAAACACGTCCTATCGTATTGCTTTCGTTTTGTACAGAATTCGAAGAGTTCTGTTTCTAAAAATAAACTTGTCGGGCCTTTGCAAGTCTATGAAATTAATAGAGCTTTCCTGTTCTTAATAAAATATGTGCAGCAAGGTGCATTCTCACATGAGATTGAAAACCTTCAAAGGAGTTCCCTCAACTCTCTTCCAAAGGGCTTGCGCAAATTGTCGCCTTTTCTCGATGATGCGGGTCTCTTGAGGGTGGGCGGTCGCTTGGCTCATGCTGACGTAGAGTTCAACGTCAAGTATCCTCTATTATTGCCGCGCAGTCACCGCCTAACCGTTCTCATTATCGATGAATATCATCAAAAATTCATGCATCCTGGCGCGCAAACATTACAAAATTTGCTTGCGCAATCCTTTTGGATCTTGTCACCGAAACGAGCTATTCGTTCTGTGATTTTGGGTTGCTTAAAATGTTTTCGTGTAAACCCAACACAAGCTTCAGCTCCTATGATGGGAAACCTGCCGTCATATAGAATAAACCAAATAAAGCCTTTCTCGGTTGTCGCTGTCGATTATGGTGGACCTTTTGATATCTCTCTTGGTCGTGGTCGTGGATTAAAAACCTATAAAGGTTATATCTGTGTCTTCGTTTGTACCTCTACTAAGGCGATCCACATAGAAGTTGCTTCGGAACTGTCGACGGAGGCTTTCTTGGCTGCGTTGAAGCGGTTTATGGCACGCCGTGGTCGATGTAATCGCGTTGTCTGCGATCAAGGGCGAAACTTCGTTGGTGCCAGTAACTACCTTGACAAGCTCATGCAGAATGCTGCCGAGTCCCAAGAAATAGAGTTCTCGTTCAATCCTCCTGGAAGTCCTCATTTCAACGGACTTGCCGAAGCTGGTATTAAGTCGGTTAAAACGCACCTTTCTCGTGTTGTTGGTACGCAGCGATTGACGTATGAAGAATTTTATACTGTCCTGACACAAGTAGAATCTATGTTGAACTCTCGTCCCCTCACCCCTCTCAGCTCAGACGCTAATGACCTGTCTGTCCTAACTCCAGGTCATTTTCTAACTCTGGAACCGTTGTCTATTGTTGCTGAAGAGAATTTCGTGGATCAGAACATAAGCGTCCTCCACCGTTGGAAGTTGATTCAAAAGATTCACCAAGATTTTTGGCGTAGGTGGCAAAATGAATATCTTCACACATTACAACAGAGAGCTAAGTGGAATAAAAATAACACAAACGTGACTGTAGGTATGTTGGTTCTGATCATAAATGAGCAAGTCGGTCCGTTGAAGTGGAACATGGGTCGTATCACAGCCCTACATCCCGGTGCTGATGGGGTCTGTAGAGTGGTGACTGTGAAGACTGCTGCTGGTCAACTCAAAAGGCCAGTCGTAAAATTGTGTCCACTACCCATCCTTAATTAAATAACCGTTTATCGATTAAATAACCTTTCGCTGTCGTTAGTATTTAAGACTAGTTTAATTTCGTTGTTTAAATTTCATAAATACTTTGTATTTAGGTGGGCGGAATGTTCACTTTAGTAATTAAATTTATTAAGTAATTTGTAATGGCAACCCTGAGATCAATTTTTGGGTTTAGCAACATTTTTTTCTCGTTCACTTCTTGCCTTTTTTTCGATTAGGAGCGCGTGGGCGCGCATAATTTTCCCCGTTATTTAAACCGTCATGATATTTCAAAATCCTCAAAAGTTGTGCCAATAACATCAGTTTCTCGTCTAGTCGTGAGTGTGCTTTTGAATCGGTGCTCAAGCTTGCATGATACCTGGATTCAGCCGGGCCAATAATTAAGGAAGGTAACCTGTACAGCGACTGGGTAAGTCTGGCGTCAGTACTGGGTAGCTGGAAGGGTTCCTTCGTGAGGGTCCTGGTTTCGGAGACATCACCCAGGGAGCAATCAGGTGAGTGCCTGTTCAAAGCACACCATATTTTATCGTAACACAACATTTCGTCGAATTCTCGTTCGGGCGCTATCGTTGCCGTTTTTGAACATTTACAGTCCACTTAATATCTCGCTAGAACAGCCGGAACAAACAAACAGACAGACAAAAACTATAAAAAATTGTTTTTGTGCCGTATATATTTTAATATGCATTCAGTAAAAAGCTGTTATTTTGATAATACTAACAGACACTTCAATTTTATTTATTTGTATAGATGTTTAGATAAATGCTCGAAATATGCAACATAAGTGCCAAAATATGCATAAATACTGTTCCAAATGATCAGCATCACCACTATCCTGCCCTTATACCTATTCATTCGTGGTCGGCGCCGCATGTCTTCTTCTTCCATACTCCTCTATTACTCGTCATCTCAGCAGTCACCTCCTTTCTAGACATATCATCCTTCACACAGTCCATCCATCGTTTATTTCGGTCTTCCTCTACTCATAAAGTAGAACGATTGAGCCTTCTATTGATTAAAATACTTTTATAGCTTGAACAAGTAAACAATGTTAACTTTACATCCATATGTATATGGCACGGTTGGCGCAGTGGCTGAGCGATTGACCGCTGCGCTGCGTGTCGCGGGTTGAATGCTAGCATAACAGTAATAATCAGCCCTTAAGAGCGGCCAACCCTTCATACTTTTCATATAAACTCTCGTAAAACCGCCGCTGTGGCTCTAGATGAAACAACAAGCTTTTCAACCTTGCTCGCGTTGACGATAGACGGACCGGGAAGGGCCCTCTTAATGTTTACACTGCTGCAGCCCAGGCCTCCTCTTTATGAGAGGGAATGGGCTATAATCCATCACGCGGGCCCAGTGCGGAACAAATATATGTATGATCTGCAGATACTTGTTCCGGGTCTGGCTGTTTGTGTATGTGAGTTTAAATGTTTGTAAACGCACCCACGATACAGGAGAAACAGTTTTCTGTTAAAATTTTACTTTAAATACCACCATGAACTCTGTGCTACTCAATGTATCCATCAGCACAATGTTTTGAGTGCGTTACATTGAGTCCTACCGTAAAACGTAACTTTTCATCCGAAAAAAAAGTCGATTCCCAGTCGATTATTTGCGTAGAGTTACTTAGTTTGATGTACAGAATGCTTGGCTGACAGCTTCGTGAAGGGTCTGTTAACGCCCATTAGATTGCCATCGGCACACCAAGACGTAAAAAAAAATATGAAGACCAGTAGGATACTCACTGCCAATTTATTCCCAACATTAAGAGCTGCTTTCGCATCACCCTGTGCCGCAGCGACGTCTCTCGCCAGGCGTAGGGCTTCGCCCTCGAGTCGGGTTTCCGCACACATTAGCTTTACCAGGGCTTCGTCTGTTTCTGTTACCGGGGATGCTTTCTTGTCTGGTTCGGCTGTAAGATTAATAAGTTATGATTATATTATTTTCAAGATAATTATTATTTTGGTACTCATCTGGTGGAAGAGGTCTTCGTCAAAGAGTGAAAAAAAAAAACAACCGCTATTTTTATATGTTTATAAAACAAGTTCAATAAATCATTTATTTGTATCTTGCTATGGCGAGTTTCACTAGCTAATTAATTTTGACTTTGTATATAACACCATTGAACTTTAGAATGTGTCTAACACACAGATAATCATCATTTTTTTATAAAACAAATTCAATAAATCATTTATTTTTTATCTTGGTATCACTTGCTAATTCATTTTTTATTTATTTTAGCCTTGTATATGGAGCCATCGAACTTTAGAATGTGACTATCACCCATATCATCATCATTTATTTTTTATCTTGCTATGGCGAGTTTCACTAGCTAATTCATTTTAACCTTGTATATGACGCCATCGAACTTTAGAATGTGTCTAACACACAGAACATCATGATTTATTTATAAAACAAGTTCCATAAATCATTTATTTTTTATCTTGCTATGGCGAGTTTCACTAGCTAATTCATTTTAACCTTGTACATGACACCATCGAACTTTACAATGTGCCTGTCACATTCATAACTGACTAACTTTATCCTAACTATGTTGAGACTAGCCAGATGCAGTTGAATACCAGTATTTTACATGGAGCGACTGCTTATCCAACCTCCACAATGCAGTTCCGGAGTAAGACTGATGAAACTAGGGTTTTGTATAACATACCTAACTTCACTACATCTCCCTTCTTCACAGCCTGTCCGACAGAGACCAAGTACCCGAGCAGCAGCTCGAACGTCTCCCGTCCGTGAGTCCACTCAGAGTTCCGCATGAGTTCCTCGATGGTGCCCATACGTTCCACTCCGGGGGGAAAGTTTTGTAGGAGTTCTGTGGCTTGGGCCTGAAAGATAAACATGGTTTTTAGAATATAGACTCTTTGGGGTATAGTTAAAAGACATTTATGAAATGTACACCTTTAGGAGAGCGCATTCTGAAAGTTGGCTACGTCGCAAACTGCTGTCACGCTGTTTTTATGAACTCCTTAATATTAACTATGTCTTGTACTAAATTATTGATTACTAGCGGCCCGTACCGGCACCGAACGGGTGCTATGTTACTCAGGGTGAATGTAGCTTTCTAATGGTGAAAGATTTTTTGAAATCGGCGCAGTAGTTTTTGAGTTTATTCATTACAAACATACACACAAAAATACAAATCTTTCCTCTTTATAATATTAGTGTAGATGAATTACAACTACATAAATCGTTCTGGTCTGTTACTCGCAACATCATCAGCCTACTGCAATCCACTGCTGGACATGGCCTCCTCAATCGCACGCCATTCAACTCGATTCTCAGCACCTCACATCCAGTTGCTACCAGCCACCCTGCGAAGATCGTCGCTCCACGCTGAGGGCGCCTGAGGGCGTCCAACCTTACGCTTGCCGATTCTTGGTCTCCACTCTAGAACACGTCTACCCCAACGGTCATCGGTTCTACGGCTAATATGACCGGCCCATTGCCACTTCAGCTTACTTATTCTGTGAGCTACGTCGACAAATCAGGTTCTCTGCCGGATCACCTCGTTCCGGACGCGATCCCTCAGATAGACTCCAACTTACTTTCATTGTTAATCAAACCAGGCAAGTAAACATGTTGATAAAATTAAGTTAAACTCACTTTAACAGCGGACTCCAACACAAATCGTTGCGTAGAATCAATGCTAGCCTTCGGCAGTCCATCGCTATCTAACGCTTGTCTAGTAGGCATGAAAGAAGCGACAGCTGTTAGGGCGAAGGCGGCGGGTCTGAACGCCAGTCGGGCGCCCCATTTGACCCAGCCTTCGGGGCCATTGTGAAGGATCTGCTGGTATTTCGAGAGAGGGCTCAGGTCGCCGTTGCTGTGGAGAAGAGAGGAGACTATTGAGATGGTTATAATAGTAGTGTGCTATGTTTAAATATTAAGTAGTTCATTGTTGGCCAGCGGCTTCGCCAGCGTTTTGGTCGGAAATTATCCCACGGACACGTTTTAAATATAGCCTATGGCACTCGGGGATAATGTAGCTTCCTATTAGTGAAAGCATTTTCAAAATCGGTTCCATAGATCCAGAGCCGGATCCGGTAGATCCAGAGCCTTAACCAGAGATTAACCTTTACATACAAACTTATCCTCTGTATAATATTAGTATAGACTAGCTGTTTATTGTTACCTTCGTCCGCGTGAAATTATTATAAAAAATATAAAAATTCGGTAATGTCCCACGGGATCGTATTACCGGGAAAAATAGTATCCTATGTGTTAATCTAGGTTATAAAATATCTAACTAGCCAAATTTTATCCAAATCCGGTCAGTAGTTCTTGCTAACAACAAGGACAGTTCAGGTTAACAAAAAAAATAGTGAATTTGGATAAAATAATATTAATCAAATCCAAAACGACTACACGACGATTGATGACATCCATCTGGACCTGAATGAGTTCGTAAAAAGTCTAATCCAAAAATATGCAGAAGTTCATGAACATAGACTTCATCATCATGTTAATGACGAGGCCATCCAGCTCCTCGATAACTCGGACATAATAAGAAGGCTCAAAAGGACTAAGACTTTTGAGTTAGTGTAGTGTAGTGTAACCTATTTGTGACTTTACCGCACGTGTTATATAGTACCTAGCTATTTATATGGACACAAGAACAAAGTGACTTCGCCTTAACAGACGCTAAGTAAACGCAATGGACGTGCTCTTATATATAATTTGACTTTTAGCAAATTAAGTTACATTAAAATTGCTTATTAGCCATAGTAGGCTAGATTGTAATATAATAAACAAACATAAAAAAGGAACTAATATAAAACAAATCCAAAACAGTTCATAATGTCATAGTGACAGATATTTAGCTGTGGCTCCGTCGCTAACAGATAAAAAAACTATAAAACAGCTTTTCAACCTTGACATATTAGCAATGTATGTTATGCTAATACATTTTAATTTCACTTCTGGTTTCATTCTTCCTTAAATATGTTGTTTTTACTATCGGTTGTAAATTTTCACATGTCTGGGTGGGTCCTCATGTTCTGCCCAGCCTTTTTACAACTTAGTTTGGGGGTCAATTTCCAATGAAATTTATTGCAGCTACATGGAGCAACTGTCTATCGGACCTCCACAACAGTTGCTGGACAATACCCCTTGATAAGACTGATTTTTCAGGCTTCTAAATACCAAAAAACCAAAATATGCTGAAGATCAGCACTTTTTGAATGTCAATTATACAAGACAGTCCCCACTACACCAACCTTCGCTATTTCCTGGTGTTTCAGTTGGGAAGAAGTGGCCAAAACAACTCCCCAGCAACACATTTGTCTGGTAGGTTAGAAGAACCAAGTTTCATACCCCTAGCGACTGCTGCATAAGCATAATCAGCCAATGTTCCCACTGCTGGGACACTCGGCCTCCTATCTATGAGGGAATGGGCTATAATCCACCACGCGGGCCCAGTGTGGGTTGGTAGATGTCACATTTCTTCGAATTTTTTGGTTCTAGGACATGCCAGTTTTCTCACGATGTTTTCCTTCACCGTTTTGAGAGCAGTGGTGATGAAATAAATTACATAAAGTAATCCGCCTGCCTGGGTTCGAACCCACGATTTACTGTTCGTAAGTCGGGGCCACCCCAATGGGTCACCGCTGCTCTCACATCTGTCTGATAGGTTAGAAGAACCAGGTTTTAGTTTATACCCTTTATGACTGCCGAAGATCTACAAATGACAATCAAGATCAACTAGGGATTTAAAACATGTTTTCTGAGGGCCAAACGAGTCTTAATATGTAAGAATGGACACTCATCCATGCGGCTGATGTTATCTCTTCACTACACTGGGTTGACTGGTAGAGGATGCTTGCTTCTTTGTACCTTTTTAGTGTGTATAAAGTTTATTTATTCTAATCTTATTTATTTATTAAGTCCTTAAGCTCGTAGGGTCGACGACATCGTCAAAGTCGCGGGGACAACATGGATAAGGGATGCACAGAACTGGAAAGTGTGCAGTAGGTGACTCCGGGCTAATATGATGATGATAACGAAGTAAAAAAAGAATGTACTTCACTCTGAATTTTGCCATCTACATGTAAAGTGCTATGTAGCCACTATGAGCCTATTGCCGTCAACTGAGCAGACACCACCAGATCTCTGCTATTGAGAATTGCCTAATAGAAGATCTCAATAGCACTGAAAGATACACATTGGGGTTTGATTATCCTGTTGAGCACTTGTCATCATAATCAGGAGGCATTTACAGTAATAATTTAGTTCTGTTTAGGATAAATTGTGTGGAAATGTGAAATGTGGAAATTGCATGACATTTTCTTTTATTGTAAAAAGCCTGATACAAGACATTGATAATGCAGTCACAATTATTTACGTCATTTATGAACAGAACTAAGGCTTATGGTTCGTGAATTTGTAAAATAGACGTAATCATTAAATTACCATAAATTAAAATTTTCTTTACACTCCCTTTGTTTACATTTTACAATGTTCCTAAAATACCATGAAAACGCGGGAAATTTTATGAAAATCATGGTTAGAGAAATACCACAGGTTGGGAAAGCTTTTTTTTAAAAAAAAAACAAGACGCACCGAAACATTTCTTCAACAACGATGTCCATGCAGGCAGGGGTGCGACCTCTTCGATTGAACGCCGTTTTCGCGTCCGCAGCAGACACTATAGGATCCTTTCTGCTCCTACACCACTGCCGCAGCATATCCGACCAAAATTTCATCTTCATATCCCAGGATTCTGGATTCGCTGCCTTTAGACGAAAAGGTGCGAACAGCGCGTTCATACGAACGTCGTCGGACCAGCACTGGGGGAGGTCAGCCTCCGGTATTCCGTAACTTGGTAGGCCCATTTTTTAATAAAAAATCTATTTTGACGGTTAATTTTTGATTTTTGTTGTTCTAAAACTGTGATTTTTGGGATTTAAAAATGAGTGACTTCCGCACACAATGGCGTGCGAAAAATTTTGACGTTTTGGGATACCAGAGCAATAAACCGCAAGCCGAAGCAAAAAAATAAATAAAACGATTGCCATATTAAATCACCGTGAGACGGTTTTTATTCTCATGTTTGTTTCGAAATAATCTTGAAATAAGCTGTTATTTTTTAGTTAGTTATTTGGATTATAAGCTCGGAGTCAGGTTATTCCGTAGAATAAAATTCCTGACTCTCGTGCCAATTGATTTCTATAACAGATAATTGTGGGTCACGGCTTTATTTTCAAAGTACATAAATGATGTGCTTGAAATATTATTAGTTTTCATTTATTCTGTCTTCGAATTAAACGAGCAGCATTTAGTATGTTTGTAAATCATGATTTTTGTGCGTATTTGTCTTTTGATTAGCGTGCAACACCAATGAGAAACGTCAACAAATTCTTTTCGGACATTCCGCAATTTTGGGCCATTTTTTATCTGTGTGTGCACGGTCGTGTAGCGTTCGTGTATTGTGAAACGGTATTTTTCCCAATTTTCCACATTGTTTTAGTAATAAATTGTTACAAGTGAACCAAGGACATATACTATTACTCTCTGCCGGTAAGTTTTTGAACCAAACAACAACAAAGTTTATGATGAAAATCACTTCTCGATTTGGAACTCACGACACTCAATCTCGAAGTATCGTCTTTTTTATGCAAATTCCGCTGCTGAAATGATGTTTCAGGTCTTAAATATTTCACTTGCCGTTTTTTACGGGTGTATTACATCATAACGTAGAGCTTAAACATTATTTGTCACTATTATTTGTCCAGTAATCGTACTTGAAGTTGCAAAACTGGTTTTGACCGAAGTACATACAATAATTACTTTATTCTTTACTCTGGCCTGTTATTTACTAAGCTATTTGAATGCGCAATGTAAAAACGTTGTTAAGATGAATGAATGTTACCTTGGTCTGTTGATAAATTCATCAAACGTTTAGGTATATAATTTTAATAGGTTGACTGAACTTTTTTATTTGACCTACATGAGTTGCATGTTCAAGCCGTTTTTAGGTAGTGGTGTCAGCAGTATTAATAGGAAGCCAACCCCAACATATAGGAAAAGGCTTGACAGCAATCATCAGCAGTACCATAATCATAACTTTTTTGCATTGTTTATAATTGTATTCCTTTTTTTTTTATACACCTTAATTACATTTTTAAATATTTCATTCTAAAGCAAATAAAAAAAAAACTTAAAATAGTAGCCCACTGGTAAGTATTTCAAATAGGGCTACATTAGTCCTGTCGGTGATGATGGAATGATCCCAGTACAATATGATATTGCCATTTTTGAGAACTGGGTCGGGCACATACTTATATTATTATGGCATTTCCAATTCCACAAGGCTGTATTTTAGAGCAAGTTGCTGATGGATAATCTTGTAATTGTATTGTTCTTATTGTAATATATTTGCTTGTTTTCTTTCTTAAATTGTTTATGTATTATTCTTATTGTAATATATTTGCTTGTTTTCTTTCTTAAATTGTTTATGTATTATTCTTATTGTAATATTAGCTTGTTATCTTTCTAAATTATTAGCATCTGCTTGTGAACCCACTGCCACCCTGTAATTTCTTCTGTATTATATTTTAAAAACAGTTCTTCACCTACAATTCCGTCTTCATCTGCAAGTAGTTATGGGTCTAAAAATTCACAGATAAGTCCATTGAGTACTTCTTGTAGCCTACCAACCTTAAGTCCTTAAATTGGTTATGATTACAGGATTGTTGAGCTTCTTAAGTTAAGTTGTCCCAGAGGTCTCTGAGTTTTAACAATTATATCTATTTACTAGCTATTGCCTGCGGCTTCGCTCACGTTTTGTTCGGAAATTATCCCACGGGCACATTGTAAATATAGCCTATTGCACTCGGGGATATTGTAGCTTCCTATTAGTATTAGTATAGATTTATTTATTTATGTACACAAAAAAACATCTCCATTATTTATTTATTGTTGTTTTGAGTAAATTTTTCTTATATCAATCATCGGTTCATACAACATTTTTCAGGTTAAGTTCTGAGTTTGGGTTATATGATAACTGACTGGGCAGAGCCACTCAAACCTGTGTGGTTCTACCCTAGAGAGACCGTCTCAGATGCCTGGTCAGTGTCGCCTTAGGGGCTAAATGGTTGCCCCGCATGGGCGGATCACCGCCGTGTCCTCGTAACGGCGATCGGCGGCGGCGACCTCTCGCGTCTCGCGCCTTGGTTCAATCCATGGTCCGGAGCGAGATGGAATGGGACGCCCTCACCTCCTTTTGCGAAGCAGTCATGCTAGCGAAGGAGCTGGCGGAACGTGAGAGGGAGAGATACTCATGTCCCAGCCGCTGCGGGAGACGCATCGGGCGTCGGGGGCTACGTGGTGGCCCCGTGGCCCCCGACGCACAGTGAGCTATGGGTTAGCTCGCCGTCCGTCCGTCTTATGACGACAGGCCGTGTCGACGGCGCGTTCGTGTTCCACGCGCGCCTCAGAGAGATGTCGGCAAACGGGAAGGGGTCCGCAAGGACCGATGCCTGCCAGGGTTGCGGGACTGTTCGAAAGAGATACCGCGGCCCTGGAACACAAAGGGCAAAGGAAGGAACATGGATGGATTTAGTCAGTAAAAGTCTGACACTCCCTCCTGCTCAGCCCAGAGCGGGAGGAGTTATTTGATGATTTCCAATACGAAAAAAAAAATGGTTTTTATGGCTAAGATTATTCTGATAGTGTAAAAAAACCGACGAATTTCCGAGAAAGCGTCCTTGCTCCTAGAAAAAAAAAAAAAAAATTATCTTTAAATAAGTTACAAATATTCAAAGTAAAATGTTTAAAAACAAAAATTTTAAACATTTTTAGGGTTCCGTAAAAAAAAATAAAAAAACGTAACCCTTATACACTCACCACTCGTGCACTCGGGATCACTCGTGCGTCTGTCTGTCTGTCCCTTCCGTCTGTTACAGCCAATTTGCTTCGAATCTACTGGACTAAATCAGGTGAAATTTGGTAGGATGGTGTGCTGTGTAATCCTATGACCTAAACACAGATGTGCAAAGTATTTTTTTTTTTTTTTTAAATAAATTTCATTATGAAATTAAAAAAAATGTTTTTTAAACCTTACTGTGTCATTTCTATCAAATAAAAGCTCTTTATGAGGATCTCAAATATATTTTTGTTATTATTGTAAAATAAATAGTTTTGATTTTATTCATGGAAGAAGAACGAAAATTGACTATTCGCTATTCGATCTCCGAAACTACGGAGCCAACAATTTTGAAAAAAATACAAAATATAGTTCATTGCTTGTAGATTACAGGAAAACCTATATGAATTCTATCAGTTGAAAAAAAGGGAACAAATTCGAAAATTAAAAAAATAAACAAAATTCACATTCAGTAAGAGTACCTATTGTAAAACATACCACAATAGGGTATATGCAAGAAATACAAAACTGTTTTTATTTCTTTAAAATGCCTTGTATTGGACCATAAAAACATTGTGGTACACTTGTTTAATTCTCTAATACAACACTTATTTTACAATTTAATATTTTATTTAGCGTGTTTTTGGTGAAACGGAACGCAAACACAAAACGCATCGATTCCGGTAGTGACGTCAAAATCCATGTGTCAAAAAACACTTTTAATTGAAAAGTACATAAAGTTTCTCTAAGATTTTACTATAATATTGTTATTGCAATTTTTGCTTAAATAAAGCACTTACATTTTAGTAAAACTAATCTACTAAGGGCAAAAAATTATATTTAAACAAGGCAGATAGAGGGAAGTGACATCAAAGTCCTGACATGAATGGCCGCGATAGTCATGGACGTTTGAACTGTCGTAGAAAATTGCAGGAGTTTAATAATTTTTTTGTGCGACAAGCAGTAGTTGAAATTAACTTTTAATTATTTTCTTGGGTTGATAGTACTATAAATTAATGATTTAACTGAAAAAAAAAATACATGCATGTTCCCTATTGAATAAAAACATTTGACTTTGGCATTGTACGGAACCCACACCACGCGAATTCAACTCGCACTTGGAGGCTTTTTGTTTAAATTATGATCCGAGCAAGACGGATTGAGATTCTATTCATATAATCTGCTAACAATAATTCACACTTGTATGTGAAAGTAACTACTTATGTCTAGAGATGCAAAATGAATTTTAAACGTTTTGAACCATTTTGTTTTAAGGTGGATGCGCAAGGGTAGCCCGCTAAATTTAAATTTTCTTACGTTTATTGCAATGTGCAGGTCAATGTCAGGTTGTATGTTGATGAAAATATGAATCGCGCCAGTAACACGTATGGAGTTACAGAATTATAATCATTCAAATCATCAATACAACCCTCCAAGTTCATATAATCTCAAAAAGTGACTTTTTCATGAAATAGCTATTGAATGTGATTATATGAACTTCGAGAGCTGTATTGATGATTCTTCACATATATTAATAAAAATGGTAAATGATTTCAATTAGCCTTTTAAACTATTTTTTTAAGTAATTCGTTATAAATGTACGGCCTACGTGGTCGTGGTTTTAAACCGTTTTAAACAAATTTAAATCGGGTTTTAAACCACTGATTTTGGTAACGGTTTATTTACAACTATACTTATGTCTATTTTTAATCAGTATGAAGAAGTTTGAACAGGACTATACAAGTCGTTTTCTTGTTGGAAGTGTGAAAACTTAGCTAGAAATCATATCCAATAAAACAAGCATAACTTAAATTGGCTAAGTGGTTCTCGAGTTACGTACTAATAAACAGACGGACACGGACTTGTGGCTAATTAATAACAGCCAGACAAGTCCATAAAGGTTAACCTTCGTTGTCTGAGGCCGACTCGTGGATGGGTGTCCATTAATTACATTTTGAGACTACTCAGTGCCTTGCAGTGGCGAAGGTTACATACAACTCGATTCCTACCGGCTTCTCTTTGAAAAATGGCACATTCAGTATTTTATAGACAAACTAGCTGTTGCCCGCGGCTTCGCTCGCGTTTTGGTCGAAATTATTCCACGGGCACGTTGTAAATATCGGCACTCGGGGATAATGTAGCTTCCTAATAGTGAAATTTTTTTCAAAATCGGTTCAGTAGATCCAGAGATTACCCCCTAGCCCCTACATACAAACTTACAAAAATAAATTTTACCTCTAATATTAGTATAGAAGTATAGATTTATAATAATAATATAGACAATTAAATCACATTAAAGATATGTACTTAATCCGGGCTTACCTCTTACAAAAATCGACCCTTCGCTACTGGTGCCTTGGAAACTTCGTGAAGCCTTTGATTGAGGCTGTCATTTGTGGATCTTGACAGTCGTTGCAGGTCAGAGGCCTGAAAGTGTCGTCGTTTAATGTGAGGCGGAGGAGGGCTGGGAATCGATAGATTGAAAATCACGTGTATTTTTTAGTGCGACAAAAAAAAAAGAAATTGTTTCGTATTAAATATTTTTTACCAATTACAGATGGAATTTAATTATGTGACTACGTAAAAACGTAATTGATAATCCAAATCTTTTCAATAATAGACTCGAATGGCGCAGCGGTAGTGGGGCTGCCTTACGTTCTTAGGGTCCCGGGTTCGAATCCCGGTAGGAGCAAATGTTTGTGTGATGAGCATGGACATTTGTTTCCGAGTCATGGATGTTTATATGTATAATAAGTATGTATTTACAAACAAAAAGTATCTATGTAGTATTATCAACTATCTGGTGTCCACGACACAAGCCTCGTTGCTTAGTGTGGCACCTAGATGGCGCTGTGTGTAATGTCAAGCGATATTTATTTATTTTTTAATAAAAACAATACACGTGATACTGGGAGGAGGTAGGGTGGCTTAAAACCACACGACGTATCACAGAGGGGGAGGATGGGTATATAAGTGGCTTAAAACACCTCACGTGATTAAAGGATGGCCCCCATCAGCCTTACCAAGGAGTATCGTATTGCCCAGTACCTGGGTTGTGGACGTCAGATAGGCAGGACCCTATGTAAGATACTGGTATTCAGCTTCATCTGGTTAGACTGGAAGCTGACCCCAATATCATTACGAAAAGGCTACCCAAATGATACAGTTAATGACATTGCTTTTAAATAATACTATGGTGTAATAAGAAGACGTCATTATAATCTAAATATTTAGTTTTCATATCATACTTAGTGAGATAAAAGTTATATCAAATATTTTATTATTTCGTCATTTGCCGAGCCCCAACTATGATGAGGTCGGCATCCCCCTAACCGTATTACAGCGAGCTGAATACTAATATTTTACATCAAGCAACTGCCTATTTGAACCTCCACAACCTTTTTTTTTTACCGATGGGAAATCATCAAGTAACTCCTCCCGCTCTGGGCTGAGCAGGAGGGAGTGTCAGACTTTTACTGACTAAAACCCATCCATGTTCCTTCCTTTGCCCTTTGTGTTCCAGGGCCGCGGTATCTCTTTCGAACAGTCCCGCAACCAACCTCCACAACCTTAGCCGCGATTAAGGCTGAGGCCAAACGAGCGTAATTTTTAGAGCTGTGAGTCGAGTAAAATGAGTCGCGGAATTTACGCTGCATTCGGTTTCATACTAAAGTCCTGGGGGTCTACAATGGAAGCTTTATCAGAATCATAATATGAATCACGTTAAAAATTTAAAATTCTTAAAATGGTCTTTATGGGTATGAACACGAAGTCCATTTTAAGAATTTTAAATTTTTAACGTGATTCGTATTATGATTCTGATAAAGTGGCCATTTTAGGCCCCCTATTTGTACTCTTTGCGTTGCCGTGTGGTACAAACAGGAACATTACTATGAATCCGAAAAATCCTTCAATCCGATCAATCCTTTTTTACTGCTATCAAATCAGCCAAAATTTGTCAAGGGACTTCCCCCGACATAAACTACGGCGCACACACACGTACGTCCAATGCTGTTTACCTACACCAAATTAATCCGAACTTTGTTTTTTAAAAAAAAAAACATGATTTTTATCAACCACGAAAAACAGAGATAATATTGTGTGTCTCACGGCTGCGCCAAATAGACCCAGTTCAGCAAATTACTTTACATTATTGTAATCAGTTCGCCAAATAAGTATTGATATTACTAACCTCATTTTTTATTAAGGGTCAGTATCAATCATGATTGTTTTAATCTTATCGGTTGCCTTGATAAAATAACTGACAGCGTCCATATAACTATTCTTCTTTTCGATTTGATAGGCTCGCTGCCTATTAAATGGGACTTGAACACAACTGGGAAATGTGGGTGTACTATTAGGTACTCTTCTACCTTACCCTTCGGATTTTGTAGGCGTGATGTTTATGTTGTGTGTTCAAGCTGAGCGTGAGTTCGGGTTGAGCTGAATGGGGCTGATGCATGCGTCATGTTCGTGAACGGGCGCTGTCAGTTGGGACTGGTCATCTCTTAGCTGCCACGGTTTATTTTAACTACTTTGTTTTTAAATTGTTGATAGTTATAATCTTTTGCTCTGGACGCTCTTAATGTGCACGTCTTTCTACATCGTTCTCACATATATGTATAATCTCAACATGAATGATGTAACCAAGATTTAGTAACAATATTTTGATTGAAAAGAGTGTCCATGGAGTTTCTTGCCCATTCTTCTCCATAGAGATCTACGCTTTGGAATGGCAACTTCAGTACTTTCACAAGTTATTATGCCTTGTCTGTGACTGTAGCTTCGACTTTGTTTTTCTGACTTTCATAAGTGCCTGCTAAGGTCTAATTGAAATAAATGCTTTGAGTTTGAGTTCAAGCTCTTCACAAAAAAAAAAGACGGCCAAGTGCGAGTCGTACTCACACGCACATAGGGTTCCGTAGGACCAAACAATATAATAAAAATATTTTGAAGGCTCATTCATATGTTGTATTGTTTTACAGTCAACAGCAAAACTAAATTTGTTTTTCATAGTATGTTAATGAAAAACCAAATTACTGCTGCAGTTTGATGAAAAAGTCCCATATCTCAAAAACTAAACATCAAATTTTATTCAAACCAATTTTCGTTGAAAGTTTTATTTACGTTCTATATTACTACATTTTTTCAGAATTGTCCTCCTCTTACTTTAGAAATTAGAGGCCGGGGGACACACACACATATTTTACCACTTTGGAAGTGTTTATCTTTCAAACGATTGACTTTGAGAAAAATGGTTTTTTGTAACCTAAATGTCATTTTTAAAGACCTATCTATATGTATAGACGCACGTATAGATTTGATGAAAAAAATATTTTTCAGTTTCAGTTCCATGTATGGGGAGCCCTTAATCAATTTTTTTTTTAATTTTGTATAAAAACCGTAAAGCGGTTGACAGAATACATCTACCTACTAAGTTTCAACTGTGTAGTCCTAATACTTTCGGAATAAATTAGCTGTGACATATACGGACAGACAGACAGATAGACATGGCGAATTTATAAGGGTTCCGTTTTTTGCCATTCGGCTACGGAACTCTAAAAAACGTTATCAAAGTCAAAACATTTATTGCGTATAAGTGTACAATGTATGTGTGAATGTGTGCATTGCAATTTATCATTCGCCTGCCCTTATCATCCTAAATTAGCATGCATTAAAACATTGTTATTATAAATTATCTTTTTTTTATATGAGTACAATTAAATAGAGAATTATACAGGGTGTAACAAACAGGACCCTTAACGAAGCCGTCAACCAAGCATTCTGTACATCAAACTAAGTAACTTTACGCAAAAATTATTGCTGGGAAACGACTTTTCTTTTTGGCGTGAAAAATCACGTTTTACGGTACGACTCAATGTAACGTACTCAAAACATTGTGCTGATGGATGGATTGAATAGTACGCGGGTCGTGGATGTGTTTAAAGTAAAAATCTTACAATAGAAACATGTATTTAAAAAAAAAAACTTGTGAAAAAGTTGGAACTTTGACCCCCAATATCTCCGTAACTAGAAGGTTCCCAGGTATGGTCTAGAACAAAAAAAAAATATCGCAATGACGGGGAGAAAAAATGCTTTTTGGCTTCGTTAAGGGTCTTGTTACACCCTTTATAATATATCCTTTATCCTTTTCCCCAGTTTGCAACCCAAGACAGCTGAAGAGTGTATCTGCCTCTTTGCGTCTTCTGTCGCGACTTGTGAGAATTACCCTTTATTTTTACCCTATTTGCGTAGATTACCCTACTAACGTAGATTAGATTATCCCTACTGGTTTTATAGTAGTTTTGTTTTAGTCGTACTAGGTACAAACCCAGGTATGGTCTAGAACAAAAAAATGATCGCAATGACGGGGAGAACAAGTGCCTTTCGGCTTCGTTAAGGGTCTTGTTACACCCTTTAGTTATGTCAAAATTAATGATTTTGTTACAATTATTCAGCAACATTAATGTCATCCGTTTTATGTACCTAGTACCTACAAATTTTAATTTTATTTGGAGTTAAATATGATAGACTAAATCTTATCCATACTATTATTATAAAGAGGTAAAATTTGTTTGTAAGATAAGATAAATTTTATTTGTCCAAAACATGAGTATACACACACATGGCATGCAAAATGTTACATCAAATTATATATCAGTCATGTTTTGCCTGACCGGGTAACAAGTATAAGAGTTAGGATGTTATGCAGCATCAGTCATTTTTTAAATTCATCCGTGACATATAGCAAGTAAGTTTGTATGTAGGGGGTAATCTCTGGATCTATTGAACCGATTTTGAAATTTCTCTCACTAATAGGAAGCTACATTATCCCCGAGTGCCATAGGCTATATTTACAACGTGCTCGTGGGATAATTTTTGACCAAAACGCGGGCGAAGCCGCGGGCAACAGCTACCTAGTGTTTTATATTTTCATATCGAAATATGTTTCAAAGGCTAGGCCGATGATTATGATGCTTGCTGTAATCTACCCTGTCGCGGGGGGCAATGCCTGAGTGAGCAAATCCGCATGACAATACAAACGCTATATCATGGCCAAACCTCAACATTTATTTTTTAAACGCCTTATAAACGAAATCAGTTATCAAATCTCATATTATCAGCAATTGTATGATGATCGATTGTCGCCATTTTGGTCAACTCACCACAACTACTTATATGAGATTTTAAAGCCGATTTACTCATCCTAATCATCACCTGCCGAGCCTATTCCCAACTATGTTGCGGTCAGCTTCAAATCTAACCGGATGCAGTTGTAAACCCGTATTTTGCACGGAGCTACTCCCTATCTGGCCTCCACAACGCTCGCAGTCGCTCCATGTAAAATACTGGTATTCAGCTGCATCCGGTTAGACTGGAAGCTGACCCCACATAGTTGGGAAAAGGCTTGGCAGATGATGATGTTGTAATGCTATTGGTGTACCAAATAAATAAATAAGACTGGTTGTTGTGGTTTAGGCTACTGACATAAACCGTAACGACTGTCAAAGATCTACAAATGACAGCTGGAACTACAAGTCACAGTTTAACGTGCTTTCCGGGGCATGGAAGGACTCGGTAGGTTAGAGATAGTTCTCCATCCAGGCATTGGCCTCGATAAGTCTTGCTTATCCTTGTATATCGACCCATGTGGCCGATGTCCGCTGGAAAGTCAACAGGATGAGTACATGCTGTTGGCTTTCAAAACCTTGGAAAAAAAGCGGTTACCAAGTATTCAGTACATCATTGTGAGTCCCCCCCCCCAAAACGGGCTTAAGGCGTTGAGTTAGATGTCACTTAGTGTTGGTGAAAACAGGCACTAGGCGTTCAGTTCGGTGCCACTTTGTGTTGGTGAAAACAGGAATTGGGCGTTCAGTTAAGCGTCACTTACTGTTATTGAAAACGCGCATTAGGCATTGAGTTAGGTGACACTTAGTGTTGGCGAAAACGGGAATTGGGCATTCAGTTAGGTGACACTTAGTGTTGGTGAAAACTGGCTTTAGGCATTTCGTTAGGTGACACTTAGTGTTTGTGAAAACTTGCTTAAGGCATCGAGTTAGGTGCCACTTTGTGTTGGCGAAAACAGGAGTTGGGCATTCAGTTAGGTTAGGTGTAACTTTGCGTTGGTGAAAACGGGCTTAAGGCATCGAGTTAGGTGTCGCTTAGTGTTGGTGAAAACAGGAACTAGGCGTTCAGTTAGGTGCCACTTTGTGTTGGTGAAAACAGGAATTGGGTATTCAGTTAAGCGACACTTACTGTTGGTGAAAACGGAATTAAGGCATCGAGTTAGGTGTCACTTAGTGTTGGTGAAAACGGGCTTAAGGCATCGAGTTAGGTGACACTTACTTTTGGTGAAAACGCGCATTAGACATTGACTTAGGTGTCGCTTAGTGTTGGTGAAAACGCGCTTTAGGCATTGAGTTAGGTATCGCTTACTGTTGGTGTAAACAGGCCTAGGCGTTCAGTTAGGTGCCACTTTGTGTTGGTGAAAACAGGAATTGGGCATTCAGTTAGGCGTCCCTTACTGTTGGTGAAAACGCGCTTTAGGCATTGAGTTAGGTAGCGCTTACTGTTGGTGAAAACAGGCACTAGGCGTCCAGTTAGGTACCACTTTGTGTTGGTGAAAACAGGAATTGGGTATTCAGTTAAGCGACGCTTACTGTTGGTGAAAACGCGCTTTAGGCATTGAGTTAGGTGTCCCTTAGTGTTGGTGAAAACAGGAACTAGGCGTCCAGTTAGGTACCACTTTGTGTTGGTGAAAACAGGAAATAGGCATTCGGTTAGGCGTCACTTACTGTTGGTGAAAACGCGCTTTAGGCATTGAGTTAGGTGACACTTAGTGTTGGTGAGAACGGGCTTAAGGCATCTAGTTAGGTGTCGCTTAGTGCTGGTGAAAACAGGAACTAGGCGTCCAGTTAGGTACCACTTTGTGTTGGTGAAAACAGGAAATAGGCATTCAGTTAGGCGTCACTTACTGTTGGTGAAAACGCGCTTTAGGCATTGAGTTAGGTGACACTTAGTGGTGGTGAGAACGGGCTTAAGGCATCGAGTTAGGTGTCGCTTAGTGTTGATGAAAACAGGAAATAGGCATTCAGTTAGGCGTCACTTACTGTTGGTGAAAACGCGCTTTAGGCATTGAGTTAGGTGACACTTAGTGTTGGTGAGAACGGGCTTAAGGCATCGAGATAGGTGTCGCTTAGTGTTGGTGAAAACAGGAACTAGGCGTCCAGTTAGGCACCACTTTGTGTTGGTGAAAACAGGAAATAGGCTTTCAGTTAGGCGTCACTTACTGTTGGTGAAAACGCGCTTTAGGCATTGAGTTAAGTGACACTTAGTGTTGGTGAGAACGGGCTTAAGGCATGGAGTTAGGTGTCACTTAGTGTTGGTGAAAACGCGCTTTAGGCATTGAGTTAGGTGTCGCTTAGTGTTGGTGAAAACAGGAAATAGGCATTCAGTTAGGTGCCACTTTGTGTTGGTGAAAACAGGAATTGGGTATTCAGTTAAGCGACACTTACTGTTGGTGAAAACAGGAAATAGGCATTCAGTTAGGTGTCGCTTAGTGTTGGTGAAAACAGGAACTAGGCGTCCAGTTAGGTACCACTTTGTGTTGGTGAAAACAGGAAATAGGCATTCAGTTAGGCGTCACTTACTGTTGGTGAAAACGCGCTTTAGGCATTGAGTTAGGTGACACTTAGTGTTGGTGAAAACAGGAAATAGGCATTCAGTTAGGCGTCACTAACTGTTGGTGAAAACGCGCTTTAGGCATTTAGTTAGGTAACACTTAGTGTTGGTGAGAACGGGCTTAAGGCATCGAGTTAGGTGACACTTACTTTTGGTGAAAACGCGCATTAGACATTGACTTAGGTGTCGCTTAGTGTTGGTGAAAACAGGAAATAAATATTTAGTCAGGCGTCACTTACTGTTGGTGAAAACGCGCTTTAGGCATTGAGTTAGGTGACACTTAGTGTTGGTGAGAACGGGCTTAAGTCATCGAGTTAGGCGTCACTTACTGTTGGTGAAAACGCGCATTAGGCATAGACTTAGGTGACACATAGTGTTGGTGAAAACAGGAATTGGGCAGGAATTGTCATATATTATGCCATCAAATATATGATCATTCAAAGCCAAAAACACTCCACGGATTATTAAACGGAAATTTAATTAACTAGTTTACGAAAATTAGTTACACATTTACTACGCTGCCTGTAAAATAACCAAAATACGTCAAAAACATTATTCGACATCGATCTTCCAACCGGGTTAAAATGGTTTATAAAATTGAAAAACAAACTATAATAGCAATATTTCTTTCGTCAATCAAAGACATTGTCGATAGCCTACGTTAGTCTGCACAAGCACATCACTCGTCGCAAGAAGCAGCGGCCGTACTACGCGATGCATGTACTTAAAAAAGTATCGTTTTGTGATTTTTACATTGCTTGTCCAGTCACTTAGCGACAAACTTTGGTAGTGGTTAAGGAGACGTTAGTTGAATCTGCACACGCACATCACTCGTCGCAAGAAGCGGCGGCCGTACTACGCGATGCATATACTTAAAAAAGTATCGTTTTGTGATTTTTACATTGCTTGTCCAGTCACTTAGCGACAAACTTTGGTAGTGGTTAAGGAGACGTTAGTTGAATCTGCACACGCACATCACTCGTCGCAAGAAGCGGCGGCCGTACTACGCGATGCATATACTTAAAAAAGTATCGTTTTGTTATTTTTACATTGCTTGTCCAGCCACTTAGCGACAAACTTTGGTAGTGGTTACGGAGACGTTAGTTGAATCTGCACAAGCGCATCACTCGTCGCAAGAAGCGGCGGCGGCGGTACTACGCGATGCTTATACTTAAAAAAGTATCGTTTTGTGTTTTTTACATTGCTTGTCCAGTCACTTAGCGACAAACTTTGGTAGTGGTTAAGGAGCTATGTAAAATTGCAAAATTAGTACAGTCGCTGTGATATTTGAAAACAGAAATAACAGCAAGAAATATTTTACGATTTGTGATGTTAAAGACAAATATAGTAAAATACTTGTACATAGTTATAGTAAGTGTTTTTATGATTTATAAAGTTTTGGTTTATGCTTCGATTTTTACAAGAAACCACTGAACTACACGGCATTCTTATAAGTTGTCACGATCGCGGTCTAAAGCACACTAGTTCGCGGAGACGGCCATTTGCAATGTTGCCAGTATGATTTCCCAAAAATGGACGGTTGGCTTACTGAAAAGGTACGGTTTTTAACTTCAAGGTACGGTTGGGTCAGGATACTTCTGCAAGAACTAGATCAGTTTTTTTCTTCTTCGAGTTGTCTGTCTGCGACCATAGGTTGGAAGAAAAGCGATAGGGAATCGAATATTCAAAGGGAAATGGTAAAGTAGAACATTATTACCGATTGCCAATATCGAACAAATTTTTTGTAAATTAATTATAGAATGAAGTAAAGTCATTGTTTGGATGTTAGGGTTGAAATTACTTTGATGTTGATTTTTATAATAAAACACGTGTGGTCTATGCAAAGCTGTATTTGTGACTGACTCTCTGTTTTGGAGCCAACGAGTATAGACAAATATTAAAAATAAATAGTCTAAACAGTTTTGAATCGAACAGTCATTAAATTCGTTAATGATGCAATGAATAAAAAAAAAATTGATAATAATTTATCATAAGAATAATGTGATGAGGAAGTTCAGATATGAAGCGATATTTTTCTCTTTATTTAAAGGCACAAAAAGTATTTTAAAGAAAAAAGATTTTTAAACGCAAATTCAGAATGTTGAGAAAAACAGAAGGTGATTTTTTTTGTTTTGTTTTTACCCTTTGTAGTGAAACATAAATCACTAGTACGGTACGTAAAAGGTACGAAAAAGGTACGGTCTACACTGAGGTACAATTGTGTGATGAATAGTACGGAAAACCGTACTTTTTGGTACGGTCTGGCAACGCTGGCCATTTGCCCTATGACATGCTTATAGTGCGCTCGTCGCGGCGTCACCGACACGCCCCACAGTGGGCCCATACTGAAAATTAGTGGACTTAGGCAACAAAGTTACCATATCGATGCGATTTTTTTTTATATGACGTGTTATAATATTCCTGACAACTTTTATTCTTGTAAAATTTCTTCTAAACTTGATAGTTTGTCTTGAAAAAAATTTCTTAGATTTTTTTGTATGAAGCGAATCACGTTTAATTTTTTTTCTTAAATTGTACTAATATGTTGGGTGTGTGGCGTGAGTAAATGATAGCTAGGGTCATTCTCTATCCACGAAAAAAAAATCAGCGCCGGCCATCTGCGGCAGCGCGAGTAATCATTCGGTAAAAAAATAATAATTTGGAAGAATTTTTTTGTTATTTAAAATAAATTCAAAGCATATTTTTTGTCTCATTTGGCTGTTTTCACCTTCTTTTTAGTTAAATAAATAGTTTTAATAGCGCATACGTACTTAGAACTAGTAATTCTGGTAGAGATTTAGTTATTATTGCATGTTATCGGTACAAATGAGTCATCAATCACAATGCAGGTGCTCTGCATTGTGATTGATGACTCATTTGTTTGTGCACGCATAACTAATGAGTCATCGAAAATAGCTCGTCTCGGATTGGCTGTGTTATTTTTTAACTGCACGTTATCTATTGTTGAATAAATATATCGTAATGTTTCAGGTTATACTAATTTTGTTAATGATAGGTGAAATAATTTAAATTTGTACGGGCAAGTCGTTGATAATTATCTACATAATCAACTGTATGTATATTATTATAGTATAAGTTATCGTACGTATGATCAATATGAAACTTTGAAGTAATTGTAGCCCTGAAAAGGGCTGTTTGTCATATTCCTAACCCTGATGGGCTTTTGTGGGAATAATTTAGAGCCGGATCACATTATTTCTTGTTCCAGAAGTGCTAGTGGGTCCGGCAAATTTTCGGACTCTGCTATGAGGCATTCTTCTTCCTCCATAATTTCACTGTCACAGGGAGGCTCAGTAGTCTGTAACAACTGGGTTGCTTCAGGCAACAACTCATTATGTACCTGTTTCATTATTTTAGGCCTTATTTAGGATATGTGGGGATCAGAGCTTATTAGAAGTCCATGTAGGATGTCTTCGTTTGTTGCTATTCTCCCCGTTTTCCGAGTGTGCCTCTCCCTGACGTTTCTGAAGTCCTTATTACGGGCTTCCGAAGCTTCTTCAGATAAGGTACCTAAAACGAATAAGTACATACATTTTAATTTCAAAACGCAATCGAGTCAAATAATACATCAAACTATATTTATTTTTTACTTACCGATTGGCAAAACACCAAAGTGGTTACAGATGTCTGCACCGTGCATTAGAAGTTTATGTACACTACCTGGCATGTAGTACCACGAATAGTGTTGCACGTACACATCAGCTGTTTCTCTACAGTATCTTCTAAATTTTTCACAGTCAATGTTTTTGCCTGATGATATGGCTTGTAGAATAACGGAAAATCTGAAAATCAGATTTTCGTCAATTCCCGTTATTCTGGAAGATCTTTTGTAATCTTGGAAAAAGCGCCTCGCTGTATTCCCGTCGTTTGTAGTTCCAAAACCCTAAAATGGGAAAACAATACTGTAATATACAATACATAGAGATATAATTCACAAACAACATAAAGAGAGCGAAAATTAAATACATACCTGTTTGACTATATCAATCAGCATTCCAGTTTGCTCACGAAACTCTTGCTGTGTGGTATTTTTTTTAGCTTGTTTCAAAGCCTTATGTTCGCCGCGAGCAGTCCATCGTTGAAAATCCAGATTATAAGATATATGGAGAAGACATTCCATACACCGAATCTTCATATGCAGTGAAGAAATTCCTTGTTTGTAAATTTCTTCACGAAGTGGTTTAGAAGTCTAAAGCGTCTAAATTATTCATCTCACTCGGTTTTGCCAAGCAAATGGGACACGTTGCATATGATGGTACTCCAGCAATAATATTGGCCACTTTTCCATCAATCATGGTCATATGCAATTCATGTGATACAATAATATTTCCACACTGTGTAGATATTCGTTCTTCAATTTGTTTTTTCATCTCAGACTCTTCAGACTTTATAAAGTCAGCTGTCTTCGAAGTGAAAGTGAACTTCACTGGTCGACAGTACAGAGTTGAGCAAGGTGTGGGGTTCTCCCAAACTACATTTTCATTCCCAGATGATGGCCTAGTAGACACTAGCCGAAGAGGGACGATGCTTATCATGACTACTGATGAATCATCGAACTCTGTAGCTGTGTTTGACGTTTTCTGTTTATAGTTACTCTGCGACGAAGAACCATCAAGTCCCCATTTCCAGGTCACTAACTTGAACTTGAACTTGAGTTCTTCATTTTGAAACCTATCAACAGTATTTATATCAAGTAATATCCTCTCCACAGTGTGGTCCAATAGCGCTTGCAATTTAATGTGAGCTCCGTTTTCGGTAATCTCCATACTCTCTTGTGGTGGGTAACATCTTTTCTTGGCATTTACAAGCTTTGGATAAGATGGAAAGGCAGCACAGTTTTCTTCTTTCAGAAATTGTCGAAGAGCTAAGTACTTCCATTTCGAGAGCGCAACTGATGTATAAAGAGCTAAACACTTATCTTCAGAGAGAGTACTTAAGTACTGTCTCTTAAAGCAGAGCTTAAGCTCTGCGTTTTGAATAGTCTCTCTTCTACTTCGGATAGCGCATCTGGATTACTGAAAAGGTATTCGACCACTTTTGCCAGATTCGTTTTGCCGTTGTCTTTCAATTTTGTTATGTACCAGTGCTGCAACTCTTCCTCGAATTTTCTTCTACTATGGAAGTAGAACGTCTTTTCTTTTGCTTATTACTTAACTCTTCGAACGGTTTTCTGTGCTCCTTTTCTGTAGATGTTCCCGCTTCCGCAGCATACTGCAAGAGTAGGAACATGGCAATCCACAAGCTCAGATAAGGCTGCGTCCGAAAAGCCCATCACACTTCTCAGATCAACACTGTCACAAACAGGCCAGTTGATGTTTTTTTCCAACCACTTGCGATTAATTACACGATTCATAAAAGTTTTTTGATTTCTACTTGACTCTATCCACTTTTTATTTAAATTTACACAGAAAAGTCGACAGAACTCCTTGATTCGGTTCTTGTCTTCTTCAGAAACTTCGGTAGTCAAGACAGAAATGATACTTTCATACAGAAACATATGATTTTTCAGATCACCGCCACTTCTTAATTTCACAAAAAGATCTAGGTTGGTACAAAATCCAGCCATAGTTCTAATGTAAATATAAAAATACAAGTATTTCACTGTGTTCACAAACAAGCGACAAGAGCGAAACTAGATGGACTTAATGAATGTCTTTATATTTATAGTTAGTGTTAATTACTCAAGTAGTGGACATAACAGTGAGTGAAAATTATTCAGCCAATCAGAGACGAGCATTTTTCGATGACTCATTAGTTATGCGCTTAGCCGAGTGCACAAACAAATGAGTCATCAATCACAATGCAGGTGCTACCGATAACATGCAATAATAATTAAATCTCTACCAGAATTACTAGTTATAAGTACGTATGCGCTATTAAAACTATTTATTTAACTAAAAAGAAGGTGAAAACAGCCAAATGAGACAAAAAATATGCTTTGAATTTATTTTAAATGACAAAAAAATTCTTCCAAATCATTTTTGTTTTTACCGAATGATTACTCGCGCTGCCGCAGATGGCCGGCGCAGATTTTTTTTTTCATGGATAGAAAATGACCCTAGCTATCATATACTCACGCCACACACTCAACATATTAGTACAATTGAAGAAAAAAAATTAAACGTGATTCGCTCCATACAAAAAAATCTAATTAATTTTTTTCAAGACAAACTATCAACTTTAGAAGAAATTTTATAAGAATAAAAGTTGTCAGGAATATTATAACACGTCATATAAAAAAAAATCGCATCGATATGGTAACTTTGTTGCCTAAGTCCACTAATTTTCAGTATGGGCCCACTGTGCGGCCCCTTGCCACTTCTTCTGTTTTTTTTATATTTCTATGGTCACCAGGCTGTATCTCATGAACCGTGATAGCTAGACAGTTGAAATTTTCGCAGATGATGTATTTCTGATGCCGCTGTAACAACAAATACTAAAAATAGAATAAAATAAATATTTAAGGGGGGCTCCTATACAACAAACGTGTTTTTTTTAATGCTCCTTCGCATTTTTATTTTTCACTTTGCTACCAAAATCGCAACGTAGGTATGGGGAGAGATGGGCAGGTAGGGATCGATTTTATGTTTATCTGTCATGTTAATGAGGGTTGATTTTAAAACATTATTTTATTTTCCTTTTATATATTCTAAATCAGGAAGGAGGTGTGGTCTAGATAACTTCGTGTAAAGCCTCAGTGCATTCCAAAAAAAACATTCTAAACCATATTAAACCGCTAAGTGTGGTTTTAAATCGTTTTAAACCAAAAAGTCGGTTTAAAACAAAATGGTTTAAAACGTTTAAAATTCGTTTTGCATCTCTAATCACGGATAAACTGAAGTTATTGCGGGTAGGTGTTTATGAGCAGACATATCGGTGTACCCTCTTTCTTGTTACATATATCCCGTTCCTAGTGTCAATGATAATATTAGTGACCATGACAGTTTAAAAACGTATATGGTATTTAGGGTTCCATATGTTATAAATATTTAAACTGGTGATCAGATTAATTTTGGGTCGATTGTACTATCATACAATTTCCAATGTCAACAGAATAATAATCTAAATGTTCAAATCAGGCGCAGGACCAACGGCTTATGGCGAGGTGTTACCTCACTATTCCTGAAAATTGGTTTCTTAGATAGTCGAGTATGACGTAATGCAAATAAAATATCTAACACAAAAAATACAGTGAACAGAGAACGGTTTAAAGAAAAAAAATAACTGAACAGAATAATAAATAATAGTTTGATATTCCCAATAAAAAAATAGGAAGTTGCGGCACATAAATAAACTTTGGCGTCGAAGATCTCTGTATATCCAGCGATAACAAAATATTTTTTTAAAGAATTTAATAGCAATAGCATTATTTCAAAACTTTAACCAAACAATTATTTAATTTAATGTCTATATTTTGAACTAGCGGCTCTTCCCTTCGCACGGGTGCCTATGTTACTCAGGGTGAATGTAGCTTTCTAATGGTGAAAGAATTTTTGAAATTGGCGCAGAAGTTTTTGAGTTTATTCATTACAAACATACACACAAAAATACAAATCTTTCCTCTTTATAATATTAGTGTAGATAATTTAAAGAAAACCTGTAAAATAACTGCAATTCGCAGATTAGTCACAGTCACGCTCCATAGTGGTGACAATAGTTTACGCGGTCTAGTAAAATCCTAGTCAGTTCGCGCCTTAACGTGTATTCCAAGGCACGGGGGTAACATACCGCCAACTTCCAAACTCCAGGCTACTACTGAGAAATTTCAAATGGATAAATCCTTGCCTGACCGAATCGAAACCAGGACCCCACGCTCAAGAGTCCCGCTTGCGACCACGAGACCAACGCTGCAGACAAAAACATAAAAATATTACAGGCAAAGCTCGGCTTAGTGTTTAGTTTAAACAAGACTTTAGACTTGTATATTATCTTATCAAACGTGCAATCTCTTTTATTCTTGAACATGCATGACTTTATTGATATCAGTAAGCAAAGAATAACTAAGAAAAATATTCAGATACGTCATGTTTTTGCATTCTTTTTGTTCAATTTTACAGTCGTCATATCTAAACGGTGTAACAAGACCCTTAACGAAGCCGAAAGGCACTTGTTCTACCCGTCATTGCGATCATTTTTTTGTTCTAGACCATACCTGGGAACCTTCTAGTTACGGAGATATTGGGGGTCAAAGTTCCAACTTTTTCACAAGTTTTTTTTTAAATATATATTTTTAATGTAAGATTTTTACTTTAAACACCTCCACAACCCCCGTACTATTCAATCCATCCATCAGCAGAATTCTTTGAGTGCGTTAAGAGGGCCCTTCCCGGCCCGTCTATCGTCAAAGCGAGCATGGTCGAAAAGCTTTTTGTTTTATCCAGAGCCACAGCGGCAATTTTGTTTCAATTCCCCCGAGTTTTCAAGAGATTTCAAGTCTTACCCCGCCCCGACCCGGCACATCTCGTCTCCCGCGCACCTCATACCGCCTAACGCGATGACTTTGAACGAAAAATGTAAACTTGTTCCAGGAAATACCTGTTTTTGAAGAATTTTGTTTCTACAATTTTTTATTTTTTGCTACCATAGAAACCTAGATATAGTGCACAAAATACCAATTAGTTCAAAAAAATCAAAGATAGATGTGTAACAACTGCATAACACACACAAACGCTCGTACGTGATACGTACGAGCGTTTGTATGAAAAGTATGACGGGTTGGCCGCTCTTAAGTGCGTAAAGACCCAGACCTGGTAGCCTACCGTGACGTCTTTAAGCATGAGTAATTCCAGTGTGGGAAAGAGATGGCGCTAGACGACTTTTTTTTCCCACACTGGAATTATTTCTGCTTTAAGACGTCATAGTAAGTCCCCTGGAACTTATTTTTGGACTAATGTCTTTTGCGGGGAGAATACCGCGACGCACGCGTACGTACCAAATGCGTCAGTCGTGGCATTTAATTTTGTATTTCCAACTATACGAGTAAATTAAATACTACATTAAAAGTGTCGAGACTTTTTTTGTTTCAAGGACCATAACTCTTTATTGGTCAGTCAACCCAAATCTCGGCTCATCGCGGTATAACTTTTGTGGGTTAACCAACAAAAAAAAAAAACCTGCTAAGTGCGAGTCGCTAAGAGAGGACTTTTACGTAGACTTATTTATTATTATGATTTATTTATTTATGTACACACAAAATACTTAACAGGACATTACATTAAGATAGATGAGCACAAAGGTACTGCTTATTTCATAAGAAATTCCTTCCAGCAGACCTGCGAGAGTAGCGTGACGGATATTGATAAATGAGACTTGAATTAACTCATGATTTAGCTCAAAATGACGAATTATAGCACAAATTTAATAAAGTTAGTATTAGTAGCAACCAAGCATTCTGTACATTAAACTAAGTAACTTTAGCACGTAACGTACGCAAAAATTATTGCTAGGAAACGACTTTTTTTTTTGGTGTGAAAAATCACGTTTTACGGTAGGACTCAATTGAATAATACGGGGGTCGTGGAGGTGTTTCAAGTAAAATCTTATATTAAAAACATGTATTTAAGGAAAAAGTTGGAACTTTGACCCCAATATCTCCGTAACTAGAAGGTTTCCAGGTATGGTCTAGAACAAAAAAATGATCGCAATGACGGGGAGAACAAGCGCCTTTCGGCTTCGTTTTTCGGCTTTTATTTGGTAAGTATGAGAATAGGTTGTAAAGTACTTATATTTCACGCTAGGTAACTAGGGTGTCCCTCTCCCTATCTAGAAAAAAATAAATGGCAAAACAACGTTTGCGAGGTCAGCTAGTAATATACATATCTATGTAGTAATATCAACTATCTGGTGTCCACGACACAAGCCTCGTTGCTTAGTGTGGCACCTAGATGGCGCTGTGTGTAATGTCCAGCTATATTTAATTTAATTTTAACATATAAGTTTTGCCATCTATTCTTGTTAAAGTAGTTAAAGAGACCCTAAAATAGCTATGTCACTTCACCTACAAATATTTGATTCGGCATTAAAAGTGCCTTTTAAACGGCCACTAACAATGTCACCTCTGATCACCGGTCATTGACGTACAGTGAACTTTATTCTGATCTTGAGTGTCCGAATATTGGTATTTTTTTGCGTCAAAAGACACTTGTTCTCCCATGTCTTTGTGATAATTTTTAGGGTTCAGTACCTCAAAAAGAAAAAAAAATTTAACCCCTTATTTATAGGATCACTCGCGTGTCTGTCTGTCTGACCGTCTGTCATATCCAATTTACTCCGAAACTAGTGGACCGATTAAGTTGAAATTTGGTACACATATTATGTAAGTCGGTGACCCAAAGACGGACGTGTAACGTAAAGTAATGAATTTTACACTTGGGGAGGGCTACTGGGAGGTAAACTAGAAAATAAAATAAAAATTTTTTGCAAACTTTATCGTGTTACTTAACAAATGAAAGGGCTCATTGTGAGACTCTCAATTTTTTTTTTAAAATTTTATTATAAATAGTTTTGAAGTTTTAAAAAAAAATTGACCATTCCCTTTTAACTCCGAAACAACGGGGCCAAAAATTTTGAAAAAAAAATACAAAAAAAGAAGTAGAAAGCTATAATAAAAATAAACCTAACCACCTAATAACCAATTTGAAAGCTATAATAAAAATAAATTAAAATTATCTCTCCTCTATACTGACTAACTAATATTCTGGATATTATACATATTATAGGTAGGTATATATTTAGTGTATATAAAGGGTGTAACAAGACCCCTAACGAAGCCGAAAGCCACTTGTTCTCACCGTCATTGCGATCATTTTTTTGTTGTGTTTAGTATTCCCACTGCTGGAACTCGGGGTTCCTAGCTGAGAATGGGAATGGGCCTTTGTCCTTATTCTAACTTGTTTTCGTAGTCGCAATATGTCATATCTCTGCTTTAGACGTCATATCCGCCACCCACTGTCTGGCTTTAACCATCTTTAATTTTGGTCGTATTTTTAAGAACAGGGTGTAATGTTCTTCTTCCCCCATGAAAAGGGAGGATCCTCCGACCAAATGGGTGTTGCGTCTGGTGCGCTACTGCCCTACAGTTACTGTCGGGTTTTTCTATGTATATATCTTAACTCGCGGATAAACATAATAGCGCGATTCAATTTTAATTACCAAAAAAAAAAAATATATATATTGACATAAAAACATTGTACACGGTTTATTGGATTCTCTGACTCCTGCGATAGTTAAAACTGTGTTGCAGGAGCCAGTGTCCTCCCCTAATAAAATGATGCATTTGTTTTATGACAAAAAAAAAGCAAAAAAATAAATAATTAGTTCTTTATTTATGTCGTAGATGGCGCTGTAGTAAGTTTTGTACTATAGTACTTTTTGTAGTGCCGCAAGGTTATTACCTTTTCCAAATGCATTAGTCGTCGGCACAGCAAGCCTTCTTCTTTCCATACCTAGTCATCATCTCTAGCCCTATCATCTTTCAAACTAAAGCCATATTTATTTCCAAATTAAGCTTTTAAAAGGCACTTTTGAACGTCAAACTTTACAAGGAAATAGTATTGACTAGCTTATGCCCCACGAGATCATACTACCGGGATAAAAAGTATCCTATGTGTTAATCCAGGTTATAAACTATGTGTGTGCTAAATTTCATCCATATCCGTTCAGTAGTTTTTGCGTGAAAGACAAACAAACATCCATCCATTCATGCCCACAAACTCCATGTCAAAAACCGTGTCTATGTCTTGTATTCAGCTACATCCTGGTTGGACTGGGAGCCGACTCCAACTTAGTTGGGATACGCAGGCAAATGGTGAGTTTTGTCTAGAGAAGAATGGGCAAGAAACTCCAATCCACAACTGTCGTTTTTTTAATCTTTGGCCTATATTGATAACATCTAAACCCACAAGCATACAATCAAATATAATCGTATGATTTTTATCAGTATCGTATTGTCATTCAAAGAAAGAACATTGCTTCAACGGAAGTTATTACAATTTTAAATCTTGGCCTCTGTAATTTTCGTGTTACTAAAGATTTTTTTTCTTTCATTCTTGTTTGAACCTTCTGACGGAACAGTCTTAGAACTTAATCAATATAGGCTTTAAAAAAATATTAAGATAATAAATTATCTTGATAAAATAAATAGCGGTCTATGTGTAAAGTGATATAACATCAAAAAAAACTTTCGGTATTTCTACGTAAGTATTGCTTATTTTTGGCATTATAGTCAACTAGCGACCCGCCCCGGCTTCGCACGGGTGTAATGTTTTACATATAAACCTTCCTTTTAAATCACTCCATCTATTAAAAAAAACCGCATCAAAATCCGTTGCGTAGTTTTAAAGATTTAAGCATACATAGGGACACGGACAGCGGGAAGCGACTTTGTTTTATACTATGTAGTGATGAACTCATCGTCAGCATTTTTGAGACGGGACATTAAGGACTCTTCAAGAATAACTGAGATTAGAGTACAAAATCCACTTCTACCTCCTGAACAAGAACTGCAGTGGCCAATCTGGAAGTCTCTTAGCCGTTTGCGGGCCCAGGATGATCGCTGTAGAAATAATCTGGCCAAATGGGGTATCATCGACCCGTCCCAAATACTCGTACAATGCTAGTGTGGAGCTTTGTAGGATATGCCCCACCTCTTTTCTTGCCCATCCTGTACAGCCACTGCACGTTCCAGTATTTAAACGAAGCCAAAGAAAGAGCTGTCCAGCAGGGGTATTGCGTATCTCTGTTGACAGTTCATAGTGATCATCACTTAGCGAGTTTTGATATACAAAGACCGTTCTTGCTGGTTTGGTTGGTTTCAACGCTACTCGTGCAGAACTGTCATTGTATATCAAAACTCGCCAAGTTATGATCACTATGAACTGTCAACAGAGATACGCAATAGCCCTGCAGATGGCTGTATACTGTATAGTACAGTGGAGTATCCGCTCCCTTTCATTGAGTTTATTGTGGTAATTGGCCCAATTACCACAATAAATTCAGTACAATATCTCCAAATAAGTACCCACAGATGTATTACAAATTTCCTAGGAGAAAGTGAGAGGTCAGAAGCCAGATGCAAGCCAGCGGGTGTGAAAGAGAAAGCGTTAGCACCGGCCGAAACCCCTAAAGAAACCTAAAGAATGTTTTTTTTATTTGTTGACTTTTATTGTAAGGCAAGCCGGCCTTTTCGGCTTGTATGATAGGTCTATAGTTCATCATTTCAGCCCGTTGTTGTCCACTGCTGAACATAGGCCTCCCCAGTCGATTTCCATCGTGTCCGGTCCAATGCCACCTGCATCCAGCGACTCCCTGCACATTTAACAAGGTCGTCGGTCCATCTGGCAGGTGGCCGTCCCACGCTGCGCTTTCCAATGCGTGGTCTCCACTCCAGTATCCGTTTGCCCCATCGGCCGTCCGATCTTCGCGCTATGTGGCCTGCCCATTGCCACTTCAGCTTGCTTATCCGCTGGGCTATGTCGACGACCTTGGTTCGTCTACGGATTTCCTCATTTCTGATTCTATCACGTAGAGAAACGCCGAGCATAGCCCTCTCCATAGCCCGCTGAGCGACTTTGAGCTTCTGTATAAGACCTATTGTGAGAGACCACGTTTCAGATCCGTAAGTCATCACTGGTAACACACATTGGTTATAAACCCTACTTTTGAGGCACTGAGGTATTTTGGACGAGAAGACATCGCGTAGTTTCCCGAACGCTGCCCAGCCGAGTTGGATTCGACGATTGACCTCTCTCTCGAAGTTGAACCTACCTAACCGGACAGCCTGTCCTAGGTAGATATATTCGTCGACAACTTCAAGAGTAGTGTTCCCGACTGTGAGTACGGTGGGTGCAACCTGGACATTAAACATGAGTTTCGTTTTGTCCATGTTCATTTTAAGACCCACTTGCTGGGAGACACTATTGAGGTCACCGAGCATTTGTCCTAGGTCTTCCAGTGACTCAGCCATGACTACAATATCGTCGGCAAATCGAAGGTGTGTGAGGTATTCGCCGTTGATATTGATGCCGAGTCCTTTCCATTCCAGGAGTTTGAAGTTCTATAGTTACTGGTCGGGTAATATTTGAGTCCATCGACACGCAAAAAAGAAGACTAAAACATTTCTTCATACATTTCTTAGTGATCCTGTAGCCACAACGGCTTATTTAACTGCCGGTCAACGTAACGGTTAGGCTGAAATGATGATGATCAAAGTCAAACCATTTATTTAAATTGCGTCATTAAAAGGCACTTTTGAACTTTACAAGGAATTGATTGCCCATTTTTCTCAGTGTCATCGGCCCCGATTTGCGAGTTGCAGGTCGTGGTCTCAAACCAGGTGCATTACTTTGTGTCATTTATTTCATCACCACTACTCTCAAAACGGTGATGGGAAACACGGTTAAATCTTAGTGATTGACTTTCATTGTAAGTGCAGATGTTAAAGATAACATTTGCACGAGGCAATTTGGTTGCCCATATCGAAATTCACTAAGAATTTCTCCTGTATCGTGGGTGCGTTTCCAAACATTCAAACTCACATAAACAGCCAGACCCGGAACTACTATTTGTGGGTTGTCAGGTTTTTTCTTATAGAAAAGAACACTACCTCGCGGAAAATTCTAATAGCGCGATGCAGGAATTTGACGTTAGTTCCTCACTTAAATCATATATGGCGCTACAGTACTTTTTGCATGTTTCCATCTAAGTATGCGGCTACATCAGTATTCTCTTCTTCCCCAGGTCCTTCACAGCATGGAAGCGAGTCGGTGACAGTGACAGTTTGCGTTTATATTTATGAATATTCGTTTTGTGGCGGGCTGCAGCGGTGAACTACACCCGGTATGGTGTTAGGTGAGTGAATTCTGTATTTATTAGCTGTTTAGAGCTAAGCATGAAGGCATAAACTCGTGCAGTGGTGCAATGATCATTTTGCCCTGTAATGACGTTGTCAGGATGGCACTGGTTGGAAACATTAGCGAAGTTGTCCAAATGATTTTAAACCATAAAATGTTGGTGTTTAAGTTCCAATCGAATGAGAAAATTTGACAGTTTGTAGTAGTTTGATGCACTGGCGACTGACCATAAAAAATGTATTTTAATAACAAAATGGCAGCGTAAGTGCCGATAAAATATCCATGTGCATTTTTATGCAAATTCAAGTCGCAATATCACCTTATTGATCATTTTTTTTTAAATATAATGACGTCTAAGAACAAGTGCCAAAAATTTAGAAAAGATTTTTTTTTAATGGGTAAGGCAATTGTGGAACTAATGGCGCTAGCATCGTATGTACCAAGCATCGTCATTGGTTGAAAATGTGTCAATTTCATTTTATATTTCAAAATAGCTTAACCTCATTGGTTAGATTGGGACTAAGCTATGGACACGCCATCTACAATCAGCTTTGACTTGCCTTCCCCATTGATTTGTTGTTAGATTGTCTCTTGATGATTCAAAAAGAAAGATGTTTGTACTTAATGCAGGTGACGCCTCCCATTTTGGCGTTATTTTAAGTAATTAACTAATTTATTACAGGCTTGTGTAGATCCAAATTATAACAATTTCTTCTATATTTAGTTGAATTTGTTCATTGTCAAACACAGGACATGTCAAGTTTGCTAAATGTGTCCTTAAAAGTAGTTCACGCGTATTGTAGTTCCACACCAAATTCCTAGATGGCGTTGTAACAAACTTACAAACAAAACTTTCAAATCGATAAATAATTCAATTTACTTCGGCGTTAAGGTCAAGTTTATCAGCGGTTAGTTCATGAAAACTTAACTAGATGGCGTTAGTGACAGTAGTATTGCTGAATGTTATTCAGAAGACTGTTAGGCAGCACTGTCTCAATGCTTTAACATGGGCTAAGAGAAACTACATTGTTTCTAAATATTGGTATTCAGCTGCATTCGGTTAAATTGGAAGCCAATTCTTCCATAGCTAGGTAGATGATTTGATTATGAAGGGTGTCCCAGAATTTACGCAAGATTTGTTATTTTCTTTTATTCATTAACTAGTACAAAACAAAATATAAACAAACATCACAAAAAACCTCAATAGGAAACAGAAAACACAGTTTAAAATAATATATGTGATGTCATTCTAAATCAAATATGGCGGAGTACTGCTTTGACTCGCAGAGAGGAGATAGTCTTGTGTTCAGTGGGTACATTATTGGTTGATGATGCATGCTTTATCCTACAGGGTATATTAGGATCCTTCACGAAGCCGTCAACCAAGCATTATGTAAAATCGACCCAAAATGAATCTGATCACCTTACGGACTATTTTTGCTTGCAGCATCCGGCCTCTATAGAAGCGCGTAGTTAAAAACTTTCTCTTCATTGGTCCTTTTTTGTGTTATTCCTATTAGTCAAAAAAGGGTGGTCAAACATCTGTGATCATTAACGGAACCTGAGAATTTTTGTAAAACAAAAGATAATGTAAAACAAAAAAAAATCGCATATTTTTTATTGTTTTTCTACTATTGGTCCGCACTCTCTTTGTGCTGACCAATACTAGTAAGGGTGGTGAACAGATGTGGATATCGTGTGCACGGGATTTTGTTTTAAAAGTGATTCATTTTGGTGCGATGGTACACACGGCTACAAATCAAGCTATACATTTCCAGTTTATGCTGATCTCGCATTTTGTAGGATTTCCGTACAATGCGAGGTCATCCTATACTGGAAATGTATAGCTTGATGTGTAGCCGTGTGTACATACATCAAACTAAGTAAACTCTACGGAAAAAATATTGCTGCGAAACGACTTTTTTTTGGGGTGAAAAGTCACGTTTTACGGTAGGATTCAATGTAACGCACTCAAAACATTGTGCTGATGGATGCATTGAATAGTACGGGTGTCGTGGAGGTTTTTACAGTAAAAATCTTACATTAAAACAATGTATTTAAAAAAAAAAGCTTTTACTTTGACCCCCAATATCTCCGTAACTAGAAGGTTCCACGGTATGGTCTAGAACAAAAAAAAAATATCGCAATGACGGGGAGAAAAAATGTTTTTTGGCTTCGTTAAGGGTCTTGTTACACCCTTTATAATATATCCTCTATCCTTTTCCCCAGTTTGCAACCCAAGACAGCTGAAGAGTGTATCTGCCTCTTTGCGTCTTCTGTCGCGACTTGTGAGAATTACCCTTTATTTTTACCCTATTTGCGTAGATTACCCTACTAACGTAGATTAGATTATCCCTACTGGTTTTATAGTAGTTTTGTTTTAGTCGTACTAGGTACAAACTGCGTATTTAATTTAAGAAAATTATATTTACGGGTGGGGTCAACGGGAACAATTTTTAATTCTTTAAATCAGTTCCCGCTGACCCCACCAGTGGGGCCACGGGCGGTGGGGTCAACGGGAATACACCTCTAGTGCTTGTATTCATTACTAAGTAACATCTAAATATTAGAATATCAACTTTTGACCGCACTAGCTCTGGCACCCGTTATCTATTTATAGGCTGACTGGTAATTAGTGACCGATACTTAAACACGTGATTGTACTCATGATAACAAACAACTTTCACGAAGAAACATTTTGTTTTTTAGCCCTTCCTCTTGTTTACAATAACACAACAGCCGTATGGAATTCGCCGCTGCTATGAGGCACCCACTGTTGCACGGTACGATAGTAATGCGACAGAACGGCGTCACGCGGTTAACAGCTGATAGGTCACAGACACGCGCGCGCGAATTTCATACTGCTGTTGTGTTGTTCTGATAGTGAATGAGTATAAAAAAATGTTTCTTTGGGAAAGTTGTTTGTTATCATGAGTACAATCACGAGTTTAAGTATCGGTCACTAATTACCAATCAGCCTATATTTACATTATTTAACAGGTTGTTAACCTTAAACACAGTTACGAATATAACCCAATTACTTACGAGTTAAAACCGCATTGACATTTACGGTGTTAAACGTTTATAATCAGTGCCAAAATAATCTTCTTACTGCAAACGTTGACAATAAAATACTATTGAACTATTGGAAATAGATTAAAATAATGATAATTTTGCATTTAATTTTCAAAGGTCGGTCCGTGGATGGTTGACCATTTATTACATATCGAGACTCCTGTTTCGGGTAGCAAGTTTAAAGCCTTTGGTCCCGGCTGTCATTTATACATCTTTGACAGTCGTTACAAGTAGTCAATGCCCTGAAAGTCTGCCAACCAGTCTTACAAAGAGGTATCGTATTACCCAGGACTAACTGGGTTGTGGAGGTCAGATAGGCAGTCGCTCCATGTAAAATACTGGTATTCAGCTGCATCTGGTTAGACTGGAAGCCGACCCCGACTTAGTTGGGAAAAGGAAACCTTGGTTGGGTTGGAAAGGAAGGTTGGTTGGGTTTCACGAAAGTAGAAAGGAAGAAGAAGAAGCCCTGTTCTCGTAACCTGTGTGGCACCGCGCCGAGTGGACCCAACATGCTGCTGCGCCCTGCTGTACCTACGACGCAGCTGTACCTTTCGCGTCTGCATCACTCTACAACAACTGAGGAAGTCGTGCAGTATTTGAAAGTGAAAACCAGCTGGACTCTGAGGGTCGAAAGGTTGGAATCGCGCCACAACATCAACTTTAAGTCGTTCGTGGTACGAGTTCCAATCCAACATCTAAAGACCTGCCTGAAAGAGGATTTTTGGCCGAAAGGTGTCGTATATCGACGTTTCCGAGGACGGTTACACGACACCACGACGCGGAACACGACGCTGACAACGTTACGTGTATAGGCATAGTTTTAAGGTTATTAATATGTATTAGTATATTATTGTATAAGATTATTTTGTGTATTTTAATAATAAATTGCCGGCGGCACTCTAAACACATCCATTAGGTCAAAATAAAATCACTTTAATCAGTGTTTTTTTTTTGCTTGGATACGTTTGGTTAGACGAACTGAACGCACGCTGTGTTGAAATTTATCCACCTATTTTAATGGGACCTTATATTATATACATCCACGAGCAGCGCTGGCCCAGTGAGTGGTGGCGGCCCTTTTTTTTTCGGATGGGAAATCTTCAATTAACCCCTCCCGCTCTGGGCGGAGCAGGAGGGAGTGTCAGACTTTTACTGACTAAACCCACCCCATCCATGTTCCTCCACCGCACTTTGTGTTCCGGGGCCACGGTATCTCTTTCAAACAGTCCCGCAGCCCCGGCAGGCATCGGCCCTTGCGGACCCCTCCCTTTGTGGTGGCGGCCCTGACTTACGAACCCAGGCAGGCGCATTACTTTGTGTAATTTATTTCATCGCCACTGCTCTCAAAACGGTGAAGGAAAACATCGTGAGGAAACCGGCATGTCCTACAACCAAAAATTCGAAGATATCTTACATCTACCAACCCGCACTGAGCCCGCGTGGTGGATTATAGCCCATTCCCTCCCATAGAGAGGAGGCCGTGTGTCCCAGCAGTGGGAACATTATAGGCTGATTATGCAGCAATCCACGATCAGCTGTAACATGCTAGGATGATATAGATACTGATAGTGAGGTCGAAAGTCAAGCAGATACGCATGTGTCATGCACGTGGTTATAAACGAGATCTAACTGGTTAACTTTACTGCGATAGCACGTGTTTTGGGTTTGGTTACTGTGAACAGTTCATCTGTCTGTCTGTGGCGTCGAATCTACGAAACGGGTAAGCCGTATCTGATTTTTGGTGTTTTAAAATAAGCGGACGTTGGACTGTTTTTCCGCTGGTCAGATATGGCCACTGAAATGGATCCTGTTCATTAGTTGCCGCGTTTTTTTTTCAATTGACCATTAAGAAACACTTTTGGACTTTGAAAACTTAAATAGAATTTTAATCTATTGTCCAGACGCAAAGGTAGTCGAGTGAGTGCTGTTGAGTCTCCTAAACGGATAAACGCTGAGCAGACGATAAACCATTTGTCCGCTGGACAGATATGACCGCTGAAATGAATCCTCTTCATTAGTTTTCGCGTTGTTTTTGAATCCATTGGTTGACGGCTATGGTTTGTTGCATGTTTTCCATGGACTGCTCAAACACACGATAGGAGACGATGTTGCATCGTGACTATCATGACACAGTGTCGTATAGTGTACGAGGAACGCGCGTGTTTTTGACGCAAGTCGCCGTGAACGTGATCGGAGCCTAGTGAAGCAAAAGAGTCCCTTTACACCAATATAAACAAAGCATCTCCGCACGCGTGCTCGTGGATCCTCGAGCCCCCAATTTTATACTTAAAGGTAATGTTGATACAGTCCTTTGTACAATGAAATCGAAATAGTGCGAATTTTTTCGAGTGGAATTGGTGGAAACGGACCCAAAGAGCGGCATCCAAACATCATCCACTTTAAACCCGTCTGCTAGTTTCCAACCATCTAACTACCGCCCTAGATCTTTAAATAAATAAATAAATGCACCACGAGACCAATTAACATGAAGTAGTACTCTTGGGGTCGTGAATGTGGTTATTTAAGGTGGATGCGCAAGGGTAGCCCGCGAAATTCAAATTTTCATAAGTTTTTTGCAACATGCAGGTCAGTGTCAGGTTGTATGTTGATGAAAATATGAATCGCGCCAGTAACACGTATGGAGTTACAGAATTATAATCATTCAAATCATCAATACAGCCTTCCAAGTTCATTAAACCCCATTGAGTGACTTTTTCATGAAATAGCTATTGAATGGGGTTATATGAAATTGCGCGGGCTACCCTTGCGTTTCCACCTTAAATAAGTAATTAAATGCACCACGAGACCAATTAACGTGATGTAGCATTCTTGGGGTCAACGAATGTGATTTAATAGAAAAGACAATCTAAATCAGACTTAGCTTAGAGGACGAAAGAGCGATAGTTCTTGTTTCTTTTGTATTCTACTGACCCAGAAGGCGGGTAATGTTTTTCGCGCGTATGTATGTATGTCCGTCCCATTGTTACGTCGTAACTCTGAAACGCATGAACTGATTTAGATAAATTAAACGTCGTTTGATTCGTCTTGGTGGCGCGAGTGTAACTGGCCACTAACATAAAAATAAACAAAGAAAAATGGCGGATTTTGGGCGCCATATTGTGAAGTTCGAATTTATTTTTTTCCTTCCAAAACCGTCGAGTATATCGATGAAAATTTTCCATGTTCGGAATCATATTGTAGTCAATACGCGGTAACCATTCCTGCGCCGACGTCGCTTCGATCCTGTATGAAAATAGGTCTGTACCCATTTTTTTTTTTTTTTTTTACCGATGGGAAATCATCAAATAACCCCTCCCGCTCTGGGCTGAGCAGAAGGGAGTGTCAGACTTTTACTGACTAAAACCCATCCATGTTCCTTCCTTTGCCCTTTGTGTTCCAGGACCGCGGTATCTCTTTCGAACAGTCCCGCAACCCTGGCAGGCGTCGGTCCTTACGGACCCCTCCCTGTTTGCTGACTCTCCTTGAGGCGCGCGTGGAACACGAACGCGCCGTCGACACGGCCTGTCGTCATAAGACGGAAGGACGGCGAGCTAGCCCATAGCTCACCGTCCACAGGCCCGCGAGGTCTTTACCCTGCAGCGAGGCACCTAACTAATAAAATATATTTAAACATAACATAACATGACGTCTGTAATTTCCAAAGGATTAGGCAGAGGTGTACCCATAGACATAGACCATGGACTGAGCCTTCCCTAGCCAAATCTATACACCTATACAAGTAAATAAAACTGAAGTGTCTGTTCGTAATATCAAAATAACTGCTTTTTACTAAAGTATACTTAAACGGTACTTATAACAAAAATACATTTTTATAAATTTTTGTATGTCTGTCGGTCTGTCTGTTTGTTCCGGCTAAACTCCGAAACAGCTGGGCCGATTTTGACGGAACTTTAACTGGCAGACAGCTGCAGCTGTCTGCCAGTTAATTATTTTTCTATCTTATAACAACATCAGCTAGCTGATGTTGTTATAAGATAGAAAAATAATTAGGGTGCCGTACAAAAATTGGTAATACAATTTGAATCAAAACGGGAAGTAATATTTTTTTATAATAAATTCACGCGAACGAAGGTCGCGGGCAACAGCTAATAGTGTCAAATAAAATTGACCATGAAGTGTGAGAGAGACAAAGCAATGGAGCGGCCATGGTATGCCCCAGGTATTGGCCGCATCACCGCTCTGTGTCTTTCAACAGAGCGGTCACTTTCTGGAGGATAACGCTCAGTCCATTCTCTATAGTCTATGGATTGAAGGAGGTTAGGTTAGTTTAGTCCATAGACAATATAGACGTAGACCATGGACTGAGCCTTCCCTATCCAAATGTCAAATAAAACTGACCATGAAGTGCGAGAGGGACAAAGCAATGGAGCGGCCATATTTTGCCCCAGGTTTTGGCCGCATCATCGCTCTGTCTCTTTCTACAGAGTAGTCACTTTTTGGAGGATAACGCTCAGTCCTGTCTATGGGTGTACACACGGCTACACATCAAGCTATACATTTCCAGTATAAGCTGACCTCGCATTGTACGGAAAACCTACACAACGCGAGCATAGCATAAACTGGAAATGTATAGCTTGATGTGTAGCCGTGTGTACCTAATAGTACACGCACATTTCACCAGTTGTATTTAAGTCCCATGTAATGGCGAGCCTATTTCCAAAAAAATATATTTTTTTAGATTATTAAACGTGATTAGATAATATTTGTCACACTGATCGAAGTGTTACACAACCCATAATATTAGCAAACTGGGACAATGTCAACAACATGGCTTTATGAATTATTTATACTTAGCATTTTTTTTGCATAAAAAACGTAAATAAATAAATTAGAGATACTCAAGTTTTGTTAAGCAATAACGGCCGCACTCTGAGACATCAGTCATGACTTTTTCCTATGGTTTAGCAGATACTAAGAACCAGTGGCGTGCCCGCTCCCTTTTATTGAAAGGGAGGTAAAGCCCAATTACCACAATAAATTCAGTACAATATCTCCAAATAAGTATTAAAAATTTGCTAGGAGAAAGTGAGAGATCAGAAGCCAGATGCAAGCCAGCGGGTGTGAAAGAGAAAGCGTTAACACCGGCCGAAACCCATAAAGAATGTTAACCTAAAGAATGTTTTTTTTTTTGAGTTTGATTGTATGATAGGTCCTCCACTGCTTCGAACGTCACCTGGTACGAGGCTTGCCTACTTCATACGCTACGTCCACGTCCTGGCTGGCTATATCTGGCTTAAGGTGAAAGCGTCAGAGTAGCCCGCGAAATTTAAATTTTCTTACGTTTTTTGCAATTTGCAGGTCAGTGTCAGGTTGTATGTTGAGGAGCTCGTGGCCAGTTAATATCAGCCGCTCGGATCAATCTTCAGGCTAAGCCGCGCTTGCCTAGGTTGGTCTGTGGATGTGACCACCCATTACATACCGAGTTTCCTCCGTGCCTCGGGAAGCACGTTAAGCCGTTGGTCCCGGCTGTCAATTGTACATCTTTGACAGTCGTTACAGGCAGTCAGTGGCCCAAATGTCTGACACCAGTCTTACCAAGGGGTATCGTACTAACTAGTACTATCTGGGTTGTGGAGACAGTCGCTTCATGACTGGAAGCCGACCCCAACATAGTGCTAGGCGGGTGATTTCATGTTGTATGTTGCCGCCATAAAATTAGAACAGAACTATGAACACCTGCATGGTCCAATGACCGGCTGTTCTGTATCGTACATCATTTTGAATTCAAAACGTACGATAGACAATTTTTACCCTACTGCCCCAGAAGGAAAATGCAAATGATGTCTCTGAGTACGACGGTTATACAGTTAGTTTAGTGACCCCGGTTTAAAGGAAACTGTTAACGAATGAAGATTTATCACGTTTTATTATTTAACATAATAATTATGTCTTTGTTCGCGATGATGTCGAATATTACGGAGTGGCTCATGGCTCATTTGAGTTTGATTTTAACAGCCTTGAAAGCATATGTCACATCGAGACTAATGTCGAAAAAATGAAATAGTGCTGGCTGGTAATAGGCCCCTATCTCAGCATGGTGCTGTAACATTTAAAAAACGTCACAGCGCTGGAAATGCTTTGAGCTTAGCCTTAAGAGCGGCCAACCCGTCATACTGTTCGTACAAACGCTCGTACGTGATTATGCCGTTGTTACACATCTATCTTTGATTTTTTTGAACTAATAGGTATTTTGTGCACTATATCTAGGTTTCTATGGTTGCAAAAAATAAAAAAAAGTAGAAACAAATTCAGTGTAAGCCTCCAAAAATTGCTGTTTTGCACAAATTTTACCTGAACTTTGGCCGTTCATAATGTACTCATAAACTGTAAAAATAAAGAAAACATCTCGATAGAAACCTTGCTCATGTAATGGAGATTCTAAATGACAAATTTTTAATTTACACACTTGTAAGAATTTTTCAAAAACACGTATTTCCTGGAACAAGTTTAAGAAATTTTCGAACACTATTTTTCGTTCAATGTCATCGCGTTAGGCGGTATGAGGTGCGCGGGAGACGAATTGTGCGGGGTCGGGGCGGGGTAAGACGGGGGAGTTGAAAAAAAATCGCCGCTGTGCCTCTGGATGAAACAACAAGCTTTTTGACCATGCTCGCGTTGGCGATAGACGGGCCGGGAAATTCCCAAAAAATGGTTTCTTAGATAGTCGAGTATGACGTAATGCGATGAAAATATGTAACGCAAACAATACAGTGGACAGAGAAGGGTTTAAAGAAAAACTTTAACCGAACAGAATAGTAAATAATAGTTTGATATTCCCAATAAAAAATTTGGAAGTTGCGGCACAAAAATAAACTTTGGCGTCGAAGATCTCTGTATTTCCAGCGATAATAACAGTTTCTTTTTTAAGAATTAAATAGAATTTGCATTTTTTTAAACTTTAATCAAACAGTTATTAAACTGAATGTCTTTGAATAATCTAAAGAAAACCTGTAAAAAAAAATGCAGCGCAAGCAATGCGCAGCTTAGTCACATCATGTCAACTCAAATACATATTATTTTCAATTTTCAACCTTTTTCACGCTCCATACTGGTGACAATAGTTTACGCGGTCTAGTAGGGATTAAAATCGTAGTCAGTCTGCGCCTTAAATGAATGAGACATCACAGAAGAGCGGTGTTGGTAAATATTTCATCACTTGCCTAGGATTTACCCAGCTTTGTTGGGGTCAGCTTCCAGTCTAACCAGATGCAGCTGAATACCAGTATTTTACATGAAGCGACTGCCTATCTGACCTCCGAAAAATAGAAACAGTTTATTTGTATTTAATGTAGGTTGAATGTACATACATGAGTTGTTACAGTAGTAATTATTTGTTGCTGGTATATTCTACCAAAAAAAAAGTAAATTAAACAACAAAAAAAGTAAAGTAAAAATATAAATACAGTAATAAAAATAATACTTTTAAATAATTAAGTATACAACTTTAATTCAAAAATTTTAGAACAAAAAAAATCGAATACAAGTTAAAGTACGTAAAATAATACAGCAAAATTTTATCTGTAAAGAAATCTGATACAGAATAAAAACATTTTATTTTTTGTATTAGAAAGGACGAAAGCTGTTTTTTAAAAAATCTCAAAGGTAGCTCCTTGGTGCTATTTGGAATCTTATTATAGATTACAGGCGCCATACCTAAAACACTTTTTTTTTATAAAGATGTTTTATGAGCACCGTTACATAACATATATTTATACTGAGACCTAATTGTTGTATTTCGGTTTGTAATTTGTTTTTTCAACACATAAAATAACTTCAATTGACACAAATATGTTATCTTTACCAAGTGGGTGTGTCTCCGTGCACAAACATGTCGTGTCTCTTTGATTTTAACGTCACAACGCACATATTATTGTTATTACGAAATTGGTCAAAATATTTGCGCAGTAATCATAGCTCTAAATTGATATTATCAATGACATTGATAAGACTTACTCAGGTGAGTCGTATGCACTGTTTTTTACCCGACTGCGTCAGGAGTGTGACTGTTTTTCGAGCGTATGTATGTATGTTCATCCATTTCTTTGGCACGCCCTACAGCCCAAACGGGTGTACGGTTTTATATAACATTGCACCCTTGCGAAACCGGGGTGCGTTTCTAGTTCCCTATAATTTACAGTTCTATATTTTTTTTAAACATAGCCTATTAAGAGGTCATCCATGTCTGGATGAAAGCCTCCTCCATCTGTTTCCATCTATATCTATCTTGGGCCGTTGTGGTCCACTCTATCCCTGCCTATGGGTTGTCTGTGGTCCTCGCGATGTGGCTGCCTAGTTCCACTTCAAAGTCACTGATGAGTTGTATATACCTACAAATTATCAGTGACTTTGGTCTCCGCTCTGGTGTCGCTGCTCTTTATGCGGTTGCTTATTTTTTAGGCCAAGCATGCCTCTTTCTGCAGCTCCCACCCCTTTAGCATAAGCATAATCAGCCTATAATGTTCCCACTGCTGGGACACACGGCCTTCTCTCTACGAGAGGGAATGGGCTATAATCACCACGCGGGCCCAGTGCGGGTTGGTAGATGTCACATGTCTTCGAATTTTTGGTTCTAGAACATCCTCACGATGTTTTCCTTCACCGTTTTGAGAGCAGTGGTGATGTAATAAATTACACAAAGTAATGCGCCTGCCTGGGATCGAACCCACGACTTACTGTTCGTAAGTCGGGGCCGCCACCACTGGGCCACCGCTGCTCTCCCCCACACCTTTATTTTACTGCAAATATTGCCTAATAAGATTTTCCTCTCAAAAAGACAGGTGAAGCCATGAACATAACCTGTCTCAAATAAAATAAACGCAGTATTTGAAGAAGAAATATCCATATGGGAAAATCTCGTATCTAATTATATAATTGTGCTAATATAATTGTTGCCAGTCCTCTTTGTTGTCAAACATTAGATCATGACATTATTGATGTAACTAAATATTGAAAAATAGTCGTCCTGGTGAGATCATCTATACTAATATTATAAAGAGGTAAAATTTGTAAGTTTGTATGTAGGGTGTAATCTCTGGATTTTGAAATTTCTTTCACTAATAGGAAGCTACATTATCCCCGTGTGCCATAGGCTATATTTACAACGTGCCCGTGGGATAGTTTCCGACCAAAACGCGAGCGAAACCGCGGGCACCAGCTTGTAGATCCATAAAAACAGCTTGGTAACAAGCTGAGTGTAGCTGAATTTGCTCACGGCCAAATAATAACGGCCGGTTGATCTTCTAGGAAATGCAACGCTTTCCGAAGACGATCTAGGGATGGATGACCGTCCATTACAAACCAAGACTCCTCCTTCGGGCTTGTGGACGGTGAGTAATGGGCTAGCTCGCCGTCCGTCCGTCTTATGACGACAGGCCGAGTTGACGGCGCGTTCGTGTTCCACGCGCGCCTAAAGAGATGTCAGCAAACGGGAAGGGGTCCGAAAGGACCGATGCCTGCCAGGGTTGCGGGACTGTTTGAAAGAGATACCCCGGCCCTGGAACACAAAGGGCAAAAGAAGGAACATGGATGGGTTTTAGTCAGTACAAGTCTGACACTCTTCCGCTCCACCCAGAGTGGGAGGGGTCATTTGATGATATCCCACCCGTAAAAAAAATATAAAAAAGGCTCCTCCTTCAACAGAGAACTAGAATTGCTGACAAAGCTCACAGAATAAGTAAGCTGAAGTGGCAATGGGCCGGCCATATTAACCGTGGAATCGTGACCTTTGAGGTAGACGGTTCTTGAGTGGAGACCGCTAGTCGGCAAACGTAACACCCGGCTCGGTGGAGCGACGATCTTCGCAGGGTAGCAACTGGATGAGGGTTGCTGAGAAGCGAGTTGAGTGGCGTGCGATTCAGGAGGCCTATGTCGAGCAGTGGACTACTACTGGCTGATGATGGTGATGACTCCTCCGTGTCTTGGAAAGCATGTTCCCAGCTATTATTTGTACATCACACACAGGTAACAGTCGTTACGGGAAGTCGGAAATCTGAAAGTCTGAGATCCTACCAAGTGCTATCGTATTAAAGACACGGCACAGCATTTAAATTCAGAAAGAGATCGGTACCGTATCAACTCGAGCCGTTCAGTATGCTTTGTATGAAACTTCATACTGCAACGCACACTAATCGGAATCGTAACGTAATCGCCTCGCCTCGGAACAAGCTCACGAACCGCGGTGCGGTGCGTGGTCAACTCGCTTACGGCTCGTCCCCGCGCTTACGTCTCTCCGTACCGGAGCTTACGTCTCTTCGTCCACCCTTACGCACACTACTGTTGACACACGTGCTGTCATTCACAGAGCAACTTCCAGCCGTGCGCGGCGTCGGCGAGCCGTAAGCGCAGCGTTCCCTAGCCGTAAGCGCGGCGTCGCCTAGCCGTAGCCGAGTCGACGTATCGGAGCTGCTGATCCGCTTGCTTACGTTAGGTTGACGCCTGTTTGACTTCGAGGCAAAAGGCGGTGCCGATCCCTTTCCGAGTTGATATGTGTGCCGAGTCCTTTATCCAGTTACTTCGATAGGTTGTGACGTCAAATAGACAGGCGTTCTCTATAGAACACTGGTATTTAGATGCGGTTAGACTGGAAGCCGAACCCAACATAGTTTGGAAAAGCCTAGGCAAATGATGGCGACGTGAATAAAAGATATGTCCCTAACCATTACATAAAAACGTTGCTACATCAACGTAATAGTTTAGCATTGAATTCCTAATGAATGCAAATGACACATTTAGCGTAGACGCTTTATTATACAGGCCTCGGAAATGTGCGAATGTTTCTTGTTTGATTACGATGAAGTTCATGGTGAATTACAAAATACTTGGTTTGGGCTAGGCGTAGATTTGTTGACGTACCTAGTCTTTCTGGCCTAAGAGGGACAAAGCGGAGTCAACCCAGCTTGACGTCTTAAGGCATTTCATACAAACTTTGAAGTCATTTGTTTTCGAAATGACTGAACCGATTTTAATGAAACTTCATACGCATACGCAGGATACATAATATGTCTAAAAAGTTGACAGAGAATATTTCCGAAATGTCTTTAATTAAAAAAAAAAGATAATTGTAAAATTGTAATCTAAAATCGGTCTAATTTAGCTGTAACACTATTTTTGGAAAATGTTCTCCGTCAACTTTTTAGACCTATGTATCATGCATATGCGTATGTAGTTTTATTAAAATCGGTTCAGTCATTTCGAAAACAAATGAGTTCAAAGTTTGTATGAAATGCCGTCCGTAAGACATTAAAGCTCTTAGGGGTTAAATTATCGGCGGCGACCTCTCGCGTCCGACCGCGCCCTGGTTCAATCCATGGTCCGGAGCGAGAGGGAATGGGACGCCGTCACCTCCTTCTGCGAAGCAGTCATGCTAGCGAAGGAGGTTTCGGGACGTGAGAGGGAGAGAGCCTCACGTCTCAGCCGCCGCGGGAGACGCCCTGGACGTCGGGGACCACGTGGTGGCTCCCGGCCACCGTAGGCGCGGGCCTGTGGACGGTGAGTAATGGGCTTACTCGCCGTCCGTCCGTTTTATGACGACAGGCCGTGTCGACGGCGCGTTCGTGTTAAACGCGCGCCTCAAAGAGAGTCAGCAAACAGGAAGGGGTCCGAAAGGACCGATGCCTGCCGGGGTTGCGGGACTGTTCGAAAGAGATACCGCGGCCCTGGAACACAAAGGGTAAAAGAAGGAACATGGATGGGTTTTAGTCACTAAAAGTCTGACACTCCCTCCTGCTCAGCCCAGAGCGGGAGGGGTTATTTGATGATTTCCCATCCGAGAAAAAAATTAATAAAAGGGCTTAAATTATTAAGAATTTTCCTTACCCACTATTTTTGTGATAGCAGTGTCCTACCGGCTGTCGGAACAGGTCAAATGGCTTTACAAGCCCTCCCAGACATGCCCCTACAGAGTAAGACTTCCGTACTGATACTGCTTCTGCTAGCCTACGTCATCCCACTGCTGGGCAAGGCAGAGGCCCAGCAGTGCGATCAAAAAACTGGATGTAATGGGGACAGCCCTATGACGTCAGTTTTTTCAATACAGGGCTATGATACTGCCCAAAATGTAGCCGCGTTTCCATCATAGCATGATGCATTCCGAAGCGCATATAGTTTATGGTGAAGTATTTCAAGAGTCATTCAATGGGATTAAATGAACATAGAAGGTTGTATTGATGATTTTAATGATTATAATTCCGTAAATACAATACGTGTTACGGTCGCGATTCATATTTTGTTCAACACAGCTTGAAACAGTCTCCATGATGTTTCCTGCCGGTTCTTCTCCATAGGAAACGACCAACCCGAACCGTGGTCCTTTCCTCGATGTTTATCACCGCCCAAGTAGGCCTATCTACACTAATATTGTAAAGACGAAAGATTTGTATTTTTGTGTGTGTGTGTATGTTTGTAATGAATAAGCTCAAAAACTGGTGCACCGATTTCAAAAATTCTTTCAACATTGCAAAGTTACATTCACCCTGAGTAACATAGGTACCCGTGCGAAGCCGGGACGGGCCGCTAGTGTGAAATAAAATATTTAGATTATGACCGGAAAATTGCAAAAAAAAAAAAAATGTAAATAAATAAATAAATTTCGCGGGCTACGTTGGCGCTTCCACCTTAAATACTGGCCGAAATGTAGCCGTCTCTCTCTCTTCTTTGCCCAGCAACACAGGTAGGTGTCAGGTTATCACCAACGTGTACAGTAAATGATAAACATTACACATCCATATCACGTGGGCAAGGTCATTTAGTTTCATCCAAGCGTGAACTTGATAACACTTCACGTGTTCCTTATTATCGAGAAACTGTATCTAGCTTTTAATTGGATTTATTCATTAGGAGTTTTTAACTAGAACCTTCGTAATTGGCAATGTTTAAGAAGGTATGTTCGCACTATGGGTATAGGGTAGTCAGCCCCGCTCCACCAACATTGCTAGTAGGCTGTATTTTTTTTTGTCAAAGAAAGATTTCTTTTTTTTTTTCTCAGAGACATGATGTTCATACAAAACTAGCTGTTGCCCGCGCCGTCGCTCGCGTTTTGGTCGGAAATTATCCCACGGGCACGTTGTAAATATAGCATATGGCACTCGGGGATAATGTAGCTTCCTATTAGTTAAAGAATTTTCTAAATCGGTTCAGTAGATCCAGAGATTACCCCCTACAACCTCACAAACTTTACCTCTACAATATTAGTATACAAGACAAATAAAAACAACGGACTTAAAACGCATACCAGATATTTATAAATACAACATAACTGAACATAATCATTAACTTTAAAATTAAAAAAACCCCCAACCATTAAATGGCTGCACCGATTTTGATAAAACATATCTAATTGTAATATACACATCATGAGCTATCATTTGATATCCCACTTGGGTATATTTGAAAATATTCGATTTTTCATACCCACTTTCATCCCCCATATCTAGTAAATGACTCACCGATTTAAATGAAACATATCTAATAACGATCGCCAAGAAACTAGCTTTCAAATAAAAAAAAAAACTGCGTCCAAATCGGTTCACTCGTTTAAGAGCTATGGTGCCAGAGACACACACACACACACACATGGCGGTCAAATTTATAACACCCGTCTTTCTGCGTCGGGGTTAAAAAATAGTTAACAGCTTGCACGTCGTGATTGCGACAAGCTGTTATCACTCAGCATGATGCTGTGCCATGGAGGGCCCACAGTAGTTCCCTTCAAAATGGTTGAGTTGAATGGTGCTGATCCATGCGTCATGTTCGTGAACGGGCGCTGTCAGTTGTGACTGGTCATCTCTTAGTTGCCACGGCTTATTTGAATTAATTATTTTAATTTTTTTTTAATTGTCTTTTTTGTGTTTACTATGGACACTTTTAACGTGCACATCTTGCTACATCGTTCTCACATAGTGTACCATCTCAATATGAATGATGTAACCAAGGTTTTGTAACAATATGCTGATTTAAAAGAGTGTCCATGGAGTTTCTTGCCCGTTCTTCTCCATAGAGATCTACGCTAGGGAATGGGCAACTACAGTACTTTCACAGTTTTTATGCCTTGTGACTGGGACTGTAGCTACATTTCATTGTTATCTTTGTTTCGACAGTTCAAAAGTGCCTGTAACTGGCCTACTTGAAATAAATGCTTTGATTTTGATTTTGAGTACAGCGCTGGTTTTCAGTCATCACCTGAGAAAAACACGGCATGAATACACGAATTCATCATCTGAAATCTGCAAACCTAATGTTTTCCCAACTACTCTGTGGTCGGCTTTCAGTTTGACCAGATGTAGCTGAATACCAGTATTTCACACGGAGCGACTGCCTATCTGATCGCCACAACCCAGTTAGTACTGGCTAATACGATACCCCTTAGTTGTCAGACTTTCGAGCCACTGACTCGGTGTAACGACTGTCAAAGATCTACAAATGACAGCCGGGACCAACTGCTTAACGTGGTTTCCGAGGCAAGGAGGAAACTCGGTATGTATTTGTGGTCATTCATCCACGGACCAACCTTGGCAAGCGCGGCTTAACCTAGGGATCAACACGAGCGGTTATTATTTTGCCACGAGCTCCCTCTAGTTTGATTAATTGGCCATAAATTATAAACCTGTCACAGTTTATTAGATATTCTTTTAATATTATAAACGTCCCAGTAGGTCAAAGTCATTAAGATTTATTTATTTATCAAGAACAATTTGTATTGTATTTGATACATTATTTAATATAAATCATAATTAATTAATGTAAAGGACGATGCGTCAAAACGTCCCCCGGTTGGAGTGTAGCCTTAGGGGCGCTATGGCGCGGGACTTAAAAAAAAAATCGATTTTTTTTTTTCAAATTGGTACCATACGCTTATAGGCACCATGAGCCGTGCAGAAAACAAAAAAAAAGTATTTTTTTCATAGTGCCCCAACCCTTACACCGACTAACAGATTTAAAATGTATCTCAGTCAAAACATCTTATTAAGGTGATAATTTTTTATTATGGCGACATTTCTCAAAAGTGTGGGATTTCCGAGAAAAACATGTTTTAATACTAACATTTTAGCACAAAATAACTGTTTGTAAACCATATTTTTTATTTTCAAAGTATTTAAATTATTTTCTATATTTATTTCTGTTCACATTAATTAGATTTTTATCATTTAAATAATATTAAAAAAATATACAATACATAATAAAAATTACAAGCTACGCACATATAATTTCAATTGTGTGGTAATGTAAATAGGACTAGGGCGTTACATTAGTTTTAATCCACCGGCAGAACTGCTCAATTGCTATACGAGTTTATTTGATAATAATTAATATAACTGAACAACAGTATAAATAACAGGCTTTAATATTGTTAAGTATTTAAATTTTTTATAACATTTTTGTATCGAATATGAAAAATTAAATAAACGATTTTTTTATTTTATTTGATTTTTAAACCCCATAGATTTTGAAGTTAAAACTGGTTGCTAGTCTTTTTATAGATTTATAAGAACCTACTAACACACACGAAAGATCTGTTGGAGGGGGGGTGATGGGTCTCATACAAATTTGGTCAACGTCCTTTGTAAAAGTGACATGCAGTAATAATAAAACATGCAACAATAATTAAAAGAGAAAACATGATTAACAAAAACAATAATAACAAATAGTTTTTTTTTTAATAGATAATTGGAATATTAATATGTCGGAGACGGTCATTGGTACGGCCTTAAAATGAATCACAAGTACGCGGTGGTGACATCACGCGATCTACTTCAAAATCTACCCACACCACAGCGTCACTTGTCACAGAGTCAAGATGGTAAACTCCGAGCCAGGACGACGGTCAGTCAGTGTCTGATCGCGGCCGAGTTAAGACCTCTTGGAACTGTACCCGATTCATTGTGCCCCGTGTTATTTTGCTCAGTTGTAATCTCAAGTAATTCGTTAGTTTTGCTAGAAACAATGTATCGCTCAGTGTCTTTTCATAGCGAAATAAATCCTGACCCCCCGACAAATTTTAAATTACAGTTCGTCCATTGAGTAAAAGTTTCAATCTAACAGAAATGAATGAAAGAAAGGAAAATTATTTATTAGCCCGCACAGGACAAAACATTAAACAAAAAAATGGTTACATTTACAGTAGGTACACACGGCTACAAATTAAGCTACACATTTCCATTATAAGCTGACCTCGCATTGTACGGGAATCCTATACAATGCGAGATCAGCATAAACTAGAAATGTATAGCTTGATGTGTAGCCGTGTGTACAACAAAGTTATAAAAGTATTAATAAAACTAAAATTAAAAAAAAAAAACAACGAAATTAGTCCTGTACGAAGCCAAAAGGCCCCTATCTCAGCATGGTGCTGTAACATTTAAAAAACATCACAGCGCTGGAAATGCTTTCAGCTTAGCCTTAAGAGCGGCCAACCCGTGATACTTTTGATACAAACGCTCGTATGTGATTAGGCCGTTGTTACACATCTATCTTTGATATTTTTGAATTAATATGTATTTTGTGCACTATATCTAGGTTTCTATGGTTGCAAAAAAATAAAAAAAGTAGAAACAAATTCAGTATAAGCGTCCAAAATTGCTGTTTTGCACAAATTTTACCTAAACTTTGGCCGTTCATAATGTACTCATAAACTGTAAAAATAAAGAAAACATCTCGATAGAAACCTTGCACATGTAATGGAGATTCTTAATGACAAATATTTATTTCACACACTTGTAAGACTTATTCAAAAATACGTATTTTCTGCAAGAAGTTTAAGAAATTTTCGAACACTCTTTTTCGTTTAATGTCATCGCGTTAGGCGGTATGATGAGGTGCGTGGGAGACGAGTTGTGCGGGGTCGGGGCGGGGTAAGATGGGGTAGTTGAAAGAAAATTGCCGCTGTGGCTCTGGATGAAACAACAAGCTTTTTGACCCAGCTCGCGTTGACGATAGACGGGCCTCTTAAAAGAGCTAATGTTTAACAAAATGTTTAAGTCCGCTGGCAGTCTATTTAATATTTGTACAGCTTGGTGATGAGGGCTATGCTTGACAAGGTTAAAATTAGGTACAACTTCATTTTAAAATCCTTTCTATTTGTGCTTTCCCTGGCTGTTCTTTGTTCCTCAGACTCGCAGTCATGGATATTTTTTTTTAAATTAACTAACAACACAAGTAGAAGAGCTGGCCTATGGCTGTTTTGACTATAATTCGCGATAAATTATATCAGGAAAAAGGTGGCATAGCTTCTGAAGAGGATCCGGGGGAGTAGCAATAGTATCCTGAAAGTTGGGGACCCGCAAGCTCCTGTGCTGAGGCATCTCATGCGGAATCATTGTCCGCATGAAATGCCTCGTGAGTAAATGACTCACTAAATAGGGTATTACACCCATTTTTGAAAAGTGTTTCAATTAGATTCTAAAGGGTGTAACAAGACCCTTAACGAATCCGAAAGCCACTTGTTCTCCCCGGTCATTGAGATCATTTTTTTGGTCTAGACCATACCTGGGAACCTTCTAGTTACGGAGATATTGGGGGTCAAAGTTCCAACTTTTTCACAGCTGTTTTTTTAAATACGTGTTTTAATGTAAGATTTTTACTATAGACACTTCCACGACCCCTGTAGTATTCAATCCATCCATCAGCATAATGTTTTGATTGCGTTATATTGAGTTCTACCGTAAAACGTGATTTTTCACCCCAAAAAAAAAGTCGTTTCCCAGCAATAATTTTTGCGTAACGTTACTTAGTTTGATGTGCATAATGCTTGGCTGACGGCTTTGTGAATGTTCCAGTTACACCCTGTATAGTGCTAATGATCCACTAAAAAATTCACCAAATTTTTATTCAATCGTCAAGTGCCATAAAAATGCATTTAAATTTTGCATTTTCAAATTTCGCGCGTAATTTGACGAAAACGCTGGACGCAGTGGACGCCATATTGCAGCCGTATGACGTAATAACATGGCGACTACTGTTTAATGGTGTTATAAAACAGATTAAAATAGCTGAAACCTTTGAATTGATTTTTAAAATTTAGTTTGCTATTTTATAAACTAAAACTAACGCTTTCCTTCTGATTTTTGCCTAAGCTATCTCATTATTATATTTTTTAGATTTTTTCTCTTAGATAGTAAAATACTCTATTGTCTGCTATTATTTTCGTTACTAATCCTATTGTATAAGTGGTTCAGTCCAAATAGCCAGCGTTTCTTGGGCCTGCCTCGGTGACTGGAACAAAAAAATTCTCGATGAATAATTTCTATGGTTCGAAATGATGTACTGAATAGGTTGCACCGCAATGCACAAACCTTTGATGTCCCTTTCACCTCCTGTAAAGAAAGAAAAAGTATTTACAGGTTCATTCATCCAAACAAATAACAATTCTACGTTGAAAACATTTGCCAGCAATGTGTGAACAGTTTGAATACATCAAGGCTTGAACTTTTGACCCTCGGAGTGACGTCTTACTGGCGGTTACTTAGTGCGGCGCTACCGGTTAACGAAGTCTATTAAATGTATATTGTTTAAAGTAAATGGATATCTCTCAAAACGGCAAAGCAAAACATCGTTAAGCCGTTGGTCCCGGCTGTCATTTGTAGATCTTTGACAGGCGTTACAGGTAGTCAGTGGCCCGAAAGTCTGACAACCAGTCTTATCAAGGTATACGTTACCCAGTACTAACTGGGTTGTGCAGGTCAAATAGGCAGTCGCTCCATGGAAGATACTGGTATTCAGCTGCATCCGGTTAGACTGGAAGCCGATCACAACAAAGGCTAGAGGCTAAGGAGATGATAATGGTGAAGGTTAACATCGTGAGGAAACCGGTATATCCTAGAACCAAAAGTTCGTAGCGAAGGGTCAATTTTTGTAAGAGGTGAGCCGGAGCCGTACATATCTTTATAGTGATTATAAAGGGTGTAACAAGACCCTTATCGAAGCCGAAAGCCACTTGTTCTCCCGGACATTGCGATCATTTTTTTGTTCTAGACCATACCTGGGAACCTTCTAGTTACGGAGATATTGGGGGTCAAAGTTCCAACCTTTTCACACGTTTTTTTTTTTTAAATACATGTTTTGTATGTAAGATTTTTACTTTAAATACCTCCACGACCCCCGTACTATTCAACCCATCCATCAGCACAATGTTTTGAGTGCGTTACATTGAGACCTACCGTAAAACGTGATTTTTCACCCCAAAAAAAAGGTCGTATCCCAGCAATAATTTTTGCGTAAAGTTACTTAGTTTGATGTGCATAATGATTGGTTGACGGCTTCGTGAAGGGTCTTGTTACTCAAAACATTGTGCTGATAGATGGATTTAATAGTAAGGGGTTTGTAGAGGTGTTTAAAGTAAAATTCTTTTATTAAAAACATGTATTTAAAAAAGAAAACTTGTAAAAAAGTTGAAACTTTGACCCCCAATATCTCCGTAACTAGAAGGTTCCCAGGTATGGTCTAGAACAAAAAAATGATCGCAATGACGGGGAGAACAAGTGCCTTTCGGCTTCGTTAAGGGTCTTGTTACACCCTTTATAATTAGGCTGTTAACATCAAGCAACCGAATTTAAGACAACGTCCTCTTGGAATTTCAAGTAAAAACTTTTTAAATCCATTCCATTCCAACTCAATTAATTCTAAGAGAATATTCTTATTTACATTCTGTTTCCTTTCAACAGATTAGGTTTACTATATCCTAATAGAGCGAAGGCCTGTTACCCAGAATTGAACACATTATAACGCAAGCGTATTTATTTAGTACTCAAAATATATATGAATATAAACACGCCGTCGTCGATCATGTTTATGCTATGCATCGCACTGCATACTGTCCTATAACTATTCATGATCGTCACTCCATAACTACATTGATAACCGCTTATCGACGCTTGCGCAGATTCCAAATACGAATTCCCGACAGCAAATACCGCATTCAGTACTCGACCGCCGCGCGGTTCGCACGTGTCGTGTCGATGTCTGGGTCAGACTTTCGTATCGTCATTGAATGCTGGTGGATATTATTTTACTATTGCATCTTTTTAAACACTATCGTCGATTCTGTTATAAGAAGACTATTAATTGGTATTGCTAATCTGTGGGATTTGGATATTGAAGACGACTGAGTGAAAATGTTGTGAATTTTTAAAGAAACTTAAGTTATTTATTTATTTATTCAATCTGTGATACTAGTGTTGTAGTTGAGTTTAGTTTTTATACTGTTAACAATGACGGAACAAGCTGGAGTTATTACTATTCATCAAGTAAGTTTTGTTGTTTATTTTATGACTAGCTTATGCCCGCGTGGAGGTCGATGATTGTCCCACGGGATCATAATACCGGGATTAAAAGTATCCTATGTGTTAATCCAGGTTATAAACTATCTGTGTGCTAAATTTCATCCAAATCCGTTTAGTATTGTTTGCGCGAAAGAGGAATAAACATCCATCCATTCTCAAAAAAAATCTTACAATAAGCTCAGGTCATATAATCAAACGGGTAGGTACTACAATTTGATTTTAATAATATCTTTAATTTACTGGCCCAGAGGTTAAGGCCTCGCCTGTCATGCATGAGGTTGTGAGTTCAAATCCGGGCAAGTACCAAGGTGACTTTTTCAACTCATATGTACTTTCTAAGTTTATCTTGGACATCACAGACATCGGTGAAGGAAAACATCGTGAGGAAACCTGGACTTATAAAAGTCTGAAATCGCCAACCAGTCTTGAGCAAGCGTGGTGATCAATGCTCGTGCCAGAGAAGGCACGAGCATTGATCACCACGCTTGAGAAGAGGACTTTGCCCAGCAGTGGGACAGTAACAGGCTGGTATTATTATTATTATAATTTAATTTAAACTCAAATCTTGACAGCCTTGCTGGTCTAGTGGTGTTCCAGTACGACGTACTTAGCCTGGGTTCTAGATTCGATCCCCAGGTCTTGTAAGTTTAGTCTTCCGATCTCCCATAAGGAATTTTTTAGTTAAAGACTGAATTCTGTTAGTATAAAGGGTGTAACAAGACCCTTAACGAAGCCGAAAGGCACTTGTTCTCCCCGTCATTGCGATATTTTTTTTGTTCTAGACCATACCTGGGCACCTTCTAGTTACGGAGATATTGGGGGTCAAAGTTTTTTTTTAAGTACATGATTTTAATGTTAGTACTTTACTTTAAACACCTCCACGACCCTCGTACTATTCAATACATCCATCAGCACAATGTTTTGAGTGCGTTACATTGAGTCCTAACGTAAAACGTGATTATCACCCCCAAAAAAAAAATTCGTTTCCCAGCAATAATGTTTTGCGTAAAGTTACTTAGTTTTTAAATCAAAAATCAACAGCTATGACACATTAAAAAGCAGTAGACTTAAACAGTCTGCAATAAAGCTAAAAATACTATTGCTTTAAACTGCAGTGTGGGATACACTGCAGTTTAAAGCAATTGTATTTTTTGTATGGGCATAAAAATATATATTAATATAACCATAGACATTAAGACAATTCGTGTTATTGGTATTTTTAAAAGAAAACTAAAATGCTTCCTGATTTAAAAGGCATACCTAAACTGTAAAATAATTCCTTGAAGAAAATAGTTATTTAATATTAACCTTTCGTATGCCGAGTATATAGACACAATTAAAAACCTATTGTGTCTCGTGTAGATCTACGTTCCGGCACACGAAGGGTTAAAATGATTGTGATACTTAATATAAAAATGAGATAAAAATTATAATAATATTATGATACAATGTAAAATATATGAACAATGATAATTAGTATAATTGTAAACTGTTTAGCTGTAATATTAAGTACGTATATTTTATTTTTATAAAACGATATAAATTTCAATGCCATAAGCAACTAAGTTCTAAGAACCTACCTATTGTTAACATCTTCAAAAGACTGTACACTTAGTTCGCAATAAAGAATTTGAATATGATGTACACGATATGCTTGGTTGACCGCTTCGTGAAGCGTCCGCTTACATCCTGTATGTGTCTGTTTAGCGGCTACAGATTCGCTCCACACTCTTTAATAGGGTTTTTAACACAGCAGCCTAAATTGAGTGTCCTAAGCCCCACTGCCGACCCTTTTATCCGACTTCAAAAAGGAGCAGGTTCTCAATTCGGATGTTTATATATTTGTTTATGTATTCCTAACTCCGTCAAATATAGGCGGAATTACAACATTCTTTTTTTGTTCGAAAGGGGTTTATTCCGTAATGGTCTCATAGAAATATTGTCATGATCTGATCGTTGACTTCGGAGATATGGAACGGAATATAATCTCTGTTCAATAATAGACAGCAAATCTGTCGTGATTGCTGCAATTGCTTGGATGTTTATTGTTTACACAACATCATAAAATAACATCACGCCTGTATGCTCTGAGGGGGTACGCAGATGTGTACAGTACACCCACATTTCGACAATTAGGTATTTTAAGTCCCATTTTATTGGCAAAAAGCTAAAGAAGACGGTGACAAATAAACTAAATCAAACAAACAAAAGTCACCGACTTCTGAGGCTGAAGGAATTTTTCACTTTTTTGTTTTTTTGAAATCGGTTTTATTTTTTGCAAAAAAAGTTTTTTGTTCAGAAAATATATAATATATACTTCTTTAAGTACATAACAAACAAGCCTGACCCGGAAAACAAAAACCACTAATGGCACTATTTGTGTACACATAGTATTGTTAAACAAATGACTTAAACGTGACCGTAAACGCGATGTTATCACTAAAGGATTGACGGTGTTTTGACATTGACTTTGACTTTGAAGCAAACTGCTTCATACAATCTATTTTTATTGACCCTAAAGGTCATTCATAACATGAACTGCTATCACTGTCCACTGCTGGACAGTGGACAAAGACATCTCCAACGATATTAATCCCAATTATCATTTGTCCAACTGTGTTGTGGTCGGCTTCCAGTCTAACCGGATGCAGCTGAGTACCAGTATTTAAATGGAGCGCCTGCCTATCCGACCTCCACAGCCTAGTTAGTACTGGGTAAAACGATTGACCCCTTGTAAAGACTGGTTGTCAGACTTTCGGGCAACTGACTACCTGTAACGACTGTCAAAGATCTACAAATGACAACCGGGACCAACGGCTTAACCTTCTGGCCACAGCCAATCGCGGCGCGGATTGCGGCGCGGCGAGCGGCGCGGCAAGCGGTGAGCGGCGAAAACAAATGGTAGACAATGTATGAAGTAAGCCACAGCTACCGGCGGCGCGAATTGCGGCGCGACCTGCGGCGCGGTGAGCGCCGCGCGGCACGCGGCGGCGACGGGCTGCGCGGTGTGCGATTGAAACAAATGTACTAGCGAGTATCGAGGAGGCCACAGCTCAGAGCGGCGCGCGCGGCGGCAGCGGTGGACGTATTCAACATCGCACGATCGAAACAAATAAATTTGTTTTTATCGGGCGTTGAGCTTATATAAATAATGGATACTGAACAATTTATAAGTGAAATATTGAGTAGATCAGGGGGCCTAAAATGGAAGCTTTAGCAGAATCATAATATGTATCACGTTAAAAGTTTTAAATTCTTAAAATGGTCTTTATGGTTATGAGCACAAAGTCCATTTTAAGAGTTTTAAATTTTTAACGTGATTCCTATTATGATTCTGATAAAGTGGTCATTTTAGGCCCCCAGTAATATAGATATCAAAACATGTTATAAAACATTGTAGGACGAAATAAAACAACAATTTAAATACCGTGCCACTTTTGATAAGGCCATTTTAATAGTTAGCCGTTCTCTAAATACGTCCACCGCTGACGCCGCCGCGGTCGCAGCTAGTCGAGCTGTGGCTTACCACCGCAAGTCGCGCCGCCCGCCGCGCCGCCCGCCGCACCGCGCACCGCGCCGCCAGTAGCTGTGGCCAGGACGTAAGGGTACACTAGTCGGCTGTACTTCCATTCAAAACAAACAAACGTAGTATGGCGATTACTCCACTGTTTGATGGTGTACGTTAAAAAATAAATAAAAAATATATTGTCTCATCATTATCGAGCCATGTACGAGTATGGAAACAAAAAGGTAGGTATTCAATACATCCATCAGCACAATGTTTTGAGTCCGTTACATTGTCCTACCGTAAAACGTGTTTTTTCAACCCAAAGAAAAAGTTGTTTCCCAGCAATAATTTTTGCGTAAAGTTACTTAGTTTGATGTACAGAATGCTTGGTTGACGGCTTCGTGAAGGGTCTTGTTACACCCTGTATACTTTCATATGCATTTAGTAAAAAGTTGTTATTTTGATATTACAAATAGACACTTCAATTTTATTAATTTGAATAGATGTAAAGATTATCTACAGTTTTTTTTTTTCGGATTGGATATCCTCAAATAACCCCTCCCGCTCTGGGCTGAGCAGGAGGGAGTGTCAGACTTTTACTGACTAAAACCCATCCATGTTCCTTCCTTTGCCCTTTGTTTTCCAGGGCCGCGGTATCTCTTTCGAACAGTCCCGCTATCCTGGCAGGGACTAGTGTACCCTTAACATGCTTTTTAAGGCATGGAGGAATCTCAAATATATTATGTCCAGTTATATAGAAAGGAAGAAAGAAAGAAAAAATGTTTATTTGTCGCAGGTACATGACGTGCGTACAAGAAATAAATTAACAATAAACATTCAATACAAAACAAATATTATAAATACACAGGACATACTCGTATACAAAGAAAAATAAATACAATATTAACAGCTTGCACGTCGTGAGTGCGACAAGCAGGTTACCACTCAGCGTGATGCTGTGCTATAGGGGACCCACAGCAGAGCGCTGGTTTTCAGTGGTCACCCGTGAAAAAACGTACGGAAGCCAACACATATATCATCTTGACATATTTCATATATCATCATGTCCATTTCTACCTTTAGCTTCATCATTCTTCCACCCTTATACCAATGTATTAGGTATGGTGGTTTTTTTGTGGTGTGACCGTCGGACTGCCTAGTCATAGGTCTCCAGTTCGAACCCAAGACACGCACCTCTGATTTTTCGGATTCATGTGCGTATTGTAAAATTATCACTTAAACATCGTGAGGAAACCAGCATGCCTGAGAGATATTTCTCGACGGCATGTCAAGCCAAGTCAGAGGCCCATGGGCGGCATACAAACTGTGACACCAGGTTAGGCACTAACCACACGATAAAGAATGCTACCAATTTATTTGTGGTCGGTGCCATAGGTATTGTTCTTCCGTACTTCTCTATTACTCGTCATCTCAGCAGTCACCTTCTTATTAATACCCTAATATGTGACAATAAATAAAAACAATGTAATAAACGCGGACGTAGCAAATAAATTGGCAATTTATCAAAATTATTGACTGATGTATATAATGTGTCATGTTACATCTATACAAATACATAAAATTGAACTGTCTGTTTGTAATATCAAAATAACAGCTCTTTACTGAATGCAAATGAGAATATAAACGGCACTTAAAACAAAAACACATTTTTTTCAGCCTGTTTCTCTGTTTTTTTCCGGCTAATCTCTGAAACGGCTGCACCGATTTGACGGGACTTTGACTGGCAGATAGCTGATGTTATAAGGAGTAACTAAGGCTAATTTTATTTTAGATTAGGAGTTCGGGTTCCGTGCAAAAAAAACCTTGAAATTGGTAACAAAATTCGATTCAAAAAGGGAAATAACATTTTTTTTTAATAATAATTTCACGCGAACAAAGTTAACAGCTCGTCTTAAATAATATCTAAGTAAAAGTGGTGTGTGTGAAAGGTTATACATATAATTATGTATAAGGTCCCATTAAAATAGGTGGACAAATTTTAACACAGCGTTCAGTACGTCTAACCAGTGATATCTAAGGAAAAAAAACACTGATTAAAGTGATTTTATTTTGACCTAAAATAATAAATTGCCGGCGGCACTCTAGAATAAACACATCCATTAGGTCAAAATAAAATCACTTTAATCAGTGTTTTTTTTGCTTGGATATCTTTGGTTAGACGTACTGGACGGTGTGTTAAAATTTGTCCATCTATTTTAATGGGACCTTATACAGGGTCTAAGATAGGCTACTTTAATTTTTTGAAAAATATTTAGGGTTCCGTGCAAAAAAAACCCTCGAAATTGTTAACAAAATCTGATTCAAAGCAAAGTAACACTTTTACGCGAACGAAAGTCGCGGGTAAGAGCTAGTTAGTGATATAATCAGTTGATTCATTTTGTGCAGCGGAATAAACAATACAATCGAGTAATGTTGCTTGTAATAACCAGATCTAAGTAATTTTCTATACATATAATAATATTATAAAGAGGTAAAGTTTGTGAGGTTGTAGGGGGTAATCTCTGGATCTAATGAACCGATTTTGAAAATTGAAAATGTTATGGATACTTATTGATTTTTAAAGACAAAAAAAAGGGCTCCTATGTTCAAGTAAATGCTCTACCAACTTCCAATTTGCTTCAAATTATTATGGTTTGTTTAATAAAATGGATATCGCCGCAAAGTTTCACCAAATAACTTCATTAGATTTTGTAAAAAAGTCGTACCTAAGCAGTATTATTTTTGTCTATTAATATGGTTTTTATGGATGTTTTAATCTTTAAATCCATAAAAACCATATTAATAGACAAAAATAACAAACTGTTATACGCCAATGATTTATTATTTAAATTTATTTAAAATAACGTCACACAGTAGATAATTAGGATAATATATCGTTAAATTAATGGGATCATTTTTTACATTAAAACACCGGCAAAGTGCGAGTCGGACTCGCGCATTAAGGGTTCCGTAGCTACCATCGTAGTAGGTGAGCCCCCTTTATGTTTAATTTATTTTTATTATTTGTTGTTAAAGCTTTCTTAAAGGTTTTCCTGTAATCTATATGCATTGAACAATTTTTTGATTTTTGATCAAAATTTTCAGCCCTGTTTGACGACCCGAATGGCGCAGCGGTAGTGAGGCTGCCTTACGTTTTTAGGGTCCCAGGTTCGAATCCCGGTAGGAGCAAGTGTTTGTGTGATGAGCATGGACATTTGTTTCCGAGTCATGGATGTTTATATGTATAATAAGTATGTATTTACAAACAAAAAGTATCTATGTAATAGTATCAACTGCCTGGTGTCCACGACACAAGCCTCGTTGCTTAGTGTGGCACCTAGATGGCGCTGTGTGTAATGTCCAGCGATATTTATTTATTTGTTTCGGAGTTAAGGAGAGGGAATGGTCAATTTTCGCCAATTTTCTTTAATAACTTTTAAACTATTTATATTCAAATTATAAAAAAAAAATTGAGATGCTCACCATGAGCCCTTTCATTTGATATGTAACACGATATAGTTTGCATTTTTTTTTTCATTTGACCCCTTATTTGAAATACATTAATTTATGATAAACTTCCGTCTTTGGGTCACCGACTGACATATGTGTACCTTTCTACTCAATCGGTCCAGTAGTTTCGGAGTACAATGGCTGTGACAGACGGACAGACAATATACATATATTACAGACAGACACACGAGTGATTCTAAAGGGTGTAACAAGACCCTTAACGAAGCTGAAAGGCACTTGTTCTCCCCGTCATTGCGATTGTTTTTTTGTTCTAGACCATACCTGGGAACCTTCCAGCTGAAGTTTGATCCATTTTTTTTTTGTTTTCGGTTTGGAAATCCTCAAATAACCCCTCCCGCTCTGGGCTGAGCAGGAGGGAGTGTGAGACTAGTACTGACTAAAACCCATCCATGTTCCTTCCTTTGCCCTTTGTGTCCCAGGGCCGCTCTTTCGAACAGTCCCGCAACCCTGGCAGGGAAGTTTGATCCCTGCGCTTTGAGAGTTACAGGTGTAGTGTTCAAAACTGTTGCCGTTTTACGGTAAATAATGTAATTTCCGGCTGTCAAGGCCGCTTCGGCATTCACCTTGAGCGTAATTATTAATTTATACATGTCGCAGCTTTATTCTCGAAACTGTTTTATTTTAATAAGTCAATTATTGATATGAAAACTCTGCCTCATAAGTCATTAGTCACTAAGTGACTGTGGCAGAAGCAGTGATAGCCTAGTGGTGTGACCGTCGCACTGCCAAGTCATAGGTCTCGAGTTCGAACCCAAGACACGCACCTCTGATTTTTCGGATTCGTGTGCGTATTGTACAATTATCACTTGCTCCGGTGCGGTGAAGGGAAACATCGTGAGGAAACCAGCATGCCTGAGAGATATTTCTCGACGACATGTAAAGCCAAGTCAGAGGCCCATGGGCGGCATAAAAATTCTGACACCAGGTTAGGCACTAACCAGACGATGAAGAAAGAAAGACTTAGTGACTTCGACTTCGCCTACGGCGACTTTTACAGCGACGCAAACGCAAACTGTCTCATTGATCTTGTGTTAGCTAGCGCGACTGCTGAGCATGAGGGTTCGATTCCCAGGTCGAGCAAAGTGTTGTTGGGTGTTTTCCATCAGGAATTTCCACGGAGTCAGGATTTGTGCCTGTTGATGTCAATAGGCGCGCCCCCTATTACATGGGACTTAAACATTACTGGTGAAATGTGAGTGTACTATTAGGTACACCTCTGCCTACCCCTTTGGGATCACAGGCGTGATATTGTGTTACGATGCTGTCGCTGGCTGCATACCTTCGTCGTCGTAATCACGATTCTGTATGGCTACATTCGCGCTGCAGTCGCAATACAGTAATACCTCGGCTTCCAGTCTAACCTAGCATAATCAGCCTTTAATGTTCCCACTGCTGGGACACTCGGCCTCCTCTCTATGAGAGAGAATGGGCTATAATCCACCACGCGGGCCCAGTGCGGGTTGGTAGATGTCACATGTCTTCGAATGTTTGGTTCTAGGGCATGCCGGTTTCCTCACGATGTTTGCCTTCACCGTTTTGAGAGCAGTGTGATGAAATAAATTACACAAAGTATTGCGCCTGCCTGGGATCGAACCCACGACTTACTGTTCGTAAGTCGGGGCCGCCACCATTGGGCCACCGCTGCTCTCGTCTAACCTGATGCAGCTGAATACCAGTATATTACATGGACCTCCACCACCCAGTTAGTACTGGGTAATACGATACCCCTTGGTAAGACTGGCTGTCACACTTTCAGGCCACTGACTACCTGTGACGACTGTCAAAGATCTACAAATGACAGCCGGGACCAACGGCTTAACGTGCTTTCCGAGGCACGGTGACCACCAGTGGCGAAGATTCCTTACAACTCGATTCCTACCAGCTTCCCTTTGAAAAATGACACAGTCAGTATTTATAGACAAATTTTAAAATCACATTAAAGATATGTATTCCGGATCCGGCTTACCTCTTACCAAAATTTACCCTTCGCTACTGGTGGCCACCCATCCACGGACCAACCTAGGCAAGCATGGTTTAACCTAAAGATCGACCCGAGCGGCAGTTATTATTTAACCACAAGCTTCTCTGACTATTGTAGTTCAATATTGTATTTTACCTTAAAAGGAAACCAGTTGACCTACCAGTATACCTTGATATAATAATCTGTGTCACCACGGGTTTGTCACGATCTGAGGCTGTTATTATGTCTTGCAGCTGACGTAATTGGGATTTATCTACGTCATCATTCTCTGAAAAAAATCACAAATTAAATACTTAAGGGGGTTCCCATATATCAAAGGTGTTTTTTTTAGATAATGGTACGATACGAAACCCTTCGTGCGCGAGTCCGACTCGTACTTGGCCGATTTTTTTAGCACACGTCAGTAAATCGTACGCGGTAGCGGATTCTTTTAATGATTGGCATGTCATAGCTGAAATTTCACCAGTACGTTTCCTTACGCTTCACTTAGTACGCTTTTGACCTTACATTGAAAGAAAGAGAGAAAGAAAATGTATTTATTAGCCCGCACATACGAAATAAAACAAAAAAATGGTTACATTTACATTAAGTACAACAAAATTATAAAAGTAATAATAAAACTAAAATAAAAAATACAACGAAATTAGTCCTGTACGAAGCCAAAAGGCCCCTATCTCAGCATGGTGCTGTAACATTTACAAAACGTCACAGCGCTGGTATTCTGATAGGGCCCAAAGTGATGCCACGGTCAGATACGAATACGAATTTAAAATATATAGATATATATAATGTGTACAACGAATAAACAAATATTAATATGTGAAGTATAATAAATACGAATTTATGAAAATAATACATTTATTTATTTATTTATAACAATCTTACCTACACTATCATTACAGATCTATAATCCAATGCGACAGAGTGGCCTTACTAACTAAATCCTAAATCTACACCTTATACCTAGTAAAAAAAAAACTTAATCTAAATAACTTATTACATAAAGTGTAACTTTTGCGAATTCACTCAAGTTGCACCACAATACATCAACCCTCCCGTGAACCTCAGTCACCACGCGTATGGCTCTAGTGAGAGGAGTTCTCGCCAGTAGGTTGGTCCTGGCTGCAGGCACAGCGAGCTCCACACGTACCGGTCGGGCACGAACAGCTGTAGGTGTTGTACCACTCTCTACATACATCTACACCCCACGTAACACTGTTACTGTGTCATTGCAATTACATACGTCATCAGACTCATCAGCGAAGCTTCTGTCTAGCGTAGATTCTCGTGTTATGAGTACTATGCCAAACTTAGGTAACTGCTCTACCGCTGGGGATTAGCGGGAAGCGAGTAGAATACATACACAAAAAGGCAGAAACCACAGAAGGGCCACCTGCCACGATCCTTACATACTCCTTGCGCCTCGTCCACGTTCATACATCTGGTCGCACACGCAAGCCGGCTGCGAGTACTACGCACCTGACCTTGCTGAAGAACCTCACCAATAAGGTCAGTGTATGTCCTTCTAGGGCGTCCCCTCCCGGCGTTGTCACTCACGTCTGCCTTGTAAATACCTTTTGTTAGTCGGCTTCCATTCATCCTCTCCACATGACCAAACCATCTAAGCATACTCTTTTCAATTTTTGTCACTACATCTTCTTTGAATCTGAAACTTTAGTAGACTAGAGCATCGAAAGACCTGGCTAGCAGCTAGTGCGTGATGGCGACGGGCAATTACCCGCTGGTATGCGTATGTATGGACCAATCTAGAGTCTCCTAACGAGTGTTGTACCCGCTAAATGAGCCTTGTTGAGTCAGTACTGTCTTTGGTAACTCTTGTAGCGACAAATGAGTATTCGGCAGCTGTTTGAGCAGTCAAGTTCAACCATTAATACCATTATGTATCTCTTTTCTTTGGACGCAACACCACACTGTTCCAAAACACAAATTACTGACTCATAAACCTGAAGTGGGACTGGACTGGCCACGTCTGCCGCATGCCCAATGACCTGTGGACAAAAATAACCACTTTCTGGAGCCCTGAACACAGCCAAAAGGTGTCGCGGCAGACCTCATAGAAGATGGGAGACGATCTGGATAAAACCAAAGACCAGTGGCCCACATTAGCCCTGGATCGAAACAAATGGAAGTCATGGGGAGATTCTATTGGCCAGCAGTGGGATGACGAAAGCTAACAGTATTAGTATCTCTTTTCCTTAGGTACACGAGCCACACTAACTTTTGTGCGATTCTTGAGCGGGAAAATAATCTATAGGTACTCGCTCCTTGTCAGTGGTGAGGTAGATCGTTCCCTACTTGGCTCGGTCGAATACATTCTTGAGTTTTTTTAGTGACGGTATCAATTGGCAGATGGCCTAATACAATTTATAGTTTTCATCCATTGAAGACGTAATGTATCCATTGTATTTACACTCGCAGACGATATGGCATCACCACAATCACGTATATAGGGTGACTGGTAATTAGTGACCGATACTTAAACACGTGATTGTACTCATGATAGCAAACGACTTTCCCAAATTAATGTTAAAATGTTATCACAACATAATAGCCGTGTATAATTCGCGCGCACGCGTCTGTGACTGCCTACCGACTGTTGCAGGGTACGATACTGATAGGGTTGCGGGACTGTTCGAAAGAGATACCGCGGCCCTGGAACACAAAAGGCATAGGAAGGAACATGTATGGGTTTTAGTCAGTAAAAGTCAGACACTCCGTCCTGCTCAGCCCAGAGCGGGAGGGGTTATTTGATGATTTCCCATCCGAAAAAAAAAGGGTACGATAATGATGCGACAGAGCGGCGGCGTCACACTGCTGATAGGTAAAAGGCGCGCGCGCGAAAAGTGAACGACTATAAAAAAAACCCGGCTAAGTGCAAGTTGAACTCGCGTGGAGTTTCGTTCAATTCCAAAATAAGTCTTCTTTCATGAATAAAATTAAAACTATTTATTTTACAATAATAACAAAATATATTTGAGATCCCCAAAACGAGCCCTTTCATTTGATATATGACACAGTAAGGTTTACACTTTTTTTTAATTTCCTAGTTTGTCCCCCGAAAATGGCTTTATTTTCAATTGATAGAATTCTTATAGGTTTTCCTGTAATCTACAACCAATGAACTATATTGTGTATTTTTTCAAAATTTTAGGCTTGTTAGTTTAGAAGATCAGGGGATTCCCCCCTCAATTTTCGTCTTCTTTCATGAATAAAATCAAAACTATTTATCTTACAATAATAACAAAAATATATTTGAGGTCCTCATAACGAGGTCCTCCCTTTCATTTGATATATGACACAATAAGGTTTGCAATTTTTTTTTTTTTCCTTGTTTGTCCCCCGAAAATGACAATAATTTAAAAAAAAAAAAAACTTTGCACATCTGTGTTTGGGTCATAGCATTACACCATCCTACCAAATTTCACCTGATTTTGTCCAGTGGATTCAAGGCAAATAGTCTTTTTTTTGTCTTTACTATGGACACTTTTAACGTGCACGTCTTGCTATATCGTTCTCACATAGTGTACTATCTCAATAGGAATGATGTAACCAAGTTTTGTAACAATATGCTGATTTAAAAGAGTGCTTGGAGTTTCTTGCCCGTTCTTCTCCATAGAGATCTACGCTTTAGAATGGGCAACTACAGTGCTTTCACAAGTTGTTATGCCCTGTAATTACTGTAGCTTCGCTGTCTTTGTTTTCTGACATTAAAAAGTGTCCGTAATAGTCTAATTGTAATAAATTATTTGAGGACATATTATTATCAAATGTCCTTGTATTTTCAAAAAGTAGAAGTGTCATGATGTGCCTGATATTTTATCTTTATAAAGTAGGGTAATTCATATTATCTTCGGGTGCGGTCGTATGAAAATCAGATAAACCAGGAATTCTTGTAATCTTTACTGAGTTATCATTTTTGCGTGAAAAATTGTGTCGTAATTTTTTTTCGGCGCAATTTTGTGAATTCTACGGGAAAATTGCTGAAGATAAGAAGTGTCCTATTCTGTTAAAAAAAAAATAGCCCCTTTTATTCTCTGAAAACTAAAACTTTTTTAACCGACTTCTAAAATGGAGGAGGTTATTTATTCCACCGGCATCCTATTTTTCTAAACATAAATTGAAGAATTCACAGAGAAATAATCCAATGTTTAAATGTTGACGCCGATATATCTTTTCAAATGTAAATGATCAAAATCATAAAATAATGTTCTGACTGTAATTTAGTTAAAGATTTAGAATTACATAGCTTCGTTTCAAATGCATTGTTATTCATGAATGAAGTAGACAGGTCGTGAACTGGACTATTTTCTACTCAAGCAAACTAATTATAAATTGACCGAGGCATTAGAATTAACAAGCAACCGATTTTTGTTATTCTTGAAATTACAGTAATTTTTTTTTTGCCTTCCTTGTGTGATGACGGATATTACGGATAATCTCTTAAAGTGAAAGCGCAAGGGTAGCCCGCGAAATTCAAATTTTCTTACGTTTTTTGCAATTTGCAGGCCAGTGTCAGGTTGTATGTTGATGAAAATATGAATCGCGCCAAAAACACGTATAGAGTTACAGAATTATAATCATTCAAATCATCAATACAACCCTCCAAGTTCATTTAACCCCATTGAGTGACTTTTTCATGAAATAGCTATTGAATGGGGTTATATGAACTTCGAGGGTTGCGTGGGTAATTAATTTAAACAATCTTACAGTAAAAAACATGTTCAAAAACGAGACTATAAATGTAGGTGTGACAATTTTTTTTTCGTATTAATTTTAAAGAATTTATTTCTCTATAAGAAATGGGGGCTTTCATGTGTGAATTCATCGCTAGAGGCGCTAGTGTAGCGTGAGGTCACCGAAATGTCAGATGTCATAGAAACTTCACGCGTTGCGTGCTTTTTTATCACGTATTTTTACCAATATTCACGTTTGTGGTCTAGATTGAGCTATTCCTGATTAATTATGACTTGAATATTTTAAGTAGCAACTTAGAGGATCTTATTTGTTAGTACTTGGAGATAAAATGATTTATAAATGTTTCATGCTTGCTAATTTTAGGGAGAATATTGTAAATAAATGCATCTGAAGTTTACACTATGTTGTTCTTGTTATACGTAAGTAGTAAAATTAACTTTTTATGAAGAACTTATTGGTACTTTAAAGTTTAAAATATAATGATTGACATAAGTGACAGTGGCGCCATCTGGTGAGCTCAAAAACGACAGCCCTCATTACAAGGATTTCACTTACTTGAGAATATTTTATTACTACATGAACTTTGACATACAAACTTAGTAGGTAATGTTTTTCTTTATAACAATTCACTAATATATTAAATAAAATAATTAGTATAGTATTCTTTTCAGCAAAACCCTTTTAATATACCAATATAATGGAAATGCATAAAAAAATAACTAGTCCGCCGCCATATTTGAGTCCGCCATGTTGGATTTAGAATGACGTCGCTTAGCAAACCATGCATTGTCATCCGAACTAAACATGAATGCAAAATTTCAGCTCAATTCGGAAACCGGGAAGTGGGTCAAATTTAACTTCCAAAATGTTTTACAGAGATAGTTACAGGTGAAGCTAATAAAGAAATACACCCGACTAGTGAGACTGACCCGCTCACTCGAGTGAAGCTTCTGATATCAGCTTGAGCATTTTGCGCAACTAATACTTACACCGTTATAAGTTTTTAAACTGTTATGGTCACTAACATATATTTACCATGTTACCGTGTAACATTATCATTAACTCTAGAAACGGTATATTTACCATGTTACCATGTAACATTATCATTAACACTAGTAACGGTATATTTACCATGTTACCATGTAACATTATCATTAACACTAGAAACGGTATATTTACCATGTTACCATGTAACGTTATCACTAACACTAGAAACGGTATATTTACCATGATACCGTGTAACATTATCATTAACACTAGAAACGGTATATTTACCATGTTACCATGTAACATTATCATTTACACTAGAAACGGTATATTTACCATGTTACCATGTAACGTAATCACTAACACTAGTAACGGTATATTTACCATGTTACCATGTAACATTATAATTAACACTAGAAACGGTATATTTACCATGTTACCATGTAACATTATCATTAACACTAGAAACGTTACTTATCATGTTATCATGTAGTGAGTTTCGTGTGTCGGGAACAGAATCGAGTTGCGAGTGACAGTGGTAGCGGTACTGAGTGCAAACAACGAACAAGAAAGAGGGTAGACCGATTTGTCTGCTCATAAACACCCACCCGCAATAACTTCAGTTTATAGGTATCCGTGATCATGGTGCTTGCAACAGCGCCGAAATATCGGGAACTCAAAATGAACAGTAGACATGGTAAATATCCCATTTCTAGTGTTAATGATAATACACCGTTATTTAATTTAATTCTATTGTACTACAGTATATTTTTGTTACGAAGTACACATAATTAAAATGACCTAGACCTCTAGTATACAAGTATTTTATTCTGTCTTCAGTCTAGTCTTTCGTTATATTAATAGGCTACAACATGAACTCACGCGCATGGCGTAGCAACTATGGACCGCCACTTGCTACGATCCTTATAAACTCTTTTTTGCTTCATACACGTCTATACAAGGTAATAAGGTCATAGACGCAAAAACGGTCACGGTAAATTATTCTGAACTCCCAAGAAATTATTCGTCGGTCATAAAAAAAAAACAGCAATTTCGTATAAAACTGCAATACCTACACGGTAAAAATGTATGGAACAGCTGATTCTGTATAAAGGGTGTAACAGGACCCTTAACGAAGCTGAAGGCACTTGTTCTCCCCGTCATTGTTTTGTTCATTTTTTTGTTCTAGACCATACCTGGGAACCTTCTAGTTACGGAGATATTGGGGGTCAAAGTTACAACTTTTTCACAATTTTTATTTTTATTTTAAATACATGTTTTTAATGTATGATTGTTACTTTAAACACTTCCATGATCCCCATATTAGTCAATCCATCCATCAGCACAATGTTTTGAGTGCGTTACATTGAGTCCTACCGTAGATCGTCATTTTTCACCCCAAAAAAAAGTCGTTTCCCAGCAATAATGTTTGCGTAAAGTTACTTAGTTTGATGTACATAATGCTTGGTTAGCGGCTTCGTGAAGGGTCGGAAAGGGGATATTGTCAAAACACTGCTTTTATGCGCCATTTTTCAATATGGCGGCGCAAGCGGCAAAGATACGAGGTGGCAAAGTTGAAATTCAGAAAGAGTACATCGAAATCTATAAATTTACCTCTTTTCCAAAAGTCAGTGGCCCAAAAAGTCTGACATCCAGTCTTACCAAGGGGTATCGTATTACACAGTACTAACTGGGTTGTGGAGGTCAAATAGGCAGTCGCTCCACGTAAAATACTGGTATTCAGCTGCATCCGGTTAGACTGGAAGCTGACCCCAACATATTTGGGAAAATGCTAGGCAAATGAATGAATCTATAGGGAACCGGGTGTACAGTTCTTCATCCCTCACAGAAAAGGAAGGATCCTCCGACCAACGATATTTGTCTGCCAGATGTTGATGCTGTTCTATTGCTATAGCGGATAAATCAGCTTACACGATGTGGGATTTGTGCGTACATACTTCGTATACTGCGTGATAGATGCCCTCAAATGTGGCCGGCCCACTCCTATTTGATACAAATTATTTATGTTTGTCTTGTTGTTACAGATGCGCTTGCACCGGTGTGAGGGCTGTCTTGCGGCGTGCGGCCGGCAGCGCCGCGCCACGCCGCTTAATACCTTACCACGGACTATAGCCAGGTATGTGCCTACTGCTCAAACTAAAGTTCTCCAAATGAGATATTAATATCAACATAACGCGGCACTCGATTAAGTCTAACTTCGAGAAAGAGGTCAATCGTCGAATCCGACTCGGCTGGGCAGCGTTCGGGAAGTTGCGTGGTATCTTCTCGTCCAACTTACCGCAGTATCTCAAGACGAATGTCTATGACGAGTGTGTGTCGCAGATTACATACTCGACCGAAACGTGGTCGCTCACTATGGCAATGGAGAGGACTATGCTCTGAGTTTCCTTGCGTGATCGAATCAGAAATGAAGACATCCGTAAGAGAACCCAGGTTACCGACGTAGCCCGAAGAATTGCCAAACTTAGTGGCAGTTTGCAGGGCACATTGCTCGCAGAACGGATAGCCGATAGGGCCGAAAAATTATGAAGTGGCGTCCGCGAACGGGAAGACGTTGCGTTGGAAGGCCTCCCACTAGGTGGACCGATGATCTGGTGAAGGTTGCGGGGATCCGCTGGATGAGAGACGCACGGGACCGGTCAATGTGGCGACACTTTGGGGAGGCCCATGTCCAGCAGATGGACTTCTTTCGGCTGAAATGATGATGATGATGCTGAACTCGGCACTTTAAAATATGTACCACATTCCAGGACTATGTTTAAGTGCCCTCTACCCATAAATAAAACTTTATCCGTAATAAAGGATGGAGCAGTTATTGTATTTTGAACTTTATCTCTGTATAATTAAAAGTTTATTCCTTAATAAAGCATAGTTTCTCTATATTCCAGAACCAAACTATTAACCAAAGCCAGAATCGCCCCATACACGCACAAAATGAGCAAAGAGAACTGCGCCAAGGCATGCGAGGACGCGCCTCCCACGCCGCCGGATAAGGATGCACCTCGTAAGTATAGCATGATGAAACTTTACTGTTCCCACCTTCTCTCTATGAGAGAAAGTGGGCGGGCTCAGCCTGGGTTGGTAGGATTTCTGACAGTGCAAGAATGTTTTGGCATTAATTTAGGGGCTTTTTAGTAATAATCAAAACGGGTGGTAAGCTGATGAGGTTTATAAATGTTACTTAGCACGTAGTTAAGCTAAGCATTTTTCCTGTTACTTTCAAATTATTAGTATGAGTGATTTAGACTAGCGTATTTTGTAGCGCGCCACATTACGCGCTTCAAAAAATCGAACGCGCGTACACCTACTCGTTATACGGCGTGTTCGCTCGATTAAAATGACAACTCTCAGCAAAAGTTACGACTTATTTCCCGACTCGCGCGTGTACGAGCTTATACGCGCGTCATCGCTTGTACGAGTGCCGCGTGTGGCATAAGGCGCGCGTATTCACGCACACACGCGTCAAAATACGGGCTTATAAGCGCTGAAACTACGCTAATGTAAAATCACTTTGAGCGTAGTGATGACAATGTTCAAAACTAAGCTAAATTATCAAAATTAATGCCTAAATATTGTTGCACAGTTGGGAAACACAAAACGCGCAAATACAACTGCGCGAAGGTGTGCGAAGACGCGCCTCCTACGCCGCCGGATAATGACGCACCTCGTAAGTATACCCTAGTGGGCGTCCATTAACCTGTCGTGTGCCGGAACTTAGATCTACGCGAGACACAATAGCTTTTTAATTGTGTCTATATACTCGGCATACGATGGATTAATTACGTCAGTCGATGTTGTGGATTTTGGACCTCTTCCACCGCCCTTGGTAAGATTGGGTGCGATTAGGCTTGACGCCCTTCCAATCTTAAACGCTTCACTTTATTAATTGACCTCCCCTTACTTTGGTCCATACTTCTTCTAACTCGTATTTACCCTATTAGCTTTTTGCCCACGACTTCGCCCTTGTGGACGTCGAAAATTATGGCGAGAGCATCACAAATGCTCTCACCAAAAAAAAAGAAAGTAAACATCGTGAGAAGGCCGGTATTTCCTAACTTGTGACAATCACCAACCCGACTTGGGCTTGCGTGGTGCAAACGGCACCCTCTAGCACAAAGAAGTAGGGTCTCAATCTTAGCAGGCATAAAAAGTTCCCAAATTATAGGCTGATTATTCTATTAATTTAGGTTCTCGCCGACAGATTGTGACGCTAATCTTCCCAGCTTTGTGCAATGTGCAAATCTTTTCCAAGAATTCTCCAAAAGCGGAAACTCAAATAAAGGAGAAATAAAATCTATTCCATTAAATTTTAAATCATCTTACATTACTAAAGTCTTAATACACACCATAATAGACTTTGTAGCGGCACTACAAAAATTACAGCAACATCTATGACACAAATAGAACTAACTTCTAAATTCTAGATCGCGCTATGAAAGTTATCTGCGACGTAAGACCATATAGAAAAAACCCGTCACCAGCTGTTAGGCAGTAGCCCACAAGACATAACACCCGTCTGGTCGGAGGATCCACCCTTATCTATGGGGGGTGAAGAACTTTATACTCTGTTCTCCATACCCCTCTATAGGATTATATGAAGATTTAATCCACGTCATTTTCGAATTTTCTCTCTCGCCCTCACTCACTCCTTAGTTCAGTCATCCCCGTAACGTTAACCAGCCTTTTAACGCAAACATCTCCCTAATTCCAGCAATGCCCTGGTTCGGCATGGACATCGGCGGCACCCTCACTAAACTGGTCTACTTCGAGCCCCGCGAAACGAATCGCCGCGAACTGGACAAAGAAACTGAAGTCCTGAAGAATATCCGCCGCTACCTCACCAGGAACTCCGCTTACGGCAAGACTGGACGGCGGGATGTGCATCTGCAGGTAGGATATGACACCAACGTTGCTAGAACCAGAGCAAGCTGAATGTGGCAATGCTGGTCACAGTAGCCATAGAACTGTTGATGTTTTCTTTAGAGGATGGATTATTTTTGGCTAGCTTATTTTCAACCGACTTTCTTCAAAAACTAGGAGGTTCTCAATTCGGCTGTATTTTTTTTTCTTGTTTTTTTTTTTAATGTTTGTTACCATAACTCCGTCATTATTGAACTGATTTGAAAAAAAAACTTTTTTATGTGAAAGGATATACATACTTATACATATAATTTCATCAAAATCGGTTCAGTCATTTGTTTTTTTTTCCCTTTAATAAGTACGTATTTTTTTCTTGGGCTATATTGATGACATGATGGTTCGTTAAGAACTTCTAGTTACACTGTAAAAAATTGTTTCGTGACAAGAATTTGGTAAAAAAAGTTGTAAAACAAAAAAAAAACTGCAAAAAGAAACTGACTTCCAAAAATACACAAAAATTTTTAAAAAAGTTTAAAATAACTTTACTTTCGGAAGTCAGTGGCAAAATAGTCAATGAAACAAGCAGTCACCGACTTCCGAAAGTAAAGTTATTGTAGACTTTTTTAGTGTCTTCTGGAAGGCGGTTTTTTTTCGCAGAAAGTTTTTGACCTTGTATTTACACAATTTTCCCCCACTTCCAGATGGACAACGTAACAATCCGCGGGCGGCGCGGCACGCTGCACTTCATCCGGTTCCCCACGTCGGAGGTGGGCGCCTTCCTGCAGCTGGCGCGCTCCAAGGGCATGGCCGACCTCGTCAACACCATATACGCGACCGGCGGCGGCGCCTACAAGTTCGAGGAGGATTTTATCAAGGTGAGACCTCGTTGGTCTAGTTGTCGCAAGCACGACTGCTTAGCATGCGGTCCAGTGTTATTGGGTTCACCAGGAATTTCTCAGTAGCAGCCACGGAGTCTGGATTTGCGCCTGGTTGACGGCAATAGCCTCGCCCCTTATTATGTTATGGAAACTTAGGAAAACCTCCAAAAGGGAAGTTTGCTGGAGTTTCCATCATAGCTTGGAGATGCTGAAAGCTGAAGACCAGTAACTGGTTTGTGGAGGTCAGATAAGCAGTAGACTGAAAGACGACACTTAGACGATACCCCAAGATGTTTTTTTTTTACTAAATTCCAACCTAACTTCGAGATTTTGCAAGCAGAAGTGACATTCTAGCAGTAGAACTTATGACTGATGGAGATGATTAATGATATCTCGCTGATGGTGGCGCGTGTGTCGGATCATTTAGTTCCCTTCAAAATGGTTGAGTTGAATGGTGCTGATCCATGCGTCATGTTCGTGAACGGGCGCTGTCAGTTGTGACTGGTCATCTCTTAGTCGCCACGGCTTATTTGAATTAATTATTTTAATTTTTTTTTAATTGTCTTTTTTGTGTTTACTATGGACACTTTTAACGTGCACATCTTGCTACATCGTTCTCACATAATGTACCATCTCAATATGAATGATGTAACCAAGGTTTTGTAACAATATGCTGATTTAAAAGAGTGTCCATGGAGTTTCTTGCCCGTTCTTCTCCATAGAGATGTACGCTAGGGAATGGGCAACTACAGTACTTTCACAGTTTTTATGCCTTGTGACTGGGACTGTAGCTACATTTCATTGTTATCTTTGTTTCGACAGTTCAAAACTGCCTGTAACTGGCCTACTTGAAATAAATACTTTGATTTTGATTTTGATAAATGGTGTTTATTATGCAAGTAGGTTTTTACAAACACTTTTACACGTATTTTTTAAAACTAGATGGGGCCGGTGCGGTGTTTCGTACCTGACTACTCTGAGAAGAAACAACCGAAACAAACTCAGAGGTCATAGTCTCTTTTAAAGTCCAGACATAATCTTGGTTAACTCACATGAGGACTATGCAGATTAGTGTCTGAGATGGTCTCTTGAAGAAGGAACCACACAGATTTGAGTGGACCTGTCCAGCCAGTGTCCAGTCAATCATTACTTTGTGTAATTTATTTCATCACCACTGCTCTCAAAACGGTGAAGGAAAACATCGTGAGGAAACCGGCAGGTCTTAGAACTGAAAAATACGAAGACATGTGACATCTACCAACCCGCACTGGGCTCGCGTGGTGGATTATAGCTCATTCTCTCTCATAGAGAGGAGGCCGTGTGTCCCAGCAGTGGGAACATTATAGGCTGTTTTTTTTTACCACCCTATGCTTTCTGTCATTACAGGAAGTGAACATGCGCCTCTCAAAGATGGACGAGCTGGACGCGCTGATAGCGGGCGTGCTGTACGTGGACGGCATGAACGCGCAGGAGTGCTACTACTGGGCGCCGCCCGACGAGAGCGCGCAGCCCACGCATGTCAGTGATCACCTTATATTGGGGGGGATTTAATTAGCTAGCGAAACTAGCAAAAAGTTCGTTTTTTGGAGTCACTACTGAGAGGGCGTCCATTAATTGCTTAATTGCGTGAGGCGTTTAAGGGAGGAGGGGGTCGAGCCGAATCTCACTCAATCTCACGACGGAGAGAGGTTGTCTCTGCAAAGATCACGTTTATTTTCCCGCAAGAAACAGTGTAAAATAGCGAGAAAACTGGGTTTATTGAAGTAAACAGGTTTCGCCACTAAAATATTGCTAGATCGTACACAATAATATTAAGGTTCAAATTATGTTTTCAAATAAATTCAACACAGACAAGCATAGATTGACGTATTTACACTAAAATATGCATTTTGAAAAATCTTACGTGAGATTAGGGACATCTCACCAAGGGACTCGAAAAATCCTGCTTTTTCCTACACAAGTGCAATACCTACACGGTCGAAATGTATTGAACAGCTGATGTTTTTTGAAACTAGCTGTTACCCGCGACTTTCGTTCGCGTGGAATTATTATAAAAAATATTACTTTCCTTCTTTAATCCAATTTTGTTACCAGTTTCAAGGGTTTAATTTTTTTTTGCACGGAACCCTAATTTTTATTATTAAATGAAAGTAGCTTTAGTTACTCCTTAAGATATCAGCTATCTGCAAATAAAAGTCCCGTCAAAATCGGTCCAGCCGTTTCGGAGATTAGCCGTAAGAAACGGTTTTTGTTAAAATTTCAAGGGTTTTAATTTTTTTTGAGGGAAACCCTAATATTTTTCCTAAAATAAAAGTATAAGTTAGACCTTATAAAATCTGCTATCTGCCAGTAAAAGTCCCGTCAAAATCGGTCTAGCCGTTTCGGAGATTAGCCGGAACAAACAGACGGACAGACAAACCGACAAAAATTTAAAAAAATGTGTTAATGTTTTAACACAAGTACCGTAAACAATTTCATATGCATTCAATAAAAAGCTGTTCAATGTTCAAAAAAAGACACTTCAATTTTATGTATTTGTACAGATGTATAGATTACCGATGAAGTCTTTCTATGTGAGGGTGCTCAGAATTATGTACTGAATAGGTGGTAGCACTTTGTGCGTCGGCGCATCCCTCCACTCCGTATCCACGACCGCAGCCATCAGACTGTTCTAACTCTCCCTGTTTCTCTTCCGCAGCCGCCGTACTCAGAAGCGGCTCTGTCGCAGTACGTGCGCAAGCCCTTCGACTTCTCGTCTCCCTACCCGTTCCTGCTGGTGAACATCGGCAGCGGCGTCTCCGTGCTGGTCGTCAACGCACCCGACGACTACTACCGAGTCAGCGGCACTAGGTGACTACCAAGAATATCCTCATATTTGCCGCATGTCATTACTCCCCACTTTCTTGAGCCCTGACACAGCCAGAAGGCGTCGGGGCAGACCTCGTAGAAGATGACGACAGCAGATTTTTTTTCGCGATAGGTTCCATAGTAAAAGTTGTTTATAATGATGAGTACAATGACCCCTTAAGAGATTTCGTGTATGAACAGATAGACCTTATATACAACCACAAAATGCATAAAATAACATAAATAAAACGTACTATCCTCCCATAGCCTCGGCGGTGGCACATTCCTCGGCCTTTGCTGCTTACTCACCGGCTGCAGCAGCTTCGAGGAGGCCATAGCCCTCGCCGCTTCAGGAGACAACACGACGGTAGATAAACTGGTGAGAGACATCTATGGAGGAGACTACGCGCGGTTCGGTCTGCCTGGGGATCTAGTGGCTAGCAGGTGAGATGTCACATAAAATAACATCACGATTGTAATAGGGTATACGCATGTAATTTTTTTTCAACTAAATCAATAATATGCAGTACTATCAACCCAAGAAAATAATTAAAAGTTAATTTCAACTACTGCTTGTCGCACAAAAAAAAAAAATTAAACTCCTACAATTTTCTACGACAGTTCAAACGTCCATGACTATCGCGGCCATTCATGTCATAGCATTTGATGTCACTTCCCTCTATCTGCCTTGTTTAAATCTAATTTTTTGCCCTTAATAGAATAGTTTTAGTATATAGTAAGGGCTTTATTACAGCAAAAATTGCAATAACAATATTATAGTAAAATCTTAGTGAAACTTTAAGTACTTTTCAACTAAAAGTGTTTCTTTGACACATAGCATTTGACGTCACTACTGGAATCGATGCGTTTTGTGTTTACGTTCCGTTTCACCAAAAATACGCTACATAAAATATTAGATTGTAAAAAAAGTGTTTTAATAGAGAATTAAACAAGTGTACTACAATGTTTTTATGGGCCAGTACAAATCATTTTTAAGAAATAAAAAAAGCTTTGTATTTCTTGCATATACCCTATTCCCGAAGCGTTAGGCAGAGGTGTACCTAATAGTACACCTCAAATACAAGTATTTAATGTTATAACTTAACTTTAAACACCTCCACGACCCCCGTACTATTCAATCCATCTATCAGCACAATGTTTTGAGTGCGTTACATTGAGTTCTAACGTAAAACGTGATTTTTCACCCCAAAAAAAATCGTTTCCCAGCAATTATTTTTGCGTAGAGTTACTTAGTTTGATGTACAGAATGCTTGGTTGACGGCTTCGTGAAGGGTCCTGATACACCCTGTAGGTTATTATCGATTATGAATGACTTATTAAATGTTTTTGTTTGTCCACAGCTTCGGTCAAATGTGCTCAGCGGAACGACGCGCCAAGGTGTCCCGCGCAGACCTCGCCCGGGCTACCGTGGTCACTATTACCAACAACATCGGCTCCATAGCCAGACTGTGTGCCTCCAACGAGAACATTGAGAGGGTGAGCAGAATACATCATCATCATAATTTCAGCCGAAAGACGTCCATCTGCTGGACATATGCCTCTCCCAAGTGTCGCCACATTGCCCGGTCTGTCTCGCATCCAGCGGATCCCCGCAACCTTCACCAGGTCATCGGTCCACCTAGTGGGAGGCCTTCCAACGGAACGTCTCCGGCACTTATCCCAATGTATTCGTGGTCGGGGCAGCATGTCTTCTTCTTCCATACTTCTCTATTACTCGTCATCTCATCAGACACCTCCTCTCTAGCCATATCATCCTTCACACAGTCCATCCATCGTTTCTTTGGTCTTATCGGTGAGCAGAAAAATTCATTATCACCCCAACTATGTTGTGGTCGGCTTTCAGTCTTACCGGATGCTGCTGAATACTAGTATTTTATATGGAGCGACTGCCTCTAATCATACTATACTAGTGACCCGACCCGGTTTCGCACGGGTGCAATGTCATACATATAAACCTGCCTGTCTTGAATCACTCTATCTATTAAAAAAACCGTATCAAAATCCGTTGCGTAGTTTTAAAGATCTAAGCATACATAGGGACAGACAGACAGCGTGAAGCGACTTTGTTTTATACTATTTGTAGTGATTGCACACCAAAATTGATACACAGCTATTTTAAATTATTTTTATATATTACTACATGACCCGCGCAACTTCGGTTGCATTACCTAAGAGGGAGAGGGTTAGAGAGATGGTAATCAGGAGAAGGTAATCAAAATTTCCATAAAGAAGGTTATAGTGAGTCAACCCTAAAAGATAGACATATGCTAGCGCAGACTTTTTTTTAGATTTTTATAAGAGGAACAATTCCGTCATACGTGATTTTCACGTAACTTTAACCGTTTACGCAGCGCACGCAACAGAAACTCTCAAAAAGAATAAATTTTCCCCGTTTTTGCAACATTTCTCATTGATGCTCCGCTCCTATTGGTCGTAGCGTGATGTTATATAGCCTATGGCCTTCTTCGATAAATGGGATATCCAAATCTAAAATAACTTGTCAATTCGAACCAGTAGTTTCTGAGATTAGCGCGTTCAACCAAATGTACTCTGCAGCTTTATAATACAGGCTGTCGTTTTACGTCCTGGTCAAATTCAAGGTGATGCTCGACCCGAATCTATAATAAAACGGTTAAGTTATTTTATTTTTTTACAGAAATCGGTAAGTGTAAACCACCCATATTAAAACGCAGCCCGTCTGTTCAGTTCCTAGCCCTATAAACGCGCCGTCACACACACAAACGCATACGTTTATTCCACAGTATAACTGTGGACAGTATGGAAACTAGGTGCTGGTTTACGCTTACCGATTTCCTTAAAAAATAAAATAAAATCCTACCATTTTTATTATAGATTCGGGTCGAGAATCATTAGTATAGATACCTCCTTGAATTTGACCTGGATGCAAAGCGACAGCCTGTATTATAGTATGTGTCGGAGTGGATTTATTCCGTTAGGCTTGTTGATCATGTGGGCAGCAGATGGGTTTCGTGCAATAACCCTGGGCACAATGAATCGGGTACTTTTCCAAGACGTCTCAACTCCGCCGCGATCAGACGCTGACTGTCGTCCTAGCATCGAGTTGTCAACATCAGGGCTCTGTAGAAAGCACGCTGTGGTGGACTTCTAAGTAGGTCGCGTGATGTCACCACCGCGTACTTGCGATTCATTTTAAGCCCGTACCAATACCGTCTCCGGTATATATGTTAAACATATTGCCATGGGTAAAACGGCAGTCTTATCGCTACTATATGTACTTTCTTTTATCCACAGGTAGTATTCTGCGGCAACTTCTTGCGCGTGAACCCGTTATCAATGAAGTTGTTATCGTACGCCATGTCGTACTGGTCGCGGGGGGCTCTCAAGGCGTTGTTTTTGGAGCACGAGGGGTAAGCAGACATGTTACATAATTTCATTATTTTTAATTATGTACGCTGTCAAATCCTGATTTAATGCAAAGTAGGAGAGTATATCTTAGTTCGTATTAAATATGATTTGGCTTCAAAACATTGTTTTTTTATTATAATTATGCACGTTAAATATCAGTGATTTACTTCTACCGTTATATTGATTTAATTCAACGTTTCGTTGATTAGTACTTACTGTTTGCATACGGTTTCGTTTTTTTTTTCAAAAATGAACTTTCGTTTAGTTTGCCGTATGTCATTAGTTCCCAGAATTGGATCCCTATGAGCGACACTATCGAATGGCGTAATAATAGATAAAGGGTTCGATTCCCGGCTAGGACAATTGATTTTTCAAAAATCTAATGATGCCGTTTTAGTTTTCATCAAAATAGGGCTCGAGACTCCTTTGAGTAATTTTCAGTATTCCTCATAGTTTCGGATTTGGCCATCCACGCCCGCCCACTTGAAAAGTTCGCTCAGTTTAAAGGGCGACTGGTAATTAGTGGACGATATTTAAACACGTGATTGTACTCATGATAACAAACGACTTTCCCAAATTAAACATTTTTTTTTGAAATACTCCTTCACTTTAATCACAATAACACAACAGCCGTATGAAATTCGCGCGCGCGCGCCTGTGAACTATCAGCTGTTAGCCGCGTGACGCTGTTCTATTACTATCGTACCGTGCAACAGTGGGTAGGCAGAGCATCCGCGCGGCGAATTTCATACGGCTGTTGTGTTATTGAATGAGTATAAAAAAAATGTTTCTTTGTGAATTTGAATGAGTATAAAAAAAATGTTTCTTTGTGAAAGTTGTTTGTTATCATGAGTACAATGACGTGTTTAAGTATCGGTCACTAATTACAAGTCACCCTGTATAGATTGATAAGTAAGTAATGCCACGCGTGTATTCCCGTTCGTCCCACTGACTTCGTCCCCGTAGTGGGACGAACGGGAATTTACAAAAATAATATTAAATTTGTTCCCGATCGTCCCATTCATGATTTTAGGGGGACGAACGGGTTCTTAGATTAGCGCCATTCGTCCCACTAAATAATTTTGCGCGTATTGTTTAGTCGTTGTTTCGTAGTTTACTTTCAAAGGAGATGTTTGATTTTGGGTTACCACTATGTACACTACTACTACTTTGTACTAGCGTACAAAAATGATCATTTAAATTAAAAACGTTTACTAGATTATACAGCGACATTTACATAGTGTATACATATATAATATGGCGCTAGCCAAGGCTCCATACATTTCTGGAACATCTCCTTTGTCGGGATATTATTATTGGGATATTTTAACTGTGATTTTTATTCCTTAATAAATGACTGAATTTTATTTTAAAATTAGTTTTTTTTTTTACCATTAAAACAACCGGACTGAAATTATTTGGTGGGACCAAGAGGACTAAAAAATAATTAATAAATTATTCCCGTTCGTCCCCCTAAAAATCATGAATGGGACGATCGGGAACAAATTTAATATTATTTTTGTAAATTCCCGTTCGTCCCACTACGGGGACGAAGTCAGTGGGACGAACGGGAATACACGATGCCACGTTGGTTGAGTGGTCGCAATCGCGACTGCTGCTGTTGGGGACACCTCTGCCTAGCCCTTCGGGGGTTACAGACATGATGTGATATCTTTATTCTTGTCCCCAGCTACTTCGGTGCCGTGGGCTGCCTGCTGCACCTGGACAGCGCGAACCACCCGCCGCGCCGCAAGCACGAGCCGGGCGCGGCGGGCGCCGACAGGTGAACGTGTGGGCCCTGCCTACCTTGTTATACGGCTCAAATTGCGTTGCCGCCTCGCTGTTATTACTTAGGATGTATGTGTGTGTTTTAATTCTTTTTTGAGCGTCCGGTTTTTGGCTGTATACTGGGTGTAAAAAGATTCTTAACGAAGCCGAAACGCACTTGTTCTCCTCGTCATTGCGATCATTTTTTTGTTCTAGACCTTACCTGGGAACCTTATAGTTACGGAGATATTGGGGGTCAAAGTTACAATTTTTTCACAAGTTTTTTTTTTATATAGAATTTTTTAAATGTCATATCCTTCTTTAAATACGTTCATGACCCCTGTGATAGTCAATGCATCTATCAGCGCAATGCTTCGAGAGCATTTGAGACTCCTACCGTAAAACGTGATTTTTCGCCCCAAAAAAAAAGGGCTTCGTGAAGGGTCTGTTCACACCTTGTATTTAAAAATTCTCAATAAAAAAAAAAGTAATTGAAAGTTGAATTTGTGCCTAGTCAGTGACAATAGACTCGGCCTATATTACATGGGACTTATAACTGACGAAATGTGGGTGTACAGGTGTGATTTTTTTATGGACGTGTAAAAGGGAATTAAAACACACACATACAAAAAGCACTTGAGGCAAGTTTTATATTTAATGATGATAAAATCATATTTATTATATTGTTTAGAGGGGGCTACACACTTTTTCCGAGTCGGTATATTCGGTTCGGTACTTCGTTTCGACTAGAAAGCCGACCCGAAGTAATTACTACAAAATAAGCGGATTTGTGCCTGGTTGATTACAATCGAATCGTCCTTTAAATCCATGGCGCGTTTACATTAAGAGGCCGGCGACCGATGCGTTTTTCATACAAACGTAATACCAAAATAACTTGTAAATCAAAAACATTCTTAAGGTACTGTCTCTTTATTCCGATTGGAATACAAAATATCTAGGTTCCCAATGAAAGATTTTGAAAGGACAATGATATAAAGACGAGATATGAGGAATTTAAAATTTCTATAGAAAACTTATTTTTCTCATAACTCTTGTTTAAATCAGTGTCCATTCAAAATATTTCATTGGGAACCTAGATATTTTGTATTTCGATCGGAATAAAGAGACAGTACCTTAAGAATGTTTTTGATTTACAAGTTATTTTGGTATTACGTTTGGATGAAAAACGCATCGGTCGCGGGCCTCTTAAGTCGGTCACGGAATCCCGTATTCGTTGAATTTCGGTTTACCTTTATTTTAGGTCGGCCATTTATGCAAAAACACACTACGAAAACAACACATTATTTGACGCGTGCGCCGTCCGCGCACTTCGATTGAACAATGAGTGACGCGTTTCAACAAATCAGCCGTGTTCAGTTACCGAAAGCGATCTGCGGCCGAATACAGCTAACTGAGCTAATGTAACCATTATTTGTGTGTTTTGCCCTGTGCGGGCTAATAGTTTTTCTTTCTTTAGTCGGTGACCGAATACCGGCTGCAACCGAATCGGTCAAAACGACCTAATGTAAATGAGCCATTAAACGGAGGAGTGGGCGTGTACTATTGTGATTGCAGGCGTATTGTTATGTTATGTTATTTAGCTCGTGCCGATCGGCAACAACCGTTCGGCTTCAATCATAGCGGCTTTTTCCCCGACGTATATTTACATAGTTATTCGATTTTGCTGCTCGTCTATGCCGCAACTATGCCGACCCGGACCTGTGTGTGCCAACCCTTAGTCAATAATGTTTTTAGAAACCGTTTTTCAGATATGTTGTATTATATAATATTATTATATGTATATGGTTGTTTATATAGGGTGACTGGTAATTAGTGACCGATACTTAAACACGTGATTGTACTCATGATAACAAACAACTTTCACAAAGAAACGTTTTTTTTATACTCATTCACTTTAATCACAATAACACAACAACCGTATGAAATTCGCGCGCGCGCACCTGCTGACCTATCAGCTGTTATAGTCGGCTGTTGTGTTATTGTGATTAAAGTGAAGGAGTATAAAAAACAGAATGTTTCTTTGTAAAAGTTGTTTGTTATCATGATTACAATCACGTCTATAAGTAGCGGTCACTAATTACCAGTCACCCTATATATATTTTTGCAAATATTTGTATAGAAACGACGGTAGAACGGTTTTGTTTATTTCTTTATTTAACTTTTAAAGGTTCACTGGACCCTCCTATAACTTACTACTAATGAGTTACACGTTGCCATCATTGCGATTAGGTGGCCTACCATGACGTCTTAAAGCAGCAGTAATTCCAGTGTGGGAAAGAGATGGCGCTAGACGACCTGTATAGTTCTGCCTCTTTCCCACACTGGAATTACTCCTGCTTTAAGACGTTATAAGAATACCCCCTGTTTTATAAATCTTCTAGTTACGGAGATATTGAAGGCCAAACAATACAAGTAGCAATGTTAAAATTTTACTTAAAATGCCTCCATGATCTCTGAACTACTCAATGTATCCATCAGCACCGTGTTTTGAGAGCGTTACATTGAGTCCTACCGTAAAAGGTAACTTTTCCCCCAAAAAAAAAAAGTCGTTTCCCAGCAATAATGTTTGCGTAAAGTTACTTAGTTTGATGTACAGAATGCTTGGTTGACGGCTTCGTGAACGGTCTTATTACATCCTGCATCGCTGTGCTATTTATAAAGAAATTGATGTAATAATATCAGCAATAAAATGTATGATCGGACAGTATATTTTGAGTACAAAATATTTTTTCTTTTGCCCGCGGTTTCGTTCGCGTTAATTTAGCATTTAACAATGAAACTCTTAACATAGGTACTACTAAAGTTTCTGTAAAAATAAAAATTCAATCATGATTCGAAAGGCACGTGGCGCCATCTATTATCATAGGAACGTTATTATAATAGTAGGTCTTTTTCGGGATGAAGCAGACAGGGCTAATCTATAAGGGTTCCGATTAACCTTAAAGAGAAATAAAAAATGTATACTCTGCACAAACTCAACGCATAATCGGCCTATAATGTTCCCACTGCTGGATCACAAGGCTCAAGGAGTCGGCTGTACTCCACCACGCGGGCCCAGTGCGGGTTGGTAGAGGTCACATGTCTTCGAATTTTTGTTCTAGGACATGCCTTCTGTTTCCTCACAAAATTGCATATTTGTTACTCAAAATATATTGGCTCGATCGTGTTTTTATATATGTATATTATATTTAAATTAAACACCCATGTGCAGCGTTTTCCCTACATTTTTATAGACGCATAAACGTTTATTATCATTCCTGTTAAAGTACTAATTTTGACGAAAACTGGGTTTTTTATTTCAAAACCTGTTACGAAAATACTAATTTCGTTTATCCTAAGATAGTCAATCGTGATTTGTGGTCCCATTAGCTTCTTTTAGCATTTACTAGTTACGACATCCTGTGCAGACCAAAATAGTTCTTATTGTAGGTAATCATGTTAAAGCTAAAATTGAATGGCAAGAGAGAAATATCGTCCATAAATATATATATAAAGATATTAAGAAAATATACATAACTGACAGAAATATGGGTGTACTGCACACCTCTGCCTTCCTGTTTTCGGTGTAGAGGCGTGATGCAATGATATACATAACAAACTATATATATAATGATTCCTCTAGCACAAAACTTTTTTGTTAGTTTTTAGTATATTTTTTTTTGTATGCGCATTGTTTTGTTGAATTTTGAAAAACAGGTTTGGCCTGATCAAGTTTGATTAGTAACATTCAGGTTGAAATGGACAACAACACTAAAATGGTTACAACGTATACTATTCAATAGGTCATTCTCGACCTGAAATTTTTCGTCGGTTATTAATAAAAACAGTTGTTCTCTATTAAGGATAATACCTACACGGTCAAAATTCGTGGAACATCAACGATGAGAAGATGACTAAAAAAATCTAAATACGTATTTTTTCTTTTTTCACGAAAACAAAAAATGAAGACGTGTGTCTTGAGTTTGTGTATGTGAGTTTAAATGTTTGTAAGCGAACCCACGATACAGGAGAAATTCCTAGTGTGGGGCAGCCTTTTTTTTAAATAAAAAAAACTGGCGTGACGTCACTTGTATGTGGTACACTTTTTACGTACAAGTGACGTCACAAGCCTACACTTCGATTATTTGATGCGACTTATCTTCGTCAGTTTTTTATTGATTTTGATAAAACAAAAAATACGTATGCAATGTTTTTCGGTAATCTAACTGACGGACTAAATAGAATCATAGTTTTTTACTCAGGAATCATTCATATTACCGATGAAATTTTTTTTGTGGTATTCAGAATGATGTACTTACTGAATATGTGGTTGTAACCGTATTCGCGTCGGAGTCCCTTCAACCGTATGCATAACTATTAGTTTGAGGAGTTACTGGTTATACAAAGTTTTTTTTTTTTTTTAATAAATAAACAAAATTGAAAGTTTTATAAAAAGGATTAACAAAAAAAATCTTTAAGTGTGATCTAAAAAGTCGTGACAACTAAGTAAAAATAATTAAAAATATAATTTTTATTTTATTTTTATTGCATGTAAATATCCATTAAGGTGGCCAGGTATTTATTTATTTGTTTCCAATGTTATAATGAATATTATTTCGTGTTTAGATTATTAGGGGTGGGTTATATGATTTTGCTGGAATTAGGGGGCAGACACATAGGTTTGAAGGTCATCATCTGCCTAGCCTTTTCCCAATTAGTTGAGTTCGGCTTCCAGTCTAACCTTCGTCATAAGACTGGTTGCCAGACTTTCGGGCCACTGACTACCTGTAACGATTGTCAAAGATTTACAAATGACAGCCGGGACCAACGGCTTAACGTGCTACGGATCTAGGAATGAATTCAATGGTCACCCATCCACCGACCGACCCCGACCAACGTTGCTTAACCTTGGAAATCGACCCGTGCAGCCGTTTTTAGTTAGCCAAGACTTTACTAGGTAAAAATCCTTTACAATATAATGTAATTTGCTTTAAAATCATTTGTTTGCCTCGGTGGTCTAGTGTTCGCAAGTGAGTTTGCTGAGCAAAGTAGTCCTGGGTTCGATTTCCGGATCGGGCAAATTTTATTGGGTTTTTACATTTGGAATTTCTCAGTAGCAGCCACGGACTCTGGATTTGTGCCCGGTTGATGGCAATAGGCTCGCCCCCTATTACATGGGACTTAAACATAAGGCGAAATGTGGGTGTACTATTAGGAACACCTCTACCAAACCCTTGATCATAGGCGTGATGTTAAATCATGTGTTTGCCCTCTAATACTTATTTTGTGATACGCTTTTGAATTATTCGTGAACGAATAAAAAACCCTGAATAAAATAAGGGTAATTTCCTACATATTTTATTATATTATTAAATAATTACTTTGTGAAAATATCTTTTACATTTCACGACAAAATTACGCGTGTATCAGAAATACTTGGTATTTTATTTATTCGTGTTTACGTGTATCTCTGTCTGTACCACACTCTTTAACACGACCACACATTTTTGAAACACGCTGTAAAGTAATTTTGCATTGAATTTGTGACTGTCATAAATTGTATTATGTGACGGCTCTGCTGTATTTCAAACAAAAATACCAGTATGATTAAATCATTTGTATCATGTATATCATGTATTTAATTTTAATTTGTCAATGACAAAAGTAGAGTTGCTCGAATTCGTCAGTTACTGACGCAATTATTTTCGCTTCAGCTTCGTCATGAAATTTTAATGTGAATTAACATTATGTTTTCGCATGTCTGTTTAAAAACGATATACTTTTAACGATTATTTTTTTGTATGTTATAGGCCAGAGAATCAGGGTTTTTTTTTATTCTGCGGTCTGAATGAAACCTTTAAAAAAAATCCTTTTTGAATTCACAAAATAATTTTCACTGATCGCAGTATTTTATGATTATAATTGACTTATTTTGTTTTAAACGTGCGTGGCGTAGAGAATATGTTAAGGGCTGATTAATATTTTATATGACTAGAAATAAATATATGATATTATATATTTTGTGTTTTATTTTGTTTATTGTTAACTTGCTCCCTGTTACCCCATGGCACCTTGCTTTACGAAGGCAGTCATTTAAAGTTACAAAACATGTTGTGTAGTGTGCTGCTGCGGTCTGCCCATTTGGATAAATAGTCATTAGTTTACAATGGGGGCTATCGCGTATGAATTCGCCGCTAGAGGTGCTAGTGTAGCGCGGGGGCACCGAAATGTCAGATGTCATAGAAAGTTCACGCTTTGCGTGCTTTTTTAACACGTATTTTTACAAATATTCACAATTGTGGTCTAGATTGAGCCATTCCTGATTAATTAAGACTTGAAGATTTTAAGTAGCAACTTAGAATCTTAATTTTCAGTACTTGGAGATAAAATGATTTTTAAATGTTTCATGCTTGCTAATTTTATGGAGAATATTGTATATATATAAACCTGAAGTTTACACTAAGTTTTTATACGTAATAAAATAAACTTTTCATGAAGTTATTGGTACTCTAAAGTATAAAATAGAATTTTTGACAGGACCTTAATCGACAGTGGTGCCATCTGGTGAGCTCAAAAACGATAGCCCTCATTGGTTTATAGAACCTTTTATAAGCCGAGTCTCGGTTTTAGTACATATCCAGCGGCGCGACAAAAAATTTTAGGTACGCGCGGTGTGCGGGGGGGAGGGCCGGTCGGGTGCGTGGTAACTACAAAACGTCACACTGTAAGGAGGTAATTAAAAATCTTATTAATTTCCCTAAATTCATGTTTTAATTTCACACATGAGATTATAATCAATTGAATTAAAATATAAATAGGATCCTATATGAATGATTCGGCCTGGCTTTCACCAGTATTCTAAGATATACTAATTTAATGTAAACGACCGCTTTAGAATCATAAAAAAAACTTGCTTGTAGTGATACCAGCTATTGATTCATACAGGTTTTATGCATGGACGCTACTTTGATTAAAATGGCGGGAGTTATCTTTATTTTTATAGGACAGAGATTTTCCTCACGATGCTTTCCTTCACCGTTTTGAGCGCAGTGGTGATGAAATAAAATTACCTACACTAAGTAAGCCACTGGGTGCGATACCAGTCGGGACCGTTAGGTACTACACTGCTCGCAATACCTTGCATTATCATCATCTCCGTAACCTTTACCCATGGACTGCCTATCTGACCTCCACAACCCAGTTAGTACTGGGTAATACGATACCTCTTGGTAACACTGGTTGTTAAACTTTCGGGCCACTGACTACCTGTAACGACTGTCAAAAATCTACAACAATGACAGCCGGGACCAACGGCTTCCGAGGCACGGAGGAGACTCGGTAAGTAATGTATGGTCACCCATCCCCGTACCGATCGGTACATCTGTAGTTATTTAGCTTCTCCCTTGGAAAAAAACAACAAACGGACAGAAATCTGAATTTCACAAATAAGTACCTACCTAATTAATTTATTACTAAAATTAATGTATTAGGTAAAGGCAAGAACATAAATTACTTGAAATTATACCTACGTAAACCGTGAGTAATCAGTACATGACTATTAAATAGTTATTAACTTTAAATCTCCAAAATCAAATCTAAAATGTATTTATACATATTAAGCTGAGCATTAGCATTTTTAGTACGTCAAAGGCAGTCCTTGTAGCACGCTCGCTCTGCACCTCTTCCTAGGTCCTATCTGTCTGAGCTGCGGGGAACTGGCGGAGCAGACTCCCCAGCAATAACCCTGAGTTCTATCCTGCTTCATACAATTAGGTAAGTATTTTACGGCCATTATGGCGCAATTACACTTGGTCATTAGCCCGTATTCGGGTGCTCAAAAGACTGAATTCCGTTTCGGGCACCCGATGCATTAATTGCACAAGTCAGCGCACTGGAAAACGGGCTAACGACTACGAGTAGATTGAATAACGTTGAGGAAAACTGGTTTCGGGTAACTGACACGATGAAGGTGGACTAGACTGTCGCACTCGACCCCTTTCATGGTCGTTTTCCCGAATTCCATAGGCAACCGAATTCGGGAGAACGACCGATTGTAATTGCGCCATAAGTCTTGTTGGCCTAGTGGTCGCAAATGCTACTACTGAGCATTAGGTCTTAGGTATGATTTCATTGTGGTAAAGCAGTAGCCTGCCTCGGATACCATGGCCTTTGTCATTTTGTATGTAGCATTAATGACGTCATCCGTCGCGCTCTTGCCAACCATTTTAGACCATAATGACACAAAAGTTGGGTAGACCTTTGGTGTGGAATACAAAATGTGTCAAAACTCTTGCACCATACCATCCTCCTAGCAGAGCGGGCTGTATTGGTGTGGCTGCTGCAGGTGCTGAAAACCTCAAACGACGCAAATACAACACCTCATTAATGGGTATGGTGGTGTGTTTGAGCCGTTTGGTGTTGAAACATTAAGACCAGGGGGTCTAAAATCGCCGCTTTATCAGAATCATAATACGAATCACGTTAAAAATTTAAAACTCTTAAAATGGACTTTGTGGTCATAAACCTAAAGACCATTTTAAGAATTTTAAATTTTTAACGTGATTCATATTATGATTCTGATAAAGCTTCCATTTTAGGCCCACAGGGGGTCTGATTGCCCCCCCAGTCTTTTGGGACATCACCAAGTGGTAGGTTGACTCTTTACCTTTTAGGCCTGGCCTATTTCTGGGCCAAAACATCAGCATTGCAATCCAGCGTTAATGCTCAAACTTCTTTTGTTATCACAGGCATTGCGGCCTACCACATGACATGCCACATGATTGCCTATTTTACAGTTGATTTGTTACTGCAGGTCTGCAAGTTTGTTTCTGGGACCCTTCAAGATATATTCTTCACAGAAAATCTTATCGTCACAGAAAATCAAATAAAAATGAAGAAAACAAGTATTGTCATAATATTTTTTCTAGTATTCATCGCAGGTAATATGATGTTTCATTCGATTTTTTTGATTATGAGTAGGTAATATGAAGGGATGACAATAAAAGTAGAGGAAGACCAAAGAAATGGTGGATGAACTGTGTGAAAGATAATGAAATCGATGGAAATGGTTTGATTGATGGGATATCGGCTAATAGAGAAGTATGTAAGAACACAACATGCTGCATCGACACTATTAATTAAGTGCTGGAGTCAGCCGGAGAGTGATGATTCGAAGTACGCCACGTATCGATGCGAAAAGCGATCGATGCGAAAACGCGTACCGTTCATTTTGTCCGTCGAACCAGGGGCCTTAGTCTGCTATTGCAATAGTGTCAGAATGGTCTATCATTGATTTAATAAGGCCCCTAGCCCACGGCGTATTGAAGCGCGTTCGAAACTCGTTTGACGTGCGTACAAAGGGTAATTCGTCTGCGCGGGGCCTTATTAAATCAATGATAGACCATTCTGACACTATTGCAATAGCAGACTAAGGCCCCTGAATGCGTGAATCGCGCCAACCAGGTTTTCCTTGCAGTACCAAAACACCTATCTTTTGATTAGGTACATCATCATCTGCCTAGCCTTTTCGGAGTTCATGACAAGCACCATGATCATGGATAAACTGAAGTACCTAATGACGAAATGTCGGGTGGTCACACATCCACGAACCAACTTAAGGTGGATGCGCAAGGGTAGCCTGCGAAATTTAAATTTTCTTACGTTTATTGCAATTTGCAGGTCAGTGTCAGATTGTACGTTGATGAAAATATGAATCGCGCCAGTAACACGTATGGAGTTACAGAATTATAATCATTTAAATCATCAATACAACCCTCCAAGTTCATATAATCCCAAAGACTGACTTTTTCATGAAATAGCTATTGAATGGGGTTATATAAACTTGGAAGGCTGTATTTATGATTTTAATGATTATAATCCTGTAACTCCATACGTGTTACTGGCGCGATTTATATTTTCATCAACGTACAATCTGACACTGACCTGCAAATTGCAATAAACGTAAGAAAATTTAAATTTCGCGGGCTACCCTTGCGCATCCACCTTAAGTTGGTTCGTGGATGTGTGACCACCCGACATTTCGTCATTAGGTACTTCAGTTTATCCATGATCATGGTGCTTGTAACAGCGCCGAAATATCGGGAGCTCATAACAGATCTTAAACATGGTAAATATTCCGTTATCAGTGTTAATGATACTGTTAGTGACCATGAGAGTTTAAAAACTAAAATTACATACCGAGTTCCCTCCGTGCCTCGGAAAGCACGTTAAGCCGTTGGTCCCGGCTGTCATTTGTAGATCTTTGACAGTCGTTACAGGTAGTCAGTGTACCGAAAGTCTGACAACAATCTTACGAAGAGGTATCCAGTATTATCCAGTACTAACTGGGTTGTGGAGGTCAGATAGGCAGTCGCTACATGTAAAATACTGGTATTCAGCTGCATCCGGCTAGATTGCTTGAAAGCCGACCCGAACATAGTTGGGAAAAGGCTAGGCAGATGATGATATGATGGTCACCACCACTCTGTTGAGCTAGTCAGTGGTCGGAAAGTGTGCCAACCAGTCTTACCAAGGGGTATACTATTTCCCAGAACTAACTGGGTTGTGGAGGTCAGATAGGCAGTCGCTCCATGCAAAATACTGGTGTTCAGCTGCATCCAAGGCAAGCACGGCTTAACCTATAAAGATCGACTCGAGCGGCTGTTAATATTTTAGCACGAAGTCAAAGCTTGTCTGTCCTCAGCAAGCGTAGTTTATCCTTAGACTGACCCGTGCAGCTGTTGGTAGTTAGCCAGGAGATCCTCAAAGTATCCAGTATCTAGCTCAACTTAACACTAACTTTTCAGTTTCCCAGGAGGAGCCTGACAAGCCTACTCGTAAACGTCACAAAATTATAGATGACATTGATAAGATTATCGACAAATACAAGAAATGGTACGATGATTTTACAAGAACACCGACAAGAGCACGCTGGATCTGGCAGAGCACCAAAGATAAGAATAATCTTCCGGCTACAACCACCAGCAGAAGAACAAGGACAACTACACCTGCTTATCATGACGGTGCAGACTACGTCTACTCCGAGGAAACAACCGCTTGCACTAAGACAACTACTCGGGCAAAAAAAAAATGCAGAAGAATAACGACAACTAGACCGGTCGATCCTGACGATGTCAATAATGCAGAGCACGTCTACCCTGAGGAAACAACCGCCCGCACCAAGACAACTCGTCCAGCCACAACCACCAGCAGAGCCACTGCACCGGCCTATCATGACAGTGCAGAGCACGTCTACCCTGAGGAAACAACCGCCCGCACTAAGACAACTCCCCCAGCCACAACCACCAGCAGAACCACTACACCGGCCTATCATGACGGTACAGAGCACGTCTACCCTGAGGAAACAACCGCCCGCACTAAGACAACTCCCCCAGCCACAACCACCAGCAGAACCACTACACCGGCCTATCATGACGGTGCAGAGCAAGTCTACTCCGAGGAAACAACCGCTTGTACTAAGACAACTACTCGGGCCACAAAAAAATGCAGAAGAACAACGACAACTAGACCGGTCTATCCTGACGATGTCAATAATGCAGAGCACGTCCACCCTGAGGAAACAACCGCCCGCACTAAGACAACTCCTCCAGCTACAACCACCAGCAGTACCACTACATCGGCTTATCATGACAGTGCAGAGCACGTCTACCCTGAGGAAACAACCGCTCACACTAAGACAACTCCCCCAGCCACAACCAACAGCAGAACAACGTCAACTTCACGTCAGAAAACGACAACAAAAGAATGTAAAACATTCCCAGAGATAACCGCCCCGATTGTAGTTAATTTTAAGTTAATTTTTAAACATCATCGGAAGGGAAAAATCCCGAAGTATAAAAAACCCTATAACTCGAATTATTATAAACGCTGTTAATCGAACTAAATATGACTTCCCTGTGATGTAACTCGAACTACAAATCTAGCTGACTATTTCTCGAAGGAGCTGTAAGTAATCTTTGTGGCCTTTGTAAATCGAAATTTTGTCCGTAACATTTTTTATCTCAAAATCAATAGAAGTAGTATTTTTAATGTCTCATGACTCTTATACATTGAACTTATACATATATTAGTCGAAATTGACAGTTCAAGAACTCCTTATCTCGAAGTCCTCGGTTAGTCCAAGAATCGTTTACTCGAAATTTACAACCTTTCCCTTGGAAAAAGAGATAAAGAGGCTCAACTCTAAATTAAATAATCAAGAAAAAACTTTGATCTTTGAAAAATTTGATTGTTACTTTTACTACACAATAGGAGTTTTACTATTAAATTTTGTGTGCAACTTTATCTGGTGTTGTTTTTTTACCTCAAAAAATCTAAATACTTTATTAAAATTAGGCTGATAATCCGCAAGAGAATCGATTTTCTTGGTATGGACATGTGATGGAGGAGGGACAAATCGAATGTGACGGACAGAGTAAAGAATATAAATGTTGATGGATGAAGAGGGAGAGGAAGACCAAGGAAACCATGGATGGATTGTGTGAGGAATGATATAAGAGAACAAGTGTGCGAGTCGAACTCACACGCACACAGGGTTTCGTAGCACCAAACAATATAATATTTTGAAGGCTCATTCAAATGTTGTATTGTATATTCAACATCAAAACTAAATTTGTTTTCATAGTATGTTAATGAAAAACAAAGTTACTGCTGACAAAAAAGTCCCATAACTCAAAAACGAAACATTAATTCTTTTTTAAGACGAAGGAATGTCCGCAATTCCTTTGTCTTAGTTGAGACACAAAAATACGAGATTGGACATTTTATCATGGGTCTAAAAACAGACAGTGCACCAGGATGTTAAAATCTCTTACATCTTCTGGAAAAAAATTCAATGATTGTTTAAAAACTGGAGTGTTTCCCAATTCTCTAAAACGATCAGAAGTGTGCCCAATCTATATGAACGGAGACAGAAGTCGTATAAACAACTATATACCGATATCCTTATTACCCGCAATATCCAAAATACTTGAGAAAATTATAAACATTCGTCTAGTAAAATATCTCGAAACAAATAAACTGCTTTCAGTAAGTAAATACGAGTTTAGGCAAAGAAAATCTACTGAACAGGCAGTGAATAAACTTATAGAATTTATTAGTTTTAATCTTTACAAAGGGAAAAAATGTCTTTCTATTTTTCTTGACCTGCCAAAGCAATTGATACGATTTCGGTCTCCCTCTTACTTAACAAATTGGAGGCACTGGGAATCAGAGGAACCCAGCATGAACTTTTAAAAAGCTACCTCTCTGGGCGAACTCAGTGTGTCCGAGTGGATAAACACAAAAGTACACACCTTCCAGTTACACACGGCGTGCCTCAGGGAAGTATACTGGGGCCCACCCTATTCCTTGTGTACATAAATGAGCTTATTTGTCTTAAACTTAACAAACTAAGGTTTGCTGTAAGAAAACCCAATTCTGGGTTAAGCTCGCCGTTGTACATAAGTTATATATTGTAATTTTGTGTGTCCTACTTTTATATTTTGTGTGCAATAAAGAATAAGAATAAAAAAGGTGAAATTATCTCTTTCGCGGATGACACCGCGTTGGTGTTTGCAGGTAATAGGTTGGGAGGAGGTCTTCACTATCGCACAAAATGGTTTCGATAGGACTAACGGATGGAAACGAAACGTAGATAAAACTAAGTATGTTGGTTTCAGCATTAAGCAGGCGGTGAATATTCGTTGCGACCTACGGATCGATTCACATGAGTGTATTTCTACAGATAGTTGCGCATGTTCACCTCTGGAACGCGTAAATACTCTAAAGTACCTAGGTATCACTTTAGAAGTAATAACCTCAACTCATTCAGTGCGGCGAACGCACATGCGCGTTTTTCGGACTTTTAACAAGTGCTCGCGGACGCGCATGCGCGTCCATTCAATTTACAAAACTATCTTCGAGTGCGGCGCGACGCACATGTGCGTTCATTGTGCATCTCTATTGTTTCGAAAGCATCGTAAAATAAGTATCCGTAAAGGTGTGACCACATCTGCTAGTTTGTTTAGCTAGTTACTTAATCATCGGGCTTTGAAAAAACTGACACTCACTGAGCGACGGAAATAGTATAGGTTTGTCCTTTTCTGTTACTTGTATAATATCTCAATACTAATATCCCTTTCTTGTGGGAATGAAATGGAGCTACCTGCCGTCTATACTTTTCTTTGTCCAAGCGATATTCGGTTGATAGACAAATAATAGACACCACAGCTCGCTTTCCGATTCGTGACTATACGTACCTAATTAATGACATTGATTTGTGAGCGTGCAATAAAAAAATAACTAAAATTAATGTGGAATCACCTTTACAAGTGGCGTAATAAAGATAAAATTATTTTATGACCGTCATAAAACACGAAAATTTTCAAACGCACATAAGCGTCGTGCCGCACTTGGGCAAAGTATTGAACGACGCACTAATGCGTCCAGCCGCACTGGGTAGACTTTCTTCAAACGCACATACGCGTTCATAGCACTACACGAAATATTTATTGAACGCGCATGTGCGTTTGCCGCACTGGGCTAGTGAGCTATTTACTTAGCGTCTGCAATTATGTTGCAATTAATTCAGCAGGTGAACACGTCAAAATTTTTTGTAATAGAGTACGAAAATTAATTTATATATTTAAAAACCTACGTCATGTCGCGGACCCTGCACTGCTGAAGCGTATATATCAGGCCCTGTGTCAGTCGCTTCTTACCTACTGCATTTCGTCCTGGGGAGGAATCTGCAAAACCACGCTAAAGGCAGTTGAGGTCGCCCAGAGAGCTATTCTGAAGGTTAGCACGTTTAAACCGATGCGTTTTCCTACTATTACACTGTGCGTGGTATTGACAGTAAGACAGTTATAGTATAGTATAGTATCCTACAAGAACATAAAAAAGAGCCCTACAACTCAATCTTATTATAGAGACGTCGCAAACATCACATAAGTGACTATATTTACCCACATTTAAAACAACCTTTGGTAAAAGATTTGTAAGTTTTCTAGGCCCTTACCTTTATAACAAACATAATAAAACAATAAGTACATATACATATCCGCTGACTAGAAAAAAATGCAAATTAAAAGTATGCCAATACTTACAGAAATTAAGCTACGAGTACGAGGAGACGGAGCAACTACTATTCTTACCAACCTAAGAATTCGGCTAAAGCACAGAAAATAAAGACACCCTCTCTACTTAGCTCACCTACACATACATACACTCAAGCATACACACACCCACACACTCACCTCATAATTATTCTCTCACACACACCTAAATATTATACTCATACATCACATTCACACGAACATACTTACACTCTATCCATTTAATAATTAGATTGAGTTATGTACTTACCTATTTGCAATTTGCTGTAGTACTGTTTAAATTAATAAGCCTCTATTGCTTGGCACATAATCTTGTATTATAAAATACTCGAGGGGAATGGTGCTGATAGCCGAAATACAGGCTATGCCTAATTCGGCTACAGACGTTAATCTCTTTGCCTACATTGAAATTGTTGCCACATTACCACTGTAAATTAGTGTAAAGTTTTTTTTTTTTTGGAAATAAACTGTTATTATTATTATTTTTCAACCCATTTTTCGTTGATTTTTTTTTATGTTCTTTAACCTACTTTTTTCAAAATTTTAAATTGAGAAATTACAGGGGACCCCTCCCCTGTAATTTCTCAAGTTAAAATTTTTTTTTGGACACGCATTATACCACTTTGGAAGTGTCTACCTTTCAAACGATTGTTAGGTTTCGGTATTTTACTAGTCAATTTCCTATGTTTTCAGAAATAATTTTATTTAAATGTATTAATTTATTAGCTTTATTCGTGTGAACACATCTTAAATGCTTTATATTTTATTATGTAAACTGGTAACATTAATTCCGTAAGAATGGCAATACTTCCATCATTTGATTGTAAGATGTATGGCGCGAAAGTGAAGCGGTTCACTGATTGGATCACGCCACTGACATGGCGTGATGTCGTGAGCCAATCAGGGCGCTGGATTTTCCCTCCAGAACGGCGGGATTCTTGGTCAGGAGCTGGTGGCCCGAGCGGGCATTCTGGGGCTGAACGTCGAAAACGACTGACAATTATTAAGATTGAGTTGCTGATCCGTTATTGCTGTAATAGTGTGTACTGTGTAAATGTAACAAAATTGATAATAAACCTATTTAGTAGTTGATCCTTAGATTGACCCGTGCAGCTGTTGGTAGTTACTCCTTGGTCTACACACAAATTAAAAATTAAAGCTAAGTAAGGTGCTATAGTCTCAACTATGGATGTACAAACTTTGATGGACATTCCCCATAGATCTTCGGTCAGTTTGATTTTTATTTGCCGGAAAGCTTTAATAACTATCATAGGGTTTATGTGTTTAAAACTAAATTCAGCCGGGCATCCAGACAAGTTCGTCCGTAGTTTTTACCGGTATATCGGTAAAGAAATTTACAAATTCTTGAGCTACTTCTAGATTAGAGGTTTTAGGACCACATGCTGTAAGTATTTAATGTGTAGCTAGTGTCACGTATTTTCTTCCTGTTTGTCTCGTTATTTATGACTTTCCAAACTGTCTTTATTTTATTTTTTGCTGTTTTGATCTTGTTGCTAATGTGCAGGGCTTTAGTAACCTTGCATAATTCTATCTAAAACATTTCGAATACTTAGCTACATACTTGTTCAAAGTTTCAGTGTTTATATAAGGCTTAAGGCCATAAAGCTCAAATAGTCTTTCCCTACTTTTCCTGATACCTCTAGTCGCCCAATCACTAAATTTAATTTAGGGCAAATACTTTTTGTCTTCTTTTCAAATGTTTTGTTGAATTCAGTGTGAACTAATGAAAATAAATTTTCATACAATTGATTTATGTTAATATCGTCCATATAATGTCTCATAACATTTAACTTGTTCTGTGGGGATATCCTCGGTCTGGGGCGAGCGGTGGGTTGGTAGGACTTTAAACCAAAACTACCACGACCGTTTTTTCATAATAGCCCAGACACTTCCGCAGAGACGATACCGGTGGGTTACTATTTTTTTTATGTTTTTTTTTTATCCTTTAGAATGAAATATTTAAAATGTAATTTATGTGTATAAAAATAAATAAAGGGATGATAATTTATAAAAAAAAAACAGATTGTAGATTCACAACTTTTTACATAAAATAAGAACATGTAAGCAACACAGAATAAAATTGTAGTCTACAATACGGTGGGTGAAGCTCTGTTCTCTAGCTAGGCTACAAAATAGCCTGTGTTTAGGAGACACAGTTTTGATCCCTAGGTGTTACATGTGCAGATTGGCAAAGGGATAATTAACAGACAGGTATGCAAGGGAAATCTACAATGAGTAAATAATAAATAAAAAAATACAAATCTACAAAGGCTACAATGTTCATAGATTCACAAACAATCGTTAAAAAAGAATATATACAAAGGTAAGAAAATATTGTAAAATACTAAATTAGTCAATTTTAAACAAGTGATACAAATATTGTCATCAGTGCTGTAACTATTTTCTGAGCAAAAGATGTATAGTTGATTTGAAAACTATTGTAAAAAGCCTGATTAGAAAGATGAGAAAAAATGAGATTGAGAATATTATAGAGACATCCACATATTTGTGCCATTTATGAGCTACCAGGGAAGCCGCATGAGCGGAAGGATCTAAAGCCAAACTTCTTTGTCTTCGACGTAGTACTTGATTTTGTAATATGATTTTTAATAAGGACACGTTTGATGCAGTTTTTGAACTTTCCATCGGTCAGTTCTATAACTGAATTTGGCAACTTGTTATAAAAACGTCTACAGTTTATAAGAAAAGACTTGCTTGTTTTAGTTAATCAGCCCTCGATTCTTGCGGACATATAAAATATATTCTAAGATATAAAGTGAAGGCAGAGTCAGTATATCGATCTCTTTAAATTTTTCTCTGAGGGACTCGCGAGGACCCATTTTATAGATTGCGCGGACTGCCCTCTTTTGTAGAATAAGAATTGAGTCAACGTCTGCTGCTGATCCCCACAGCAGGATACCTTAAGATGTAATAATACTGTGGAAATAAGCATAGTATACTAACCTAGCTGTGGCTACATCAGTTAACTGCCTTATTTTTCGTACTGCATATGCAGCTGAGCTTAACATACCCGAAAGAGTTTTAATGTGCGTGCCCCACTGCAATTTTGAATCGATAGTAATCCCTAAGAATACAGTTTCCGCTATAACACCAAGTTTTTTGCCGTCAAGATTTAAATTTAAATCCCGTTGTGGTACATTTGGTAAAGAGAACTTTAGACATTTTGTTTTGCTTGTATTCAGTAAAAGATTGTTAGCTGCGAACTATTTTGAGAGAACAGTTAGACTTTCGTTGACATGTAAGACATTTGTATCTTTTCTATCTATTTAAAAAATTGCTAAGTGTCATCAGCAAATAGAATTACATCCGATAATTTGGCCATCATATTAATGTAAACAAGAAATAGGAAAGGACCGAGAATTGAACCTTGGGGTACGCCCATCTTGACTAGAGACCCGGAGGACCTCGCCCCATTTACATTTACTTTTTGCTGCGTGTTTGATAAATAGGAAAGAACAAGATCAGCAGCTTGTCTACGAATTCCGAAGTGGTGTAATTTACAGATCGGTGTGATGTGGTTGACGCAGTCGAATGCTTTTGAGAGATTACAAAAACACATACTAAGTCAATAGAAAGCGGTCAATATATGTCTAGTCGCCAATAAATTACCACAAATTCAACAAGACTTTAATTTCTCCAACATCAAACCTGTGGCGTGAACTTAGACCACTGCCTTATATTTACGAGCGGGATCGCTCCGCACATAAATTTTGGACCACACACTATTATTAGCCGCCAACATTTATGAGCGGAACGATCTCGCTCATAAATGTTGGAACATACATTAAAATCTGCCGCCTACAATTTTATGAGCGGTTCGCTCCGCTCATAAATGTCTGACCACATACTAACATTTATGAGCGGAGTGATCTCGCTCATAAATGGTGGACCATACACTAACATCAGCCGCCAACATTTATGAGCGGAGCAATCTCGCTCATAAATGTTGGAGCACACTGTAACATCAGCCGCCAACATTTAAGATCGGAACGATCTTGCTCATAAATGTTGGAGCACACACTGACAACAGCCTCTAACATTTATGAGCGGAGCGATCCCGCTCTTAAATGTAAGGCGGTGGCCTAAGTACACGTCACAAACCTACAAAAAAAAAATATTTCACAAAACCAAATCATTGAAATTGTATTCTTTGTCGTGTTCCTCAATAAAACGTCTTGACACGTTCTGTACAGCAAGAAGCTGCTTATTTAGTTCCTGATTAACGTAAGTTCGTAGAGCTCTTATATTTTGACTCGAAAGTTTATGGGCAGAAGACCTTCTGCTATCAATGTTATCCAAAATTGAAATGCTGGGCTGTTCATATCTGATCGACTTCGGATTTGTTATATAAATCATTCCTCTCTCATTAAATAAGTTTTCTAACAACGGCGCATTGTCCTTGAGAGTCCTTGCCCCAGATTTTTGACCGATTAATAAGTAAATGGGAATTGTATGTGCGTTAGATTTCCGTACATTTGTGTTTTCATATATTTCTTTCTTTAAACTTCTACCTCTCATTTGTAACGGTGACTGTAAATAGCTCTGTATCCATTTGTGGTTTATTGATGATCGTGGTAATCTAGCGTTACCTTTAGCTTCTGATTTTGTTGGTAGCACTGAAAAAAAACGATAAATTACTTTTCATGACTGCGAATCGGTGAACGTAAGGTGGGCCGCCCTCAGGCTCGGTGGAGCGATGATCTGTACAGGGTGGCTGGTAGCAACTGGATGAGAGTTGCTGAGAATCGAGTTAGTGGCGTGCGATTGAGGAGGCCTTTAGAGGCCCAGTAGTGGACTGCCGTAGGCTGTTGATTGATGTTGATTTATTTATTATGTGCTACATGTTTCTTTGGTCATAGACACAACTCCATAATTCAATACAATTTTCGCTGACAATTACACACAAGATTACTAAGAGTGCCGTCCTGAAAATATCGTTTGACAGCACGCAGCAGAATTTCTCAGTAGCAGCCGCGGAGTCTGGATTTGTGCCCGGTTGATGGCAATAGGCTCTCCCCCTATTACAAGGGACTTGAACATAACTGGCGAAATGTGGGTGTACTATTAGGTACACATTTGCCTTTGGTTGAACCTTAATTAAATAAATAAATTGTTATGTTAATTTAAATAATACCTCAAATCTTACCTGATACAAAAATACAAAAAACAAGCAATAGATTAAATTTCTTCATATTTAAAATTTTCAACAGCGTGTTTCAAAATTGTTTTAAAGGATATAAAAACAAAAAGTTATCAAAAATTATTGCGTGGAAGTCACACCGCGAAATTAAATCAATCGATAATGTGCTAGTTGTCGCCCGCGGATTCGCTCGCGTTTTGGTCGGAAATTATCCCACGGGCACGTTGTAAATATAGCCTATGGCACTCGGGGATAATGTAGCTTCCTATTAGTGAAAGAATTTTCAAAATCGGTCCAGTAGATCCAGAGATTACCCCCTACATACAAACTTACAAACAAATTTTACCTATTTATAATATGAGTATAGATAACTGGGGCTGTATTACCACCATAAATGGCTGAGTGAATGAATGAATTTGATTCCGGGCACACAGAATCGACAGTGTTAGTAAAATAATAAGTTTCTTGCCCGTTCTTCTCCATAGAGATCTACGCTAGGGAATGGGCAACTACAGTACATTCACAGTTTTTATGTCTTGTGACTGGGACTGTAGCTACATTTCATTGTTATCTTTGTTTCGACAGATCAAAAGTGCTTTTAACTGGCCTACTTGAAAGAAATGCTTTGAGTTCTGATTTTGAATATAAATAACTAATCTCCGCTCAAACAGTTTTAAAATAAGATAAGTTATGCCGGCCATACACCATCCTCTGCTTCCTATCGTCCAATCGGCATAATGCTGCAGGCTCTATCCAATCTGCAGTTCGTTCATAAACACCACACACGATCAGTATAAACTGTCCAATCGGCAGCGACGTTCAGTTGAAGCCATGGCGTCACTTTTTAGCCTTTTGGGCATTTTACTCGTGATCTCTCTCTGGGGTCGGTCTCTCATGTCTGAGGATCGTGATCAGCATTGGAGTTGCATCTGGAGCGGATGATCTGCCTCCACCGGTTTCTGTCCAGCGCATCTCTTTCAACCGTCTCTTATTCGTGATAAAGCAACAAAAAAATTAATAAAAGATCGAGCAGAGCGGTGCAAACAGTGGTTAATGAAAAGAAATCTTGACTCTACTGAACTGACGATCGCCGACCGCCATACACGCTCCAATGGGCATGATCCAATCGGCATGATCAAGTCAAAAGAATTGAAATTGGATTGTGCCGTCAAGTATAACTGTCATACTAATCCACGCCCACGCACGGTCAGTTCTAAATGATCCAATCGGCAGCGTCATGCCAATTGGACGACAGTAAGCATGGTGTATGGCAGGCATTAGCGTGTCGATCGCAATCTAAACTATGTCGGCCACGAGTTTACCGCCTTTTTTTTTTCGAATGGGAAGTCATCAAATAACCCCTCCCGCTCTGGGCTGAGCAGGAGGGACTGTCAGACTTTTACTGACTAAAACCCATCCATGTTCCTTCCTTTGCCCTTTGTGTTCTAGGGCCGCGGTATCTCTTTCGAACAGTCCCGCAACCTTTCGGACCCCTTCCTGTCTGATGACTCTCTTTGAGGCGCGCGTGGAACACGAACGCGCCGTCAACATGGCCTGTCGTCATAAGACGGACGGACGGCGAGCTAGCCCATAGCTCACCCTCTACAGGCCCGCGCCTACGGTAGCCCCCGACGCCCGGTGCGTCTCTCGCGGCGGCTTGGGGACGTGAGGTTCTCTCCCTCTCACGTTCCGCCACCTCCTTCGCTAGCGTGACTGCTTTGCAGAAGGAGGTGACGGCGTCCCATTCCGTCTCGCTCCGGACCATGGATTGAACCAAGGCCGGACGCGAGAGGTCGCCGCCGCCGATCGCCGCTACGAGGACACGGCGGTGCTCCGCCCACGCGGGGCAGATCTCCACCGTGTGACGAGTTTGGCGCCTTCAGTAACATCCATCAGTCCCGGTAGTGAACAATACAGGATACACAGGGCATGATATTAAATATCCCATCGTAATCTCAGATCCAGCCTGTCCCCTTGCTGTCCTCCCCAGCGACGCCCTAAGCCAAAGGTCGTACCTCAGGGGGTGCCTTTAGCGCGCGGTCATCTAATTTATACGTTTTATGCCCCTGGCTGGAGGCCTTAGACTCAAGGCACCCACAGGATAGTCCGGTTAAGCAGAAGCCAGCCTCATAGGCTGACATGCGAGATGCCACTACCAAAAACAAAATATGTATACCATCGTTTGTGGAAAAACACCACATTTATGGTACAATCACATTTACACGTACGGAGGGTTCCGTACACATAGCTAAAAAAAAACCACGTTTGTTTGTTGTACGGGAGCTCACCTTAAACATTTTATTTTATTCTGTTTTTAGTATTTGTTGTTACAGCGGCAACAGAAATACATCATCTGAAAAATTTCAACTGTCTAACTATATCGGTTCATGAGATACAGCCTGGTAACGGACAGACAGACAGACAGACGATGCAGTGGAGTCTTAGTAATAGGTTCCCATTTTTACCTCTTGGCAACGGAAAATAAAAGGATTGGACCTTGGAAAAATGCAACTCCGTACTGCCCGATGTGGCACAACCTATATCTGTGTATATGCACTGCTGGGACACGCACGGGCCTGACGTATATGAAAAGGAGTGGGCTATAATGCTCCACGCGGGCACAATTTTTGAGTTTCCTCAAGGAATTTTCCTGTACAGATTCGAGACTCCGTCTTCAGTATATGCCACGTTTTCCGTCTATCTTACCATACAAGGTGTAAACTGATCCTTCAGGAAGCCGTCAACCAAGCATTCTGTACATCAAATTAAGTAACTCTACGCAAAAATTATTGCTGGGAAATGCCTTTCTTTTTGGGGTGAAAAACCACGTTTTACGTTATGACTCAATGTAACGCACTCAAAACATTGTGCTGATGGATGGATTGAATAGTACGGGGGGTCGTGGAGGTATTTAAAGTACATTAGAAAATTGTGAAAAAGTTTGAACTTTGACCTGCGATATCTCCGTAACTAGAATGTTCCCAGGTATAATAATACCAGCCTATTACTGTCCCACTGTTGAGCAAAGGCCTCTTCTCAACAGAGAAGGCACGAGCATTGATCACCACGCTTGCTCAAGACGGGTTGGCGACTTCAGACTTTTATAAGTCCAGGTTTCCTCACGATGTTTTCCTTCACCGATGTCTGTGATGTCCACGTTAGACTTAGAAACTACATATGAATTGAAAAAGTCACATTGGTACTTGCCCGGATTTGAACCCACAACCTCATGCATGAGAGGCCAGCCAGGCATTGTTCCCAGGTATGTTCCAAGCCAATAAAAATATCGCAATGACTGAGAACAAGTGCCTTTCGGCTTCGTTAAGGGGTCTATTTATATACCCATTATAATAATAGTAGCTTTTGCCCGCGCCTTCGCTCGCGTTAATTTAAATTTGTCAATCAATTCATAATCCATAAAAAAACAATCATGATTCGAAAGACACGTGGCGCCATCTATTATCATAAGAACGTTATTGTTGTTTTCCTCGGGAACAGTACGATTTTCGGCATGAAAGGTACCTTATGTCCGTTTCTGTAGACCTGACAACGTATTATGCAAAATTTCAGGATGATCGGTTGAGTGGTTTAGGCGTGAAAAGGTAACATACAAAAAAACAAACTAAATTACTTTCGCATTTGTAGTATTAGTTAGGCTAAGGACTAAGAAGGATGTATGTGTTATGTCACATGTATGACGGAGCATCACTCGACCGATTCGGGTGTTTTTTTAATGTAATAGGTACGTAATTATCAGGGCAAGGTTTGTTTATTGAAAGAAAATTGCATCCGTGCGAAGCCCGGGCGGGTCGCTAGTTACAATATTAAAAATAATAAACATACAAACGAACAATGCAGAAATATTCACAATCCTAGTACACTGACGATATTGTTTGCAATTTAATTTTATAAAGCGTATTTCAATAAGAATTAATCGTATTGAAAAAAGCTTTAATAAATAAAATTTGGAAAAGTATACGCTTCGGCACTGGATTGTGAAAATCTCCGCGTGTATACCAAATACTCGTAGTATAAATTTAATTATGATGTAATTTAAAAATAGGTACTGATTCTACGTGATACTGTACAATATTAATGTTTAAATATTAACTCATTTTAGTGTTTTAACAGGGTCATGTAATCATTATCACGTGCACCAATATGTATACACTTTCTTAAATTTAAAAGCACTTTTCGCGAGAAATAACGATTGAAACTTGAAGATAGGATCTGTTTCATAAAAATATGAGTTCCAAAATACTATTTACGTAACAACGTGGAATATTAATGAGAACAGAAGGAGAAAAACGCTTTAAAAAATTGGTGTTTACATAAATGTGCTCACGCACGACCAATCAAGCTATGCAAAACCAAATTAAGCTGATCTTTCATTATACGGAAAGCTCATACAAACCGAGGTCAGGTTATAGTGGATATTTACAGTTTGATGTGTCACTGTGGGTACCTACATCGTGTAATAAGAAAATGAATAAATAAATAAAAAAACACCGCCCAAGTCGGACTCGCGCATTAAGAGTTCCGTGTCACCGTTGTACCCTTTAATTTATTTTTTGTTGTTATAGCGGTAACAGAAATACACACTGGGATAATTTTAACTGTCTACTTATTACGGATCATGAGATACTGCCCGCTGACATACAGACGGACGGACGATTATTATTAGGATTATTATTATGTTCCGTTGGTTACGGAACCCTAAAAAGCAACAGTACGTTATTATTTTTCATTTTCAAAAGGAATGTACGACTTGTCTTTACTTATAGATAAAATCCTCTGATTCAATATATTATTCAGTCGTTCTGCTGCAAAATGAGATTTCGTCTCCTGATAAAGACGATTAACCCGGCCTAAATAGCCAAGTTTTCTACTTTCATGCTTAAATGGCAAATATTTTTCATTTTTCAGTTTTCCTTGATGAGTTGACGTAATGATGTAAATGGGAACATTGTATTGTTGATTCAATATTTTTAGCTCTTCGACCAGGGTCTTCTTCGGTTGTTTTTGGCTTGCTTCTGGCACTGAATTCAAATAGTTTTCTAGTGCTATTGTATGCCTGCTTTTTGATGGCTTCGCATTGATTGTTGTAACTGAAAATAATAATTTTGGTTAAATTACTTTTTCTCAAACATGCTTGAAAATTTGAGCATTATTTTGACAACCTTCTTCGAGCTAAATCGAAATTGCTGCCTGGCCAGATACAAGCGACCAGCGGCCGACAAAAGTTGTATGAAAATCCATATCTGTCGTGTTTAGCGGCCAAATAAATGACATAGGTAAACTCATATCTGTCGTGTTATTTAAAAATGACCAAGGAGGTAACTTATCAAAGGTTTTATTTAAATTTCGAATTGGCTTGCAAATAGAAAGCGGTTTATTGAAAAAAAAACACATTTTTTTTTAAAATAAATATCGCTGGACATTACACACAGCGCCATCTAGGTGCCACACTAAGCAAAGAGGCTTGTGTCGTGGACACCAGATAGTTGATACTACTACATAGATACTTTTTCGTTTACACATACTACACACCACCAGTTTTATACATACTTATTATACATATAAACATCCATGACTCGGAAACAAATGTCCATGCTCATCACACAAACATTTGCTCCTACCCGGATTCGAACCCGGGACCCTAAGAACGTAAGGCAGCCTCACAACCGCAGCGCCATTCGGGTCGTCAAAAATTAACTCTTCAACGCGAGAGTTTTAATTTCCTCGAATTATTTGAGAAAAGTACTATACAAGCCTTGGCCACAACTAGGCATTGATGGACTTACGTATGTCGGGAACGCCCTAGTTACTAAACACGCGAGTCGCGTCCCGTGAGCACACAAGTCTTGTGCGACGCCGGCGCTGGCGGCAGGCGCGGCGCGCGGCGCCTGCACTGTCTTTTTTACACGTCATCGCGATAACAGGCGCAGAGGAGAAATGCGTAGTATTAGCAGCACGTATTATTATAACGAAGTCGTTTGTTAGGCAGCGCGCGCGCATGCGACGGCGACTTCGAGTCGTCGTCGCGCGTGGTGGGAGCGAGACAAAAAAACACGCCTTCATACTGTATTTATGCATTTTGTTTAGCCTGCACACATACTTATACTTATATATTTAACCCAAGTACTGGTGGCGTACCATGACGTTTTAAAGCAGAAGCAATTCCAGTGTGGGAAAGAGATGGCGCTGTATAGCTCCGTCTCCTTCCCACACTGGAATTACTCCTGCTTTAAGTCGTCATAATAACCCCCCTGTTTATTTTATATTCTTATTCATGTAAAAATTATTTATGCTGTCTTGGCTTCCGTACGTTTTTTCACGGGTGACCACTGAAAACCAGCGCTCTGTTGTGGGTCCCATAGCACAGCATCATGCTGAGTGGTAACCTGCTTGTCGCAGTCACGACGTGCAAGCTTCGAACGTTTTTTTTTTTAAATGTTTTTTGCTTTGAATGTTTATTGTTTTTTTTTTGTTTTATCATTTTGCACGTCATGTCCCTGCCACAAATAAATCTTTCGTTCTTTTCTTTTCTACGTGTGCTTCGGCTTCGCCTCGGCCCACATTTACACGTTCGTCCATCAATATCTCTGTTGCTGGCCGCTGCAGTAATGTACTATTACTACTACGGTCTAGTGGTCGCAAATGCCGCGTCTGCAGAGCATGAGGTCCTGGGTTTGATTACCGAGTCGGGAAAAGTGTTATTGTGTTTTCGCTGACAGGAATTTCTCAGTAGCAGCCACGGAGTCTGGATTTGTGCCCGGTTGATGTCAATACGCTCGCCCCCTATTACATGGGGCTTAAAGATAACTGGCGAAATGTGGGTGTACTATTAGGTATGCCTTTGCCTAAAGTCCCTAACTCTTCGGGGATTGGTGCTTCATGGTTCTATTCGCGCATGCGTGGTAGGCACTAACGCATCTTGTTATAAAGGGTGTAGCAAGGCCGTTCACGAAGCCGAAAGGCACTTAGTTCTCCCTGTCATTGCGATCATTTATTTGTTCTAGACCATACCTAGGAACCTTCTATATACGGAGATATTGGGGGTCAAAGTTCCAACTTTTTCACAGCTTTTTTTTTTAATAGGTACGTGTTTTTAATGTAAGATTTTTACTTTAAACACCTTCACGACCCCCGTACTATTCAATCCATCCAATGTTTTGAGTGCGTTACATTGAGTCCTACCGCAAAACGTGATTTTCCACTCCAAAAAAAAAGTCGTTTCCCACCAATAATTTTTGCGTAAAGTTACATAGTTTGATGTACATAATGCTTGGTTGACGGCTTCGTGAAGGGTCTTGTTACACCCTGTATTTACAAGCTTTTTTTAACTTGCAATGTTTCTATGTTCTTTGGTTTAGATCAAATATTGCAACTGAATTTTAAAACAGCCCAACCGGTTGCGCTGAAATTTTGCATACATGTTTAGTTTGGATGACAACGCATGGTTAGCTAAGCGACGTCTTTCTAAATCCAAAATGGCGGTCTCCCAAAGATGGCGGTCTCGTTATTTTTATGCACCCTCATGGTATAGGGTATCAATTAAAAGCGTTTGCTGAGGATAATACGAAAAAAAATATACATCACACATAATAATAAAAAAGAATGGTTAAAAAAATATTTTTTTTGTTACTGTTACGTCGTCGGTTGCCTTACGAGAACATTCTAGATTACGTGCGAGTCTCGAATGTTCCTATAAGGACCGGTTTAGAAGATTAGAGTCTAGAATGTTCTACTATGGACCTTTCTAGAAGATTCGAGAAAGTTGTGGAAGTTTCTCGAAGGACAATGGTCTACTATGGAGCTTTCTAGAAGATTCGAGAAAGTTGTGGAAGTTTCTCGAAGGACAATGTTCTACTATGGAGCTTTCTAGAAGATTCGAGAAAGTTGCGGAAGTTTCTCGAAGCACGATGTTTCACTGTGGACTGTGAAGAAGGTTCAAGAAGGTTGTAGATCTTTCTCGAAGGATCGATCGTTATATAAATCGTCGTGTTTGTGGGGGCAGTCAGTCTGATTTTGGCTCCACAACGAAGCGAATCGAAGTGAACTAGAAGTGCGATATCTAAGTGAATACTCGTAGTGATCAGAAGTGTATTTGTGATTAAGTTTTAAGTGTTTTGTAATTAATAAAGTTATTTCTTGTTTAATCCGTAGTATTTAATTTATCCCATACCCAGCTCGCAACATTACTATGAGCTTGTTCACTATAATTTCCACTGATCATTTCACAAATGTTTGGTAACAGCACTCTCGTAGCATTGTCAAGCGCCAAAGGAACTGTGTATCACTGAACAGACAGCCAGCCAGCCAGCATATCAAGCTTCTACAATCTGTCAAAGGGCTTGGAATATTTTTGTATGAAGTCTGCATGGCCAGCCTAACGACCGCCATTTTAAGCAGCAGCAATTATTTGCAGCTAAATACCAGTATGTAAAAATATGGAGCGACTGCGTATCTGACCTCCACAACCCAGTTAGTACCGGGTAATACGAAACCCCTGGTAGGACTGGTTGTCAGACTTTCGAGCCACTGACTACCTGTAACGACTGCCAAAGATCTACAAATGACAGCCGGGACCAACGGCTTAATGTGCTTTCCGAGGCACGGAGGGAATTCGGTATGCAATGGGTGGTCACCCATCCACGAACCTAATTCATTTAGCCGCGAGCTCCTCACATGCTGTATAAGCAATTACAAGATAAAAAATATGTTACCTACCTGTAATAAAAATAATTAACGTGAACAATATGTCATGTTTCTTCATCTTACACTATAATATGTATCGTAATAATATAACGTTAGTAAATCAACACTTGATTAAAATGTAGGTAAATGAAACTACACGATTTTGATTACCAAAACATAATATTGGCCGAACTCATGCCGCGAAATTGAAGAAAAATTAATTGCCGACATGACCTAATGAAAAATCTACTCATTTCGATCGACACGAACTATTCAATGGGAAGTATGCACTGGTATTCAGATGCATCCGGTTAGACTGGAAGCCGATCCCAGCATAGTTGGGAAAAGGCTTGGCAGATGTAGAAGTGCTTGAAGTGATGTGAAGTGTCGGTTACGACTGGGTGCTGCGCGCCGACCTCCCTGACGGCGTCAGCGTAGTTTGCTACGCAGACGACACGCTGGTGCTGGCACAGGGGAGGTCGCACGAGGCGGCGGCCGAGCTAGTGACACGCGGGGTTGCGATGGTCGTAGAGAGGATCCGGCAATTGGGTCTCGAGGTGGCATTGCACAAGTCCGAGGCCATGTGCTTTCACGGGCCTCGGAATGCGCCACCGGATCCATGCTGACGGTAGGAGGAGTTCACATCGGCGTCGAGCCGACGTTGAGGTACTTAGGTCTCGTCCTCGACAGCCGGTGGAACTTGATGGAACATTTCCGACGTTTGGCTCCCAAACTGGAACGGGCCGGGGCTGCCTTCAAGCGGTTCTTGCCCAACCTGGGGGGTCCAAACACCTCCTGCCGGAGGCTCTACGCGGGGGTCGTGCGGTCCATGGCTCTTTACGGGGCCTCGGTGTGGGCGCGTTCTTTGAGGCGGCGAGCCGCCCACTACCAGAACGCGTCCCAAAAGGTGGTAGCCGTAAGGCTGGTCCGGGTATACCGCACGATCTCCGGCGAGGCGGCAAGCCTCCTTGCTGGATTGCCGCCATGGGATCTGGAGGCGATAGTCCTCGCGCGCCTGCATGAGTGGCGCGTGGAGGCACTATGCCGGGGGGTAACTCCGCTGCTGCGGCAAATTGTCGCTCAGCGGATAGACCTCCGGCGCGATCTCATGGCGACATGGAGAGAGCGACTGTTGCAACCCCGTGCAGGGCACGCCACAATAGTGGCAATAAGTCCCCTCTTTGAGTAGTGGCTAGAGAGGCGCCACGGCGCCCTCACCTTCCGCCTGACGCAGGTCCTCACCGGACACGGTTGTTTCGGGAGGTTCCTGCACCGAATCGGGTGGGAGGAAACGCCCGGGTGCTACCATTGTGAGGATCGACCGGAGGACACGGTGGAGCACACGGTGGAGATCTGCCCCGCGTGGGCGACCTCTCGCGTCCGGCCCTGGTGCAATCCATGGTCCGGAGCGAGACGGAATGGGACGCCGTCACCTCCTTCTGCGAAGCAGTCATGCTAGCGAAGGAGGTGGCGGAACGTGAGAGGGAGAGAACCTCACGTCCCAGCCGCCGCGGGAGACGCACCGGGCGTCGGGGGCCACGTGGTGGCCCTCGGCCACCGTAGGCGCGGGCCTGTGGACGGTGAGCTATGGGCTAGCTCGCCGTCCGTCCGTCTTATGACGACAGGCCGTGTCGACGGCGCGTTCGTGTTCCACGCGCGCCTCAAAGAGAGTCAGCAAACAGGAAGGGGTCCGAAAGGACCGATGCCTGCCAGGGTTGCGGGACTGTTCAAAGGAGATACCACGACCCTGGAACACAAAGGGCAAAGGAAGGAACATGGATGGGTTTTAGTCAGTAAATGTCTGACACTCCCTCCTGCTCAGCCCAGAGCGGGAGGGGTCATTTGATGATTTCCCATCCGAAAAAAAAGGGGGGCTCCCCATACATGGAACTGAAACTATTTTTTTTTTTTTCAAAACTATACGTGCCCTGTGTGTGTGTGTGTGCCGTGACCTTTATATAGGTCTTTAAAAATGACATTGAGGTTTCTAGAACCATTGTTTTGTCAAAGTCAATCGTTTGAAAGATCTTATAGAGTCTTCCAAAGTGGTCAAATGTGTGTCCCCCCCCTCTAATTTCTAAAGTAAAAGGAGGAAAATTCTGAAAAAGTGTAGGATTGTAGACCGTAAAAAAAAGTTTCAACCAAAATTGGTTTGAATTTTGATGATTAGTTTTCGCGAAATGGGACTTTTTCTTCAAACTGCAGCAGTAACTTTGTTTTTCATTAACATACTATGAAAAACAAATTTAGTTTTGCTGTTGAATGTAATACAGTACCTAAAACGTATGAATGAGCCTTCAAAATATTTTTATTATATTGTATGGTGCTACAGAACCCTGTGTGCGTGTGAGTAGGATTTGCACTTGGCCGGTTATTTCAAATACAAGTTTTGAAGATTGTAACTTTACTGTAAACACCTCCACGAGCCCCGTACTATTCAATGCATCCATCAGCACAATGTTTTGAGTGCCTTACATTGAGTCCTACCGTAGGAAATGCAAGTGCGACGGCGGTCATGGGGCGTCGCCCTTTGGCTTAGAGGCTATACCTTGGCCCGTCACAACGGGCCCGCCTTTTAGGCTAGGCCTGACGCGCGTACTACAACGCGCACCTGGGTGAGTGGTTGCTACAGTTTTTTCAGTAGGCGCGTCACAGCGTTGCCAACACAGCGCTGATTTCTTCACGACATGCGACATTTCGGCGGTCAGTCTCCGCCAGGTTACCCGAAGGAGGCCCGGCAGTAGACGGCCAGCGACAAAGGCCGACTCCGACGCACCTACGAAGGGTGTATGGCTCCTGTCCACTCCGCTTCCAGAGGTAGCAGGTCACAGTTCGAACTAAGAAGGCATTATGTGTGTGTGGACGGTATTGTATTGTGTAACACCGCCAAGTGTCATGCGTGAGTCGCGAGCCCGCGCCGCGCCCCCACTTGTGACTCACAATACATAATATATACGAATGTAGAGAGATGCATGGATGGTTTGGCTGCGCGACGTGCCTAGACAGGGTATAAGGGACAACCCTCCACAAAACTGATGAGGTGAATACAGTACATCAAAGTATGATGACCGGTACTAGAAATTATTTCGGGAACGTTATGGGAATCCAATAAATTGAATTTGTTTTATTTCTTAATACGCAATTGTATCGTTACCTTAGAAAAACGCAAGTAGCGAACGGCAAGCGCGAAGACGAGCACGATGAACTCTGTATCTAGGCAGGAAGTGAACAGCTGATTTCACGCGTCGTTCTTTAGAGTATTTCAACATCTAGTGTTGGATTTTTTATTTAAGCCGTATTATTTTCTTATATGGAATGCTGCGTACAGTAAATGTAATTTTACATTGAATTATAGAAATAGATACTGAAAAATAAAAACATTATATAATGGAATATTCCGGCGGAATAAGATTCAAAATAAGGAGCTGAATGCACCCTGTCAGTTTGTGGAGGGCTGTGCTTTACTCCCTGTGCTAACTTAGAATACGCCACGCAGCGGGGTGTATGTATTTTGGGAAGTTGTATTATGCAGATAAGCTGCGTTTAACCTGGTACAGCTTACCTGGGAGTCAAATCCGGGGAATGGGTTCATCGTCCGCTACCAACTCGCGGGGTAGAGGCCTCGCGTCGAAGGGGCGCGCGTGCTGAATTGCATTTTATTTTTCTATTATAAAAAAACATGTCATGTATGTATGTTAATGTAGGTTTTGTAATATTAATTTGTTAATATTACAAAGCAGGGCTGGCTAAACTCTGGGCTAAGTACTAAAATTATAAACCTGTTTCAGTCATGCAATCTTGAAAACAAATTTCAGGAGCCCACTAGAATAACCCCCACTAGTGCCACTTGCCTCGATAATATTTACACAGATGTTATACCTACCCACACAGTAATTATTAACGTAATAGATTCAGATCATTGTGGGCAATTGATCACAATTCCAAATGTAAACAAGAAAGCCACTATGAAGGATATCATTGTTAATCCAAAAACTAAAAATCACCTGGAAACTTTTATAACTAAACTTTTGTCTAAATTAAGACTTTTGTCAAATAACGGTGATCCCAACCAACAATATAACGATTTTTTCAGTATATATATTGCACACAATTTAAAACCACGTTTGTTCCTAAGACAATCTCGGTTAATAGTAACGCTTCTTTCAACGACTGGGCCACCATTGGTCTTCGTAAGAGTCGAAAACGACTTTATGAGCTGTATGAAGAGCGGACGTATATAAACCCTGTAGAATTTAAGTTATATGTTAAGAATTATTCTAAGGTATTTAAAAAAGTTTGTTTTATAGCAAAGTCACGTTATTTGAGTCCAAAAATTAAAAACAGTAGTAATGTAATTAAAATGACATGGAACATTATTAATAGCGAAACGGGAAAGTCTTGCAATCGAGATAGTGACTACAGCCTTGCTATTGGCGATAATATTTTAAATTCAGACACTCAAGTTGCCACAGCATTTGAAAATTTCTTCTCGTCACCTGCTGCTGCCGAGTTTTTATTAAATGAAAACGTTTCAGTCTGTGATTCCGAATTTAATTTTCAATATGTCACCTGTAAAGATATAATTAAAACTTTTCACACGTTAAATGTTAAGAAGACCGCCGATCTACGGGGTCATTCTGTGGACGTTGCTAAGTCCATTATAACCATTGTAGCTCCGTCTTTAGCTGTAATATTTAACGATTGTATTGACCGTGGTGAGTTTCCTGATCTAATGAAAAATAGTAAAATAATACCATTGTTCAAATCGGGTAGTAAATCAGACCCCACTAATTATATACCCATTTCTGTACTACCCACCTTCAGTAAAATTATTGAAAAACTAATTTTAGAACAAATGCAAAGATGATTCAATAAACATAAATTATTGCATAAGAAACAGTTCGGTTTTACAAGGGGTCGTTCAACTACTGATGTGTTGAACTTTTAGGGCACATTGGAAGATAAATGCGATGTTTTGGACATTTTTTGTGATTTGTCTAAGGCTTTCGATTGCGTTCTTCATGAAACATTAATCAGGAAACTACACCACTACGGAATCCGAAAGCCTCTCTGGATCTTCTTGCGTCATATTTGAGCGATAGGATTCAGAGAGTTGATGTTAACGGGAAAAGATCCCCCGGATCCGTAGTAAGAATGGGGGTACCCCAGGGCTCAATTCTTGGCTCATTTTTGTTTCTTATTTATATAAATGACTTGCCTTACCTTATAAAGGATAATCATGACATAGTGTTGTTTGCAGACGATACCTCTCTTTTATTTAAACTCAAACGTCAGCAGCTAGTTACGGACGATGTTAATAGCGCCCTGGCAAAAGTCGTTAATTGGTTTAATGTTAACAATCTACTCCTAAATGAGAAAAAAAACTAAATGTATTAAGTTTACGATACCCCATGTAAGACAAGTGGAAACTAGTGTACTAATCAAGGATGAAGAGTAGAAACCGGAAGATAACACAGTGTTCTTAGGCATAACTTTGGATGCCAAGCTTCAGTGGGGCCCCCATATAGACAAATTGTCAAAAAAACTTAGCTCTGCAACATACGCCGTTGGAAAAAATCGTGATTTAACTGATTTAGAGACAGCCCGTTCAGTTTACTTTAGTTATTTCCATAGTGTGATGTCGTACGGTATTCTCTTGTGGGGCAATGCCGCCGATATTCAGACAATATTTGTTTTGCAAAAAAGGGCAATTCTTTCAATTTATAAATTAAGTCCTAGATACACCCTCAGAGAAAAATGTAAAGAGATTAATATACTTACTGTCCCCTCTCAATTCATTTATGAAAACCTTCTATAAGCACATAAAAATATTTATTTGTTTAAAAAATACAGTGATATCCACAACATAAATACGAGGAACAAACACAAATTTGTTGTTCCTGTAATGAGGCTAAAAAAATAGGGGGTGCGTTCAGATGCCAATGTATACTTCCGAGTCATATTCAATTACTAAGCCTAAATAAATTCAAATCGTTTATAAAACGGAAGCTATGTCTGAAAGCCGACTATAACATTAATCACTATCTCGAAGATAAAAAGGCTTGGGATTAGGCTGCTCCAATTAAATTTACTCTGTGAATGTCGAAATTTCAGACTTCGCTTGTTTGTTATTGATTCCTTTCTCATAAACACTGTGACATTTAATTTAATTGACATGAATACTTTTAGTAGTTTTTTTTTATTATTATTTTGTTTTATATTTTTCTTATTGTTATATTTAATGATTTGACATGAATACTTACTTTTTTAAGTATTTTACTTTTATTTTTTGACATTTTTTTATTTTTTCACATTTAATGACATTTATTTTGAAGAGTATTGTGTATTAATTTTATTTAATTATTGTGAATGTGAGGACCGAAAAACGAACAAACAAAAAAAAAATACCCACATGGTATTTTTTTTTTTGTTTGTTCGTTTTTAATTTTTTTCCACGATTGTCTGGCGGTTTGAGTACTATAAGCGACCTACCCAAATGTCCTTTCTTTGGTATTGTTCGTCGTGTCGTTGAGCTCTTTGAGTTATAAGTCGAGCTACACGATAACTGACAAATGCTTGCACTGACTGGACAGGTCCACTTAAATCTGTGTGGTTCTTTCTTCAAGAGAGCATCTCAGACACTAATCTGCATAGTCCTCATGTGAGTTAACCAAGATTATGTCTGGACTTTAAAAGAGACTATGACCTCTGAGTTTGTTTCGGCTGTTTCTTCTCAGAGCAGTCAGGTACGAAACAGCGGCTCCATCTAGTTTAAAAAAAGAGACGTGTAAAAGTGTTTTTAAAAACCTATTTGCAAAATAAACATCATTTATCATTTATGGACACTTCTAAAGTGGTAAAATGTGTCCCCTCTAATTGCTATAGAAAGACGAGAAAAATTCTGAAAAAAATTATAGGATTGTAGAATGTAAAAAAAACTTTCAACTTGTTAGATGTTTAGTTTTTCAGTACTTTTTCATCAAAATTTAGCAGTAAATTTGTTTTTCACTACAATTTTATGAAAAACAAATTTAGTTTTGCTGTTGTTGTGTGTGTGCCACTGTTACATTTGAGATTTTGCCCCTCTAGTGGTGAAGGAGCAAAAGCCCAGGGGCCTTAGTCTGCTATTGCAATAGTGTCAGAATGGTCTATCATTGATTTAATAAGGCCCCGCGCAGACGAATTACCCTTTGTATGCACGTCAAACGAGTTTCGAACGCGCTTCAATACGCCGTGGGCTAGGGGCCTTATTAAATCAATGATAGACCATTCTGACACTATTGCAATAGCAGACTAAGGCCCCTGATGCAAGGTGGGTTGGTATTGACATGCAAAGAAACAACAAACTGTCTTAAACAACATAAGTTTATTTAGTTTTAAATCTAACTTTAATAACTATAAAAAAGGTTAATGTCAGCCAGCGTTATTCTAGTCGGTAGAACTATGGTTGTGGGGGGTTCGAGATAAACCCAGTACTGTTCCTTTTTAAAGTTTTAAATTAATTCAAAGTCGAAAATACCAAGGTAAAACCTTCCAGTTATTAATGAATATAATACTAAATAATACTAATTTATTACTAAATGCTGTAAATACAATACAACATTTATGAATGACTCTTCAAAATATTGTTATTATATTGTTTGGTGCTACGGAACCCTGTGTGCGTGTGAGTACGACTCGCACTTGTTCTTTTAGGTATATCATTCCTCACACAATCCGTCCATCGTTTCCTTGGTCTTCCTCTCCCTCTCCATCCATCAATATTTATATTCATTACTCTATTCGTCACATTCGATTCGTACCTCCTCATCATAACCAAGAAAGTCGATTCCCTTGCTAATTAACAGCCTAATTTGAATAAATTAATTTGAGGTTTTTAAAAGGAGACTTTTTTTGAGGTAAAAAAACAACACCCGATAAAGTTGCACACAAAATATAATAGTAAAACTCTTCTCATCTGTAATATAGTAAAAGTAACAATTCAATATTGTTTTTTTTTTTTAATATTTAATTTACAATACCTCTATAGCTCGAATTTCAGGGGAAAGGTCAAACAAACATGAAACATTTCGAATAGGTAAACGATTCTTCGACTTCGGACTTCGAGATAAGGGGTTTCTAAACTGTCAATTTCGACTGATAGAGGCATATGTTCTATGTATGATAAATCAAACCATAGAGTAATGAGACATTGAAAGCACGACTTCTATTGATTTCGAGATAGAGAGTCTTACGGACAGAATTTCGATTTACAGAGGCCGCAAAATTACTTATAGCTCCTTCGAGATATAGTCAGCTAGATTTGTAGTTCGAGTTACAGAGTGTGATATGTATGAATATAAGTACATCACAGGGAAGTCATATTCAGTTCCATTTACAGGGTTTTTTGTACTTCAACGGTAGTAAAAATTGGGAGGGAAATTGATCATTTCAGGGAAGGCATATGTACCTCGGAGAACAAGACGAACAACAAATTGTTATTTTTTTCTTCGACGTGTAGTTCTCGTTGTTGTTGGTTGTGGCTGGAGCAGTAGGCTTAGTGCGGACGGTTGTTTCCTTGCTGAAGCCCAGCTCTGCATATTATCTATATTTTAACATATCACACACCATGTAACTACCTATGTCTACAAACGTTTCTTATTCTTATACATAATATTCATCATCGTAATAATCGTCATAATAGTAATCGTCGTCATAGTAGATTGGTGGTTCTTTTGTTGTTGTTCTCCGACGTGCAGTTGTATATATCTCATGGTGCCCTGGCGTGGGTGGTCTTGTCGTTTTTTTCGATATATTCTCGACCCAATTCTTGTATGTATCGAAAGCATTAACCACTGCGTCTACAACTTTGTCGAATCTACGAGTAGGCTTGCCAGGCTCCTCCTGGGAAACTGAAAAGTTAGTGTTAAGTTGAGCTAGATACTGGATACTTTGAGGATCTCCTGGCTAACTACCAACAGCTGCACGGGTCAATCTAAGGATCAACTACGCTTGCTGTGGCCCGAATTTTCTTTTATTTATGACAGACAAGCTTTGACCTCTGCAATATCGACGTCGCTAGCCAGGGCCGGATTAACCATTAGGTAAAGTAGGCAACTCCTAGGGGCCCCACATCAGCTAGGGCCCCGCGCGGGCAAAAAGAAATTGGAAATGTTTCTTGGAGTGAAAAAAAGGCAGTGATTTAAAGTTACAAAACAACTTGTCTATCCACTTGAGTAAACAGATGGTAAACAGTCTTAAGTTTACTATTAGTTTATCTAAGAAACTTTTTCTTCTGTTCCTTTTTTTTTTGTTTGTACAGACGCCAGCACATCAAGCCACCCGAAACTGTCATATTTTCCCAATCAACCTTAAACCTAATGCTTCAACGATAAACTTGAAAATCTATTATAGAAATTTGACATGATATATTGGCTTGATGTCCTGGCGTCTGTAAAAAAATGTCATGTTCAGATAAGCGCTGCTGATGATGCAGCAATTGCAGCATCAGGTTCAGATAACCATGTTGTTGCAGAACAGGATAACAAATTTAGAGTTGATCAGACCTCTGGAAGTTACCCACGTCTCTTTATCAACGTGAAAAAAGCTAATGATCTTCAAAAAGGGGCCCGAGAATTGCAATGCCTAGGGGCCCCGACATGGTTAATCCGGCTCTGTCGCTAGCTGTACCTTCGGTCTGGTCGAAGTGGATTTATGTGTGGCTTTGTAATCCGCTTAGATATTTGCAGGTGGGTCATAGCAGTTGGTGGCCCGATGGAAGCTTTTCTCCAAGCTCAGCATAGTGATGGTTACCGTGATCGCCGTTGATCTCGGCTGTCACTTAATATATTTTTGATAACGTAATGGCTGTCAAAAATATATCCAGACTTGTAGCACAAAAGTCGGACATCCACGAACTAATCTACGCAAGCTATCTAGGCTGAACCTAAAGATTGGTCAAAGCTGCTGTTAGTATCTAGCCATGAGCTCCTCCGTAAAAGTCTAGACAGATGACGATGTAATCAAATGATAGGTGTCTTGGTTCAGGATTTGTAGACGAGTGATAGGCAAAATGGCGGTATCATAATATACCTAAGCGCAATTCAGACCAATGCGGTGTCGGGGGTAATGGCTATCATGACCAGTGATCGGAATAGGTAGAGCTAATGTACTTAATGACACAAACTAGAGAACGACCTGTCAGAAATCAATACAAAAATTGATTACAAATCGAGTCCTGTAACACAGCATTATTGAGGAAAAGTGTTATGTGTATGGGTCCTACCATATGAAATAAATTGCCAGATGTAATGAAAAATGATACAATTAAAGACTAAGAAAAGAAATTAGTGGCCATCATAAAAAAATGTTATTATTCGATTAATGATTTTTTGATGGACAAACTTTTTAATCAGCAATGTGTATTACAAATATAATTAATATTATTTTGAACATAAATAGGTACCCAATATACATTATTTTTTAATTTTATTCTAATTAACTATATTATTATTTCATTTTTATTTGACATTTTTCAATATACATTAATGTATGTTTAATTGCAATTATTATAACTGTGACATCTTAATTTGTAACTTTATTTTTAGATAGACTCTTAAGTCTTAACATTTTTTTTTGCATGCCTTTTTTCAAGCAGAATGTACATGGCTCCTTTCAACTCCACCTGTATTTCAATGTAACCTACATTCATTGCAAATAAATGATTTGATTGATTGATTAAAGTTCAAGCAAGGAATAGAAACGAAAAGTGTTCCTTACGACTAAAAATGTTTTTCCTTGTCGTCGTGCGCACATATTTCATTCCTGTCCGCATCAAGTTGTGTACGACTATTAGACTATATTTGACTCGTGGAATGTTTTATTTTTTACCTATACTTGTTTTATCGTTTATTGGATTTGCTTCACATGACCACCTTGGCTTGATTTTTTGGACTACGTTTTACCGCAAGTTGTTTTGATTTCTGTTTACGTTTAGTTCCAATAATTGTACAAAATGAATAAATGGTATGAAAACCTATAAATTGTTTTTTTACCTTGTTTGTTCTAACTATTAAAGATGGTATGAAAATTAAATTAGCTTCCGCACTTACTTACGGCGTTCAAACGAAGATAAGGACATTACCTTTATTTTTTAAACAATAAAAATCGTGCACTTTTTTTAAACAGAAACAGTAAATGATTTCGATAGTTGTTTTACTTTTAGTTGTATTGTAGTAATGTAATTTTTTTTTTCGGAATATTTGTTCCGAATGTCGGAACATTCGGAACAAATATTCCGAAAAAAAAAATGTCGTAATGATGTCTCCACTTTCGTTTCTGTTCCTTGAACTTTAGGTACATTAGCTCTACCTATTCCGATCACTGATCATGACACATCACACAGTTTGTCCATGCGATTAACATCAGGGACAACTAACTTAGCTGACATCTCATGAGTCACACCCTTTCCATAGATATCATCTTTCACACAGTTCATCCACCATTTCTTTGGTCTTCCTCTACTTTTATTGCCTTCCCTTCATATTACTCATAATCAAAAATTCAATTGAATGAAACATCATATTACCTGCGACGGATACCAGAAAAAATATCATGACCATAATTGATTTCCTCATTTTTATTTGATTTCCTGTGACGATAAGATTTTCTGTGAAGAATATATCTTGACCCCCAGAAACGAACTTGCAGACCTGCGGCAAAAAATCTACAGTGAAATTAAAGCATGTGGCATGTCATTTGGTAGGCCGCAATGTCTGTGTTAGCAAAAGTAGTTTGCCACTTTTGATGGCAATGCTGATTCTTTGACCTAGAAATAGGCAAGCCGTCTGGCCACGTGAAGAGTAGCACTACCGCTTGGCGATGTCCCGAAAGGTTGGGAAGGCACTCGGACCCCCTGGTCTTAATGTTTAAACACTAAACGGTTCAAACACATACCAAAATACCTATTAAGAGCGATAGCGTCGTACGGCATTTCATGCAAACTTTCAAGTCATTTTTTTTTTCGAAATGACTGAACCGATTTTAATGAAACTTTATACGCATAAGCAGGATACATATGTCTAAAAATTTGAGCGAGCACTTTTTGAAATGTCTTTTTAAAAAAAAGGTAATTGGAAATTTCTGTTTCTATGTAATATCCAATTATCTTTTTTTTTAAATGACATTTCGGAAAAATTACTTGAAAGTTTGCATGAAATGCCGTACGACGTTAACGCTCATAATTAGGCTATTGTATTTGCGCCGTTTGAGGTTTTTCAGCACCTGCAGCAGCCGTACCAATACAGCCCGCTGTGCTAAGAGGATGGGATGTTCCTAGAGTTTTGACACTTCCCACACCAAAGGTCTACCCAACTTTCAGGTCATTATGGTCCAAAATTGCTGGCAAGAACACGACGGATGACGTCATTAATGCTATGCAACCTGCACTTGCTGCAGGACAGGCCATGGTATCCGAAGCAGCTTAGTCTACTGCTTTATCACAATGAAATCATATTCCAGACCCAATGCTCAGTAGTAGCATTTGCGACCACTAGGCCAACAAGACTTATGGCGCAATTACAATCGGTCGTTCTCCCGAATTCGGTTGCCTATGGAATTCGGGAAAACGACCATGAAAGGGGTCGAGTGCGACAATCTAGTCCACCTTCATCCTGTCAGTTACCCGACGCCAGTTTTCCTCAACGTTATTCAATCTACTCGTTGTCGTTAGCCCGTTTTCCAGTGCGGTGACTTGTGTAATTAATGCATCGGGTGCCCGAAACGGAGGTGTTTTTTGAGCACCCGAATACGGGGTAATGACCAAGTGTAATTGCGCCTTAATGGCCATAAAATACTTACCTAATTGTATGAACCAGGACAGAACTCAGGGTTATTGCTGGGGAGTCTGCTCCGCCAGTTCCCCGCAGCTCAGACAGATAGGACCTAGGAAGTGATGCAGAGCGAGCGTGCTACAAGGACTGCCTTTGACGTACTAAAAATACTGATGCTCAGCTTAATATGTATAAATAATTTTTAGATTTAATTTCGGAGAATTAAAGTTAATAACTATTTAATAGTCATGTACTGATTACTCACGGTTCACGTAGGTATAATTTCAAGTAATTAATGTTCTTGCTTTTACCTAATCTTTAGTAATAAATTAATTAGGTAGGTACTTATTTGTGAAATTCAGATTTCTGTCTGTTTGTTGTTTTTTTCCAAGGGAGTAGCTAAATAATTACAGATGTACCGATCGGTACAGGGATGGGTGACCATACATTACTTACCGAGTCTCCTCCGTGCCTCGGAAGCCGTTGGTCCCGGCTGTCATTGTTGTAGATTTTTGACAGTCGTTACAGGTAGTCAGTGGCCCGGAAGTTTAACAACCAGTGTTACCAAGAGGTATCGTATTACCCAGTACTAACTGGGTTGTGGAGGTCAGATAGGCAGTCCATGGGTAAAGGTTACGGAGATGATGATAATGCAAGGTATTGCGAGCAGTGTAGTACCTAACGGTCCCGACTGGTATCGCACCCAGTGGCTTACTTAGTGTAGGTAATTTTATTTCATCACCACTGCGCTCAAAACGGTGAAGGAAAGCATCGTGAGGAAAATTTCTGTCCTTTAAAAATAAAGCATGGCTCGCCTAACTCCCTGTATGAATGAATAGCTGGTATCACTAAAAGCAAGTTTTTTTTATGATACAATACACTAAAGCGTCACGTTTCCGATATATAATTTTAAATAGACCCTAAAATATCTTAGAAAACTAGCAAAAGCCAAGCCGATTCATTATTATAGAATCCTATTAATATTTGAATTCGATAAATTATAACCTCATGTGTGAAATTAAAACATCGATTTGAGTAAATCAATAAATTATTTTTTAATTACCTGCATTATCACGTTATCGTAGCGGGCGAGGTACTCAAATATTTCGGAGCAGCATTACTTTTCAATAAATTCGGAACACCTAACGAGGTAAAAAAAATCAGAAAGCACAGAACTTCGAAGGTATCTACGCAGGATGATCAGAAAGATCGGAACATCTATGGAAAATATACCTTATGTCTGTATCACACAGTTTAAATCCGTTACTATATTGACTTTTTAGGTGTCAAAATTGGTTTTGACAACTATGTGGATTGTAATAGATAGCTAAGTGTTCCGAATTTATTGAAAAGTCGTTGCTCTTATATTTATGACAAATTGCATGTTCAGATGTTATTGACTGCATCTAGTGTAACGAGTTTATTGAAAAGTAATGCTGCTCCCAAATATTTGAGCACATCGCCAGCTACGATTTATCTGTTGGCGACTGTACACCATCTGCCTAGCATTTATAAAATAATATTTTTATCTTTTGTCTGTGGTACATTTTGTCCATGTTTTGTTTACTAAAAGAGAATTCATTTCATCTTTAATTGCGTTTTCCCATTTAGCTTTGTCATCTCGAGTTTCAATTTCTTTTTATGAATTCGGTACATAAACAAAAAGGAACACTCAATCATAAGGTAACAATGCCTGCTGCAGCATTGCCGGATATGATCCAGTCTGTTGGCGATCATCACCAGGACTGTGTTGACGCTGCCCCGCACTTTGCGTACCAGAGACGCGCACCGCTAGAAAATAAATAAGTAGTTCTGCGTTCACGCGTTCAGAAACACCATTCAATTGTGGAATTCTTGCATGAAACTCTACTTCAAAAACAAAAAAAAAAATGAAAAATAACTTTAGCTTCTGAAGTCAGTGACTTTTGTTTGTTTGATGTAGTTTTTTTGTCACCGACTTCTGAAACTAAAGTTATTTTTCGCTTTTTTGTGTTTTTGAAGGCGGTTTTATTTTTTGCAAAACAGATTTTTTTCCATTTTTAGTTGTAATATCCTATATAAATATTTGCTATGCATTTATTTTACATTGTTAACAATACTTTGGTAATACTTTATACACTATGGTAGTAGGCTTTTCCCCAATAAAATGGAACTTAACATACCTAATTCTCGAAATGTGGGTGTACTGTATATATCTGCGTACGAAGCGGGAACTGGCCTCTCTCCAAGCATGCGCTTAAGAGCCCCTCTAGTCGAGGCCTGAGAGCCTCCGAGGCCAGGACCCAGGCTTTGCCAGGTAAGCCGTAGGGTCCCGGGGCGGTATTTTTGGCCTTGAGCCTACGTACCGCCACTCTCAGGTCTACCCCAGTCACAACCGGAATGTCGTCGTCGTCATCCTGATGGTCCGCTTCCGACACCGCAAGCGGCGGAGCCATAGGCGGGGGGGGGGATTTTTCCCTCGCAAAGGGAACAGAGCGCTCACCACATCCTCCACGAGCTCAGGCCGGAGACTCTGCGTCAACGGAGGGGCCCAGGTGCGGAGTTTATCCCGCACCATCTTGTAAGGGCGCCCCCACGGATCTCTGTCGAGAGTCCCCAGCATCTCCTCGCGGGCCAGATCCCTGGCCCGCAGATCTGCGTACCCCCTCAGAGCGTGATGTTATGTTACGATGTTGTATAAACAATAAACATCCAAGCGATTGCAGCAATCACGACAGATTTGCTGTCTATTATTGAAGAGCTACGTTCCATATCTCCGAAGTCCTTGATGATGCGAATATTTCTATGGGACCATTTCGGAATAGACCCCTATCGAACAAAAATAGGATTTTGTAAATCTGTCTATACATTAAATGACGGAGTCATGCCCGGAAATACATAAAAAAACATATATATATACAGGCTGTCGCTTTGTATTCAGGTCAAATTCAAGGAGGTATGTTCTATGTTAAGGGTTTGGTTTCCGCACTTAGTCCCTAAATTGGACCATTGTACGTGAGCCATGGTGGCCGTTACTCCAACCAGCCCACCTCCCTCCAGAAGCAGATCAAACTTCCCGGTCTTCTCAGGACATCCTCAAGGGATCTCGGTGTTCCAAGAGTCTCCTCACGGATCTGGGTGACGCCGGTGCACTCGAGGAGTACATGCGCTACAGTTTCTTCCGCCTCCATGCACGCTCTGCACAGGGGGCTATCAGTGATACCTAGGGTGTGGAAGTGTTTGTTCAGTGAGCAATGTCCAGTGATGGTCCCCGCCACCAGTCGCAGGCTATCTCTGTCCAGGCGCAGAAGGCGCTTGGTTAGCTTCGTGTCCAGGGATGGCATAGCTTCCTTGGATTGCCTGCACCCTGGTGACAAGGTCCACCATTTTCCCGCTTGCGTTTGAGTGTGATCCTTTAACCAACTCCTTAGCTGCTTGAAGGGAATGGGCACAATGGGTTCGGGTCCGAAGGCTTTTGTGCTGGATCCCCTTCTGGCAAGTTCATCAGCCGCATCGTTTCCAAGTGATTCGCTGTGTCCTTTGATCCATTGTAGTGTCACAGTGTTGTGGTTTAGTACCGTAACACGTTCTAGGGCATTATGGCATTCTAGTATTAGTCTCGACGTTATCTGGTTTCTCTTTAAGGATTGAAGGACTGAGGCACTGTCGGAGAGTATACGAATATGGGTATTCGTAACTTCCCTGACCTCTATGGCGTGTGCCGCTTGGATAATGCCAACACACTCAGCTTGATAGACAGAGTTGAGCATTCCCAGGGGTTTGGATATTTTAATATTTAGGTCGTTGGAGAAGACTCCGACACCTGTCCCGTCTTCGGTCTTTGATCCATCAGTGTAGATCCTTAGCTCTTTTGGACCTGAGTAGTCACGCGTCTCCGCTGTGAGTTCTATGCTGTAGTGTTTTTGAAAGCAGTGGGTCTTCAGGGTTCTGTCGCAGGGTGATGCCATCATGGGCTGCCGCTTGATAGCATCATCTTTTAAGCGTGTATGTTTGATTCTGGAATCTTTACTGAGGGTGCCGGATACTTCGAGCCTGAAAATCGCTAGGGTCGCCTCCTCTCTTACAACGAGGTGTAGAGGTGACAGCCCCAGCATCACCTGTAAAGCGGCAGTGGGTGATGTCCTCATGCTACCGGTGATTGCTACGCAGGCAAATCTCTGTAGCTTCTCGAGATCTTTCTGGGCTGTGCTCAGGTTGGTCCTGGGCCACCAAACTAACGAGCCGTATGTGATGATTGGTCGGATGACTGTGGTGTATAGCCAGTAGGTGATTTTAGGGCTTAGGCCCCAATTTCTGCCGAGCAGTCTTTTGCACTGCCATAGGGCTATGCTGGCTTTTGTGGTGATGTAGTCGGTGTGTTTTGCCCAATTCAGTTGTTTATCCAAATAGATGCCCAGGTATTTGGTTTCAGTCGACAGGCTTAGGGTGGTCCCAAAAAAGCGTGGAAACTGTAAGGTTGCCAACTTTCTTTTCTTTGTGAAAAGGACGAGTTCAGTTTTGGTAGGGTTCACTGCCAGTTTATATTCTTTGCACCAGTCCTCTACCATTTTCAAGGCCTGACGCATAAGGTTGCATAGTGTATTTTCGTGTGTGCCGTTAATTATTATGGTTATATCATCAGCGTAGCCCACCATGAAGTAGCCTCTGTCATTTAGACGCTTGATGAGGCTGTCTACCACGAGGTTCCATAGAAGTGGCGAAAGGACGCCCCCTTGAGGGCAGCCTTTCGCCACGATGGCTCTAGTAGTGTCATTCACCGTAACCTGTACGGCTCTCAGTCTGAGCATGTTTGTGATCCATCCTCGCAGGTTCGAGTCTACGCCGTGTTCCTCGAGGGCTGCGTTGATGCTATGAAAAATGGTTTTATCAAAAGCGCCTTCAATGTCAATAAAAACAGCTAGTGAGGAGCATTTGTAGTCTACTGCACATTCGATCTTGGAGATCACACTGTGGAGTGCAGATTCTGTGGATTTTCCTGTGGAGTAGGCATGTTGTTGTTTGTGGAGTGGCAGCTCCTGAAGAGGTCCGTCCCGAATGTGTCGGTCACAGAGTCTCTCAAGGGTTTTCCGTAGGAAAGATGTCAGGCTTATTGGTCTGTACGCTTTAGGTTGTGTATAATCGGGTTTGCCTGGTTTAGGGATGAAAATGACTTTCACCTCTCGCCATTGATGTGGCACATATCTGTATGCTAGGCAGGCATGGAAAATGACAGCCAGCCATGGCGTAAGGACGTCTGCTCCCCATTGCAATAGGGCTGGGAGAATTTCGTCTAAACCTGCGGATTTGTATGGTTTGAAAGTCTTGATTGCCCATTTTATTCTGTCTTCGGTTACTATTGTGCGGGCTCTGGACCAGTCCTGGTCGCTTGGTGAGTGCATTGGTTCACTTGCCCATACTCTGTCCTCGGAGAGGCTGCAGTCTGGGAAATGGGTTTCCAGAAGAACTTTACTTGTTTCATGGTCCGACTTTGTGTACGTGTTGTCTGGGTTTTTCAGCGATCCGAGGGTGCGATCCTGATCGGTGGATAGGATCTTCCTTACTCGCGCAGCTTCGCTGTTCGATTCAATGTCTTCGCAGAATTTCCGCCAGGCTGCCCTGCTGGCAAACCTGACTTGTTTTTTGAAGGTCTACTGTGTTTTCTTCTGGGAGCCTGGAATTCTTGGCTCTGTTGAATTGTTTGCGCATCGTTTGCCTGAGCTTGCCGAGCTCTGCAGTCCACCAAGAGTTTCCCTTGCTCTTGGTGTTTGGATCTGGTAGTTTGCAGCAGGCGTGGTAGGCTTCGATGATATATTCTGAGAGTTTAATTACAGTGTCTTCAAGCTGTTTGGGATAGATTTAGGGGTTTTTGGTGCCTTGTTAGCAGTGAGGCCAGAAGTAGGGATTGCAATTGCTGGATCCAGCATACCGCAATCCAGCTGGATCCAGCGCCTTTTTAAACATGCTGGATCCAGCATACATCTTGATCCAGCGATGCGGATCCGCAAACGTATCAATTTCTATTGTTTAGTTTTGAGTTGCCGCCATTTTCGAATCGACGAAGACTTAGAGACAGAGATGAACGATGGCTTGGCAGTTACAGTAGAACGAACATTAGTGGACTCTGGTGAATTAATTCCACGATACAGCGCACTGCTCATGAAAGTACGCAAAGTTGTAAAAATTTTCAAAAAATCACCCATCAAAGATGATTTATTTTTGCAAAAATATGTTAAGGAAGATAAAGGTAAAGAACTAAGTCTGATTCTTGATTGCCGCACCAGATGGAACAGTTTGCTCAGTATGCTGGAACGTTTCTACAACCTAAAAGTTTGCATCGATAAAGCATTGATAGACGTCGGTTCTGAAATAAAATTTTCCGGCGATGAATGGTCAATAATCAATGAGTTGATTGTCAGTCTACAACCGTTGAAACTGGCTGTAGAAGCTCTTTGCAGAAGAGAGTCCACATTGATAACTGCCGACACAACCCTGAAATTTGTCTTAGACAAGCTAAATAACCAGGGCACTTCCCTAAGCGCCGAGCTAGCTGAAGCACTACGCAACAGAATCGCAGAACGACGCCTCTCCGAAGTTACTGGTACGTTAGTGTACTTGAATAATCCAAAAAAGTATGAAGAAGCAGTGAAAAAACCTGGCTATTTTCCATTGCCAAAAAAGAATGCGATGCGGCAGGAGATAAAAACATTGTTAAAACGAGTAAATAAACAATATATTGTAGAGCCAGTGCAAGAAGATACCATGGAGATAGAAGAAGATCGTGTAGATGATGACGCAGAACGCGTTAAAATGACTTTAGAGCTAGAGCTTGAGATAGAACTTAAAAGAGAGAAGGAGAACTTTAATAAACAAAAGCCAAGTGGTCAATTAGATTACGAAAAGATCCTGAAAAAAGAAATGAGCGTTTATGAGAGCGAAGGAGTGCGAGGTGAACATTTATCAATGGTTTAATAATAATAATAATATAATAATAATAATAAAGCCATTTATTTCCCAAAAAATAATAATAAAAATTACATACTAAGTACACGTTTATGTCATGCACAGTATTAAAATCACATGCATCATAAAAAGACTAAATTTAACAAAAACTTACATAATAAAGGTAGGTACTTAATTTAATTATTTTATGTAGCATTCTTGATATAAAATGTTTCAATACCTAATTATCTACTATTTGACATAATTTCTATATTCATTCATTATTATTCATTTCATTCAATTTTAGAGTTTATTATTTAATATTATTTATCGATACATTATTTAGATGCACAAATATTAATTGATTTCATTAAAATAATCTCATTATACATTCGCAATAGAATAAATAAATAATAAAATGTAATTAACTAATTAATAACAATAGATTCAATAAGATTCTCATTATACATTCAAAATGTGATAAATAAATAATACAATGTAAGTAATAACAATTGATTAAATAAATATAGGTACGAGAAATAACAGTTTCATTTAATAATTTAATTTGAATAATAATAAAATGATAAGATTTGAAATCGATTTTTAATTTTGGGGTACCCATTGTTGGGCAAAGGCCTCCTCCATGCATTTCCATAATTTCCTATCTTTGGCGATCCTGGTCCAAGTGAAGCCTGCGACTCGCGCGACGTCATCGCTCCAGCGGCGGCGCGGGCGACCGCGTCGTCGCGCCTCGCCTCGCGGCCACCAGTGCAGTACACGCTCGCTCCAACGTCCATCATCAGCGCGCGCCGCGTGACCCGCCCATCGCCATTTTAGCCTACAGGCTAAGTCTGCTACATCTGTCAGTTTAGTGTTCATTCTGATTTCAGAGTTTCGAATTCTGTCTCGCAATTTCAATCCCAACATACTTCGTTCGACGGCCCGCTGGAAGACTAGTAGTTTATTGATAATTTCTTGTGTTAGTGCCCAGGTCTGGCATCCGTAGAGTAATGTGGGAGTCACGGCAGTTTCGAATGCTTTTTTCTTTAGTTTGATTGGCAGTTTGGATTTGAAAATGTGCTTCAATGACCAATATCTTTTCCAAGCTAGTTTTATTCTACGCTCTACTTCGCCTGCAGTTTGCTCCTTGAACGTGATTCTCTGTCCTAAATATACGTAATCTTTCACGTACTCTATTTCCTTTGATATAATTTTTACTGGCTTGTTTTCTCCGTTGGTCATTATGCGAGTTTTTTCTAGATTCATAGTCAATCCGCATTTTCTACTCTCTTTATCTAAGGATTGCAGCATGTATTCTAGATGTGTGTGGTTGTCGCAGATTAGTACGATGTCATCTGCGAAGCGTAGATGGTTTAATGTTACTCCATTTATGTTGATACCCATAGAGCCCCATTCTAAGTTACGGAAAATGGTCTCGAGGAGAGCAGTAAAAAGATTCGGTGATATCGGGTCGCCTTGTCGGACACCACGTTGTACTTCGAAAGGTTTATGATCTATCAATGGTTTATGAGTATTTAATGACCTTAAAACCGACCAGTGTAGAGGCCGAAAGGGCATTCTCAGCAGCCGGCTACATATGCAGTTCTGTGCGAAGCAGGTTGGGAGATAAGACTATAGATAAAATTTGTTTTCTAAGGTCTTACTTTCAGAGAATTCAAAAAAAGAAGTAGTCTCTTATCGTCAGACTTTAAACTGCTTAATTATTAAGGATTAACGAGCGGAGAGAAGATTATTTCAAAGCTTTTTTTGTTTGATACAAAAATACTATTGAAAATTAAAATAGTGTTATTGTTACGGTCCTTTTTTAAAAGAATGTTAATTAAGTTAATTTTAAAAGAATTTGTGAGACTGATTGCTACTGATTAGCCGTCCTATCATTAAACATAAGCGTAATTAATAAGATAGTGCTTACTTAGAAACATTATTTTAAATGTTATATGAATATAAGGTTATATTTTTGTTATTTAATTTTATGTTGATTATTTTGATCTCAAATTATTAAAAAACCAAAGCAAATTAATATAAGATATCACCAAATGAGTGGAAGATTTCAAAGATTATCGTAAGAAGTACAAATTAATAAAAAAAGTCTTAAAAATTTCGTCTTTTTATTTTCGTTCCACGTTTTGCTGGATCCGCGCTGGATCCAGCTGGATTCAGGTCAATCCAGCAAAATTTCCGCTGGATTGAAAACGCCGCTGGATTGCAATCCCTAGCCAGAAGCCGTTTGTAGCCGGGTACGTTGGTACGTCGTGGGTTGCGCCTAGGATCGGGTTTTTTTGTGTTAGCTACTATAGTATATGCTATACTTACACTTTGTACTACACTTACAATTGTCATACCATATACCATTTATCATTCTTTTTTATTGATTTGTTTATTTATACTCAGCGAATCGATCTAAATACGATTCGTTTTCATTATATTTGCTGAAATAAAATTAATTTTCAATGTTGTGACATGTACGTCAGATTTGCCAAACTGACGTACATTCTTTCTGTCATAGAGTTTCTTAGTAGCTTAGTCTATGATGAATACTTTTTGGTTTATCTATTCTTAATTATATTTTTCAATGTTTAGCTGTAATATTGTATTTTATAGATAATAATGATTGTTTAGTAATAACTTAATTTTAAATAATATTTGTAAATTCTTTACGCACTCATGGTTTTATGAAGTAAGTCTGCTATGTCCTGGCCGACTACCCTTGTCAGATGAGATTATTATATGGCCGCAAGAAGAAAATCTGAGATTCAAAAATCGAAGGAGACTACTGTGGAAAACGAGCTGACGAGCCAGTCGAGAGGAGACTAGACGAGAGAGCGTTTCTTGAATGTGAGACTGAAGGAATTCTTAAAATTGGAAACAAGACAGATTCTTGAAGGTGATCCATCTAAAGATACACCTGGGACTACTACTCCCAATGTTATTATTAAAAACTGTCGTTGTGCCATCCCTGCTGATCATCTCGCGGAGCTGCCCTGGGTCTAAAAGCTGGTGATCCAACGCTAAAGATCTACCAGGACCTCAACTCCTGTTCTTACAAACGCCGCCTTCCTGAGGAGCAGACCTGATACATCGTCCTACATCTCCACCTCTACATTTCATCGTGCTTCAACAGTGCAACTTAATCGTGTAAATATACTCAAAAACTGCTTCCAGAGTGCGGGTTTGTTACGTCTTTTTTGTAAACACTTGTATTTTTTATCTCATTTGTAAAAACATCCATATCTCTATTAAATTTTTAAATGTACAAGTCTACTCTTATCCTTTAATTCTTAACAGGATCTAGTAGATTTGTTACAGTTTGGCGCCCAACGTAAAATCAATTCTAGATCTCATTAAATCTTCTCAAAATTCAAAAAAAATACTTACACAAGAGATTATATTTGGTATGTTATTATTTCCATCATACTTCATACTTCATCACTTCATCATTTACTTGACACTTCTTCGTACTGAACATCACCTTATACTACACCCCCACACACATTACTTTTACCCTCTGGTAATTGTCATCCATTCTTCGCTTGTGGAGTGTTCTTAAAACCATTCGTGGTCACTTACAAGTTGGGGTTTGGCTTACTCTACGACGTACTAGGAGAATATCCTATAGACGTTGCCACCTACACATAACTCTCTATTAATACCTCACTACCCTGCACCCCACACACTTGCACACCAATGCGGTTACTCCCGGGTAATCGTACCCAGTCTTCGCTTGTAAGTGTTCTTAAAACCACTCGTGGTCACTTATAAGTTGGGGGCTGGGATACTCCACGACGGCTGCAGGACAATATCTTGTGGTCGTTTATACAACTATAACTAAACATTTACGTAATTATTCATCATTATTATTTTAATTTTGGCATCATAATTTGTCAGATTTGTTATTTAAGTGTTGCTAGGTAACTTGAACAGTGCGACGCGGATCTTTGTACGATTTGGAGTGGCGCTGCTTGTATAGAAAACATACATAAATCTGGTACATTTTTCTTAGTTCCTATTTTTCCCGTCAATACGTTTATTTGTGTTAAAAACTTTTTCGTTTTTAACAATAACTTCACGCTTATAATTCTCCAGGGTTAGGTAGAAGTATATCTTTATCTTAAAATTGTTTCATCTTTTGTTGTAAATTCATGACACTATGACAGATGAGGTTTCCCCTATTGTTGTGACTCCTTCACTGTGAAGCCCCATAATTTATAGCCCTCCTATTTCCTTCACTTCTTCTTCTTTCTTCCTTCTCTATCCTCCCATGCTTTAAACTTTAAGTTAATTCTATTTAACTTCAAGAACTTAGGCTTGGACTTCCAGTTCCTTAACTGGAACTCCCTCTTTCGATTCGTTGACCTCCTAAAGTCACGATATTCCTCTCTTGTCTTGATGACTCACTATGTTCTCGATGTACAACCTTTGACTTAATGTCTACCTGTGACTTAATATCTACCTTTGGCATGAAAGTCTACCTTTTAGTTCTCTCTAGCACAATTTTTACCTTCTTTTGCTATCTTTTACATGATTTTTTTATCCTTCGTATTACACTCATGATACATCTCTATCTTCTTTCTTTCTTCTAACTGTAGAGTTCTTTTCGGCCTATTAAAACTCTATTTTTTTTTTTTATTCAATTGGTTCTTAAACCATTAAAGAAGTTTATTTTCTTTAACCTCTCTTTTTATATCTGTTCTTATCAGATAACTCTAAGAAGTGCTTTTAGGTACATGTTACCTAACCTTCTTATAAACTAACTCTGCAAGTTAGTATTACTATTTTGTTATCAACTCTGGAAGTTGGTTGGAGCGGTTAACAACTCCATAAAAATAAGCCCTTGTTAAAACTAACTTTGATTGGAGCGGCTAACAACTCCATAAAAATAAGCCCTTGTTACTCGTAAAACTAACTTTGATTGGAGCGGCTAACAACTCCATAAAAATAAGCCCTTGTTAAAACTAACTTTGATTGGAGCGGCTAACAACTCCATAAAAATAAGCCCTTGTTAAAACTAACGTTGTTTGGAGCGGCTAACAACTCCATAAAAATAAGCCTTTGTTAAAAGAATCTTTATATTTTCATCTTATTAATGGTTTTAGACGTGAGCGGATAACAACTCCGAAAATAAGCCTATTGTTATTAATTTATCAGGTTGAGTAGTGATCATTGAATGTGAATCCTACCTGACCTAACTTCGTAAGATGTCGGTGTGTTTGAATGAGTTATGAAAGTTTTGTGAATGCTGTAATACTATAACCTTTGCAAAATTTTTGTTCTAGGCCAAAAATTTTCTCGGGGTCGTTGGGGAAATATAGTATATGCTATACTTACACTTTGTACTACACTTACAATTGTCATACCATATACCATTTATCATTCTTTTTTATTGATTTGTTTATTTATACTCAGCGAATCGATCTAAATACGATTCGTTTTCATTATATTTGCTGAAATAAAATTAATTTTCAATGTTGTGACATGTACGTCAGATTTGCCAAACTGACGTACATTCTTTCTGTCATAGAGTTTCTTAGTAGCTTAGTCTATGATGAATACTTTTTGGTTTATCTATTCTTAATTATATTTTTCAATGTTTAGCTGTAATATTGTATTTTATAGATAATAATGATTGTTTAGTAATAACTTAATTTTAAATAATATTTGTAAATTCTTTACGCACTCATGGTTTTATGAAGTAAGTCTGCTATGTCCTGGCCGACTACCCTTGTCAGATGAGATTATTATATGGCCGCAAGAAGAAAATCTGAGATTCAAAAATCGAAGGAGACTACTGTGGAAAACGAGCTGACGAGCCAGTCGAGAGGAGACTAGACGAGAGAGCGTTTCTTGAATGTGAGACTGAAGGAATTCTTAAAATTGGAAACAAGACAGATTCTTGAAGGTGATCCATCTAAAGATACACCTGGGACTACTACTCCCAATGTTATTATTAAAAACTGTCGTTGTGCCATCCCTGCTGATCATCTCGCGGAGCTGCCCTGGGTCTAAAAGCTGGTGATCCAACGCTAAAGATCTACCAGGACCTCAACTCCTGTTCTTACAAACGCCGCCTTCCTGAGGAGCAGACCTGATACATCGTCCTACATCTCCACCTCTACATTTCATCGTGCTTCAACAGTGCAACTTAATCGTGTAAATATACTCAAAAACTGCTTCCAGAGTGCGGGTTTGTTACGTCTTTTTTGTAAACACTTGTATTTTTTATCTCATTTGTAAAACCATCCATATTTCTATTAAATTTTTAAATGTACAAGTCTACTCTTATCCTTTAATTCTTAACAGGAACTAGTAGATTTGTTACACTACTAGTGAGAAACGAATCCTCCTATGATCAGAGCAAGAAGGCTCGTTGGATACGTGCCAGTTAGAGATAAGTTTTGTCGCGCTTTCTGAAGCCAGCGTTAGGTCAATAATTGTTTGTCCGCGAGCTGTGACCCAAGTGGGTTCCGAACCACGGTTAACGATGTTAAGGTTAGTGGAGAATAGATATGTGCATAATACCTCACCTCTAGTGTTGGCTTTATTGCAACCCCAAAGCGGGTGATGGGCGTTCGAATCCGTGCAGATGACCAGGTCCAGGTTGGCGTCTTCACAGTACCTTACCAGGTCGGCCATCTCTTTTGGTGGGCAGTCTTCATCCTCGCCTGGCATGTAAACCGAGGCTAAGACGATGTCAGGTGCATCGCCGTCAGTTTTGAGCCTGACGACTGTCAAATCTCTGGAACATAATTGTGTGAGTGTTGTGGTGGGCACATCTTTGGGTATGTAGGCGCAGGTCCTTGGTTTTTCTGTGCCCTGTGTGTCGACAATTAGCTTACCTCCAATGTTTCCGAGGCCGCATATTCTGTTATTTCGAATCCACGGCTCTTGGATTAGGGCAATAGTTCGGGGTTTCATCTCCAGCGCCCTGCGCAGGCAAGCCGTGGCAGTCTGGCTATGCTGGAGGTTGGTCTGGATGATGTTTAGGGGACTAGACGTGGGCGCCGGTGGCGGTGGAGTGGAGTTATGAGGAGACGGATCCATCGGATAAATCCCCCCCATCCTCCAGTCCATGCCGGTCGTCGCTCAGTGACGGTGACGAAGTGAGCAGCTGTTCTGTCCACCCTGGTGGTGAGGTTGGCATGCTCCCAGCAACGGCATCAGCCATTGTCGTTCTGGCCATCTCCTCCTCCAGTTGCGTCATGGTCATGTCGAGTTCTGTCGGTGTCGGTTGCGTCAGTGCAGTGCTAGTGGTCGTAGTCTGGGTGTCAGAGGGTTGGGTGTTGGGGAAAAAGCGCACGTATATCGACCCAAGTAGGTACGATACCCGCCGCTCCCTCCCCAAGACCTTTTCGACTTCCTCCGGTGGGATACCCAGGGTCAAATAAGTCCCATGGTTATCACCACCGACTGATGTCGCCCTGTACAGCGACCACCTCCCTATGTCGTACCAAGTGTTCTGACGAGTCAGAACGCTCTGGAGCCGCGCTATGTCCCCATTGTACCTGGGTACAAAGAGCGCTGCTCGGACACGGGTCGGCACGTCGGACTGTCTCATGACTATCAGTGTCGCGTCTGTGTTGGGCAATCTAATCTTCGGTACATTATCTGTTAGCTAGGTCAGGGCGCCGTCGTCCTCACACCACATCTGAACCGTGCCGTCTGCTACCCGAGGGTAACCGCGGAAGGCCGGGAGTGGTTTGGAGGGGTCGGCGTCCATGACGAGGTCTTCAAGGCTGAGCTTGATGTGCTCGGCCTCGTCAGTGGTCATGTCACGTGATGGAGGCGAGAGGCAGATCGCTACGGCGAGCCGCGCAGGAATATCCTTTGTAGCTCGTGCGTAGGTGCTCCCCTTGAGCGGTCTGAATTTTGACTCTCTTGGCGTCCCCCTGGAGCGTGCTCGGCGAAGCCGTGTCGTCCGGGCGCACCCTCTTCGCCGTTCCCTGGCCACTTGGTCCAGGTTGCGGTTCCGAGGGGCATGGCACGGTATTCCGTGCCAGGGACACCCTGCGCGAAAATCCAGATCGCTTGCCTCGCTTCTGTTTCGGTCTGTGTCGGTTTTGGGTCGTCTCGGTGCGGTTCCGGTTGTTTCCTCCGGATGGTCCTGGTGCGGGCAGTGACGTTCCGCGCTGGGTTTCCCCTTCGCGTAATGGTCCTTGCCCGCATGTTTCCGCGTCCGGCTGCTTTTCGCGCTGGGTTTCCCCTTCGCGTACTTGCGGCTGGTCGAGTACTCCCTTACAAGCAACCGTTTGCGCATCGCGCTGGCTATTGCCTTCGCGGATCTTGCTCAAACGGTTGTTGAGATCTCTTACTCTGTTCCGGATTTTTCCGCGCTTACGCTTCAGCAAGCGTACTTCATCCACAGAGATGAATCCAGGGCCACCGGATTCAGCTTCCTTTCCCGTCCCGTGGTGTCCAGAGTCTATGTCTCTCAGCCTTGCTTCGATCTTCTCGCGCTGGAGTGCCAGCGCGCGGAGTTCTCCGTCAAGGCTGGAGAGTCGTGCATTGTCGGTGTCATTGTCGGGGTTGTTCGTTATACTATTCCGAACGATAACGTAAAAAAATAAAAAATAAAACCTACCCATTTTACTTTCAATTCGGGTTGAGAATCGTTAGTACAGATACCTCCTTGAATTTGACCAGGATGCTAAGGGACAGCCAGTATATAAATATATCCGAATTGAGAACCTTTTCCTTTTTGAAGTTGGTTAAAAACCGGGACTTACAGCTTTTTTTTCAAACTGAACAATCAATTTAAACGCCTTGTTTGGCGCAATTTATTTATTTATTCTAATAACGTTCTAAAAAACATTAAATGACTTATTATTTTGCGTCAGCACGTGCAAGTGTTGGGCACTTGCAACACGTGAACAACAAACATATAATTGACCGTGTCAGAATCATGGGATGCCCAAATGAAAACCTACCAATTTTAAGGTTTGGCCCTGGGATTTGTTGGTCGTCATTGTAAAAGTCAATTTTATGTGAAATTGCAACTTCTTTAATTAAAATGGCAAGTTATTTAGAATAATGGGCATGCGGGGAATTAAAATGCTTTCTCCTTAAGGTGGAGGCGTCAGGATAGCCCGCGAAATTAACATTTTCTAACGTTTTTTGCAATTTGCAGGTCAGTGTCAGGTTGTATGTTGATGAAAAATAGTCGCGCCAGTAACACATATTATGTAGTTACAGGATCATAATCATTAAAATCATTAATAAAACCCTCTAAGTTCATTTAACCCTATTCTGTAAAAAAATCATGCAAAATGTCATTCAATGGAGTTAATTAATGAACTTCAATTTATTTAGAAGTACCTACTAATACTTATAAATAAATTATAACTAAAATATATTAAACAGTTGCAAGTAATGATAGTTCAATTCAAATGTTAGTAGTGACCTGCCCGATCTAGGTCTATTAGTTAGTTAGGAACGGGGGGGGAGGAGGGGTGTGGTTAGGGTTGTGGTCTTTCGTTACTTATGTTGAGATTAGACTGGGAGACGAACACAGCATAAAAGGCTAGGCAGGTGGTTTACTACTGATGCGTTGGCATAAAGATCATTAGGTAACTTCATAACGTCACAATGTACATACCTAATTAAAAATCTTATTTTCCTTAACTTCATGTTTTAATTTCACACATATTATAATACTAGCTTTTGCCGGCGGTTTCGCAAGCGTTAATTTATGATTTGACAATCAACTTGGGTTGTACTCTGCTTGTAATAATATTGGTGGAAGCCAACAAGGGTCGCGTCCACCTTAAGAGGGCCCTTCCCGGTCCGTCTATCGTCAACGCGAGCATGGCCGAAAAGCTTGTTGTTTCATCCAGAGCCACAGCGGCGGCTGTTTTCTTTCAACTCCCCCGTCTCACCCTGCCCCGATCCCGCACAACTCGTCTCCAACGCACCTCATACCGCATAACGCGATAACATTGAACGAAAAATAGTGTTCGAAAATTTCTTAAACTTGTTCCAGGAAATATGTTTTTGAACAAGTCTTAGATGTTTGTAAAATAAATATTTGTCATTAAGAATCTTCATTACATCTGCAAGTTTTCTATCACTACGTTTTCTTTACTTTTACAATGTTTGAGTACATTATGAACGGCCAAAGATCAGGGAAAATTTGTGCAAAACAGCAATTTTTGGAGGCTTAACCTGAATTTGTTTCTACAATTTAATATTTTTAGCTTCCATAGAAACCTAGATATAGTGCACAAGATACCTATTAGTTCAAATAATTCAAAGATAGATGTGTAACAACGCCATAATCACGTACGAGCGTTTGAATGAAAAGTATAACGGGTTGGCTGCTCTAAAATTCACATCGTTATGGATTTGCGACCGAATTCGGTTGTTTTGCGATCGCTATCTATGTCGAGGGTGCTGGGCCTGAGCCTAATTGGCGCAGTCGTTAGGCACGCAGTGTTATCTTTTTGGTTAAAACGACGAAACAAACATGGAGTTAATAGTCTCTTTTCAAGTCCAGACATTATCTTGGTCAGATCATACTGAGGATAAGGACCATGCAGATGAGTCTCCCTGAATACCAGTATCTTACTTGGAGTGACTGCCTATCTGATCTCCACAACCCAGTTAGTACTGTGTAAATCGATACCCCTTGGTAAGACTGGTTGTCAGACTTTCGGGCCACTGACTACCTATAACGACTGACAAAGAACTCTACAAATGATAGCTGGAACCAACGGCTTAACGTGTTTTCCGAGGCACGAAGGAACTCGGTGTGTCATCCATAGTCACCCATTCTCGGACCGACCTTGGCAAAAGCTGCTAAACCTTGAAGACCAACCCTAGCGGCTTGCAATGATAAAATAAAAGAAACGGACAGAAATCAAATTATTTCCTTAATTATGTAATTAATTTATAACTATAGGTTATAAACAAGAAAATTAATTTCTAGTGAAAGCACGCGTACCGGCACTAATCAGTACGTGACTATTAAATAGTTATTTACAATATTTTTCCTGAATTTCGAAACAAGTCTAACGGTAACTTCTCCAAAAAATCATTTAATTCTTAATACGCTGACCATCAGCACTTTTAGAACAATACGCTTACCCTGCATCACTTCGTAGTATTGAGCTGGGGAGACGTGGCGGAGCAAACTCCCCAACAACAACCCTTGAGTTCTATCCTGGTTGATACAATTAGGTAAGTATTTTGACGCCATTATGGCGCAATTCGCGAAATTCGCCTCGCGAGCCAGTCGCTGTTGTGAACGGACGTGCTGCTATTTTACTTTTTTGTAAGAATATTACTCATAAAATAAAGTGGTATACAAAAATACACCTTAAGTTCTCGAACCTGGAATTATTTTACCTTGTTCGTAAGAAAAATCAGCAATCCAAGCTTACGCATACGTCACAAAATTTTGCATAGTAAACGCAAAGAAATCAGATTCAATATGAGGCGTTCACCTCCGGGAGATAAAGGTTCTTCTCAGCCGAATCTAACAGAAGAACCGGAAAGCTTCATATCGACGAGGAAACGCAAACAGACTCATGACTATTCTGAACTTCAAATGGAATTAAGGAACATGTTTAAGTTATGGACTGAACAACAAGATGCCAAACATAAGGAACTGATTGATACTATATTGGAATCAAAGAAGCAGGGCGAAGAAATTAAAAACCTCTTAGAAGACAATAAGAAACAAATAAATGAAATGAAAATAAAACAAGACTCTCTGATTTTGGTTCAAGATGAAGCATTTAAAAGAATTGACTTTTTGGAAAAGGACTTGGAAGAGATAAACAGACTTCATCTTATGAAAATTATGGAAATAAGCAACGTCCCGAAAACGGAAAATGAAAAACTAGAAGAAGTGGTTAAGAACCTACATGAAGCGGTTGAGGTGCCTTTTGACCAGGACTTGATAAAAAGAATACACAGAGCTAAATTTGGATTAAATAAAATAATTGTTGAATATAAGGAAACCGACCTAAAGAAGAAAGTTCTAAACGCTGTTAAAGATTTCAACAAGAATGCATCTGATAAGATAAATACTGAAGTACTTAAACTGGGAACTGAAAAAACACCAATTTATGTCTCAGATTCTTTGACAGCTACAGCTAGAAAATTATACTTCTCTGCACGACAACTGGTAAAATCTGGTAAATACAAGTACTGTTGGGTTTCCGACGGAAAAATTTTACTGCGTGAAAAAGACGGTCAGTCTGCCATACATGTCAAAACACAGTTTCAGCTCGATCATCTCATTGCCAAGTTTAAACAGGCATGACTACACTTTAAATTGCTTATTTTATTATGCATGTTAGCTTTAGTATCTCTATGTTTCACGAACCTTTGTTTTGGCTTGTTTTTCATTATGCTTTCTTCAAGTGAGCTGCGTAAATCCAAAGCATGTTACACAGTTTTGTTTTTTGTTTTTAATTTAAGTTATATATTTATTAGAGTCTGCGTCAAACTCAACACAATCTCTTTGATTCAGTCCGGTACACGGTCCTCTTTTACATATTGCTTTTATCAACCAAGTATAAACAAATTCAACTCCTCTAATATTAGTGTTGACTATGGTTGATAACTTGGATCACGTTATTGCCGACGTTGATGAAAACATCAGTGTTGGCACTTCATGCTTGGTTGATGAATTAAAATGATAGTACAAAAGATTAGGAGTCTTAACAAAAATTTTGAAGATTTTCAAATCCTATTAACAAGACTAAAAATTGATTTCGATTTAATTATCCTAACCGAATGTTGGTTACCTCATGTTTCTGAACTCCCTGTCCTACCTGATTATACTAGTTATCAAACACTAAATCATATTAACCAAAACAGCGGAGTAACAATTTACGCCAACAATACTTTAAATATAACTGTTCATGAACCACTTCTGAAAGAGGCCGATAGTTTAGTCATTGATATAAATAAAGAGTACGCTTTACTTTGTATTTATCGATCACCGTCTTTCAATTCTCTTGAAAACTTTATTAGTTCCCTTGATCAAGTATTGTCAGACCTCAAAAAATACAAACACATTGTTCTCACGGGTGATATCAACATTGATATAACCGAAACCGATAATAACAAATCGAACACATACTTGAATTTATTAGCAATGCATGGACTTCCAACAGCCCACACTTATCCCACTCGTGGTAACAATTGTTTAGACCACTATTTTGTCAGATCAACCCTTAAGAGCCTTTGTATAGTTTGCCAAACTACAGTTACCGATCATAGCACACTCATAATATGTTTATTTAATTCCTTTCCTCTAAAGAAAGCACAACATAAGTACCTAAAACGGACTGATTATGCAAAGGTTTTGACTGAATTAAATGGTATTGACTGGAGTGTAATCACTTGTGATAATGACCCGAATTCGGCAACATATAATTTTCTAACTGTAATTAAAAATACTTTAGATAAATACACTACTCAACATACAATGCCTAATCGAAAACGAACTATTAAACCATGGGTAACGCCTGGTCTACTAAGGTGCATTAAATTTAGGGATAGATTACATTTTAAGCTCAGGAAAAATCCTGACGATCAAGTACTTAAAATTTCATACACTAGATATCGTAATTATTGTAATGGATTATTGAAAAAATTAAAAAGAATGTATGAAAGAAAAGAAATTAACGAAAACAAAAAAGACATTAAAAAAAACCTGGAATATTATAAAACAGATATGTAATCTAGATACTACTACTAAAACACCTATTGAACTATTGAAAGTTAAATCTAGTCAACTGGAATCTGTTAATTGTGTAAATAACTACTTCGTTAATATAGGAAAAAAATTAGCTAGCGATATACTAAGGAAATGCCCGGCCGGTACGGCTGATTTTGTTGCAAACTCGGAATATGCTCCTCAATCATCTCTAATGCTCTTGCCTACATGTGAACAAGAAATACGTAAAATTATACTCTCACTTAAAAACTCAGCGTCGACCGGATGGGATGGCATCTCCTCTATATTCATGAAGCAGGCTATAGATAGTCTGATCAAACCAATTACTTATATATGCAATATTTGTCTGGAGAATGGAATATTCCCGACTGTACTAAAGCAGGCGATAATTGTTCCTGTACATAAATCAGGAGACAGAGACAGTGTCTCTAATTACAGACCAATTGCTCTATTACCTTGTTTGTCAAAAGTGATTGAAAAACTAATTAATATTCGCCTTCTAAACTTTCTGGAGTCTCAAAATCTACTGTCTTGTAACCAATATGGATTTAGAGAGAAAAAATCCACATCTGATGCAATTGAACGTCTTGTCAGTCATATAAGTGCCAAATTAGATAAGAAGCAAAAATGCTTGGGAGTGTTTCTAGATATGGCAAAGGCTTTCGACACTGTCTCTGTCCCTAATCTACTAAATAAACTCGAACATATGGGAATCCGCGGAGTTCCACTTGACCTTTTCGCTGATTACCTATCAAATAGAAGTCAGGCTGTAAAAATCAATGATGTAATTAGTGACAGTGCCCCAATCTACTTCGGCGTTCCGCAAGGCTCCGTGCTAGGTCCAACACTCTTTATCATTTACATCAATGCTTTATGCAGAATGAAATTAAAAAATGCAGAAATCATAACTTTTGCAGATGATACTGTGGTTGTGTTTCACGAAGCTACATGGGATGGTGTTAAGAATGTTGCTGAAGAAGGACTAACATCTATTATGAAATGGCTCAATAACAATATTTTAACATTAAACTTGGCTAAAACAAAATATATAACCTTCACTATAAAAAATAACGATCAACCTCTGCAAAATAGTTTTACTTTAAGAGCCCATGTATGTGAATCAAATTTTTTAAACTGTAACTGCCATGTAGTAGATTCTGTCTCTTCAATAAAATATTTGGGTATCTTAATTGATCAAAACCTAAACTGGAAAATTCATATTAATAATCTCACCTCTAGACTACGAAAACTAATAACACTTTTTAAAAAAATCAGACATATAAATGATAATAAAATAGTAAAGGAAGTTTATTTTGCATTGTGTCAATCTATCGCTACTTATGGTATAATGGCATGGGGAGGCGCGGCAAAAACTTACCTAATTAAAGTGGAAAGAGCGCAACGAGCAATTATAAAGATAATTAATTTTAAAAATTTCAGGTATCCTACTGTAGATTTATATAAGGAATACTCAGTTCTTACCATGAGGCAATTATTCATTAAAACAATAATACTAAAACAACACACGAAACCATTACAAATATCAAATCAAAGACGACGATTTATGGTTTACACTATTCCCTTCTGTAGAACAAGTTTTGCGCAGAAATTCTTTCGTTACCTAGGACCTTTTGTATACAATAGAATTAATCAGTCTGTATCTATATCAAAATGCAGCAACTTTGTGTGCAAAAATATTGTAGATAAATATCTCAAAAATATGGACTACGAATCAACAGAGAAATTATTAATAAGTGTTGTTTGACGGGACTCTAAGGAATGTATTTTAAAATGATTGTTATTTTTTCTTTCTCTTCTTTATTTTTTATTTTTAGTTTTGCAATTTTAATAGCACGTGTAAATTGCTAACAGGCGTTGAGTAATGTTGTGTGACACCTTAAAATTTTGCTTTCATTTTTTCGTTGAAGCTACAAACAATGTCAAGACTATTTATCACCTAGTTGTATTTTTCATTGAATAACATTGTAACAATGCAACATTGTTTTAGTGTTGAGGAATTATGAGTATAACTGTGTTAGTTAAGTAAGCCTAGTAAACTTATTGCACTGAGTTTAGTAATATTATTGCAAACATAACATGCAGTTAATCTGTTTAGTTTGCTTATACTATGTACATCGACAGCAAACTGGCCGCACTACTCTGCCGTCGTACAGTTTATAACTAGTACGGAGGGTAGTTATCTAATTTGTTTGTCACAAAACTAGCCAATAAGTTTCAAATACCTACCATCATCAATTTATTGCACAATTGTTTTTTAGACGCGATATACATGTTTTTATATAATTGTAAACATAGGCTAAGTTTAACGGAAATAAAGTTTATATATTATATTAATATTATATTAATTACACTTGGTCATAAGCCCGTATTTGGGTGCTCAAAAGACTGAACTCCGATTCGGGACTCGCTTCCCGGTTCTAGCGACTCGCCCTCGGCTTCGCACGGGTGCAATATTGTACATATAAACCTTCCTCTTAAATCACACTATATAGATAGTGTGATTTAAGAGGTGTGTAGTGTAAAACCGCATCAAAATCCGTTGCGTTGTTTTAAAGATCTAAGCATACATAGGGACAGACAGCGGGAAGCAATTTTGTTTTATACTATGTAGTGACTAGTCATCGCACTGGAAAACGGACTAACGACTACGAGTAGTTTGAATAAAGTCGGGGAAAACTGGGGTCAAGTAACTGAAACGATGAAGAGGGATTAGACTGTCGCACTCGACCCCTTTCATGGTCGTTTTCCCGAATTCCATAAGCAACCGAATTCGGGAGAACGACCAAGTGTAATTGCGCCATAAGTCTTGTTGGCCTAGTGGTCGCAAATGCTACTACTGAGCTTTAGGTTCGGGGTTGGATTTCATTATGTTAAAGCAGTAGCCTGCCTCGGATACCAAGGCCTTTCCTGCAGTAAGAGTGCAGGTTGAATAGTATTAATGACGTCATCCGTCGTGCTCATGCCAGCCAATTTAGAACCCAATGGCATAGCAGGTGACGAAGTAAAGAGACCAGTAGGGCTATTGCGTATCTCTGTTGACAGTTCATAGAGATCATCACTTGGCGAGTTTTGATAGACAATGACAGTTCGGCGCGGGTAACGTCAGTTGAAACCAAAGAGAACGGTCATTGTGTATCAAAATACGCCAAGTGATGATCACTATCAACTGTCAACAGAGATACGCAATAGCCCTGCAGATGGTAGGACCATAATGCCAAATGACCATAATGAAGTTGGGTAGACCTTTGGTGTCGGATGCAATAAAATGTAACAAAACCCTTAACGAAGCCGAAAGGCACTTTTTTCAACGTATTGTGATATTTTTTTTTTGTTCTAGAGTCTAGACCATACCTGGGAACATTCTAGTTACGGAGATATTGGGGGTCAAAGTTCCGACTTAGTCACAAGATTTTTTTTAAATAAGTGTTTTCAATGTAAGATTTTAACTTTAAACACCTCCACGACCCCCATACTATGAAATTCATTCAACAGCACAATATTTTGAGTGCGTTACATTGAGTCCTAAAGTAAAACGTGATTTTTCACCCCAAAAAAAAAAAGTCGTTTCCCAGCAATAATTTTTGTGTAAAGTTACGTTTGATGTACATAATGCTTGGTCGACGGCTTCGTGAAGGGTCCTGTTACACCCTGTATGTGTCGAAACCCTTATGCCATCCCATCTTCCTAGCACGGTGGGTTGTGCTGGTGTGGCTGACTTACTAAAAACTTCAAACGCCTCAAATACAATAGAATAATTATTATTAGTACATAACTAATAATAATTATTCTATTGTATTTGAGGCGTTTGGGGTTGAAACATTAGGGCCGAGGGTTCCGAGTGGCCAGCTAGTCTTTCGGCCAGGATTATTTCTTGGCCAAAGAATCAGCATTGCCATCCAACGTGGCTATGCTCTAGTTTCGTTATCACTGGGGCCCGGATTAATACGTATACATATTTTTAATTTATACGATTGTCATTCGGTAATTTATTATCTACATCAATTATCTTATTTTTTTTACTTTCCATATTTTTTCATATTTCAAGGTTAAATCAATATTTTACAAAAAAAAAATACAATTGTCCATACTTTCAATTTAAATTCCCGAATTATGCGTGTCTATGTATGCTCCAGTCACATCATGTGACGTGGATAGAACATTCAGCCAATATAAGGCTATAGCCTAGCCGATAGCCGTACTCTGATGATTCGATCTAAATATATTTAGACCGAATCATCAGAGTTTTAATTTTGAAAATGTAAAGAAGCATGTTATTGTGTACTGCAACCAATTTAATATAACGAATGTAATGGAAGTTGAATAAAACTATTCATTTTTGTTGAATTAAATTTGTATAGCTTTATTCCACTGGTGGAGGATGCCACTAATCTAAGTGTCATCTGCCACCTGTGGGGAGGTAGGAGCAAATCACAGAGCATCTTATATATACTGGTATAGAGTGCGCAGTTACGAAATTTTATGCCAACCTGCACGAACAGCGCCCTCTGTAAATCTTGTGCGAACTAATCATTCTATTTTAAAGTACTTTCCTTCATTTTGATTTCATATCTTTTGAATTATTTTTCTCTAACTATGGAAAAAGTATGCAAAAGCAATGAAAGATTGATTTATTAAATGTAAAACCATGTTTGGTAGCGTGAAAATCTACAAGCATGGAAAATGTGCACATTTACCCATTATTTTAGATAGTTTGTAAAGGCTAATTTAGTTTTGAAGGAAACAAGCTTGTTGAATACTCAATACATAGATTTATTTTCACGTTTGCTTTAAATACCTAGGTACTCTTGTCCAATACCACAAAACTTAACTAATAGTGTCCAAATATCGCAAACGGACACCGATCACTGAATTCAGTCGGCTTTCGCTCCGGAAATACACTCAACGCAAAGGTGTACTGACGATTTCATATGGAGGAGCAGAGGCTCAGCTCAACGTATTTGCAGCAAAGAAAACACTGAAAACAACACGAAAACATGCACAACGTAAAAAATCCGTTTTCTTTTGACAGTTTTGAATTTTGTCATTTGTGTTTTTTTATTTGTTTTTTTATGGCATCCGATTAAATTATTCGATTAACTTAAAATCAAATTATCTCAAAATCAAATTTTAGTACGTTATTTAAGTTTTAAAAATTGAACTAAAATAATTAAAATAAATTAGAAAATTAAATAGCAATTTTTAACAACTATTAGGCTAGCGGTAGCTTTGTAGAGACATCTAGTACGTCCTATGTGAATTAAAGTTAAGCTCAAGAACGATAGATGGCGCGCTAAAAAGAATTGCGATGTAGGTACATGTAGGGAACTGTCCCCCCCTGGAGCAAATGCGACTAAACAGACGCAACAAATAGTTACAACTGCCACCAGTGACAATGTTTAAAATGAAAGTATTGTGTTACGTACCGTTCTATTTAAGATAGGTATTACCTACTGTATTTAGTCTTAGGAATTTTAGATAGTTTTTTCACCCCACAACTAGTACTCAGCTTTTGTGTGTAGTAAAAAGGGTTGATTTGATTAATTTGTCGGCTTGCTTACCGCCTATTCGCTGAGCAATCTGATTGGTCTACGAAGGGCGACAGTGGCGCTGCACTTCCGCGTGTTTTTTCACTTGAACCAATCGTCTGAACTCGTAAAATACTGTGCTCCAGGCGCTTAAAACTTATTTCTGCTACTTAGTTTGATGTACCTAATGCTTGGTTGACGGCTTCGTGAAGGGTCCTGTTACACCCTGTATAATGACTGGACTAAGTTGATTAATATGAGTAGGGGTTAGCGAGATACACAGAGCTTAAAAAAAGTTTAAAAAATTTGAATGCCACACAGGAATGAGTGGCAGAGAATACGCCTGAGCCATCGTTATCTTTCTGCTCTACTCCCACGTCAGTCATCACTAGAGAGAGATCGGATATTCGGATGCTGTAGAGGACTTGCGGGTGCAGGGTTGATTAAATTAAACTCACAGGAAGAGGAACAAGCTTACTATATATTAACTTGATAATTATTTACACTGATTTATTTTACACAGACTGACAAAGACACAATAATACAGCACTTTTAAAGAAGACTAATACACTTGAAAATAACGACGAACTTATAGTAACTACTAGATGTTACCAAGGCGGAGTAAGAGCGAAGTCTCGTAGGATGTCGCTGGGCCCCCGCTACGGGGCGCGGCAGGCGGTCACGGGGCTCTGCCCCCTGGTCGCGGAGGCTATACTTCGGCCCGTTACAACGGGCCCGTCGTTAGGTTGCCAAGAGCGAAGACTGTCATGTAGTAATATTTATATCCGCGCGAGAAAGCGCAGGTAGTGACTCGACCGGCATTCATTGCCGCCTATGGCGCCTATTGCCCACTCCCTATCTCTGACTGCGGCGGCACCCCGTGCCTCGCTCCCCGCCCCTCACCCCTCTGACCTACATTTACTTTTATTCAAGTTCTTACATGCTAAATAGAAAAGTAAATAGGCTTAGATGGCTGTGCTTCTCAACAGATGCATATTTACCTAATGTTTGAGTGTTGATTAGTACGGGGTGCGAATTCGAGTATCAAAATAATCATTGGTAGAAGCCCACTTATTATGTTTTCCACAGTATTATATTCGAATATTCAGCAGTTTTGAAATAAGTTATTTAGCGGCAAAATTTTAAAGTTGAAGTATTTTTTTATTTTACGTGCTTGAGTCTAGTTTTAAACAGAATAGAAATATTTATTATGCTTAAGATACATTTATATATTTTTTTTTTGTTTTTTTTTTACTTTTTATACACACAACAAAATATTTTTAAATGAAACCCCGCGAAATCAGGAAAAAGTATAATTATTACAAAAGGCCGCTTCCACACTTTTGTATCGGTTGCCGAGACAAAATGTAGTTTAGGTAAATATGCATCCTAATATCCGATTCATAGTCATCGCCAGTGATCGGAATAGCAGGGGCGTGCCGTCCATAGAGGCAATTAGGCCTAGCCTACCCTACCATTCCTACCAACAACGCAACAAATGCATTTATTATAACTATGTAATAAAATAATGCAAAATATTTAAAAAATAATTAAAACTCCTGTTATTATACTTATAGCAACTTGTCGCGCCCGTGTGACGTAACTGATAATAATATTACGACGCTCGCTCCCGGCTCTTCTAGGCAACGCATTCTGTTGTGAAGTTTGCGCTGATAATGTGTGTTTGTTATAAGTTAAAAACAGTAAGTATTCACAATCGTTTAATGATAAGATTCAAGTTGTGTCTAAAGGTGTAGGTACCCGAATTACGAGAATTAACCCAAAATTCATCTCGTACTCGTCATTTCAAATGAATCTTTCTTATGTTTGCATTGTCAGAAAATCGTGATTTGAACTTTGAATAATGTGTTGAGTGCTTGTATTTATAACTTTGGTTTTTACAGGCTTATTTTCAATGTTTTTTTTTCTAATATTCCAAAACTCTAAACTATACCATGGTAATTTTAGGTAATTTTATTTTTTTGTTGACAGCGCACTCTGTTTTATTTTTAAGATATTTTTAACGAAGCTTCTTCCTTCGTTTTTGTATTGACTGAATGCCATTGAAATTCTTGATATTTAAGCTAGATGGCGTTGTTTCTCATAAGCTTACTAAAAACACCAGGGGCGGGTGCGGGGTGCCCGCAAGGGTGACTGAATATATCAATAGATGACTAGATGTGACTTTGAGGGTCATCCTAAGTAGAGCGACGCTGTGATGTTGCCGAGTTTTTTTTTTGGGTGTCAGTAATTCAGTATGCGTGGCCTACCCTCCGTGAGGAACCACTGCACGCCACTGCGGAATAGGTAGAGCTAATGTGCCTAAAGTTCAAGGAACAGAAACAAAAAGTGGAGATTTCCTTACGACTACATTTTTTTTCATTACTTGAGTACAACTAAAATTAATAAAGTAAAACAACTATCGAATTCATTTACTTTTTCTGTTTAACAAAAAAGTGCACGATTTTTATTGTTTAAAAAATAAAGGTAATCTCCTTATTTTTGTTTGAACGCCGTAAGTAAGTGCGGAAGCTATGTACTTAACTGATTCCGAGACATTTCCGAGTTTCACAAAAAAATATTCGGAAAAAGAATTTAGTCGTAAGGAAGTCTCCACTTTTCGTTTCTGTTCCTTGAACTTTAGGTACATACAGCTCTACCTATTCCGATCACTTGTCACACATTTTCATAAGGCTGAATGACCATTCGTTAATATTCGCCGGCCCTCATCCTAATTTAATTGATGGCGCAGCTGGATTAGGGGATTTCGAGGTTCGTCCCATAGTAGAAGTTGTTCATAATGATGAGTACAATTACCCCTTAAGAGATTTCGTGTATGAACAGATAGACCCTATAGTGTCGAGATAATTAAACAACCGTGGACGAGTAAGTACCTATTGAACAGTTTTTAATTGCTGCATTGTGTATTGGGTAAAGATTTTGGACAGAATTTGTTATTTCACCAAACATAGTTCCGAAATTCACGGCCATGCGCGTACATTTCTATTTGTGTTTAAAATACAATAGTGACCGCAAAATGTTGTTAGAAACATGATTTAGATACGTTACTGCGTAATATGTATTAGGCATTTTATCAGTGAAATTGGATAAAAAATTGTGTAAACATTGAAATGTAATCGGAAATTGAATCTCCAGGAGATATTGTAACAGACAGGCATTTGACGTTGACATCCAAGCTGCCTTGTTTTTTTCCAGGGCTACGCTAGGTACTGCTTCGCCACCAACTTCGGAGCCGGAAGTTGCGATGGCGGCTCCACGAGGCGGCGGCAGCACTGGACGAGGTCGAGTGCGTGACTGCGTGTCCGAGGTGGCTCTAGCAGAACTAGCGTAGCTTTGGAGCAGGGTGAAGGTGTGGTGGGGGTACAGCGAGGCGGCACAGGTAATGGTCGAGGTGGGTGAGGAGGACGTGGCCGAGGCGTGGGAGGACAACACTCTCTGGGAGGTTCTAGCAGGCCTGGGCTTTTTTTACTAAATCATATTTGTTATTATTTTTGAGTATTAAAATAATTTTGTTTAACAGATTAACAATTTACGGCATTAATCAACTGCCAGTGGGTCAGGCCCTGGAGATCGCTCTGCACCCTAACCGGAAGCGCTGGTGGCCACCGTAAGTAGTTCTAAATTGTATCTAGTTGTGTTTACCACTAGCGAGAATAATTTTAAATTATTCCTGTTTTCAGATCTGCTCCTGCACCTCCAACACCAACACCTCAGATGGCGGCTCAGGTTGTGGTGGAGGAGATACCTCCATGCGTCCCATCACCACCATCGTCGCCCTGTGTGTCCTCGTTGCCGTTGTAAGTAACTTTGAACCTTCTCCACTCATTAACTACTGATCTCAAACTAAAGTAATAACTGGTCAACAAATTCAACACATTAAGTAAGGTACGCATGGTTTAGCGGTCGTACTGCATGCTGTGTTAACTTCGTACACGGGTGATCGTGAGTTCAAATCTCGGCGACAGCACATCTTTTTCTAGTTGGTTTTCTGAACATTATTATTAGGGACAATGAATTTTTCGAGAATATAACGCTACGCAGAAATCGAACCAAGTCACTATCCGAGACACTACTATCAATGAATCTAGTACGAATAACTCAACGCTAGATGGCAGCATAAATAGTCTGCCAAACATATCCGACGATAAATGCGACGAAATTCATGATTTAAAGTGTAAATTAGAACAACTTAACCAGGAGTTACTAGCAGCAAATGAAGAGATAAATAAGTTGTCCATTGAGAATAATAACCTAAAATCTACAGTTATTGACGTAACAAAAAGATATGAACTCTTAAAAAAAGCTCCTAAAAATATAACAACTGACATACGCGCACCAAAACCAAAATACACAAAGCTAATCCCACAAAAGAAGTTAACACAGCAACTAAAACAAAAGAGGGCTGTTGATGATTCAACAATCTGTATGGGATCCCGAAACACTTAAATCAGCTATAGATATATCTAAAAATATGCAAAGCGCAAACACTCAAGAAACTCAGGAAACACATTTGAAAAATGGCGCCTTTTCGGAAATGCAATCTACGATTCCGATGAACTTTCAAACTAACACATTATCAGAAACCCGAAGATGCAAAAAACTATGAATTATTTTTAGCAACAATGTTAATAAAATATGAAATATAGGTGAAAATGCGTTCACAGGGTATGAATTATGTCATTACATCATGCCAAATGCAGGTATAAACCAATTGTTTGCAGATTTAGATAAAAAACTCATGGACTTTACGCAAGAAGATTACTCTATTATTTACATAGGCGAAAGGGACTTTGAAGTATCTCATAACTATAGAATTCTAATACACTACATTAAAAATGAGCTTAAAAATATAATGAAGACCAATATTGTAATACTCGTATGTTCACCAAATTTTAAACTAAGTGATAATTTTGCATTTTTTAATACGCGAATTGAAATGTTCTATCATGCATGTATTTGGATATGGAATTGTGTGAATACGCATATTATCTCTTTGACACCAATTTCTGTTTAGAATGGTCCTTATAATTTGGTTTCTCATCAGTATTTTGATCATGTGGCTGTCAAATATAATTTCAACCAGTCAGGCAACAACAATAATGAACTACATACGGATCGGGCAACACAAACCGAAAGCACTCATAATGAAACTGAGAATGATCTTTTTCGCTTAAAATTATAATCATATAAATATCTTAAATCAAAATATTAACGGATTGATAGTCAAAGTCAAGGTGTTACATTGTATATGTTACAAACCGGTTTACTGGTTTACCCCGACTAAATGGGTTAGGTTAGGTTAGGTTGGTGACCAAATACGCGCGAGCCGAGCGAGCGTAGCGAGCGGCGCCGCGGCAGCGGCCGGCGACCGCCATATCCAAGATGGGCGCATTGTAATTGCTTTGTTTGGTTTAGATACGATAAACCACTTTGTGTTTCCCGACTGTGACAAAAAAGATCTCTACTCGTAAATCCCCAAGATGGATTTCTAAAGGTATCAGAAGATGTAGCAAACGAAAAAGAGTAATGTTATGCCAGTATAGGCGATCACGTAATCTTGTAAATAAACAGTAAAGCAATATTATGCAATAAGCAATATTCAATAAGATTAAAAAAAGTGATACACTTGACTCAAATATCTCAAAACAGCCATGTAACTAATAGTGCAGAGAATAAGAGTAAAGCTACGTGGAAAATAAATAATAGATGTAAATCAAACTTTCCCTATGAATCAGTAAAAAAAAATCTCAATGAAATTATTTATTTATCAGGAACAATTTAAATTGTGTTTGATACTCGTACATTAAATACATCATAATTAATAGTATTAATATAAATTCTAAAGTAACATGCAATACTAAAAAACATTCAGCAATAATTAAAAACAAAACATACAAGATTACAAAAATACATTATTACCAAAAACAATAACAATAAATAGAAATATTTTTTTGACAATTGTACGTATTGCTCTTTTTAGGAGAAGAAGGCTCGTTGTGGATTATAACCATAGCTTTTCCCCCAGAACTGTATATTGTATCGTAGTCTGGATTCGACAAGAGCATATACCATCTTTAACTGTTCCGTATTTATTTCGTCTCTCAATTTCCTCGTCGCATAACACGCAGATGTTATAGTGAGTCCATGTGTGCTAGCGTAGCATGTGTCCAGTTTAGCAAATCATCTAAATTGATACCCAGGCCCAGAAATTTGACGTATGTCACTAATTCAATTTTATCATTGACTAGCGACCCGCCCCGGCTTCGCACGGGTCAATGTTATACATACATATTCCTCTTGAATCACTCTATCTATTAAAAAAAACCGCATCAAAATCCGTTGCGTAGTTTCAAAGATTTAAGCATACAAAGGGACATAGGGACAGAGAAAGCGACTTTGTTTTATACTATGTAGTGATGAGGGTTATATCCATATTACCCTTATTACCTGCAGTTGTCCGAAACAACATGATGTTCGTTTTTTTTTAATATTAGAACCAAAACTGAAATGCTGCCAACGTAGTATTGACCTTTTCTGTCAGTTCAACAATACTGTTTGCAACTACTACAGCGTTAGTGTCATCCGCAAAGACTACGATATTGATATCTGGAACTTTTATTTTAATATAATTTATCAAATCTTTAGTGAAAATAATAAACAGAATTGGACCCAATATGGAACCCTTATGCCCGTGGTATTATTAATCATGGATGATTGGTATGCTTTCCGTTGTCCATTTTGTTCTATAGTGCTGGTTTCTACATACATTTTCCTGTTTCTTAATTATGATGTAAATAATTGAAGGGCTCTGCCTCTGACACCATAATAATTTAGTTTGGCAATAAGTAGATTGTGATCTATCGTATCAAATGCGGAAGATAAATCCAGAAAAATACCAGCTACCTTTAATTTATGATTTATTTTGCTAGTCACATCATCTAAAAGTTTATAGATGGAATCTCCAGTGCCAATTCTTTTCTGGTAACCGAACTGTCTATCATGTAGAACTTTATTTGTATGAAGATGAGTCAATAGCCGAGATTTCATTTTTTTTTTTTTTAATTGTCGGTAGAAGCGAAAATATACTAATAAGTGATCCTAAAGAAATGGCTACGGCATTTAATAATTACTTTATAGACTCAATTCATCCTGAAATTAATTATAGTAATGCTATATCTTGCGTAAATTATTATCCAAAATCTCTATTTATGACACCGACAGATGTGTTAGAAATATTTAATATTATTAATTCATTAAAGAACACAAATAGCGCGGGTTATGACGGAATAAATACTAAAATTTTAAAATCTGTGTCGCATATAATTCCACCGGTTTTAAGTTTTATTATTAATCTAAGCATAGAACGAACCACTTTCCTAATTTGTTAAAAATGACCATTATTAAACCATTGCATACGAAAGGCGATAAAGCCACTATTTCAAATTACCGTCCAATAGCACTGATACGAATCCTATCAAAAGTTATAAATCTATGAACTCATTCTTGAAGTATACTTGCAAAAGAACAAGCTGGTTTTCAGAAAAACAGAAACATAAATAAAGCTATCTATGACTTATTTGCAGAAATTCTGAGAAATGTCGACAAAAAAATCTCAATGTAGCAGTATTTATGGACATGTGTAAAGCATTCGATCACGTAAATCACGAAATATTACTTGGTAAGTTAGAACGATACGGTGTCAGAGGAAACATGTTAAATCTAGTCAAATCGTATCTCACTGGACGAAAGCAAGTCACGGTTTTAAATAGAGTTTGTTCTAAATCCAAGACCGAATTACTCATTATGTCATCAATTTACAGAAACAACGTGTGTACCCCAAGGAAGTGTTCTTGGGCCCCCGTTGTTTCTCATATATATTAATGATTTCATACATTTGGGTCGAGTAGGTATTGAAATTTTGTATAGGACAGCTGATTATTTTTTACGATTTCGATGTTGGTCCCATAGAGAAAGTTGTTCAGTTTGATGGTCCGTACCACAGTATTCCATATGATTATACCCTTTCTGTTACACGTTGTATAATAAGATCCCTAGACAAATTACAGAAATTAAAAACATACACGACTTTAAAAAGGCTTTCTTAAAAATATTACATGAAAAAGCATATTATACGTTGAACGAATACCTAACTGACACATTATGACTTCTTATTATTATTACTTTTTTGTTTGTTTACAGTTTATACTAGAATTTATTGTTTTATATTTTCTTGGATAGTTTGTTGACAATTTGAATTAGAATTGTTTAATAATGTGAGTTATCAGTATTATTTTTTGTTTTTAAATTTTATTCTGTTTGTTCGTCTATTATAATTAGCATGTTTGTATTAAAATAATATTTGTACGCCGATGACGGCTAGACGTCCATAAATAATTACAACATATGTAGTTAACCTACCCATATTCAACAAATAAAAATGTTTATTTGCATTTAATTTAAAAAAAAAAAAAACAGATTCAATTTTCATATTAAAAAAGTAATCGCACCCCTGTTTTAAAATCGCTTCATTTTCATTTATTTTTTATTTTGTTGTCCAGAGATGACCTACTGGTTGTATCTTAAACTGTGTACTTGGAATTCCTGTACTGAAATGGCTTGTTTTTTAATTGTTGATTTTGTTAATGTTTTTGCTAGGCAACATGCCCTTGAGTTGGGTTTTTCCATTGGTAAGTACCTATCTTAATCTTATTCATAATCATATTTATTCACGAATTTGAGATAACCATACAGAGTAACTTAATCACTTCAACACGGTATAAAACAAAGACGCTTCCCGCTGTCTGTCCCTATGTAGGTATGCTTAGATCTTTAAACTTACTTATTTTGGAGTCAATCGACTCAGAGAATACAATTTTTCACAGAGAACACAACTCCCCATTTCAAGCCCTTATATAGGTACAATTTCGGAAAACCCTTTCATTGATACATACTCTTCCTAAATTTCATGTCAATTGACCCCGAGAATAAAAAGTTTCACAGAACATTCAACCCCCATTTCACCCTCTTAGGGGTGGAATTTCGAAAACACTTTGTTAGTGGACACACATTTTACCACTTTGGAAGTATCTATCTTTCAAACGATTGACTTTGAGAGAAATTGGTTTCAGAAACCTCAATTTCATTTTTAAAAACCTTTCTATAGACACCCGGCACGTATAGGTTTGATAATTATTATTTTTTTGTTTCAGTTCCATCTATGGGGAGTCCCCCCTTAATCTTATTTTTTTTAAATTTTTGTATAAAAACCGTAAAGCGGTTCACAGAATACATCTACCTACTAAGTTTCAACTGTGTAGTCCTAATACACGGACAGACAGACTTGGCGAATCTATAAGAGTTCCGTTTTTTGCCATTCGGCTACGGAACCCTAAAAACTGTATCAAAATCCGTTGCGTAGTTTTAAAGAAATAAGCATACATAGGGACTTTAGGGACAAGCATAGGGAAACGACTTTGTTTTTTACTAAGTAGTAAGTAATGCGAAAGTTTGTGAGTATGAACAGATTTATGTTAGTTACTCTTTCATGCAAAAACTACTGAACGGATTTGGATGAAATTTAGCACATAGATAGTTTATAACCTATATTAATACATAGAATACTTTTATCCCGGTAGTATGATGCCGTGGGACAATAATCGACATCAACGCGGGCGAAGCCGCGGGCAAAAGCTAGTAAAACATAGTAAGTACAGGTAATTATATTAATTAAGTTACAAATGATTGGGATTGTCAAACGGTTGGAATTGTCTTTGTTTGGGTATGGGTATATGTATATCATATTTCTATTATGTGGATTGTGAAATAATATTTCAAATAAATGCATTATAGTACTTGCTCTTGCTCTCTCTTGCTCTGTGATAGTGAATATGAAAGGGTCTTTCTTAGAGTTCTTTTTCAAGTGTTTGCATTGTGACTTATAGTTTGTAAGTTAAACAATTTCAACAGCTAACATTTTGTCTGCGATAAAACAGGGTATAACAGGACCTTTCCTGAAGCCGTCAACCAAACATTCTGTACATCAAATTAAGTAAGTTTACGCAAAAATTATTGCTGGGAAACGACTTTTTTTTGGGGTGAAAAATCACGTTTTACGGTAGTACTCAATGTAACGCACTCAAAACATTGTGCTGATGAATGGATTTAATAATACGGGGATCTTGGAGGTCTGGCTCTTCAAAAATCTTACACTAAAAACATGTACTTATTTATAAAAAAACTTGTGAAAAAGTTTAAATTTTGACCCCTAATATCTCCGTAACTAGGTTCCCAGGTATCTAGAACAAAAAAATTATCGCAATGGGCGGGGAGAACAAGTGCCTTTCGGCTTCGTTAAGGGTGTTTTTACACCCTTTATTGTGTACCAAACTATGTATGTATTAAGATAATAATTATAATTAGCCACTTGGCTTACAGAGTTCCTAGAATGAATGTGTTAACATACTCGTACCCTTTTTTTTTGTTCGGCGTACGGGTCGACTACCCAGAGCCACAGTGAGTTTTTGTTTAGCTTGCAGCATGTAAAATATGTATAGGGGAGTCTGTTCTTTTTCTTGATTATTGTAAAATAATGTGTTATTCTGTAAATAAAACAATAACTTTGGAAAAAATGCTTTTATTTTATTAATACGACAACTTTTGTATGAAAAACTGGGAAACAGTAGCTCACCCGGCTTTCAACTTTGAATAAAAAAAAGATTCCACGATAAAACTGTACTAAACTATAGATAATCAGATAGATTATTTCATAACAATTTGAATGAAATAGGGTTTGTTGAGCTGCAATGCGCAACTTCAGAGATATCGTAGTTTTAGTGAACGAGGAGAATACGCATGATTTCGGCCGGGCTCACCGTAATAGCTCCGCGGAGTAGCGCAAAAAAGGCGTCCCGTCGGAGAGAAAACCATATCATAGGTTGTGTGGCATGCTGGTATTAAATTAAACCACATAAAAACTTAATAAATGAACTGTATTTTTTGTTAGGTAAATTTTTCGTGTACAATACGCGTGTCGGTGTTACGATGACTAGCTTAACACCATAGACAAAACATCAGCTTACAGATCAATAGTGTGGCCACTTTCCAAATAGTATCTATGGTTTGTTTATTGGAACGAACAGGTTGGAGGCTACATATCCATGATTGTAAAGCTGTTTTTTGGGCTGAATATCCGTGTAAGACCCCAAAGAGCGCATACCTATATGTTTTTTTTTTGTTACAGATTTTATTTATGAGTAATTTCCATGAGATAGTACAATAGTATAGTTTTCCTTGGGATGTCAGTAGATATAGTCAGCTAAATCTAATGACATCCCAAGGAAAACTATACTATCGGATTGTGCTATGTTATTGTTATCGTATGAGATAGTTAATTTGTAATTATATTGTTTTCTGTTGTAAAGTTGAATTATTGTACTCTTTTACCTAATGCTACTATTGCAATACCCTTTTTTTGTTGTAAAATACAGGTGTGTGTATGCTTTGCTTTGTAAGTCTATATTAACTTTTTAATTATTGCAATCTAGCCTTTCCAAAACTTAAGGAACTTAAAAACTTTTGCAAATGTGTTTTTAAGGGTATGAAAAACGTTTTTCACTGTTTTGACTATTTTCGGTGGTTCTTCTGTGTACTCGTATTTATATGGATATGGATAAAATGCCTCTTCTGGTGGCACCGGAATTAACTTGATAATATCCTTTTGGTATTTTTCTAAATTATGTTTCCCTCTGTAATTTCGTTGTCTGAAACTGCTTGGCTCTCCGATAGCTGAAAAGACATATTTTGTTGAGGTACTAGATACTCTTAGAATCTCCTGGCTAACTACCAACAGCATGGCTTGATCGAAGTATAAGCTGCTAATGCCGAAGTCCGCGAATCTTCTGTTAAGCCTGATGTGTCCCACTGCAGAGCAAAAACCACTCTTCTCTCTTTCCATTTGTCTTTACCAGTGGTTATTTCAGCCCAGTCGTGTTGGTAAGAGTCTGTAGCGGCACTCCAAAATTTACTACAGCGCCATCTATGCCACAATAAAAGAACTAACATCATAATTCTGAATTGCGCAAGAGATGTGTTAGACTAATAACCGTAGCGTGAGCCTTAAGGTGTGACTAGTCCACACTTATCCCGGGCAGCGAGTGAACGTACCCTTAAAGTAGTTCATCTACTTACTGTTAATTTGGTGGTTTTATTCTAAACCCTAACTAGTGTTTCTATAAAGTTATTCGCGACTTAAGACTATACAGGGTCAGGTTTGCGGGACTGTTCGAAAGAGATACCGCAGCCCTGGAACACAAAGGGCAAAAGAAGGAACACGGATGGGTTTCAGTCAGTACAAGTCTGACAATCCCTTCCGCTCCGCCCAGAAAAATGACCATACAGGATGGAAGGAACACCGACGCTATACAGTTTACCACGTCACTCAGTAACATTTCTACACCACATGGAAAAAAAACAGTGTTCCATTCATTTTCACCGTGTTGGTATCGCAGTTTTTGGAAACAGCAAATTTTTGACCAACATATCATCATTTGCCAGTCTTTTCCCTGCTATATTGGGTTCTGCTTCCAGTCTACCCGGATGCAGCTGAATACTTGTATTTTACATGGAACGACTGCCTATCTGACGTCCACAACCCAGTTAGTACTGGGTAATACGATACCTGTTGGTAAGACTGGACTTTCGGGCCACTGACTACCTGTAACGACTAGATTTATACCCAGCTGTTTGTCGGCTTCTAAAATCATACCTTTGCTTCCCCTTCAACCTGGCGAAAGCAAAGCGCGGAAAAATAAGGGAAATTAAACCATAGTTTCCATATAAGTCATGTCAAAAATACTTTTCCGTGTATCGAAAAACGTCGTTTGATGCACGTGGGCACTTGTTACCAGCAGTTCTCGGCTCCACAACAACGTCGCCTGCGGCTCGGGTGTGAATTCCGCCTCAAAGCATTAACAAAGTTTGCTATTGGGGTCGGCGCTGTATGTCTTTCCATAAATGCTGTCGGGGTACAATAACAACTGTCTTGTTTGACATAAGACAAGACAGTTTTGTTTTATTTTAATCTTACTTCGATGTGAGAAAGAGAGGGAGCGTAGACGTTATGTAAGTGTAGCTCCATTTAATTCCCATCGTAAAGTGACATTAAAGTAATCTAATCACGTGCCACTATGATCCTGCTCGCTAATCTCCGGAACCACACAACCGATTTCAATGAAATTTTGTGAATCATCTAGAAATATAGGATAGTTTCAGACCCGACAGGTGTCGCCGTGCAGGGACGGGTCGCTAATAGGTACTGCTTTAAGAGGTGGTGGTACACGGCAAGGTTCGATAAATACAATGAACGCGACGGTCGTATAATCGCGAGGCAATCTCTTTGGTTAGGACGCGGCCATCCTTCAACTGAATGAAAAATCATAAATACCTGCAATGGTTACTAGAAACAACATGAATAAAGTTGTCTTCATTGTGATTTGATTAGAAAAACAGGATTAAGTTTTTCTGGGAGTATTCTTGAAGGAACCCGGAAAAGAACTTGCACAGCAACGGAAACAAATCTGCAAGAAAATAGGTAAGTATGTTAGTAGGTACCTAAGATAGGCCGCACTTCTATACAAATAAATAGATTTTAAGTGTCTGTTAGTAGTACCAAAATAACAGCTGTTTACTGAATGCTTGAAAGTATAATATATGGTACTTATAACAAACCACATTTTAACAATTTTGTCTGTCTGTTCCGGATAATCTCCGAAACGGCTGAACCGATATAAACGGGACCTTTACTGGCAGATAGCTGATGTTTTACAGGCTAATTTTATTTTGACAAATTAAACTTAAATGAGTTTTATTAAATAAACCTAAAGTAAATAACCTAGCAACAAACTTAAAAAATGGCGTCAAAAAACTCCTCCTCAACGCTGTCAACTGGTAATGTACCCAAAAAACTTGCGGTGTTGCCACGTTGTATGGCAACGCTAAGCCTTTGGCCAAGGTAAAAGCCAGCCCTTGGGTCACGGGAAGTGTCAACTAAACGTTTTGAAATATCCTTGAAAAGGCTGTGAGCGCACGGACCCAGCGGACTTTTTTACCGATGGGAAATCATCAAATAACCCCTCCCGCTCTGGGCTGAGCAGGAGGGAGTGTCAGACTTCTACTGACTAAAACCCATCCATGTTCCTTCCTTTGCCCTTTGTGTTCCAGGGCCGCGGTATCTCTTTCGAACAGTCCCGCAACCCTGGCAGGCGTCGGTCCTTACGGACCCCTCCCTGTTTGCTGACTCTCCTTGAGGCGCGCGTGGAACACGAACGCGCCGTCGACACGGCCTGTCGTCATAAGACGGACGGACGGCGAGCTAGCCCATAGCTCACCGTCCACAGGCCCGCGGACCCAACGGACCTAGAGTTTCAACCCCAAACGGCTCGAAAATATAGTTACCAATGAGGTTACTGTATTTACGCCGCTTGACGTTCTCTGCAGCCGCAGCGGCAGCCCCAGCACAGCACGATGAGCTAGGAAGATGGGCTGGCGCAAGAGATTTATTTTTATTTTATTTTGGAGAAACTATTAGGCTTCCGTGCAAAAAAAAGAAAACCCCTGAACTTGGCAAATAAAATTAGATTCAAAAAGGAAAGTATAATTTTTATAATAATTTCACTTGAATGAAGGTCGCGGGCAACAGCTAGTCGGTAATAAAACTAGTATAACTAAGCAGGGCCTCCTCATTTTATTTAATAACATAAAATCACGCGTGTAATCTCCGAAGGGTTAGGCAGGGTTTACCTAATAGTACACCCACATTTTAACCAGTCCCATATAATAGGGGCGAGCCTATTGTCATTAACTGGACACATCGCTTGTTTCCGACAATATTATGACATAACTCGAAAAATTAAGAAATACGGGACGGTGTCTTTTTTAAGTTAGACTAAAAAAATATTTTCATTAGTTTGTCAATACTTATTTGCATAACTCTAAATCAAATCAAAATTATTTATTTGTATAAATAAGGTACAGAAAATTGGTAAAATTTACAGAATTATTCTTTTATTCTGCCTTTTAATTTCGGCATGCAAATATAAAATAAATTTACATAATATTTTATTTAAATGTGTATAAATCTAAACTATTTAATAATAATACCTTAATTTATCTATCTAATGTTTTAAGTTTTCTACACGTCAAATAATAAAAAAACGAGTTTACAAAAAAACCTTATGTCACAGGAAATCCACAGTCCCTAGACGTTCCCGGCGCAAAGGAGCCCATGACACTTGATGCGTTTCCACGCTGAATTGCCAGGGCTAGCCTCTGCACCAGGAAAGAGCCAGAGCGTGGGTCACCGCCCCTATCTCGACGTCGCCGGCCGATCTCGGCCACAAATTTGATAGCGTCGGAGCCCCAGCAACCAGTGGTTTCCACAGCCAGTGGGACAAAATAATATTTCGGCTCTAAGGTTCCCCTTTTATTTAAATTAATGATTTATTAATTATTTTGATAATAATAATGATAATAGAATGAATCCTCTTAGCACGCTGCTGGAGGATTCAGGTCTAGGCTATCGGTTGAAGAGAGGTGGTAAAGTTATATCTCACCTCCTTTACATGGATGATCTGAAACTCTTTACCCCCAACGATTTGCATCTGATGGAGCTACTGAAGGTAACTGAAACTTTCAGTAGCGCCATCAGGATGGAATTTGGTGTGGACAAATGTGCGGTCATGCATGTAAAGCGAGGGGAGATTGTGGAATCTGTGGGAACCCAGCTCTCGGATTCCATAAATCTTAGATCCCTCTCAGCAACCGAAACCTATAAGTATTTGGGTATGTCGGAAGCGCTGGGCATCAATGATGCTGACATGAAGCAATCGTTGAAGGAGCGTTTCTTTGGCCGCCTGAAAAAAGTATTTAATAGTCTTTTATCGGGCGGAAATAAGGTGCGTGCCTTCAACGGTTGGGTCATGCCGGTTTTGATGTACTCTTTCGGTATACTCAAATGGTCTCAAACAGAACTAGACGCCCTGGATAGGAAGGTCCGTACATTGTTGACGACATATCGAATGCATCACCCACGTTCTTCGGTTATGAGATTGTATATCCCGCGGAGGTGTGGGGGTCGAGGCTTTTTAAACGCTAAGACTCTCCACAATCGCGAGATATGCAGTCTCAGGGAATATTTCTTAGAAACCGACGTGGGGATGCATTGAGATGTGGTCGCAGTGGACAAAGGCCTCACCCCGCTCTCCTTGGCTAAAGAGAACTGGCGCAAACCTGTAGTGCTTGACACTAACGACCGCAGGGAGGTATGGCAGAGTAAGGAGCTCCACGGACGCTTTTTCCGGGCTCTACATGGGCCCGATGTAGACCTATCCGCGTCCGTAGCCTGGCTACGTTCCGGGGACCTCTTCGGAGAAACCGAAGGTTTTGTCTGTGCAATTATGGATGAAGTTATGATGACGAATAACTACCGGAGATTTATTGTGAAGGACGGCACGGTTGACATATGTCGGGCATGCCACCGTCCAGGCGAATCAATCCGTCACATTATCTCCGGGTGTTCTCGTCTAGCTAACGGAGAGTACTTGCATAGACACAACCTTGTAGCCAGGATTATCCATCAGCAACTTGCTCTAAAATACAGCCTTGTGGAATCGGAAGTGCCGTATTATAGGTATGTGCCCGACCCAGTTCTCGAAAATGGCAATATCACATTGTACTGGGATCGATCCATCATCACTGACAGGACTATTGTAGCCAATAAGCCCGATATAGTGGTGGTGGATCGATCAGAGCGGCGCGCAATGATTGTTGACATAACGGTCCCGCATGATGGGAACCTCGTGAAAGCCGAGAAAGATAAGCAAATCAAGTATCTTGACTTGGCTCGCGAGGTTGTCGACATGTGGGATGTGGACTCAGCGATCATTGTACCGATAGTCGTATCAGCCCATGGCTTAATTGCCAAGAGCCTCGATGAATACCTGAGGAGGCTCTCGTTAGGCAGCTGGATCAAGGGCTTGATTCAGAAAGCGGTACTCCTGGACACGGCTCGTATTGTTAGGAGGTTCCTCTCTCTGGAGCCCTGACCGCCGGTAGCTTGGACCCTGTTCCCGATACCGGTGGGCAACAATTTTTTATATTTTTAAATGTTTTTATATTGTTTTTATAAGAAATATTTAAAAATGTAAATAATTTGTACAAAAGTTAAATAAAGGGAATAATAATGATAATAGGATATGATAAGGAATTAATAATGATTTATATATAATAACAGAGCCTGGTATATGATATATATCAGGTATATGATATATTATAACAGAGCCTGGGGTCCTGTTCCCGATACCGGTGTTTTTTTTTAATGATTTTTGATATTTTTTTTTATTTATTATTAATATTGTAAATGTAATTATTTTGTAAAATGATGAAAGAAGCGCAGCAGCAGAAGCGCTTGCGACCACTAGACCAACGAAGCGGATAATTATTGTTTCCAAATATAGGAAGATACAAAAACAAAAAAAAAGTGTATTATTTTTACGCAGCATTCGCACCCGTTATTGAAAAATTTGCCGTCGGGGCCTCGGCACAAGTTAGCAGGTATGCATACGTTGACATAGGTATTAACACTACCTGTTGCCATACATTTTGTTAATAAGAAATTAAGTTAGATCTGGCGGCCCTGGGATCTTTGATCAAAATACTTAATAAATAAAACACAAAAATTGTTTTTACCTACCAAGCGATGTGCCCCAAACCGGTTTCATTAGAAAGGCAATAATGCGAAAATGATTTTAGACCACTAATTTTAAGGACCAGGATTATATTTATAATAAAAAAAAAACGATTTTAAGATGTCGGAATGTGTCCTGCTCTATGACATTTTTATACCATCCTATATACGGGGTGGAAAGGACACCGACGCGAGAACGATCACCACGGGTTTTTATGTGATATGTAACACGATATAGCTTGCAATACTTTTTCTTAAAATTTTCTTATTTATCCCCCAAAAGTGGCCCCATGTTTAAACTTAATTCGAGACGATTTTAATAATAAGACGGGCGTGTAACGTAAGTTACGTTACACGTCCGTCTTTGGGCCACTGACTAACATATGTGTACCAAATTTCAACTCAATCGGTCCAGTAGTTTCGGAGTAAATTGGCTGTGCCAGACGGACAGACAGACACGCAAGTGATGCTTTTAAGGGGTTCCGTTTTTTCCTTTTGAGGTACGGAACCCTAAAAACAGAATTGTTTTGGAAAATAATTCAGATACACTTAAATATGTAAACTCACCCACCTGCTACGATCCTTACTTACGTACTGCTTTCGCCTCGTCCGCCCATAATATATAGTCACGCCGGTTGCGAGTACTACACGATGTATAATTAAATCAATCTCTTTTAATTCGACTACCACTACCACGAAATTAAAACATGAAGGAAATTAAGAAATAAGATTTTTAATTTCATTGCGATTATGATGAATTAACGATTATAATAAACGTTAATCAATTAACCACACATTAGCACAGAATACATAATAGTACCTACAAACGTACCTACAGAAGATGCACTCCTTTGATCTTGAAGAAAGACGCGATAATTAGGTTAAGCCGTGCTTGCCTAGGTTCGTCCGTGGATGGGTGACCATACATTAACACATACTGAGTTCTGTCAGTGTCTCGGAAAGTACGTTAAGCCGTTGGTCCCGGCTGTCATTTGTAGATCTGTGACAGTCGTTAAATGGCAGGTAGTCAGTGGACTGCCGGAGGCTCTACGCGGGGGTTGTGCGGTCCATGGCCCTTTACGGCGCCCCGGTGCGGCCCCGGTGTGGGAACCTGACCTGGCTGAAGGGGCCTGAACGCGCCCCAAAAGGTGGTAGGCGTAACGCTGATCCGGGCATACCGCACGATCTCCGGCGAGGCGGCCAGCCTCTTTGCCGGATTGATGCCATGGGATCTGGAGGCGATAGTCCGCGCGCGCCTACTTGAATGGCGCGTGGAGGAACTACACCGGGAGGTAACTCCGCTGCCGCGGCAAATCGTCGCTCAGCGGAAAGATTTCCTTCGCGATCTCATGGCAGCATGGAGAGAGCGACTCGCAACCCCGCGCGAGGCACGCCACAATAGAGGCGATAAGTCCCTCTTTGAAGAGTGGCTAGAGACTGGCTCACCTTCCGCCTGACGCAAGTCCTCACCGGACACGGTTGTTTCGGGAGGTCCCTGCACCGAATCGGGCGGGAGGAAACGCCCGGGTGCTACCATTGGGAGGATGGACCGGAGGACACGGTGGAGGTCTGCCCCGCGTGGGCAGAGCACAGCCATGCCCTCGTAGCGGCGATCGGCGGCGGCGATCTTTCGCGTCCGGCCGTGGTTCAATCCATGGTCCGGAGCGAGAAGGAATGGGACGCCGTCACTTCCTTCTGCGAAGCAGTCATGTTAGCGAAGGAGGTGGCGGAACGTGAGAGGGAGAGAACCTCACGTTCCAGCCTCCGCGGGAGACGCACCGGGTGGCCGGGGACCACCACGTGGCCCCCGGCCACCGTAGGCGCGGGCCTGTGGACGGTGAGCTATGAGCTAGCTTGCCTCCCGTCCGCCTTATGACGACAGGCCATGTCGACGGCTCGTTCGTGTTCCACGCAAGCCTCAGAGAGATTTCAGCAAACGGGTCGGTCCTGTCGAAACCCTATGGTCCGACAGGACCGATGCCTGCCAGGGTTGCAGGACTGTTCGAAAGAGGTACCGCGGCCCTGGAACACAAAGGACAAAAGAAGGAACGTGGATGGGTTTTAGTCAGTACAAGTCTGACACTCCCTGCCGCTCTGACCAGAGTGGGAGGGTTTATTTGATGACTTGTCGGGTCGCGGATAACTTTAATAGCGTGATTCAGAATTTAAATTAGTTCGTCGTTTGTGGCATAGATGGCGCTGTAGTACATTTTTGTACTATGTTGGTGCAGTACTTTTTGTAGTGCCGCTACAGAATCAAAAGCATCTACAGATTGATGAGAAATAAAACAAAACGCTGATTTGATGCATTTATTCATAAAATTAATTAATTTAAATATATAAAGATTAACAAAGAAAACAATACATTTAAACTCAATCCATGCGTTTTTTTTTTATTGTTTAACAAAGTTTGGAAATTAAATTGTGGCGTACAGTAGAATCACTCTCAGACTAAATAATTTTACAGGGTACGTATTACCCCTGCAAACTTAGGTACTTTTCTTTAAATAAACGCGTGCGGTTCATACTCTGAACTGCGCGACAAAACTTTTATCAAACAGGCTCCTTTTTCTGCCTCTGGATTGACACCCTTATTGGATTTTGCATGATCGACCTGTATACACAGAGGCCGAAATTAATTAGGAGCTTCCTGCCCCAAGGTTTAATATGCAATTATTACATACACAAGTTTGCAAAAAATTGAGCATGAGGTGGAGATTATGATCTCAAATTACACATTACTGTCTGTATTTATTCGAGTGTTACATGTTGTATTACATAAATAACGGTAAAACAGTTTAAATTGATATTTATTCACTTTCTTCAAGCAGGTACAGACGCCAGCACATCAAGCTACTACAATCTGTCAAATTTTCTTAGTAGATTTTCAACATCTAAAGCATTAGGTTCGAGGTTGATTGGGATAAGTTGACTGTTTCGTGTAGCTTGATGTGCTGGCGTCTGTACATAAAAAGAAGAATATCTCAAAAATAACTCTCTAAGAATCCCGCGGCAAAACACCTCGTTATTCCTTCTTCGCGCCACATCGGGCTTCACCGATTGGTTCGCAAAGGTGGCGCATTGATTCCGTCTTCCTATTGGTCGATCGCACGACGCGTCGCGACTTTGGTACAGCAAACGTCCACCGATGCCAGCACAGCCGCGTGACGGCACCGCGCAACACCTGCTGCTGTTTCTACGCATACTGTTCGCGCCATCTAACGCCTAACCCGTGTAACTATTCACACAAGACAAGATGTGAAAAATGTCGTGCTCGCTTTGCTCGCTCTTGCAGCCTTCTTTCTTTTGAATCTTAACATTGTCTATTATAAGTATTAGTTACTATACTCTATGATTATAAGTCACCCAAGTTATTGGATTTCGTATTCGTTCATAATTTTCATTGTAGGGTAGAAGTAAAAATGACTTGCAAAATGCGTCAGTAACCTATCGTATCCTATCCTTTTCCCACATGCACACCTGGACTATCGCTGTCCTTGTCACCGCCGACGGTGATTGTATGAAAACTCCCGCTCACTTGAACGAGAGTAGCGTAACTAAGAACATGCTCCCTTATTAATTTATTACTAATTGACGGTTGCGAATTGCCGCGAGTGCATTTAATACAAACTATTGTCTATAACACTACCTACGGAAAGTGCGTGTTTATGTGGTGAAAGGCGTCTGTGCGCCCCCTCGTGCGCTGCCCTGAATCCAGCAAGGACTCGAACCCTCTGCCGACCGACGTGGAGGACAGATATTGAAGACAGCGAATCTACAGTGTCAGTGGTGCTGCATGTTTCCTGCAAAATTCCTTTGTCCATATTCACAAGTTCGTCGTCCTAGTTCGTGTCGCATTTGCAAGGTTAGACCTACCTACGTACCTTTTCAACCCCCGCAATAATAGAGTCCATTACTCAATCGAACCAGGTCCCTGCGTCTGGGACAAACGCAAACATATATACACATACATACATACACACACACACACACATATATAGGATATTTCCGCCCAAGTATTTGGTGTAAGGTGCCACCACAAGTAGTCCGGTCGGTAGAAAGTCAAAACAAACCCGTCTAAGACAAGTTGTCGAAAAAACGAGCTTGCTTCGCTCGCTCTTGCAACCTACTTCCTCTTCAATCTTGGCTTCGTCTATAATTCGACCAAGTAACTCCTGTATCGTCCTGAGTGTGGGTATACTCCTAACCGGTCCAAGGCAGGGAGTTGAAATTTCCGAGCTCGCTTCGCTCGCTCTATTAGCCTTCGTTTCTCTTGTCCTAAAAATTGACTCCCTATGTCGATTATGTACAATCTGTATAAAAATAAGAGAATCCTTACTTCGGTGTCTAAATAGTCAGCTGTTTAAGTCAATAACTTAGAACGGACTGCGAATTAGCAAAAGTTATGTTAGTAGGAAAATTGTCATTGAAAAGCTCTCTCCAATGGTATATATGTATGTATGTTATTGCTATTGGTTACCCAGAAAATCTTAACTTCGGTGCTCAAATAGTCATCTACTTAGGTCAATAACTCCGACCGAACAACAAATTGGAGAAAGTCGTGTTACTGACTGTTATGTATGTGGGTACATTTAACTAAAGAGCCAATAAACTAGTCTGCGTTAAGTAGCCTTGTCTCATTGACGTGTCCCGTATTTATCACTGGCGACGAGCGGTAGTGTTACCGAAACGATATCTACGCGTGTGAACATTTTGTTAAAAATGCCAATTGGACGTATAGAACCGTTTGATTCAGCGAAAAACAATTGGGATGCGTATATTCGACGTGTCAATCAATTTATTACATTGAACAATATTGACGATACGTTAAAGTTAGCAACTTTAGTGACGGTAGTAGGCGCGGAGTGCTACGAATTGATGTGTGATTTGTGTTCTCCCGACACAATCGAAATCTTATGACCAAGTAGTTGCCCTAGTAAAGGAGCACCTGGAACCAGATAGGTCGGAAATCGCTGAGAGGCACATATTTCGGCAAAGATTACAAAGGCAGGGAGAAAATATTCGCGAATACCTTCAGGCACTAAAACATTTAGCTAAAACGTGCAACTTCGGCGCTTGTTTGGAAGTGTGCCTACGAGACCAATTTGTATCGGGGCTGAACGATGAAGATATGAGGTCAAGGATCTTCGCAGAACGAGGTATTGGTTACAAGCGCGCCGTGGAGTTGGCGCTGGCGCTGGAGGCGGCAGAGCGGTACGCAGCTATGGCGTGTGCTTCGGCTGGCGCAGCGGCCGCGCGGCCAGGCGCCGGCGGTGGCCCACCTGTGCCTTCGCAGCAGGATGACGACGGTTTGCATCGGATCAGCGCGAGCGCGGGTGCCTCGCGTGGCGGCAGGGCCGGCGGTACAGGTGGCGGCGGCGCAGGCGTGAGTCGTGCGCAGGCGCAGCGCACGTGTTCGCGATGTGGAAAATCGGGCCATTTCGAGGCCAAATGTCGGTTCAAGCAATATAGTTGTGATGTGTGTGGTGAAAAAGGCCATTTAAAAGCAGTGTGTGTTAAAAATAAGAACACAAAAAGTTCTAAAAGTCAGTTTTTTTTAAATGACTCAGACTCGGAAGATGACATTTGTAATTTCTATAATTTGGTAGTTAACAGTGATGGTGATGGACCGTACTACGCAAATTTGATCGTCGAAAATGTTAAATGTAGATTCGAAATAGACACGGGAAGCAAAATATCTGTTATTTCAAAATGTTTCTATGACAATAATTTTAAAAACGTCCCAATCGAAAATAAACTATTAAGTTTGAAATCGTATACAGGTGACGTCATCGAGACCATCGGTTACATTGTAGTAAACGTTGAATGCGGTAAACAACATGCAAAAATAAAGTTATACGTCATTAATAACGGCGGCCCGCCGTTAATGGGCCGTACATGGATCAAGTATTTAAAGATGGCTGTTGTAGAATGCTACAATTTGACAGATGACAACTCATTGGCGGCATCGTTACGAGATTTATTTCCAGAGGTTTTTGCCGAAGGGTTAGGCACATTTAAAACTAAATTTCACTTATATTTAAAGGATGACACACCAGTATTTGTAAAAGCACGGTCGTTGCCACTGGCCTTACGCCAGCGAGTGGAGCAGGAGCTCGAGCGGCTGCAGCGGGAAGGGGTCATCTATAAAGTGGAGCGATCAGACTATGGCACTCCTATAGTGCCGGTGATTAAAGCTAACGGCAATATTAGACTGTGCGGTGACTACAAAGTAACAATCAATCCACTTTTGAAAGACTACCACTACCCGCTGCCCCGCATTGAGGACTTGTTCGCAGCTTTAGGTGGGGGAGAGGAGTACAGCAAATTGGACTTATCAAACGCTTTCCAACAGTGTATTTTACATGAGGATTCTCAACCGATGACGGCAATCACAACTCACGTTGGCACTTTTGTATATAAAAGAGTACCATTTGGTATTAAATGCATACCAGAAAATTTCCAAAAAATTATGGAAGAAACTTTAAGTGGATTGCCGTCAACGGCGATTTTTGCGGATGACATTTGCATTACTGGTAAAGACAGAACTACACATTTAGCTAATTTAAAAGCGGTGCTACAAAGGCTCAATCAAAATGGTTTGAGAATTAATTTTGCAAAGTGTGATTTCTTTAAAAGCAGTGTTACCTATTTGGGCTATAAAATTGATAAGTTTGGGTTACATAAAGATAGAAAAAAAATTGACGCCATTGTAGCAGCACCTGAAACTACAAATGTTACACAGCTCAAGAGCTTCATGGGACTTGTAAATTTTTATTCTAAGTTTTGTGTCAATATGAGCGATATTTTGAAGCCTCTTTATTGTATGTTAAAGAAAAATGTTGAATGGCAATGGACTGACGAGTGTAATAGGGCTTTTATAAAGATAAAAAAGGTGTTAAGCGCGCTCCTGTTTTAGCACATTATGATGCAAGTCTCCCGTTAATTCTATCAGTTGACAGCAGCGCTTATGGCGTGGGCGCAGTATTGACACAGCGCCACGCAGAGGCTGCGAGCGCCCGGTGTGTTGTGCTTCAAGGACGCTCAACTCGGCCGAAGTCAATTACTCGCAGTTAGATAAGGAGGCGCTAGCTATTGTTTTCGGTGTAACTAAGCACCATCAATATGTTTATGGCAGACATTTCACACTTCGTAGTGATCACCGTCCCTTAAGTTACATTTTTGGTAAAATAAAGGAATACCAGTGACCGCAGCCAGCCGCTTACAACGTTACGCTGTTAAGTTAGCTGCTTACGACTTCAATATTGAATTCGTAACATCGTCTGAAAACTGTTTTGTTGACGCTCTTTCTCGCCTTCCTCTGGACTTGACAAAGCGTCAAGTTAGAGGTAAAGACGAAAAATGTAGCTATTTAAATTACGTGCAAGAACATTTTCCAATCAGTTTTAAAGATATCAAAACTGAAACTCGGAAAGACGCGTTATTAAGTAAAATATACGGTTTTATAATGCATGGGTGGCCCTCTTATAAATCGGTTGATAAAATAGAAAATGCTTACTTCAACAGAAGAGATAACTTGCACATTGATCAAGGCTGTGTAATATGGGGTTATCGCATTGTCATACCAAGATCGTTACGAGAGCTAGTTTTGACTGAGATTCACGATGGGCACCCAGGAATCGTCAAAATTAAACAAATCGCGCGTAATTACGTATGGTGGGAGCACATTGATGCAGACATCGAACGCGTGGCGAGCGAATGCGTTGCTTGCAGGGAACTACGGCCCGCGCCCCCCGCCGCGCCACTACATTCGTGGCCGTGGCCGGCAGAGCCGTGGTCACGTCTGCACCTAGATTTCCTCGGCCCGTTTAATAATAAATATTTTTTTGTACTGATCGATGCTCACTCTAAGTGGATAGAAGCGGAACCAGTTAACACGACGTCTGCCACTATTGTCATAGACTGTTTACGACGGTTGTTTGCACGTTTCGGACTGCCGAAACGCATAGTGAGCGACAATGGGCCACCTTTCTCATCCTTTGAGTTTGCTCAATATTTGGAACGCAATGGTATTAAACATACTTTAGTACCCCCGTATCATCCCTCCAGCAACGGAGCTGCAGAAAATGCAGTGCGGTCCGTGAAACGTATTCTCAAAAAGGCACAATTAGAACGAGAAGATTTTAATACCGCATTAAATCGATTTCTATTTATGTATAGGAATACTGAACAAAGCACCACCGGAATTGAACCGGCTGTAGCCCTCCTAGGCAGGCGACTACGCGGCCGTCTTGATCTGCTGCGATCTGACACAGCGGAGCGTGTGCGCAGCGACCAGCTGCGACGCGAAGATAGCTACAAACGACCGCTGCGGACGCTGGCCCAACACGAACCAGTCATGTTACGAGATTACACGAAATCAAATCGTAAGTGGACTGAGGGTGTTGTGACCGAGCGTACGGGGCCTGTATCCTATAAGGTGAAAACGAGTGCTGGTCAGACTCATAAGAGGCATATTGATCAGCTTCAAACTCGTAAATCGCGGCATTCTTTGAGTAAGGCAATTGACGTCTTATCATTCGATCAAAGTAATAGCAAACCACATGCTACAGAGCAGTCAGTTTCTAAGGGCGACACGGATGATAAAGATGAATTCTTTGATAGTGTGGGGGAGGGAGCGGGGAACGCGGCGCAGTCACCACGGTCAACCCCGCCGTCCACGCCACCTGCTGCTGATAACACTTGTCGCGTGCGCAGGAAAGCGGCTATTCGTTGCCAAGAAATTCTTAAAAATATGTAAACACATATAATGTATTCTTATTAATTATTATGTTTCTGTATTGTTATTGTTAAGCTCTTAACATTATAACGCTAACGTATGGTATGGTTATAACTTAAGTACATTTTCACAACTGTCTTTTTAATTGTGTGTCTGGTATTATTTGATTAAGATTTCTGTGCAAAATTTGAGTGGGAAAAGTGTTATGTATGTGGGTACATTTAACTAAAGAGCCAATAAACTAGTCTGCGTTAAGTAGCCTTGTCTCATTGACGTGTCCCGTATTTATCACTGGCAAAGGTTCTCCTTGAAAACCACCAACTTTAGAGCCGGAAGTTGCGATGGCGGCTCCGCGAGGCAGTGCTGTCGGCACTCGGCGAGGTCGAGTGCGTGTCCGAGGTTGCTCTAGCAGAACTAGCGTAGCTTTAAAGCAGGGTGAACTTTGTAGGTACCTACTATTATTCATTCTGTGCTAATGTGTGGTTAATTGATTAACGTTAATTATAATCGTTAATTCATCATAATCGCAATGAAATTAAAAATCATATTTCTTAATTTCCTTCATGTTTTAATTTCGTGGTGGTGGTAGTCGAATTAGAAGAGAGTGATTTAATTATACATCGTGTGGTACTCGCAACCGGCGTGACTATATATTATGGGCGGACGAGGCGAAAGGAGTACGTAAGTAAGGATCGTAGCAGGTGGGTGAGTTTACATATTTAATTTATTTATTTATTTTCCTTTAAATCAGGTAGATTACCCATCAATTTTGTTAGTATTCCTTAACCTATGTTAGTATAATTCACACACACGACAAATAACAACACAATAAATAATAACGATAAACCTTAACTTATACAATTAATTCCGCCTCCTCCTGGAGATACCTGGCAACAGTACATGCACTGCGCTTAGGTGCCCCATTAGGTGATCTTCAGTTTTACTAACAACAATGCTCAGAAGACTGCTGCCGCTACCCCGCATCCGACGCAGTAGTGTCGCGGATCTTTTACGTATGATCGCAAAGAAGTCATCTGTACGCGCTGCAGCGAACATCCCTGACGCGCTACGTTTAAGTATATCTGAATTATTTTCCAAAACAATTCTGTTTTTAGGGTTCCGTACCCCAAAAGGAAAAAACGGAACCACTTAAAACATCACTCGCGTGTCTGTCTGTCCGTCTGGCACAGCCAATTTACTCCGAAACTACTGGACCGATTGAGTTGAAATTGATACACATATGTAAGTCGGTGACCCGAAGAGTGCAATGTAAATTACTGAATATTAAACATGGGGGCCACTTTTTAAAAATTAGTGTTCTAAAACCATCTTCGCATTATTGCCTTTCTAATGACACCGGTTTGGGGCACATCTGTTGGTAGCTAAAAACAATTTTTGTGTTTTATTTACTAAGTATTTTGGTCAAAGATCCCAGGACCGCCAGACCTTACTTATTTTCTCACTAAGAAAATGTATGTCAACGAGTAGTGTTAGTCCCTATGTCAACGTATGCATACCTGCTAACTTGTACCGAGGCCCCGACGGCAATTTTTTAATATCAGCTGCTAAAGTTGCGTAAACATATCCGCAGTTTTTTTTTGTATCTTGCTATATTTGGAGACAATAATTATCCGCCTCGTTGGTCTAGTGGTCGCAAGCGCTTCTGCTGCTGCGCTTCTTTCATCATTTTTCAAAAATAATTACATTTGTATTTCTTAAAAATAATAAAAAAAAAAAAAAATTAACCCACTGGTAACCCACCGGGAACAGGGCTCCAGGCTCTTTTATTATTGTGTGGCGAATCTCTCCCATAATTGACATGATTATTATTGACATTAATGGTTAGGTACTTATATATTATATTTATTTTTTTGTAATATAATTTTATTAGGATTAATTTAATGATTGCATGATTATGATAATTAATTTAAATAAAATATTATGTAAATTTATTTTATATTTGCACGCTGAAATTAAAAGGCAGAATAAAAGAATAATTCTGTGAATTTTACCAAACTTCTGTACCTTATTTATACAAATAAATAATTTTGATTTGATTTAGAGTTATGCAAATAAGTATTGACAAACTAATGAAAATATTTTTTTAGTCTAACTTAAAAAAAACACCGTCCCGTATTTCTTAATTTTTCGAGTTATGTCATAATAGTGTCAGAAACAAGCGATGTGTCCAGTTAATGACAATAGGCTCGCCCCTATTATATGGGACTGGTTAAAATGTGGGTGTACTATTAGGTAAACCCTGCCCAACCCTTCGGGGATTACAGGCGTGATGCTATGTTATTAAATAAAATGAGGAGGCCCAGCTTAGTTATACTAGTTTTATTACCGACTAGCTGTTGCCCGCGACCTTCATTCGCGTGAAATTATTGTAAAAAATATTACTTTCCTTTTTGAATAGAATTTGGTTACCAATTTCAAGGGTTGAAATGTTTTTGCACGGAACCCTAATAGCTTTTTCCAAAATAAAAGTAGCCTGTATTAGACCTTAAAACATCAGCTATCAGCCAGTAAAGTACCCGTTAATATTGGTTCAAACGTTTCGGAGATTATCCGGAACAAACAGACAGAGACACAAAAATGTGGTTTGTTATAAGTACCATATATTATATTTTTAGCATTCAGTAAACAGCTGTTATTTTGGTATTACTAACAGTCGCTTCAATTCTATTTATTTGTATATGCGGCCTATCTTCGGTACTTACCTATTTATTTTTACTTACCTATTTTCTTGCAGATTTGTTTCCGTTGCTTTGCAAGTTCTTTTCCGGGTTCCTTCAAAAATACTCTACACAGAAGAACTTAATCCTGTTTTTCTAATCAAATCACAATGAAGACAACTTTATTCATGTTGTTTCTAGTAACCATTGCAGGTATTTATGATTTTTCTTTCAGTTGAAGGATGGCCGCGTCCTAACCAAAGAGATTGCCTCGCGATTATGCGACCGTCGCGTTCATTGTATTTATCGAACCTTGCCGTGTACCACCACCTCTTAAAGCAGTACCTACTAGCGACCCGTCCCTGCACGGCGACACCTGTCAGGTCCAAAACTATCCTATCTTTCAAGATGATTCACATAATTTCATTGAAATCGGTTGTGTGGTTCCGGAGATTAGCGAGCACGATCATGGGGGCACGTGATTAGATTACTTTAATGTCACTTTACGATGGGAATGAAATGGAGCTATACTTACATGACTTCTACGCTCCCTCTCTTTCTCACATCGAAGTAAGATTAAAATAAAACAAAACTGTCTTGTCTTATGTCAGACAAGGTGTTATTGTACCCCGACAGCATTTATGGAAAGACATACTGCGCCGACCCCAATATTAAAATTTGTTAATGCATTCGAGGCGGAATTCACACCCGAGCCGCAGGCGACGTTGTTGTGGAGCCGAGGACTGCAGTAACAAGTGCCGACGTGCATCAAACGTCGTTTTTCGATACACGGAAAAGTATTTTTGACATGACATGTATGGAAACTATGGTTTAATTTCCCTTATTTTTCCGCGCTTTGCTTGCCCCAGGTTGAAGGGGAAGCAAAGGTATGATCTAAGAAGCCGACAAACAGCTGGGTATAAATCTAGTCGTTACAGGTAGTCAGTGGCCCGAAAGTCCAGTCTTCTCTCTCAGTCCAGTGGCTCCATGTAAAATACTAGTATTCAGCTGCATCCGGGTAGACTGGAAGCAGAACCCAATATAGCAGGGAAAAGACTGGCAAATGACGATATGATGGACAAAAATTTGCTGTTTCCAAAAACTGCGATACCAACACGGTGAAAATGAATGGAACACTGTTTTTTTTCTATGTGGTGTATGTTGTGTTCGTGGTTCGGCCAGGAATCTTATTACGTGTGATGCTCAGGATTTATTGGGATTTTATCCGACTCATTAAAACGACCTTATTGTGTCTTCGCCATGTTCTTTATTGCCCGACCATCAACTATAACTCTACATTATAAAGGGGTGTACCAATCAACAATCATAGTGCTTGATTAATTATTATCTATGGACACTACATCCTCCCTCACAGATTTAGTTTAGTTGGTGGGTGGATAATTCTCTTAGATCTCCTCGTTGAGGAGCTGACACTGGATTAGACTGAACTGGACTGGGCTGGACAAGACTGGGACGTACTGGACTGGGCTGGACAGGACTGGGACATACTGGACTGGGCTGGACAGGACTGGGACATACTGGACTGGGCTGGGACATACTGGACTGGGCTGGACAGGACTGGGACATAAGGGACTTGATCGGACTAGACCAGGATACATTGAAATGGGCGGACTAAAGCTGGGTTGAGGAATTACTACTGGACCAGGATATACTGAACTTGGCACTAAAGGAGTGGCAACTGGAGTACTGGATGGTAGGGGTGCATGGGACATTTGGTTTAAATGGACTTTCTTAACTACACCATCTACAGATACAAGAAACATAACTGGGCTAAGACATTTTAAAACTATACCCTTATTAATAACACCATTCCTCCCTATGCGAATTAAAACATTATCATTCTCACTAAATACATGAGAACTAGGATATTTTTTAACAGACTTAGGATTAAAATTAGGATTTAACATGGACATTAAAGTTCTTTGCTGATACAAAAATAACAATGAATGTGGACATTTTTCTTTAGTTGTAGTCTGAGTGTTTCTATAATTTAGAAGAAATTTATTAATCTTAAGTCTTAAGGATTCAGAACCATTTTTATCTAAAACAAGTTTACTTAATGCTTTCTTGGCTATTTGAACATTTCTTTCAGCAAAACCATTACTTTCAGGATGGTAAGGAGGACTTTTTGTGACTTTAATATTGAACTTAGTACAAAAATGTATAAAAGCATAAGAATCAAATGGTGGACCATTATCAGACACAATTTCAATTGGTAATCCAACAAATGAAAATATACCACATAACTCTTCTATCACACTCTCTGCATTACAAGACTTTGACATGTGTTTAATATCTAACCACTTAGAATAACTATCACAATAAATGAGGAAATGTTGTTTCTTAAATTCAAAGAAATCAATATGAACTCTTTCAAATGGCATAGAAGTTCTAGGCCATGACAATTTATCATTACTAGGCTTAAAATTAACAACAGAACAAGGTTCACAAGACTGACATTTTGTCTCTATATCTACAGACATTGATGGCCACCAGAACAATGACCTAGCTAACATTTTAGAACGTACAATACCCGGATGACTTTCATGTAAAAGATTCAATACATATTGTTGACATTTTTGTGGTACAATTAATCTTGAACCAAACATTAGACAATCTTCATTAATTGAAATAAAGTTTCTTATCTTGAAATAAGGACTAATTGCAGGAACTTTACAAAAATGAGGCCATCCCTCTTTAGTGAACTTGACAACTTTAACTAAAACAGGATCTTCCAAAGTTTGTTTTGCAATATCAAACATATTAACAGGTAAGTCACTTGAAAATGCATTACTATTAACATCTAAGACAATTTTATTAATTGGCAGTCTAGACAAAGCATCTGCTGGCTGTAAAAACTTTTCTATGTTCTAAGTTATAATCATAACTCTCAAGAATTAATGCCCAATGTTGCAAGCGCTGAGCTGCTAACGTTGGTATTCCTTTACCAGGGTGCAAAATATACTTAATTGGAGCATTATCTGTAATAAGGGTGAAATGACGACCCCATAAATATTTGTGAAATTTAGTGACTGCATAAACAATACCGAAAGCTTCTCTATCTCCCTGCCAGGGTTGCGGGACTGTTCGAAAGAGATACCGCGGCCCTGGAACACAAAGGGCAAAGGAAGGAACATGGATGGGTTTTAGTCAGTAGAAGTCTGACTCAGCAATCCCATCGGTAAAAAAAAAAAAAAAAAAAAGGTTCTCTACCTAACTGAGAATAGTTACACTGGACTTTAGTTAATGAACATGATGCATAAGCTATTGGCTTCTCTACAGATTTACCATTAATATTAATAACATGACACAACACTGCACCTAGACCTACTGGACTTGCACCTGAATATACAACTAAAGGTAAGGACGGATTATAATGGACTAAAATATCACTACTAATTAACATTTGTTTACTTAAGGTGAAAGCAGACTGACATTCGGGTGTCCAATCCCATTTAACATTATTTTCTGTTAAACGACGCAAAGGGTTAACTAATGTACTTAAATTCCCTATGAAATTATGATATAAATTTAACATACCTAAATATGATCTCAACTCTTTAAAATTTTGGGGACACTTTGCATTGACAATAGCTTCTACTAAGGATGGACTAGGCTTTCTACCTTCCTTTGACATTATATGACCTAAGTACTCTACAGACTTTGAAAACCATTTACACTTTTCATGATTAATTCTGACATTATGTTTATTTAACTTTTCTAAAACTTTGACAACTGTATTGTAACAATCTGCATAATCCTTCCCTTTAATTAAAATATCATCTATGTAACACACTGTATTAGGTATACCAGACAATAATTGATCCATGACTTTTTGAAAAATTGCTGGAGCTGATGCTATACCATAAATTAAACGCTTGTATCTATATAACTCTTTGTGTGTATTGACTGTTAACAATTCTTGACTCTGCTCATCTACTAATAACTGTGTATATGCATCTGATAAATCTAAAACAACAAATACTTCACCACCTGACATTGTAGCAAACACATCTTCCGGCTTGGGAAGCGGGTAAGAATCAACTTTAATATTATAATTCACTGAACGCTTAAAATCAACACAAATTCTGTAATCTCCATTAGTTTTTCTCACTGGTACCAATGGTGATGCCCACTCTGAATAATTGACTTTATAAATCTTTCCATCTTTTTCCAACTTATCTAAAGTATCACTGACAACTTGGACAATATTATAAGGTAATGGGTAAGGTTTTAAAAATACCGGTGTACTATTTTCTTTCAAAACTAATTTTGCTTCAAAACCTTCTATGTGTGAATCAACATTTTTGCTGAACACATTTGGATAAGTTTTCATGAACTGTTGTACAACATTAGACTCACTCTTTGAATTCTGGCTGAATAGACTTTACAAAAATCTTATTGTTAACACTACTTGACAAAATATTATTTCTCCACTCTGGGTTTAAAATATCTAACCAATCACGCCCAAGCAAAGGTATAAAAGACTTTTTATCTGCTGTTACAACAAGTGGTAACAACTTGGGAACTACAGACTTACTAAAGGACACTTTAACTTTTATTATACCAGCTACTTCAAGAGGACCTGACAAAGTATTTAGTTTTATATTACATGACTTCAAGGTATGACTTTTAAACATATCTAAATAATATTGATATGGAATCAATGAAATAGCTGCACCTGTATCAATTTCCATTTCTAATGGTGATCCTTCAACATTGACTTTAATAATATGTGGCTTAGGTGAGACACTATTAATGTTTACCAACTTAATATTTGTACAAAATCCACAGTTAAGATCACATGGAATATCACAAGATATGCACGTACATGTTTGTCTGTAGTACTGAAGTTTACACATTGACTGACTTGACTGTAAATTATTTATGTTAAAAGAATCTGTTAACAAGTTAACTACACTGTCTACACTATTACTTACAGGACTTGTAACCGACTCGACTTCAGTTACTTGGTTTGTGTTACCTTGATTGCGATTTCTGCACATCGTTGACGTATGACCAAAGCGCTGACATACATAGCACTTCCATGAACGAGCTGGACACGTTGTTGGGTTGTGGTTCCTCCCACATCGGTAGCATGACTGGTGCCTGGCGTTATGACCTTGATTACTCGACTGGTTGTGGTATGCTGGATACCGACGATTTTGACTCTGACACGGCGGACCTTGACGATTTTGACTTTGACGTGGTGGACCTTGACGATTTTGACTCTGACACGGCGGACCTTGACGATTTTGACTCTGACACGGCGGACTTTGACGATTTTGACTCTGACTATTTGGGTAACGACGACCTGAATTATCCTGACGATTCCTGACTTTATTAATATTTGATGTACCCGACATATTTTTTATTTGCATCACCACAGACTCTTCTTGTAGGAATATAGTTTTCGCTTTTTCTTAGGTTAGCTCTGAGATCGACAGCAGTTTTTTGGTCCCGGCATGCGTTCTCCGCATGGCCGCCAAAATTGCATTTGGCTGCAAGTTCCTGCACGGCCGCAATATATTCCGTGCCACTTTCTGCTTCGGACTGCATCCTTCGGTAGAATATGTACCTGTTTGTAGACTCTAGACCTGGCGAATCATATTTTTCCGACAAAATGGTTGCCAATTCTGCGATTGTTTTTGAACTTGGCTTGTTTGGTAAGCTTATACTGTGTAGCACGTTATAATGCTTGACTCCAATATGACATAGAAATAGTGACTTTCTGACGTTGCTGACATTCTCTAGTGGGACGCTGTTTAACGTACAATAATTATTCTTCAAATAACTCCATCCAGCTTGCGAAACTTTGAGCGTCATTATCGAAAACTGGTAAGTTTCCGATGAAACTTTTACCACTGACCTCCATCTTCGTCGCCAAATTGTTGTGTTTGTGGTTCGGCCAGGAATCTTGTTACATGTGATGCTCAGGATTTATTGGGATTTTATCCGACTCATTAAAACGACCTTATTGTGTCTTCGCCATGTTCTTTATTGCCCGACCATCAACTATATATAACTCTACATTATAAAGGGGTGTACCAATCAACAATCATAGTGCTTGATTAATTATTATCTATGGACACTACAGTGTAGAAATATGTACTGAGTGTTGTGGTAACCGTTATAGCGGCTGTGTTCCTTCTATCCTGTAGGTATAGTCCTTTTTTTCGGATGGGAAATCGCCAAATGGGGTCTCCCACTGTGGGCGGAGCGGAAGGGAGTGTCAGACTTGTACTGACTAAAACCCATCCATGTTCCTTCGTTTGCTCTTTGTGTTCCAGGGTCGCGGTATCTCTTTCGAACAGTCCCGCAACCCTGACCCTGTATAGTCTTAAGTCACGAATAACTTTATAGAAACACTAGTTAGGGTTTTGAATAAAACCACCAAATTATCAGTAAATAGATGAACTACTTTAAGGGTACGTGCACTCGCTGCCTGGGATAAGTGTGGACTAGTCACGTGGAACCGTAAGGCTCACGCTACGGTTATTAGTTTAACACATCTCTTGCGCGATTCAGAATTATGATGTTAGTTCTTAAATGTTCATAGAGGGCGCTGTAGTAAATTTTGGAAGTGCCGTGTATTATGATCTATTTTCTAAAAGACTATTGAATTCGATGCTAAACACTTTAAAAAAAAATTTGCTAAAGTGCAATAATGAAATAGTTAAATATAAACAAGACTAGAATAATCTTGGAGAATAAACGTCCCTCTTCTGGACCTGTCTATGACAATATGCATGAGAAGCGAAAATGTTTTAAAAGCCGGCTGAAGTACTGTCAAAACCATGCTGAGCAGATTATTATGGATAGATTGGCCGAACAACGCGCTAATAAAAAATTCGGTGATTTCTGGAAATCCACTGGCAAGTTAGATGGGAAACCGGGACTCCCTACGAGTATGGGAGGTACCTATTAGTGAACCCAGTGGAATCGCGAATATGTTCAAAGAGCACTTTCGGGTTCAGTCCCCCCTCGGTCCCTCAATCGTGAAGGAGGTAGATACTGAGCACAGCAGTCGGGGAGTTAAACCTCTAATGCGATTCTCAACTAAACAAGTAAGTGCAATCATAAACGGTATGAGCAGAGGCAAATCTCCAGGACATGATGAGCTCAGTATTGAGCACTTAAAGCACGCGGGTGTACACCTGCCGCGATTCCGGTCTATGTTTTTCACAATGTGTATTAGTCACACGTACTTACCTGCTGATCTAATGAAGACCATCGTGACTCCAATTGTGAAGAACAGGACTGGGGACATTTCAGATCGGGATAACTATCGTCCCATTTCTCTTGCGACTATAATAGCAAAGGTGTTGGACGGTGTGCTTGATACTCGCCTTAATGAATATATACATCTTCATGATGCGCAGTTCGGGTTTCGTCCCGGACTTTCAACTGAAAGCGCTATTTTAAGTCTCAAGCATACAGTTCAATACTATGTAGATCGCGGGACGCCGGTATACGCCTGCTTCCTTGATCTCTCCAGAGCCTTTGATCTTGTCTCGTATGATGTGCTCTGGGAAAAAATGGCAAGCAGGGGTATACCTGCGGAAATGTGTGGGCTGTTCCTGGTTCCAGTATTGGTATGGCAATCAGACCAATCATATGAAATGGGATGGTACGCTCTCTGAGCCGTATAGGTTGGAGTGTGGGGTGAGACAAGGAGGTCAGACGTCTCCCAGGCCCTTCAACCTCTACGTGAATGACCTCATAGAGGGACTCAGCAGCATGCGTGTCGGATGCAGTGTTGGTGGTGTTAGCATTAACAGCATCAGCTATGCGGACGATATGGTGCTGCTGGGTCCGTCTGCGGGGGCAGTAGGGAAACTGCTTGGGACTTGTGAAGCCTACGCTGCCGCACATGGTTTAATTTATAATGTTAAAAAGTGTCAATACATGGTCTTTAAGGTCGGCGCCAAATGCCGAGAACAGGAACCCGAGCTGCTTATAAACGGGTCAGTGATCCGAAAAGTATCTTCTTTTAAATACTTGGGTCATTTTCTGTCCGACGACCTTAAAGACGATGTAGATATTGAAAGGGAGTGCAGGGCACTAGCCGTCCGGTGCAACATGTTGGTCCGTAGATTTACTCGGTGTATAGACCTAGTTAAAATCACTCTTTTCAAGGCCTACTGCCAGAGTCTGTACACGAGTAGTCTATGGGTCAATTACACCAAAAGGTCGCTAGATGTCCTGCGTGTCCAGTATAATAATGCCTTCAGGATGTTGTTGAGAGAGAGAGAGAGAGAGTTGCCTCGCTACTGCAGTGCGTCGGGGATGTTTGCGCAAGCTCGTACCGATGGGTTTCACGCGATTATTCTCGCGAATGAGAGACAGTCGCTACAGCATCCTGAGAACTCAACGGAGCGGAGAGCTACAGTTCTCCAATTGTACTTTTTCTTGTGCAGAAAGTAATTGGTTGGACTAACACTAGATAATAAGTTATTTAATATTACGTTACTAACACTCTATGGATCTTTTTGTGTCCGAAATAAAATAAATTCATTCATTAATTCATTCAATAATTAAATTTTACAACAGAAAATAATATAATTACAAATTAACTATCTCATACGATAACAATAACATAGCACAATCCGATAGTATGCTACTATACTATCTCATGGAAACTACATTATGAGCAAAATCTGTAACAAAATAAACAGATGAGTTTACGCTCTTTGGCGTCTTTCACGAATATCCAGCAAAAAACAGCTTCACAAGCCTATCATGGATATGTAGCCTCCAACCTACGATATGGTATTACAATAAGGGGTGGCTCAGTAGAATTTAATAGAGTATTCTCGGCTCAACAGTGCATTTGTGCACTTTGTAAAGTGGACTCATTACCAACATGCAAACCATTGTTCCAAAAGTTAATTTTAATAACAGCACCGTCCATCTAAATATTTGAGTCTGGTATTTTCATCAAAACACATCAGTATACAGATCCTTTGGGGACTATTGTAATTTTAATGGGAACACACAAATACTCTCAAATATTTTATTCCGAATTTCGATGTTCCGATTTTCAAAAGTCCAAATTTCCTATGTCCGAAATATCATGTTTATTATTAAAAATCACGAAAATTTTACCAAAAGTCCTAAATCCGATTTGTTTGTTTGTTTTCCGATGTCGATTTTCGAATCAAATGCTCGTTGGGTTTTCGAATAATGCGCGAAACCGTCGTCTACTCGTAAGAATATGTTAAAAATATCAATAAATATGAAATAATAATAAACTTAAAGTGTTTATCTATCCAATTCAATTTTTTTTTTGGCTACTTATTTTATTGTAATAAAATAGGGCAAATAAAAAGGGCTATTCGACTACGATTTTGTATTACTTCTGCCTAGTTTTGATACTGTTAGTATGTTTTTTTTTATGACGACTTCTAGCAAACAAAATGGAACCAAAACTGAAAACAATTTACATGAAATGTTTTGCCCGAAATCGTTGATTCCAGGAAAGCACGGTCTATGGACATTCGGAGCACTTCGTATTAACGTCGAAAGGGAGGTTAAATGTATCTAATGTAATGTAAGTAATGTAATCTATACTTCTTACAATAAAGAAATTAATAAGTATCTTGTTTTTTTTTCACTTAGGATAATTTAATTTTTGGTTAGGTTAGAACCCTTGCCCAATTAAAATTTAAATAAAAGAGCAATAAAATGTCACACATACATACATTCAAAAGCAAAAAAAATAAACGACACTAAATAAATAAAATACTTTTCACTCAACCTTTTCCTATAACATTATTTGCTTTTGTATAGTCTTAACTTTCCAATTTTAATTTGTTTTGTTAATGTATGAAACATTAAAAATTATGCAGCATAAATGCAAATTGATTTGCTTTTATTATATAACTAACTAATACTGTTACGGACCAAGATTGTTTGCTGCTGCACTGCATGAGACTACGCACACTACGATCGTTAGCGATATTTCGAACGCTCACACGCGCACATTTCTCAGAAATTACCTAAACTAGTACTGCGACGAAATCGATAGGGACTCTTAATTTTTTGAGTTATGGGACTTTTTCATGAAACTGCAGCAGCAACTTTGTTTTTCATTAACATACTATGAAAAACAAATTTAGTTTTGTTGTTGAATGTAAAACAATACAACATATGAATGAACCTTCAAACTATTTTTATTATATTGTTTGGTGCTACGGAACCCTATGTGCGTGTGAGTACGACTCGCACATGGCTGGTTTTTTTTTAATAGATAGAGTGATTCAAGAGGAAGGTTTATATGTATAACATTGCACCCGTGCGAAGCTGGAACGGGTCGCTGATATTAAACATAAAATAGACCGATCGTTGAATGTGAATTGGTACAATGTAAAGATGGTTTGGCTGTCTTTAGACTGATTTATAGAACTGTATCACGAGCGGATAGTCTTCCTCAACCTTAGGACAACAGTTTCACACAAGGTTCCAGTTACAAGTACATAGCAGCAGTTTGATTACATACTGTATAGGTAATCTATCTATCTATATAAATAAAAAGAGAAGTCCTAACTGACTGATTGACTGACTCATCAACGCCCAGCCCAAACCCTTGGACCTAGGAAGCTGAAATTTTGCACAGATGTTTCCTTTATAATGTAGACAAGGAATAAGGAAGGATTTTTCGAAATTCAACCCCTAAGCGGGTTGAATATTTTCCAAAATCGTCCCCCAACAGAGTCAAATAGGTCTTCGAAACTGACGTACACGGGCGCATGGCGCGCTGTGTGGCGCAGAGCGTGCAGGATGGAGGGTGTATTCTTTGTGAAGAGTAGGTAGTTTTCGAAATTCCACCCCTAAGAGGGTGCAATGGGGGATTGAATATCCTGTGAAACTGTTTATTCTCGGGGTCGATAGACTAGAAATTTGTGTACATACTCTCTATTTAACGTGTATAACAGTTTTTCCAAAATCATCCCCCATTACAAAATTCAAAGTCCTGACTGACTGACTGACTGACATATCAACGTACGGCCTAAACCGCTGGTTCTAGAGACATGACATTAGGAGGGTGTGCGCTTTAATAAGAAATCTCACTAATAAAAGTAAATTGTGAGGATGATGTTTGTTGATGATGGATGAATGTTTGTTACTGTTTCACGCATTAACTACCGAACGCATTTTGATGAAATTTAGCACACAGATAGTTTATAACCTGGATTAACACATGGGATACTTTTTATCTAGGTAGTATGATCCCGTGGGACATTTATCGTCCTCCACGCCGGCGAAGCCACGAGCAAAAGCTAGTACGATAATAATTATAATTAGCCACTTGGCTTACAGAGTTCCTAGAATGAATGTGTTAACATACTCGTACCCTTTTTTTTGTTCGGCGTACGGGTCGACTACCCAGAGCCACAGTGAGTTTTTGTTTAGCTTGCAGCATGTAAAATATGTATAGGGGAGTCTGTTCTTTTTCTTGATTATTGTAAAATAATGTGTTATTCTGTAAATAAAACAATAACTTTGGAAAAAAAGCTTTTATTTTATTAATATGACAACTTTTGTACGAAAAACTGGGAAAAAGTAGCTCACCCGACTTTAAACTTTGAATCAAAAATAGATTCCACGATAAAACTGTACTAAACTATAGATAATAAGATAGCTTATTTCATATCAATTTGAATGAAATAGGGTTTGTTGAGCTGCAATGCGGAATTTCAGAGATATCGTTGTTTTAGTGAACGAGGAGAACACGCATGATTTCGGCCGGGCTCACCGTTATAGCTCTGCGGAGTGGCGCAAAAGAGGCGTCCCGACGGAGAGGACACCACATCGTAGGTTGGAGGCTACATATCCATGATAGGCTTGTAAAACTGTTTTTGGGCTGAATATTCGTGTAAGACCCCAAAGAGCGCAAAACTTATCAATTTTCTTTTGTTACAGATTTTATTTATGTGTAATTTCCATGAGATAGTACAGTAGTATAGTTTTCCTTGGGATGTCATTAGATATAGTCAGCTAAATCTAATGGCATCCAAGGAAAACTATACTATCGGACTGTGCTATGTTATTGTTATCGTATGAGATACAGCCCCGGATCTAGGGGGGGGCAAGCCGGGGTACCCGCCCCGGGCGGCAGTTTCAGGGGGCGCCAAAATCATAACATAGTATGATGAAAAATAAATAAAAGCTTCCTCCAAAAAGCGCCTAGTATAGGGAAGCCTGGTTGGCTCACCGACAATTTGTAACAAAATGGCGCCACACAGGCCCACACCACAATTAGTGAACTTGTGGACTCGATATGCCGGGGTCGCTAGTAGATAATATAGGTACTTTATAGGTGCTTTGGTTCTTATTGTCCCATTCACGAAAAATGCCATCCATTAAACAATAGGTATGTTAAAAAACCGTGTCCGATTCTTTTTGGAGAACAATTAAAAATAAATATCCCGATGATTTAAATAAAATGTACTAAAATGAGGAAACTTATACTGCAACACACGGGCGCGAGCGGTCGTTGAGTGGTCGTTCCTCGGATATTGACGTCATACCAAAACAATAAGTGACGATAGAACATATAAGCCGAAGATGGTGTTGTCATGTTTTAAAAGTTTGTTAGATTTTAGAGAAACAATGATAATTTGGGACAAAAATCATGAATTTAAAATTCATTAATATTTTTTCTTTCACGCATATTTTATGTTTCTTAATATACTTGGCAATGTTATTGGTATACATATATGCCCCTTTCGGATCGGACAGGGTTTTTTTAACATATTGTTTATTTGTGAGATTTTTAAATAATTTATCTCAAATGCTGGAGAGAGGGGCGCCGCTATCAAATTTCTGCCCCGGTTCGAAAAAATCGTAGATCCGGGACTCAGAGATAGTTAATTTGTAATTATATTGTTTTCTGTTGTAAAGTTGAATTATTGTACTCTTTTACCTAATTGCTATACGCTTTTTTTTTGTAAAATACGTGTTTGTATAAGCTTTGCTTTTTAAGTCTATAATAGAATAGAATAGAATAAAATAGAATAGAATAGAATAGAATAGAATAGAATAGAATAAACATTTATTCGCTAATGGACAGCAGCAACACAATAGAGCAGCACATACATATACATATACTAACAAACAGCTTAACAATTAATTAAAACAGCTCAACTGCGCTGAGCATGCCCATAACGAAAGGGTCACCTACTCAGCATATGCTGGGTGTAAAACACTCAGCGCTGGTTTTCAGTAAGCCCCCCGCAGTGACACACGGATGAGGGTAGTAGGTAGTAAATATATAACGTTATTCTATTAAATGGGCATTTCTAAGTGTGTAATAAATAAATAACATAAAATAAATATTTTTGTCCAGGAGTCTAACATAATTATATCACTATTAATAGAACACGAAAATACCTGCCAAATAAATAAGAACTTATCCGAAAACGAAACACAGTTGATTGTCATGACGCACTTCGGGCGGCCGATGCCGCATCGACCTATGCATTTTTAAGTTGCAATACCGCCATTTCATTTAGTGAGAGTGAGACTACTGCCTAGTTAATAGGTATTATTTTATTGAGCTAAATAAAACAAAAACATATAATAATAATAATACTTCCGAGAAAGTGTACAGTGCCTGTAGACTAATAATACTGCGAGCATTGAGTTCAAAAACAAAAATTAGTTTTTACACTGGAATTTGGAATTACAATTGTTAGGATTTTAGTAAATTCGGTACACAGTATTGTCATTTATTTTATCAACAACCGCCTTCTCGTTTGAATCATGTAACGGTCGTCTGGCGAACGCCTGTCTGTGCGCGCGAAACATGGCTATTTAAACGATGAAACGGCCGTTCGCAGCTGCCCCTGGCTGGAGGCCTTAGATTCATTTTTAAGGCATCCACAGGGAATAGTCCGGTTAAGCAGTAGCCAGCCTCAGAGGCTGAACTGCGAGATGCCATCACCAAAAAAAATCCGTTGCAGCAAGGCCAGGTTAGTTAAATTTGAGTTAAAATATTTAAATAATTATGTGAAAGCTATTATGAATATTATATGTGTTATTTTTGTGCTATTTCTGTGCTATTTTTGATGTGTCGTGTATTCTATCTAAATTACTTCATGAAACTTATTTAAGCCTAAGATGTAATGTCATTGCTGATGTTAATTATTATCTCGTTGAATAAAGTGTCATAATTACCAATAAACGTTTGTATGATTATTAAAATCTTTTATTCCGTATACTACCCTACATAACATAACACAATGGAAATCGGAGCAAAAGGATGATTGTACAAATGTAAGGTACAATATAATAACTTTTTAATTATTGCAATCTAGCTATTCTGAAACTTAAGCTTACTCCAATTAATCTTGCTAAGGATCCTATTGAGTACTTTGCCAAGTTTACCTACAGTTTTATCTACAACTACGTCAATAACATTGTCGACAACTTTTACTGCTACAACGTCTTTAACTTTGTCTGCAACGTCAAGAACTTCGGTTTTCACTTCTTCGATGAATTCCGGTAAGTTGTTAGTACGGGCTGCAGCACCAAGCATTAACTCGTCGATATCCATTTGGTATTTTTCTAAATTCTGTTTTGATCTGTCATTTCGTCGTCTGATACTGCTTGGCTCTCCGATTGCTGAAAAGACATCGTTTTGTTGAGGTACTAGATACTCTTAGAATCTCCTGGCTAACTACCAACAGCATGGCTTGATCGAAGTATAAGCTACTTATGCCGAAGTCCGCGAATCTTCTGTTAAGCCTGATGTGTCCCACTGCAGAGCAAAGACCACTCTTCTCTCTTTCCATTTTTCTCTGCCAGTGATTATTTCAGCCCAGTCGTGTTGGTAAGAGACTGTAGCGGCACTCCAAAATTATTACAGCGCCATCTATGCCACAATAGAAGAACTAGAAACTAATAACCGTAGCGTGACAGTTCGAAAGAGATACCGCGGCCCTGGACCACAAAGGGCAAAAGAAGGAACATGGATGGGTTTTAGTCAGTACAAGTCTGACACTCCCTTCCGCTCCGCCCAGAAAAAGGACCATACAGGATAGAAGGATCACTGACGCTATACAGTTCACCACGTCACTCAGTACATATTTCTACACCACATGGAAAAAAAAAACAGTGTTCCATTCATTTTCACCGAGTTTTTGGAAACAGCAGATTTTTGACCATCATATCATCATTTGCCAGTCTTTTCTCTCAGGGAGTTGAGTGTCGTCATCGGAAGCCATTCCCTCCCCGTGCTTGTGCTTGGGGACTTCAATGCCAAGAATTTGGCTTGGGTTCTCGATACACAGACGTGCGGGGAAGGATGGTGGAGGACTGGGCTCTGGAGGCAGGCCTGGTCGTCCTAAATAGGGGTTCTGTTCCCACGTGTGTGCGGATGCGGGGCGAGTTGGTGGTGGACATATCGTTCGCTAGCCCCGCTCTGTCACCGCGTGTCGTTGACTGGCGTGTCATGGAGGGGGTGGAGACCTATTCCGACCATCGGTATATCCGGTTCTACGTCTCCGCCCAGACCCCAAGCGCGCCGGTCCTACAGGCCCCGAGTGGTCCGCGTTGGGCGCTGAAACAGCTGGACCGGGAGTTCCTCCTGGAAGCCTCGATCGTGCAAGCCTGTGTGACATCACCGGACAGGCCTGCCGACGTCAACAATGAGGCGGGTTGGTTCCAGGAGGCCATGTCCGATATATATGACGTGGCAATGCCCCGGATTCGGTCAGAAAGCGCCCGGCGTCAAGTGTACTGGTTGTCGCGAGAGCTGACGACTCTGCGCGAGGCGTGCGTCGATGCGCGGCACCTGTACGCCAGGCATCGCAGGCTCCGCATCCGCCCTCCGGATGCGGCGGCCATTGAGGCGGAGCTGTATGAGGGATACAGAGCGGCTAAGACCGCCCTCCAAGAGGCTGTCCTGCGGGCCAAGGATGTGGCCCGCGAGGAGATGCTGGAGACTCTTGACAGAGATCCGTGGGGCCGCCCTTAAAAGATGGTGCGGGATAAACTCCGCACCAGGGCCCCTCCCCTGACGCAGAGTCTCCGGCCTGAGCTCGTGGAGGTCGTGGTGAGCGCTCTGTTCCCTTCGCGAGGGGAGCACCCTCCCCCGCCTATGGCTCTGCCGCTTGCGGTGCTGGAAGCGGACCACCCAGAGGACGATGACGACATTTCCGGAAGTGACCGGGGTAGACCTGAGAGTGGCGGTAGGCAGGCTTAAGGCCAAAACTGCCGCCCTGGGACCCGATGGCTTACCTGGCAAAGCCTGGGTCCTGGCCTTGCAGGCTCTCGGGCCCCGACTGCAGGGGCTCCTAAGCCCATGCTTGGGCTTGAGAGGCCAGTTCCCGCTTCGTTGGAAGACGGGGAAGCTGGTCCTCATACGAAAACCGGGTGCGCCCTGCGGACTCTCCGTCCGCATACCGGCCCATCGTTTTGCTCGACGAGGTGGGCAAACTCTTTGAAAGAGTCATTGCCAACCGCCTCGCCGGGCACCTGGCGGAGATAGGGCCGGATCTTGCGGAACACCAATTTTGTTTCCGCAGGGGGCGCTCGACGGTGGACGCCATCATGCGCGTGAGAGCCCTCACGACGGGGGATGCGGTGTCCCGGGGTGGAGTGGTCTTGGCGGTGTCTCTCGACATCGCCAACGCCTTCAACACCATGCCCTGGAGCTGCATTGGGGAGGCACTCCGGTATCACCGGGTGCCGACCTACCTTCGTCGTGTGGTCGGGGACTACCTGTCGGACAGGTATGTCATTTACCCTGGTCACAGCGGAGAATGGAACCGGCGAGAGATGTCGTGAGGTGTTCCACAGGGATCGGTTCTAGAGCCGCCCTTGTGGAACATCGGGTACGACTGGGTGCTGCGCGCCGACCTTCCTGACGGTGTCAGCGTAGTTTGCTACGCAGACGACACGCTGGTGCTGGCACAAGGGAGGTCGCACGAGGCGGCGGCTGAGCTAATGACACGCGGGGTTGCGATGGTCGTGGAGAGGATCCGGCAATTGGGTCTCGAGGTGGCATTGCACAAGTCCGAGGCCATGTGCTTTCATGGGCCTCGGAATGCCCCACCGTTGAGATCCATGCTCACGGTAGGAGGGGTTCCCATCGGCGTCGAGCCGACGTTGAAGTACCTGGGTCTCGTCCTCGACAGCCGGTGGAACTTCGTGGAGCACTTCCGACGTTTGGCCCCCAAACTGGAACGGGCCGGGGCTGCATTCAAGCGGCTCTTGCCTAACCTGGGGGGTCCAAACGCCTCCTGCCGGAGGCTCCACGCGGGGGTCGTGCCGTCCATGGCCCTTTACGGGGCCCCGGTGTGGGCGCGTTCCTAGAGGCGGCGAGCCACCCACTACCTGAACGCGCCCCAAAAGGTGGTAGCCGTAAGGCTGGTCCGGGGATACCGCACGATCTCCGGCGAGGCGGCGAGCCTCCTTGCCGGATTGCCGCCATGGGATCTGGAGGCGATAGTCCTCGCGCGCCTGCACGAATGGCGCCTGGAGGCACTACGCCGGGGGGTAACTCCGCTACCGCGGCAAATTGTCGCTCAGCGGACAGACGTCCGGCGCGATCTCATGGCGACATGGAGAGACCGACTGTCGCAACCTCGTGCAGGGCTCGCCACAATAGTGGCGATAAGTCTCCTCTTTGAGGAGTGGCTAGAGAGGCGCCACGGCGCCCTCACCTTCCGCCTGACGCAGGTCCTCACCGGACACGGTTGTTCCGGACCTGCACCGAATCGGGCGGGAGGAAACGCCCGGGTGCTACCATTGTGAGGATCGACCGGAGGACACGGTGGAGCACACGGTGGAGATCTCCGCCCCGCGTGGGCGGAGCACCGCCGTGTCCTCGTAGCGGCGATCGGCGGCGGCGACCTCTCGCTTCCGGCCTTGGTTCAATCCATGGTCTGGAGCGAGACGGAATGGGACGCCGTCACCTCCTTCTGCGAAGCAGTCATGCTAGCGAAGGAGGTGGCGGAACGTGAGAGGGAGAGAACCTCACGTTCAAACCGCCGCGGGGGACGCACCGGGCGTCGGGGGCCACGTGGTGGCCCCCGGCCACCGTAAGCGCGGGCCTGTGGACGGTGAGCTATGGGCTAGCTCGCCGTCCGTCCGTCTTATGACCGATAATAAAACCGATTTCAATGAAATTTGTGAATGTGTATGGTTGGTTCCATCTTGAAAGATAAGATAATTTTAGGATGCGGCCATCCTTTAACTGAATGAAAATTCATAATTACCTGCAATAGTTACTAGAAACAACATGAATAAAGTTTTCTTCATTGTGATTTGATGAGAAAAACAGGATTAAGTTCTTCTGTGTAGAGTATTCTTGAAGGAACCCAAAGCAACGGAAACAAATCTGCAAGAAAAAAGGTAAGCATGTTAGTACCTAAGATAGGCCGCACTTCTGTAAAAATAAATAGAATTGAAGTGTCGTCTGTTTGTAATACCAAAATAACAGCTTTTTACTGAATGCTTGAAAGTATATTATATGGTACTTATAACAAAGCACATTTTTAAATTTTTGTCTGTCTATTCCGGATAATCTTCGAAACGGCTGAACCGAAATTGACGGGACCTTTAAGTTTAAGTTTTTTTTTAAGCTAGACTAAAAATATTTTCATTAATTTGTCAATATTTTTTTTGCATAAATCAAAATCATTTATTTGTGTACATGAGGTACAGATAAAATAAAATTTACAGAATTATTCTTTTATTCTGCCTTTTAATTTCGGCGTGCAAATTTAAAATAATTTTTCATATTTTTTATTTAAATTCAATTATAAAAAACAGTCATTAAATTAATCCCAATAAAATTATACTATTGAATTGAATAAATAAAAATAATAAGTAACCAATCATAAATGTCAATAATAATTATGTCAATTATGGGAAAGATTCGCTACACAATAATAAAAGAGCCTGGAGCCTTCCCGAGCTGTGCCCGATGGGTAACTGGTGAAATATTCTTTTTTTACTGTTTTTTTTTTAAATTATTATTTAAAAATATAAATGTAATTCATTTCTAAAATGAAGAAAGAAGCGCAGCACTAGAAGTGCTTGCGACCACTAGACCAACGAGGTGGATAATTATTGTCTCCAAATACAGCAAGATACAAAAAAACACTGCAACTTTAGCATCCGATATTAAGAAATTGGGCGTCGGGGCCTCGACACAAGTTAGCAGTTACGCATACGTTGACATACGTACTACCACTACTCGTTGCCATACATTTTATTAGTGAGAAAATAAGTAAGGTCTGGCGGTCCTGGGATCTTTGACCAAAATACTTAGTAAATAAAACACAAAAATAGTTTTTACCTTCCAACCGATGTGCCCTTAACCTGTTTCATTAGAAAGGCAATAATGCGAAGATCGTTTTAGACCGCTAATTTAAAAAAAAGTTTCCCCAATGTTTAATATTCAGTAGTTTACGTTAAACGCCCGTCTTTGGGTTACCGAATTACATATGCGTACCAATTTCAACTCAATCGGTCGTAAAGGTCGTCAGTAGTTTCGGAGTAAATTGGCTGTGACCGACGGACAGACAGACAGACACGCGATTGAAGCTTTAAGGGGTTCCGTTTTTTCATTTTGAGGTACGGAACCGTAAAAACAGAATTGTTTTGAAAAATAATTCAGATATACTAAAATATGTAAACTCACCCACTTGCTACGATCCTTACTTACGTACTGCTTTCGCCTCGTCCGCCCATAATATATAGTCACGCCAGTTGCGAGTACCACACGATGTATAATTAAATACCTCTCTTTTAATTCGACTACCACTACCACGAAATTAAAACATGAAAGAAATTAAGAAATAAGATTTTTATTTTATTTGCGATTATGATGAATTAACGATTATAATTAACCACACATTAGCAAAGAATAAATAATAGTACCTACAAACGTACCAACAGGAAATGCACTCCTTTGATATTGAAGAAAGACGCGATCTTTCGGTTAAGCCGTGCTTGCCTAGGTTCGTCCGTGGATGGGTGACAATACATCAAGTCATACCGAGTTTTATCCGTGCCTCGGAAAGTACGTTAAGCCGTTGGTCCCGGCTGTCATTTGTAGATCTTTGACAGTCGTTACGTGGCAGGTAGTCAGTGGACTGCCGGAAGCTCTACGCGGGGGTCGCGCGGTCCATGGCCCTTTACGGCGCCCCAGTGTGGCCCCGGTGTGGGAACCTGGCCTGGCTGAAGGGGCCTGAACGCGCCCCAAAAGGTGGTAGCCGTAAGGCTGATCCGGGGATACCGCACGATCTTCGGCGAGGCGGCAAGCCTCCTTGCCGGATTGACGCCATGGGATCTGGAGGCGATAGTCCGCGCGCGCCTGCATGAATGGCGCATGAAGGCACTACGCCGGGGTAACTCCGCTGCCGCGGCAAATCGTCGCTCAGCGGACAGATTCCCTTCGCAATCTCATGGCGACATGGAGAGAGCGACTCGCAACCCGTGCAGGGCACGCCACAATAGTGGCGATAAGTCCCCCTTTGAGGAGTGGCTAGAGACTGACTCACCTTCCGCCTGACGCAGGTCCTCACCGGACACGGTTGTTTCGGGAGGTTCCTGCACTGAATCGGGCGGGAGGAAACGCCCGGTTGGAGGAACATGGATGGGTTTTAGTCAGTACAAGTCAGTAAAGTCGTATGAGTAGCAAAGGTTCTCATTAAAAAGTTCTTTACAATTATATACATAATAATATGGCTATTGGACCTTGCAGTAGACGCCCATACTTCAAGGCCCATTCTCTTGGTAAGTTGGTATGCTTTTTTTTTTCTCTTCTGATATAATAATAATAATTATTTATTTCCAAAAAACAGTTTGTAGATTCACAACTTTTTACATAAAATAATAACAGGTCAGTAACACAGAATAAAAACAACAAGTAAGTAAACAGAATATTTTATTCTGTGTTCAAAATAACTTCTCTCCCTTTTATTCTCTGTTCTCCTATAGCTAGGCTACAAAATAGCCTGTGTTTAGGAGAGAGGTTTTGTTTGTACTAGATTTTTAAGTATGGGAGCAAAGTTAGATTCGAGTGCGAAATTGCAGTTTTGATGCGTTTTCATAAAATAGTGCCAGGAACACCTCTACTAACAGACATGGTATGTATAGTTTAGAGAGGTTGCGACCACGGCTCTACCTTGACCATTTTTGTACCTTTGCATTTCTGGATTTCTATTTGAGTTATTTTCTTGTTTCGTCCTTTTTAGCTTGTTAGGCCTCTTTTTTACGTAGTCGGGTTATTTACTTTATGTTTTATTATGTGGTTTATTATGTGGTGGCTTGATCATTGTGTAGTCACAAAGGCGGCTGTGCCTACTGTTATGAATTCTTTTGTAAAGTATGACGTGCAGTGGTCTGACCACTTTCCGTTGATTATTATAATTGTGACCTTAGTTTTGTTCAGATTCAACAACTAAAATTAGCACTGAAGTGAATAGGGTGATCTGGGGAGAAAGAAGTCAGGAACAGATTCGTGCTTATAGCATAAAATGTCATGCAAAGCTACGACTTATTGAGTTCCCGGATGACTTTAGAGAGTGTAGTGGTCAGACTTGTAATGACCCTGACTTTCGTGTAATAGATGCAATGTATAGTAAAATTGTTAGTGCATTGTGCGAGTCGGCTACTGAGACAATCACTTATGGCGATAGTCCTAGAAAGCGAGGAACAGTCGTGGGCTGGAACATGCATGTGAGCGGCGCGCATAGGGAGGCTAGACGTAAGATTTTATGCTGGCTAGATAATGGTATGCCGACATCGGGACGTGTTTTTGAAGAAATGCGTGAAGCTAGAAGGATATTTAAGACCCGGTTGAAGTGGTGTCAAGATCATGAGACTCAAATTAAAATGGATATTCTAGCTTCACAGCATTCAAAGAACGATTTTCGATCTTTTTGGAAGCATGCAAGTAGATTGAAGGGCAAGCCTGGCCTCCCTGTTTGCGTCGATGGCGTGAGTGGTGCTCGACAAATAGCTGACCTTTTTGTAGAACATTTTAGTGTGCAGTCACCATTAGGCCCATCTAGGTCGATGCTCAATGTTGAGCCACAGAAAGACCTATGAGTTAAAATAACTGTTAAAATGCTCTTGAACAGAATTAACGCGATGCGTCGAGGAAAATCTCCTGGTCATGACGGTCTCAGCATTGAGCATCTTCGATTTGCTGGTCCGCATTCGCCAAGAGTGTTGGCTATGCTTTTTAGTTTTTGTCTGGGTCATGCTTATACGCCGAGTGACATGATCAAAACAACAGTGGTGCCTATCGTCAAAAATAAGACTGGCGACATGGGCATATCTCTTGCCACAATAATGTCAAAAGTGTTTGACAGTGTGCTTAACGCTCAACTTAGCAGTCATGTACGTGTTCACGATAACCAATTTGGTTTCAGTTCTGGATGTGTGAACATTGTAGGCTTTGTAGATTCCCAGATGCTCGTTAACTTTTGTTAACTGTTTATCTTGTTTTACATTTTTTGTGTAGTAAACAACAACCTATTGTCGGGCCTATGCTGTCCCCCCATACTTAAGTACTAATGCTGTAACATGATAATATTGTAATACCAAATAATTTGAAAAGAGTAACCATGGAGTTTCTTGCCGGTTCTTCTTCATAGGAAACGACCAACCCGAACCGTGCACCTTTTTGTCGACGTTTTATAAGTGGCATCTAGGCCTATGAGAAATAAAAATATTTTGTTTTTTTTTTGATTATCCACTGACAGCGCGACATTGAGTGCGAAGCACACTGTGAAGTACTACACGTATCGCCACACTCCAGTTTATGCTTGCTTCCTTGATTTGAGCAAGGCTTTTGACTTGGTTTCCTACGATATTTTATGGAGAAAGTTGGAAGAGGTAAATTTGCCGTCAGAGGTGACAAATACTCTTAAATACTGGTATGGAAACCAAGTCAATAGTGTGAGGTGGGCTGGAGTCCTGTCTAGGCCGTATGGGTTGGAGTGCGGGGTGAGGCAGGGGGGGTTATGCTCGCCTACGCTTTTCAACATATACGTGAATGATCTGATTGGCGCGCGTAGCAGCATGCGTGTCGGGTCATATTGATGGCGTGTGTTGTAACCACATTAGCTACGCCGACGAAATGGTGCTGCTGAGCGCGTCAATCTGTGGGATAAAGACTCTCGTAGCCACTTGCGAGCTGTATGCCAAACAAATGGTCTGGCATATAATGTTAAGAAGAGTGTGGTGGTCATGGTCTTTGGGGCCAGGGGTAAGTACCCAGAAGCAGAACCTTCAGTGAGGCTAAACGGTATACCCCTTGTGCGGGTGGACCGATTTAAATATCTGGGTCATTTATTGACCACTGATCTCAAGGACGATGAGGATATTGATAGGGTGCGGAGAGCGCTGTGTGTGTGAGCTAACATGATTGCCCGCAGATTTAGGCGTGCCTCTAAAGAGGTCAAGCGCACTATATTCAGGGCGTACTGCACGTCTTTTTACACTTGCAGTCTGTAAGTTCATCAAAAATCATACAGCGCCCTTCGCGTCCAATACAATAACGCATTCAGGGTGTTGATGGGGTTGCCACGATACTGCAGCGCATCGGGGATGTTCGCTGAAGCTCACGTGGACTGTTTCTACACGGAGACGCGGTCACGGTGCGCATCCTTTGTCCGTAGGGTGCGGGGCAGCGCCAACAGCATCCTATCTATGTTAGCAAGCAGGCTTGATTGTGAGTTTGTGAACCACTGCTGCAAGGTTTCGGCTGCACCTGTCACCTTGCAGCAATGATGTCACAATCTGTTTCTGTTTTTGGTATTTGTAAGTGTAATACTAACTTAGTTCGTAAGAACATTGTTACTAACACTATGAGTCTTGTTGTTCGAATTAAATTAAATTATTATTATTATGTTTGGCATGGGAAAACTATTGGGATAGCGGGTATTAAAATTGGGTACACTACATAAATATGAAAAACTCTCTTAATCTTATTGTTTATTGCACACAAAAAAAAAACAAATATACATACAAATTAAAATAATATAGCTTAACCCAGAATTGGGTTTTATTACAGCAAACCCAATTTTGACGACGAGATTTGCAGAAGAGGATATAATTTGGGCATTACAATTAAATTCTGTTACTTTATTCCGAAAGTCACAAATACGAATTTCAAAATACCGGTTATCATTATTCCGAATGGTTCAAAATTCCTAAAATAACAATTGCGATGTAGCATACATCCTATTTGAATCATTCCTAAACATATAACAAAACGTCCGACTTAATGATAATACGGAACATTAAAAATACGAATTACGATTAATAAATTAACGATTAATTAGAAAACCAAAAGAAAAAACGCCTTTTAAAACTGAATATAGAGACAAATAAACACATAACAAATAATAGAGGGGATCTGGCGCTCGGCGGCCGCTCCGGCGGTACACTCGCTTCGTTCGCTCACCTTCGCGCGTTGATGGTCACTGTTCTAACATAACCTAACCCAAAGGATTCAATAACAGTACAACGATGGTACCCCATGTAGAAGAAGAAGAAAACACAATAAAAACATATTAATACAGAAAATTAACAAAGTAGGTACACATTTGTAAATAACATTAAACGTTACATATGGATTTTGAATGTCAATGCGTAACTGAATATTAGGTATGCTAACTGAATCACAATCAGAATCCTAATCCTAGGTATTAAGAAATTTGGACTTTTGAAAATCGGAACATCGAAATTCGGAATCAAATATTTCAGAGTATTTGTGTGTTCCCATTAAAATGACAATAGTCCCCAAAGGATCTGTATACTGATGTTTTTTGATAAAAATACAAGACTCAAATACATGGACGGTGCTGTTATTAAATTTATCTTTTGGAACAGTGGTTTGCAATAAAGTAATGAGTCCACATTTCAAAGTGCGCAAATGCACTGTTTTTGGGCCAAGAATACTCTATTAAATTCTACTGAGCCACCCCATAATAGAATACCATATCTTTGGTTGGCGGCTACATATCCATGATATGCTTATAAAACTGTTTTTTGGCTGGATATTCGTGAAAGACGCCAAAGAGCGTAAACTCATCTGTTTATTTTGTTACAGATTTTGTTTATGTGTCATTGTTATCGTATGAGATAGTTAATTAGTAATAATATTGTTTTCCGTTGTAAAATTGAATTAGTGTAGTCTTGTCTATATTAACTTTTTAATTCGTGCACTCTAGCCTATCCAGGATTTTCTATTCTTTTTTTTAAATGGTCTAGCAACTTAACGATTACTCCATCTAAATAATCGTCATCTACCGGTGTGTCAGTGTGGTCAGTGTGGACTGTCGATACCCTTTAGGTATTTTTCTAAATTCTGTTTTGATCTGTCATTTTGTCGTCTGGCACTGCTTGTGTCTCCGATTGCTGAAAAGACATCGTTTTGTTGAGGTACTAGATACTCTTAGAATCTCCTGGCTAACTACCAACAGCATGGCTTGATCGAAGTATAAGCTACTTATGCCGAAATCCGCGAATCTTCTGTTAAGCCTGATGTGTCCCACAGCAGGGCAAAGACCACTCTTCTCTTTTTCCATTTTTCTCTGCCAGTGGTTATTTCAGCCCAATCGTGTTGGTAAGAGACTGTAGCGGCACTCCAAAATTTACTACAGCGCCATCTATGCCACAATAAAAGAACCAACATCATAATTCTGAATCGCGCAAGAGATGTGTTAAACTAATAACCGTAGCGTGAGCCATAAGGTTCCACGTGACTAGTCCACACTTATCCCGAGCAGCGAGTGCACGTACCCTTAAAGTAGTTCATCTACTTACTGATAATTTGGTGGTTTTATTCTAAACCCTAACTAGTGTTTCTATAAAGTTATTCGTGACTTAAGACTATACAGGGTCAGGGTTGCGGGACTGTTCGAAAGAGATACCGCGGCCCTGGAGTGTTCCAGGGCCACGGTATCTCTTTCGAAAGGGAAAAGAAGAAAGGGCAAAAGAAGGAACATGGATGGGTTTTAGTCAGTACAAGTCGGACACTCCCTTCCGCTCCGCCCAGAAAAAGGACTATACAGGTGTACTCCTGTATGGTCCCATACAGGAGTTTGTTCCATCTTGAAAGATATGATAGTTTTAGGACGCGGCCATCCTTTAACTGAATGAAAATTAATAATTACCAGCAATAGTTACTAGAAACAATATGAATAAAGTTTTCTTTATTGTGATTTGATTAGAAAAACAGGATTAAGTTCTTCTGTGTAGAGTATTCTTGAAGGAACCCGGAAAAGAACTTGCAAAGCAACGGAAACAAATCTGCAAGAAAATAGGTAAGTATAAGATAGGCCCCACTTGAAGTGTCTGTTTGTAATACCAAAATAACAGCTTTTTACTGAATGCTTGAAAGTATAATACGAGTATATGGTATTTATAACAAACCACATTTTTTTTAATTTTTTTCTCTCTGTCTGTTTGTTCCGGATAATCTCCAAAACGGCTGAACCGAAATTGACGGGACCTTTACTGGCTGATAGCTGATGTTCTAAGGTCTAATACAGGCTACTTTTATTTTGGAATAGCTATTAGGGTTCCGTGCAAAAAAATGAAAACCCTTGAAATTGGTAACAAAATTCTATTCAAAAAGAAAGTAATATTTTTAATAATAATTTCACGCGAATGAAGGTCGCGGGCAACAGCTAGTCGGTAATAAAACTAGTATACCTAAGCTGGGCCTCCTCATTTTATTTAATAACATAACATCACGCCATCCCCGAAGCGTTAGGCACGGCTTACCTAATAGTACACCCACATTATAACCAGTCCGGGACTGGTTAAAATGTGGGTGGGACTGGCAGTCCCATATAATAGGGGCGAGCCTATTGTCATTAACTGGACACATCGCTTGTTTCCGACAATATTATGACATAACTCGAAAAATTAAGAAATACAGGACGGTGTTTTTTTTTAGTTAGACTAAAAAAATATTTTCATTAGTTTGTCAATACTTTTTTGCATAACTCAAAATCAAATCAAAATTATTTATTTGTATAAATAAGGTACAGAAGTTTGGTAAAATTCACAGAATTATTCTTTTATTCTGCCTTTTAATTTCGGCGTGCAAATATAAAATAAATTTACATAATATTTTATTTAAATTAAGTATCATAATCATGCAATCATTAAATTAATCCTAATAAAATTATATTACAAAAAAATAAATATAATATATAAGTACCTAATTATTAATGTCACAATGTATAATTGACATGATTATTAAATCATGTCAATTATGGGAGAGATTCGCCACACAATAATAAGAAAGCCTGGAGCCCTGTTCCCGGTGGGTTATTTTTTTATATATAAATTAATATTTAAAAAATGTAAATGTAATTAATTTGTAAAAAGATGAAAGTAGCGCAGCAGCAGAAGCGCTTGCGACCACTAGACCAACGAGGCGGATAATTATTGTCTCCAAATATAGCAAGATACAAAAAAAAACTGCGGATATGTTTACGCAACTTTAGCAGCTGATATTAAAAAAATTGCCGTCGGGGCCTCGGCACAAGTTAGCAGGTACGCATACGTTGACATAGGTACTAACACTACTCGTTGCCATACATTTTCTTAGTGAGAAAATAAGTAAGGTCTGGCGGTCCTGGGATCTTTGACCAAAATACTTAGTAAACAAAACACAAAATTTGTTTTTACCTACCAACCAATGTGCCCCAAACCGGTGTCATTAGAAAGGCAATAATGCGAAGTTGGTTCTAGAACAGTAATTTTAAAACATTAAAAAAAAGTGGCCCCCATGTTTTATTCAGTCATTTACATTGCACGCCCGTCTTCGGGTCACCGACTTACATATATGTACCAATTTCAACTCAATCGGTCCAGTAGTTTCGGAGTAAATTGGCTGTGCCAGACGGACAGACAGACAGACACGCGAGTGATGTTTTAAGTGGTTCCGTTTTTTCCTTTTGAGGTACGAAACCCTAAAAACAGAATTGTTTTGGAAAATAATTCAGATTTGATATACTTAAACGTAGCGCGTCAGGGATGTTCGCTGCAGCGCGTACAGATGACTTCTTTGCGATCATACGTAAAAGATCCAAGTCACTACTGCGTCGGATGCGGGATAGCGGCAGCAGTCTTCTGAGCATTGTTGTTAGTAAAACTGAAGACCACCTAATGGGGCACCTAATCGCAGTGCATGTACTGTTCCCAGGTATCTCCAGGAGGAGGCGGAATTAATTGTATAAGTTAAGGTTTATCGTTATTATTTATTGTTAATTTACCTGATTTAAAGGAAAATAAATAAATAAATTAAATATGTAAACTCACCCACCTGCTACGATCCTTACTTACGTACTGCTTTCGCCTCGTCCGCCCATAATATATAGTCACGCCGGTTGCGAGTACCACACGATGTATAATTAAATCACTCTACCACACACTACCACGAAATTAAAACATGAAGGAAATTAAGAAATAAGATTTTTAAATTCATTGTGATTATGATGAATTAACGATTATAATTAACGATAATCAATTAACCACACATTAGCACAGAATAAATAATAGTAGGTACCTACAAAGTTCACCCTGCTCCAAAGCTACGCTAGTTCTGCTAGAGCAACCTCGGACACGCACTCGACCTCGCCGAGTGCCGACAGCACTGCCTCGCGGAGCCGCCATCGCAACTTCCGGCTCTGAAGTTGGTGGTTTTCAAGGAGAACCTTTGCCAGTAACACGACTTTCTCCAATTTGTTGTTCGGTCGGAGTTATTGACCTAAGTAGATGACTATTTGAGCACCGAAGTTAAGATTTTCTGGGTGACCAATAGCAATAACATACATACATATATACCATTGGAGAGAGCTTTTCAATGAAAATTTTGCTACTAACATAACTTTTGCTAATTCGCAGTCCGTTCTAAGTTATTGACATAAACAGCTGACTATTTAGACACCGAAGTAAGGATTCTCTTATTTTTATACAGATTGTACATAATCGACATAGGGAGTCAATTTTTAGGACAAGAGGAACGAAGGCTAATAGAGCGAACGAAGCGAGCTCGGAAATTTCAACTCCCTGCCTTGGACCGGTTAGGAGTATACCCACACACAGGAGGATACAGGAGTTACTTGGTCGACTTATAGACAAAGCCAAGATTGAAAAGGAAGTAGGCTGCAAGAGCGAGCGAAGCAAGCTCGTTTTTTCGACAACTTGTCTTAGACGGGTTTGTTTTGACTTTCCACCGACCGGACTACTTGTGGTGGCACCTTACACCAAATACTTGGGCGGAAATATCATATATGTGTGTGTGTGTGTGTATGTGTGTATGTGTATATATGTTTGCGTTTGTCCCAGACGCAGGGAGCTGGTTCGATTGAATAATGGACTCTATTATTGCGGAGGTTGAAAAGGTACGTTGCCTACCAACGTACCTTTTCAACCCCCGCAATAATAGAGTAGGTTTAACTTTGCAAATGCGACACGAACTAGGACGACGAACTTGGAAATATGGACAAGGGAATTTGGCAGGAAACATGCAGCACCACTGAGACTGTAGATTCGCCGTCTTCAATATCTGTCCTCCACGTCGGCCGGCAGAGGGTTCGAGTCCTTGCTGGATTCAGGGCAGCGAACGAGGGGGTGCACAGACGCCTTTCACCACATAAACACGCACTTTCCGTAGTGTTTTAGACAATGGTTTGTATTAAATGCACTCGCGGCAATTCGCAACCGTCAATTAGTAATAAATTAATAAGGGAGCATGTTCTTAGTTACGCTACTCTCGTTCAAGTGGCGGGAGTTTTCATACAATCACCGTCGGCGGTGACAAGGACAGCGATAGTCCAGGTGTGCATGTGGGAAAAGGATGGGATACGATAGGATACTGACGCATTTTGCAAGTCATTTTTACTTCTACCCTACAATGAAAATTATGAACGAATACGAAATCCAATAACTTGGGAGACTTATAATAGACAATGTTAAGATTCAAAAGAAAGAAGGCTGCAAGAGCGAGCAAGCGAACTCGATATTTTTCACATCTTGTCTTGTGTGAATAGTTACACGGGTTAGGCGTTAGATGGCGCGAACAGTATGCGTAGAAACAGCAGCAGGTGTTGCGCGGTGCCGTCACGCGGCTGTGCTGGCATCGGTGGACGTTTGCTGTACCAAAGTCGCGACGCGTCGTGCGATCGACCAATAGGAAGACGGAATCAATGCGCCACCTCTGCGAACCAATCGGTGAAGCCCGATGTGGCGCGATGAAGGAATAACGAGGTGTTGAGGTTTTTGCCGCGGGATTCTTAGACAGTTATTTTTGAGATATTCTTATTTTTATGTACAGACGCCAGCACATCAAGTTACACGAAACAGTCATATTTTCCCAATCAACCTCGAACCTAATGCTTAAGATGTTGAAAATCTACTAAGAAAATTTGACAGATTGTTGTAGCTTGATGTGCTGGCGTCTGTACCTGCTTGAAGAAAGTGAATAAATATCAATTTAAACTGTTTTACCGTTATTTATGTAATAAAACATGTAACACTCGAATAAATACAGACAGTAATGTGTAATTTGAGATCATAATCTCCACCTCATGCTCATTTTTTTGCAAACTTGTGTATGTAATAATTACATATTAAACCTTGGGGCAGGAAGCTCCTAAGTAATTTCGGCCTCTGTGTATACAGGTCGATCATGCAAAAATCCCATAAGGGTGACAATCCAGAGGCAGAAAAAGGAGCCTGTTTGATAAAAGTTTTGTCGCGCAGTTCAGAGTATGAACCGCACGCGTTTATTTAAAGAAAAGTACCTAAGTTTGCAGCGGTAATACGAGTACCCTGTAAAATTATTTAGTCCGAGAGTGATTCTACTGTACGCTACAATTTAATTTCCAAACTTTGTTAAAAATACAAAAAAAAACCGCATGGATTGAGTTTAAATGTATTGTTTTCTTTGTTCAAGATCAAAGGAGTGCATCTTCTGTAGGTACGTTTGTAGGTACTATTATTTATTCTGTGCTAATGTGTGGTTAATTGATTAACGTTAATAATAATCGTTAATTCATCATAATCGCAATAAATTAAAAATCTTATTTCTTAATTTCCTTCATGTTTTAATTTCGTGGTAGTGGTAGTCGAATTAAAAGAGATTGATTTAATTATACATCGTGTGGTACTCGCAACCGGCGTGACTATATACTATGGGCGGACGAGGCGAGAGCAGTACGTAAGTAAGGATCGTAGCAGGTGGGTGAGTTTACATACTTAAGCATATCTGAATTATTTTTCAAAACAATTCTGTTTTTAGGGTTCCGTACCACAAAAGGAAAAACGGAACCCCTTAAAAGCATCACTCGCGTATCTGTCTGTCTGTCCGTCTGTCACTTAGCCAATTTACTCCGAAACTACTGGACCGATTGAGTTGAAATTTGGTACACATATGTAAGTCGGTGACCCAAAGACGGGCGTGTAACGTAAGTTAATTAAGTTTAAACATGGGGCCACTTTTGGGGGATCAATTAGAAAATTTTAAGAAAAAGTATTGCAAGCTATATCGTGTTACATATCAAATAAAAACCCGTGGTGATCGTTCTCGCGTCGGTGTCCTTTCCACCCCGTATATAGGATGGTATAAAAATGTCACAGAGCAGGAAACATTCCGACATCTTAAAATCGTTTTTTTTTTTATTATTACTGTAATCCTGGCCCTTAAAATTAGTGGTCTAAAATCATCTTCGCATTATTGCCTTTCTAATGAAACCGGTTCGGGGCACATCGGTTGGTAGGTAAAAACAATTTTTGTGTTTTATTTATTAAGTATTTTGGTCAAAGATCCCAGGACCGCCAGACCTTACAATGTATGGCAATGAGTAGCGTTAGTACCTATGTTAACGTATGCATACCTGCTAACTTGTGCCGAGGCCCCGACGGCAATTTTTTCAATATCGGGTGTGAATGCTGCGTAAAAATAAAACACAGTTTTTTTTTTGTTTTTGTATCTTCCTATATTTGGAAACAATAATTATCCGCTTCGTTGGTCTAGTGGTCGCAAGCGCTTCTGCTATAGCGCTTCTTTCGTCATTTTACAAAATAATTACATTTACATTTTGTAAATTTTAATTTTAAAAGAATATCAAAAAACATTTAAAAAAAAACACCGGTATCGGCTACAGGGCAGGTTCTGTTATTAATGAGTGGCGAATCTCTCCCATAATTGACATGATTATTATTGACATTAAAATTTATGATTTAGGTACTTTTTATTTTTTTTATATTTAATTCAAAAATATAATTTTATTGGAATTAATTTAATGGCTGCATGATTGTGATCAATCATTAATGTAAATAAAAGGGAACCTTAGAGCCGAAGTATTGTTTTGTCCCACTGGCTGAGGAAACCACTGGTTGCTGGGGGTCCGACGCTATCAAATTTGTGGCCGAGATCGGCCGGCGACTTAGAGATAGGGGCGGTGACCCACGCTCTGGTTATTTCCTGGTGCAAAGGCTAGCCCTGGCAATCCAGCGCAGAAACGCTGCAAGTGTCTTGGGCTCCTTTGCGCCGGGAACGTCTAGGGACTGTGTATTTCCTGTGACATAAGGTTTTTTTTTGTAAACTGGTTTTTTATTATTTGACGTGTAGAAAACTTAAATCAATAGATAGATAAATTAAGGTATTATTATTAAATAGTTTAGATTTATACACATTTAAATAAAATATTATGTAAATTTATTTGCACGCCGAAATTAAAACGCAGAATAAAAGAACAATTCTGTCAATTATACCGACCTCCTGTACCTTATTTATGCAAATAAATAATTTTGATTTGATATTGATTTACGCAAAAAAGTATTGAAAAACTAATGAAAATATTTTTAGTCTAACTTAAAAAAAAAACACCATACTGTATTTCTTAATTTTTCGAGTTATGTCATAATATTGTTGGAAACAAGCAATGTGTCCAGTTCATGACAATAGGCTCGCCCCTATTATATGGGACTGGTTAAAATGTGGGTGTACTATTAGGTAAACCCTGCCTAACCCTTCGGGGATTACACGCGTGGTTTTATGTTATTAAATAAAATGAGGAGGCCCTGCTTAGTTATACTAGTTTTATTACCGACTAGCTGTTGCCCGCGACCTTCATTCGCGTGAAATTATTTGTGCGGGATAATTTAATTTATTGAATTTAGAAATAATTAAATGCTTTAATTGTATTTTTTATGTCAACTTCCGATTTATAAAAAGTATTGTATTGACTTCTCGTTACGCGCCGCTCCCCCACCTACCGACCGAGTCGAGTATAAAACAGGGTGCGCGGCGCTCGACGGATCAGAAGTTGTCTAGTAGTAGACACGGTACGAAGGTGTTCAGAACTGTCAGGTAACGTTAAATTTATTATTACTTTATACTGTTACTATGCTTCTTGCTATATTGATGTGATAATTAGTAACTTATTTACTGAACACCTATATAAATTGTGTATTTACTGTATTGCTTATTATTTTGCTTATTCCATGCCTTATGCTTCATGCTATTATTGTATTATGGTGTGAATATAATTATAGAAATTAATCATCATTTACATATTTTATGAAAATATATCAATTTGATTTATTAAACTATTTCTTTCGTATTATTTCCACTATCTCTTCCACATACTATAAAAAATATTACTTTCCTATGTGCCAGCTATGTGCCAGTAAAGTACCCGTTAATATCGGTTCAAACGTTTCGGAGATTATCCGGAACAAACAGACAGAGACACAAAAATTAAAAAATGTGGTTAGTAACGCACTGACGTTTATTACGTATGAACTTATCGGTGCGTAGGTACACGCACACATACCCAACATTCCTCCCCTTAGCTTAGAAATACACTACAAAACATCTGAGCTTTCTAAACGTGCTACAGCTAAACGTATTTTCTAATAGTACAATTTGTAGTTGACTTTAGGCCGATTGCGTTTAGACCGTGGTGTTGGCACAGGCTCACTTGCCTGCTGTTGCGGTGGCGCTTCGTCAGATTGTGCAGTGCTAGGTGAAGCGGCTAAAGCCTCCTCGTACTCCTCCTCCTCCCCGGAATTGTCTGGTGTTGTAGGCTGTGAAACAACAACTGGAGGTATACCTGGGGATGAGGCTGCTCTTGCCAGGTTGGAAGTATCTGCAGGCATTGACGTGTCTTCACTACCTTCATAAGTGCCCAGAGACGGCACGTATTCAGAAATTTGCATCTCTGTCGTTGGGCTACCACCTAGCTCCTCAAGGTCTATATCCACGTCTTTGTCGTCATAGCAATCGCCGCCTTTATATCTTAATTTTTGATTTTTATGCTTCTTTAAAATTACCGAATTTACTTCATCTTTAATTAAATACAACACTTTGCCGATTTTTTTAACAATTAACCCTTTACACCAAGTGTATTTACCATTAAGGGTATGTTTTTTATAATAAACTATGTCACCGGCAGCAAAAACTTGGGTGTTGTGTCCGCCCGTCTTATTTTGCAATCTCTGTTTACGTTTCATCATATTAGCAAGAGCCGTGGATGAAGGTGACGGCGATTCGGGTTTCAATAGATCAAGACGTGTTCTAAGCTTCGGACCATACACCAGCCCAGATGGAGAAAACCCGGTTAATGTGTAAACAGAATTCCTGTAGTCAAACAAGAATTGTAGTAGTTTGTTATTTAAATTTCGCGGCCCATTACCACTCAGCAAGCTTGTTTTAATACCCTTTTTAACTATCTTAACATAGCTTTCGGCCTGCCCGTTACTGGCGGCATGGTATGTCGGTGACGTCACGTGCGAAATTCCGTTCACCCTACAAAACGCCTCAAACTCATGTGACGTAAATGATGTACCATTGTCGCTAACCAGTGTATGCGGAATACCAAATCTTGACATAAAATCATACAACCTGTCAATCGTTGTTGAAGTAGAAGTACGTAGGGTTAAGAATAAAACCTCCAAATTAAATAGGCGAACTACTTTAAGGGTACCTACGTGCACTCGCTGCCGATAAGTGTGGACTAGCCATGCGGAACCGTAAGGCTCACGAAACGGTTATTAGTTTATAACCCATCTCTTGCGCGATTCAGTAAATTTTGGAAGTACCGCGTAATATGATCTATTTTTTAAAAGACTATTGAATTCGATGCTAAACACTTAAAAAAAAAAAAATTGCTAAAGTGCAATAATGAAATAGTTAATGTAAACAAGACTACAATAATTAAATTTTACAACAGAAATTAATATAATTACAAATTAACTATCTCATACGATAACAATAACATGGAAATTACACATAAATAAAATCTGTAACAAAATAAACAGATGAGTTTACGCTCTTTGGCGTTGGTGTGTATAGTTTTAGTTCGATTCTAAAGATATGAAATTACTGATAAAAAAAACGATACGCTGCGGTAACCTCAAAATGGAGGGGCGCTGATTCGAAATAATATTCGAGAAATTGCAACAGCCTGACGGTGAACAGTTAGAAAACCTCTAGGTAGGTAATCTCTAGGGAGGCTTACCTTGCTGGCCACGTCTGTGATCAGCTCCAGAGGGACTGCTTCAAACCTGCACTCCAAGCCCACTTCACACACCAAAGGTCATAGTTCAAAATGTTATTCCACATGCGTTGGGCCAATGGACCCGCGGGTTTTAGTTATGGCGGAGATATGGACAATCTCAGCGATAATTTAGGTTGAGGCGCGATGACGCGGCACACCGACGATAAATAAATAAATAAATATCGATGGACATTACACACAGCGCCATCTAGGTGCCACACTAAGCAACGAGGCTTGTGTCGTGGACACCAGATAGTTGATAGATACATAGATACTTTTTGTTTGTAAATACATACTTATTATACATATAAACATCCATGACTCGGAAACCAATGTCCATGCTCATCACACAAACATTTGCTCCTACCGGGATTCGAACCCGGGACCCAAAGAACGTAAGGCAGCCTCACTACCGCTGCGCCATTCGGGTCGTCACGATCAGAGATGGATCCTTTATTTTTAAGGATGGTCAACATACAGCACGCGCGGCGGAGAGATTATGAGCAGTTGCCATCTTGACTTTTTACATGAAGATAGTCACGAAATGCGATGCTTCCAGTAAGACTTCATACTGGTTGAGCTCCTTTAGCCGCGGTAGGAATAGACCCGCGGAGTGATCCGCAGAGTGACCGCTGGACACTTTCAACTAGGCGTGCCATCCCGTTTTCGTATCTAATCAGTTCAAATGTCCAACGTCAAGCATTATAGTTATTTATAAGTAGGTATTACACGCAAACACTATATTGGCGTAACCAGGCGTCTTTCACGAATATCCAGCAAAAAACAGCTTCACAAGCCTATCATGGATATGTAGCCTCCAACCTACGATATGGTATTACAATAAGGGGTGGCTCAGTAGAATATAATAGAGTATTCTCGGCTCAAAAACAGTGCATTTGCGCACTTTGTAACGTGGATTGATTACCTTTATGCAAGCCATTGTTCCAAAAGCTAAATTTAATAACAGCACCGTCCATGTATATATTTGAGTCTGGTATTTTCATCAAAACACATCAGTATACAGATCCTTTGGGGACTATTGTAATTTTAATGGGAACACCCAAATACTCTGAAATATTTTATTCCGAATTTCGATGTTCCGATTTTCAAAAGTCCAAATTTCCTATTTCCGAAATATCATGTTTATTATTAAAAATCACGAAAATTTTACCAAAAGTCCTAAATCCGATTTGTTTGTTTGTTTTCCGATGTCGATTTTCGAATCAAATGCTCGTTGGGTTTTCAAATAATGCGCGAAACCGTCGTCTACTCGTAAGAATATGTTAAAAATATCAATAAATATGAAATATTACAAAACTTAAAGTGTTTATCTATCCAATTCAATTTTTTTTTGGCTACTTATTTTATTGTAATAAAATAGGGCAAATGAAAAGGGCTACTCGATAATTTAATTTTTGGTTAGGTTAGAACCCTTGCCCAATTAAAATTTAAATAAAAGAGCAATAAAATGTCACACATACATACAAAAGCAAAAAAAATAAACGACACTAAATAAATAAAATATGTTTACTTTTCACTCAACCTTTTCCTATAAAATTATTTGCTTTTGTATAGTCTTAACTTTCCAATTTTAATTTGTTTTGTTAATGTATGAAACATTAAAAATTATGCAGCATAAATGCAAATTGATTTGCTTTTATTATATAACTAACTAATACTGTTACGGACCAAGATTGTTTGCTGCTGCACTGCATGAGACTACGCACACTACGATCGTTAGCGATATTTCGAACGCTCACACGCGCACATTTCTCCGAAATTACCTAAACTAGTACTGCGACGAAATTGATAGGGACTCTTAATTTTTTGAGTTATGGGACTTTTCATCAAACTGCAGCAACAACTTTGTTTTTCATTAACATACTATGAAAAACAAATTAAGTTTTGTTGTTGAATGTAAAACAATACAATATATGAATGAGCCTTCAAACTATTTTTATTATATTGTTTGGTGCTACGGAACCCTATGTGCGTGTGAGTACGACTCGCACATGGCTGGTTTTTTTTTAATAGATAGAGTGTTTCAAGAGGAAGGTTTATATGTATAACATTGCACCCGTGCGAAGCTGGAACGGGTCGCTGATATTAAATATAAAATAGACAGATCGTTGAATGTGAATTGGTACAATGTAAAGATGGTTTGGCTGTCTTTAGACTGATTTATAGAACTGTATCACGAGCGGATAGTCTTCCTCAACCTTAGAACAACAGTTTCACACAAGGTTCCAGTTACAAGTACATAGCAGCAGTTTGATTACATACTGTATAGGTAATGTATCTATCTATATAAATAAAAAGAGAAGTCCTGACTGACTGATTGACTGACTCATCAACGCCCAGCCCAAACCCTTGGACCTAGGAAGCTGAAATTTTGCACAGATGTTTCCTTTATAATGTAGACAAGGAATAAGGAAGGATTTTTCGAAATTCAACCCCTAAGAGAGTGAAATGGGGGTTTGATTTTTCTATGAAACTTTTTATTCTCTGGGTCGATTGACTTAAAAAATGGTGTTCACGCTCTTTAATTAAAATTATGAGATACGTGTATCACAGTTTTTCTAAAATCGTCTCCCAACAGAGTCAAATAGGGCTTCGAAACTGACGTACACGGGCGCATGGCGCGCTGTGTGGCGTAGAGCGTGCGGGATGGAGGGTGTATTCTTTGTGAAGAGTAGGTAGTTTTCGAAATTCCACCCCTAAGAGGGTGCAATGGGGGATTGAATATCCTGTGAAACTATTTATTCTCGGGGTCGATTGACTAGAAATTTGTGTACATACTCTCTAGTTAACGTGTATCACAGTTTTTCCAAAATCATCCTCCATTATAAAATTCAAAGTCCTGACTGACTGACTGACATATCAACGTACGGCCTAAACCGCTGGTTCTAGAGACATGACATTAGGAGGGTGTGCGCTTTAATAAGAAAACTCACTAATAAAAATAAATTGTGAGGATGATGTTTGTTGATGATGGATGAATGTTTGTTATTGTTTCACGCATAAACTACCGAACGCATTTTGATGAAATTTAGCACACAGATAGTTTATAACCTGGATTAACATGGGATACTTTTTATCTAGGTAGTATGATCCCGTGGGACATTTATCGACCTCCACGCCGGCGAAGCCGCGAGCAAAAGCTAGTACGATAATAATTATAATTAGCCACTTGGCTTACAGAGTTCCTAGAATGAATGTGTTAACATACTCGTACCCTTTTTTTTGTTCGGCGTACGGGTCGACTACCCAGAGCCACAGTGAGTTTTTGTTTAGCTTGCAGCATGTAAAATATGTATAGGGGAGTCTGTTCTTTTTCTTGATTATTGTAAAACAATGTGTTATTCTGTAAATAAAACAATAACTTTGGAAAAAAAAAGCTTTTATTTTATTAATATGACAACTTTTATACGAAAAACTGGGAAAAAGTAGCTCACCCGACTTTAAACTTTGAATCAAAAATAGATTCCACGATAAAACTGTACAAAACTATAGATAATCAGATAGATTATTTCATAAGAATTTGAATGAAATGGGGTTTGTTGAGCTGCAATGCGGAATTTCAGAGATATCGTTGTTTTAGTGAACGAGGAGAACACGCATGATTTCGGCCGGGTTCGCCGCAATAGCTCTGCGGAGTAGCGCAAAAGAGGCGACCCGTCGGAGAGGAAACCATATCGTAGGTTGGAGGCTACATATCCATGATAGGCTTGTAAAGCTGTTTTTGGGCTAAATATTCGTGTAAGACACTGTTGCAGACAACGAGCTAGAAGAATGTATATGTAGTAGTAATGTAATGTATAGATGATAATTAGTACCTAAGGTTTAATAAAACGATCAGTCAGGCTCGCAAGAGGCGAGAAAACCATAGGGAATCAATTACAATGTACCTACTCATATAAAAACATTGCATCATAGTATTACCACCTTGCGCAGGTGTCAGGTGCAAAGCGCAGGTGTCAGGTGCAAAGCGCAGGTGTCAGGTGCAATGCACAGGTGTCAGGTGCGATACGCAGGTGTCAGGTGTCAGGTGCAATGGGCAGGTGTCAGGTGGCAGGTGTTTGGACGTCGGGAACTGATGTAATCATTGTGCAATAATTTTTCTATAAAAGGCCGAGGTAAAAATGCTTCGACACAGTTCACTTTGCGCGCAGCTAAGAGCAAGTCATGCCCTAATATTATCTTATGTATCTTTTATGTGTTTCTTATGTGTTGTCTTAAGTACTGTAAATATTGTGTGTTATGTGTCCCGTTCTATTTTAAAGTCAGTGTAATTAGTGTCTAATCGTGTAATGAAAAGTAAATAGTGTTAAATCGTCGTCCGTGTTTCATTTAAGTAAATAACTGAGCTATCGAAGCGACGGAAATAAATTCTAATACAGTCCAACCATAACATTTGGTCCTTTCGAGCCGGATAAGCAAGAGAAGCAACCATAACATTTGGTCCTTACAAGCTCGATAAGGAATTGGTCCAATCGATCCAGAATATTGGCCCTTTGCACCGGATAAGAAGTCATAAGTATATAAACGTATTTAGTGCAAATAAAGTGTTGTGAACGGGCACATAAAATTGTAAGTACTGAACAATATAACTTAAAGTGTATCGCGAGTGTTTGAACAATAATTGTGCCGCGATAAGACAATCAGTGCGTCTATAATTACGACTGTAAAACGCGTAAAGAGGGCTAGTAGATCTGTTGCGTGTAAAGTGATTGTCAAATGTGTCATAGCTAACTACATACGTGTTATATACCGTTATATGGTTGTTTCGTATATAAGTCGATTACGAACAACGTCGTTAGCTAGTGCCGTGTTAAATAAAGTCTGTTCGAGTCGCGGTAAATAATATAAACGTCGCGTAAATAAATATCAATTACGAACAACGTCGTTAGTTAGCGTCGCGTAAATAAATAGTGCACGCCGTGTCGTCGTATAGTAAGTGCCGTCGCGGTATATAAAGGACAAGTCGAGTATATAGTGACGTCATAGTAAGTGCGCGGTTAAATATACGTGGAACGTCGTAGTAAACGAGTCTGGTCGAGTCTGCTACTGGCTATCGAGCTGTAGTACGCCGTGTTCCCCGCTTCAAGTCCAAGTGCAGTATGGTGGTCACCCGCAGTCAGGGTGACGCTGCAGAGATGGAGGACCAGAGGCGGCGCGCCCTAGAGATGAGGGCTGAGGAGCAACGGGATGCAGTTCTCCGCCGGGAAGCGGAACGGATTCAAAGGGAGAGACTACGGAGGATTTCACTGGAGCCGCCCGCCTCACCAGCTGTAACGGGTGAGCAAAGTGCTGTGACATCGCGACTTAATACCGCGCCCCTTACGACGGCCGACCTGACCGAAGCAGGGCCGTCATCAGCACTAATTCTCAGTGAAGATCATAAACATAGGACGAGGTCACCCGCCCGGTCACAAAGGTCACAGAGGTCAACGAACAGCATTACAACGCGGTTAAGGCTGGCCGAGCTGGAGGCTGCAGAGAAGCTAGCAACCATCCAAAAGAAGAGTCTAGACCTGGAAGCGGACCTGGTCAAGAGAAGGCTAGCCGCAGAAGTATCTGTAATACAGGATGATCAGGAGAGCCTGCGTGATGATAACCTCATCGCCCAGGAGGAGAGCCACCACAATAGAGTGGATGAATGGCTTCAAACGAATCCCCTCAGATCACGGGGGGAGGGGGACGCTGCGCCCCCACGAGAGGAGAGGGAGATTAAATTCGACACGCCACGGGGTAGGTCGCCGACGCCAACGAGGCACAGGAATAGCATCGAAAATTTGGCAGCGACTCTGGAAAGGATGGCACGGCCCCGACTACGGCATACAGACTTACCTGCTTTCTCCGGTGCTGTCAACCAGTGGCTGCCTTTCAAGGCGGCCGTAAAGGATACCACGAACATGTATAGTATATCGGCAGCAGAGAACATACAGCGGCTTAGGAGTTGCCTAAAAGGAGAGGCAAGGGAGGCAGTGTCTGCCCTCCTACATACAGCAACCGACCCCGATGTCATAATGAAGACATTAGAGCAGTGCTTTGGACGACCGGAAGTCCTCATCGACCGCGCCATCGAGGAACTCAAGAAGATGCAGAAGCCCACGGCATCGGCTGCTGACTTAAATAATTTTGCGATAAAGGTACAAAATACGGTCAGTGTCATAAAATCGGTCGACCGCCGGGGATATCTCTACAATCCGCTCTTGACACGCGAAATATTGGAGAAAGTGAGTCCGCACATACGATCAAGATGGTGCGACTACGCCTGTGACAACGACGACACGACGGAGCCGGAGATAGTGATGCTGTCTCGCTTTCTGATGCGGGAAGCGGATAGAGCGCTGCGGTACACATACGCCCCGCCTGCCAGCACCGCGCCCGCAGCACAGAAGAAGGAGACCAGGCAGCCCGTGACCTCCAAAAAGAAGGTCAGCCCCGTCTACACAGCCGTCGAGAACACAGAGGAAAAAGGTCAGTGTCCGAACTGTAAGCGTGACCATGTTCTAACCAAGTGTCCTAAATATAAGGAAATGAGTGTCGACCAGCGGTGGGAATACGTCAAGGCAAATGGCATATGTTTTCGGTGTGCTGAAAAGAAGCACAGGCGCTTCAGCTGTAAGGCCAAAGTATGTGGCATTAATCAGTGCCGCCGACCTCATCATGCCTCCCTGCATCAAGAGAAGGGAGGAACCAAGGAGGAAGCGACGACTGCGAAGGCTGCTGCAGAACCCGCCAAGGAAGAGTCAGTACTGTCGGTAGCAACCAAGTCTGCCGCCGGCCCCAAGAAGGTACTGTTGAAAATGTGCCCCGTCATAGTCACCGGGTCACGGGGGGAGGTGAAGACGTACGCTCTGTTTGACGAAGGAGCGACCATCACCCTCATTGATGAAGACTTAGCGGCAAGCATCGGGGCAGAAGGGACATCACGTCCGCTTCAGATACGCGGCGTGAACATGTCCTCCGAAGAGCGGGACAGCAAAGCAGTACGGGTGCAAGTTAGGGGCATCCGAGGGGACGGCCGGTCGCACGAGCTTCGGGCAAGGACCATAAAGGACCTGAAGCTGCATCAACAGTCCATTCCGGACACTTTACTGGAACACAAGCACCTGCGAGACTTGCCAAAGGAAGAAGTATGTTATGAGCAAGCTCGCCCGGGACTCCTGGTAGGTACGGACCACTGGGAGTGCATAGTGACCAGAGAGCTTCGAGTCGGCGGCCCCAATCAGCCAGCGGCCTCCAACACGAAGCTAGGATGGGTGGTGCACGGAACAGCACCACGAAACGTCATCACCGAAGAAGATGACGTGCTGCACGTCGTTGAGACCGAGAAAAAGAAGGAAGAAAAACTCCATGATTTAGTCGAAGCGCACTTCAAGATCGAAGCCCTGGGCGTCGCCAAGAAACCCCGCGTGAACGAAGCGGACCAGAGGGCGACCAGCATAGTCCAGCGGACCATCAGGAAGATAGATGGTGGCTACGAGGTAGGACTGCCGTGGCGAACGGACCACGTGGTCATGCCACCAAGCTATGGAGCAGCGCTTAGAAGACTTAGGAAAATAGAAGAGAAGATGGACGCGTCACCGGACTTCGCCGTGCAGTACATTAACCTGGTCAACAACCTGTTAGAAAAAGGATACGCGGTGCCATGCGACGGAACGGAAAAGGAGAGTGACGTCTGCTGGTACCTGCCCCATTTCGCCGTGCAGAACCCGAACAAGCCAGGAAAACATCGACTGGTTTTCGACGCAGCGGCAACAAGCCATGGAAGATGCCTCAACAATGAACTACTGGAAGGTCCAGACCTGCTGCTGTCCCTACCGGGGATCGTGTTCCGGTTCAGAGAGCGGGCGGTAGCGGTCACCGCGGACATACAAGAAATGTTCCTGCGGGTAAGCATACGACAGGAGGACCAGCCAGCGCAGCAGTTCCTGTGGAGGGGAGAAGACCGAACATCGCCCCCGCGCCACTACAAGATGAAGAGTATGATCTTCGGTGCAGCAAGTTCGCCGTACATGGCTCACTACGTCCGCAACCACAACGCGGAGCTTCACGGCCAGGAGTATCCTAGGGCCTTAGAGGCCATCACGAAGAGTCACTACATGGATGACTTGGTAGCAAGCTACAGCGATCCAGAGGAGGCGTGGAAAACAGTGGAAGAAACCAGGAAGGTGCACGCGGCCGCCGGCTTCACGCTGCGAGGTTGGAGCTCCAGCGACGCGACGGTCCTACGCGACGTGCCCCAGGCACTCCACGCCACCGCTCCGACACAGCTGGGAGGAGAGCAGCCTGAGAGCAAGATACTCGGGCTGTTCTGGAACGCGGAACGGGATGAACTTGGATTCAACACATCAATGAACCGAGTTCCAACAGAAGTACGAGAACGAGTACGTGCGCCCACAAAGAGGGAAGCGCTCAGTGCTGTGATGTCAATATACGACCCTCTGGGGCTGCTGAGTCACTTCACCGTACGAGCGAAGATAGTGCTTCAAAGCCTGTGGCGCCTGCAAACGACATGGGACGCGCCTATCCCGGACGAAGAGAACGAGCTCTTCGCGGCCTGATTGAGTCAACTGCCAGAGGTGAGTGCACTTCGGTTACCCAGGTGCTACACTACGGGGAAGACACGACGCGTCGAGCTGCATGTGCTATGCGATGCCAGTGAACAAGCGTATGCGGCGGTGGCCTACTGGAGAACGACGGATGATGACGGAAGCATCAACGTCGTGCTGGTCGCCGCCAAGGCGAAGGTGGCGCCGCGACGAGCTCAGACGATACCACGTCTGGAGCTGCAGGCCGCGGTCATAGGAGCCCGACTCGCCGACACTATCAAGAAAGAGCATCGCATCGAGGTCGACAGGACGACCTACTGGACAGACTCATCCACCGTGGTGCACTGGATCCACCACGACATGAAAAGGTACACGCCGTTCCTCGCGCACCGACTGGGGGAGATCGCCGAGTTCACCAGTAAAGAAGAATGGCGTTGGGTGCCTACGGAGCATAACGCCGATCAGCGTGTCCGACCGCTGGTTCCGCGGGCCGGGCTTCTTACACCTGCCGGAGGAGCGCTGGCCTGGGAGACCGGCATTGGAAGAATCGGAAGAAGAGGTCCTGCACATCGCGCCGGGCCCTGAAAGAGACAGCTGGCTGCCCGATCCTGCCCGCTTCTCAAAATACGAGACGCTGGTGCGCGCCGCAGCGCGCGTGCTCGCATTCATAGACGCATGTCGACGCGTCACGCCGCGCCTAGAACATCGGCACATAGAGCGTGCCGAGAAAGAGCTCCTGCAGAAAGCACAGCAGGACAGCTTCGCGGATGAGATAAACAAGATCCGGTCTGCTCGCCCCCTTACCAAAGCGAGCCGACTATACAGACTGGATCCAATATTAGAGGACGGCCTGTTGCGCGTGCGAGGACGTATTGATGCCTCAAACGCGCCTGTAGAGGCAAAACGACCAATCATCCTTGATGGTCGCCACCAGGTAAGTAGACTGATCGTAATGCGAGAGCATTGCGCCGCTGGACATGCCAACAGGGAACGAGTCACGAACGACCTGCGGCAGCGCTACTGGATCGTCCACCTGCGGCCGACGGTGCGGGCCATCGAGAGAGCCTGCGCGTACTGCAAGAAGCTGCGGGGAACACCACAGCCGCCGGCCACGGGCGACCTGCCGCGCGCTCGCCTGGACCCGTTCCACCGTCCGTTCACCAACTGCGGGGTGGACTACTTCGGGCCCATGTTGGTAAAAGTGGGCCGCCGCCGAGAGAAGAGGTGGGGCGCCCTGTTTACCTGTCTCACCTCCCGCGCCGTGCATCTGGAGCTCGTCGCATCGCTCTGCACGGACTCAGCCATCATGGCGCTGAGACGAATGGCTGCGCGCCGGGGATGGCCGCGACTAATGTACTCGGACAACGGGACTAATTTCAGAGGGGCCGACCAGGAGCTGCGAGTGGCGTATGCTGAGTGGGCGCCAGCGCTCCGAGAGGAAGGACTGCTGCACAGGATGGAGTGGCGGTTCATCCCTCCCGGCGCACCCAACCAGGGCGGTGCGTGGGAGCGGCTGGTGCGCTCCGTGAAGACTGCCCTCGCCGCAACACTGCGCGAGAAGGCGCCTGCTGAAGAGGTGCTGCTGACTCTGTTCGCGGAGGCGGAGTTCGCCATCAATGCGCGCCCCTTGACTCATGTTAGCGTGAGTCCCACCGATCCAGAGGCCCTCACCCCCAACCACTTCCTGTTGGGGTCCTCTACGGGCCTACCCTCAACCGGGCCTTGTGATGAGGCCGACCGACGTGCTTGGCGGGCCAGCCAGGCCCTCGCCGACCACTTTTGGCGACGCTGGCTGCGAGAGTACCTCCCCACGCTGGTACCCCGCGGCAAGCTGCAGAGCATCCGCCGACCGCTGGAGATTGGCGATGTCGTCATCGTCGTCGACAACACGCTGCCACGGAACGTGTGGCCGATGGGAGTCATCGAGAAGATCTACGAGGGACCAGACGGCGGCATCCGGGTGGTCGACGTGCGAACGAGAACCGGCGTCTTCAAGCGTCCCGTCAGCAAGCTCGTCGTACTGCTTAAAGAAGAGGCTGCGCAGGCTACGCCGGGGGGAGAAATGTTGCAGACAACGAGCTAGAAGAATGTATATGTAGTAGTAATGTAACGTATAGATGATAATTAGTACCTAAGGTTTAATAAAACGATCAGTCAGGCTCGCAAGAGGCGAGAAAACCATAGGGAATCAATTACAATGTACCTACTCATATAAAAACATTGCATCATAGTATTACCACCTTGCGCAGGTGTCAGGTGCAAAGCGCAGGTGTCAGGTGCAATGCACAGGTGTCAGGTGCGATACGCAGGTGTCAGGTGTCAGGTGCAACGGGCAGGTGTCAGGTGGCAGGTGTTTGGACGTCGGGAACTGATGTAATCATTGTGCAATAATTTTTCTATAAAAGGCCGAGGTAAAAATGCTTCGACACAGTTCACTTTGCGCGCAGCTAAGAGCAAGTCATGCCCTAATATTATCTTATGTATCTTTTATGTGTTTCTTATGTGTTGTCTTAAGTACTGTAAATATTGTGTGTTATGTGTCCCGTTCTATTTTAAAGTCAGTGTAATTAGTGTCTAATCGTGTAATGAAAAGTAAATAGTGTTAAATCGTCGTCCGTGTTTCATTTAAGTAAATAACTGAGCTATCGAAGCGACGGAAATAAATTCTAATACAGTCCAACCATAACAGACACCAAAGAGCGCAAACTTATCTGTTTTTTTTTGTTACAGAAGATATTTAAGTGTAATTTCCATGAGATAGTACAGTAGTATAGTTTTCCTTGGGATGTCATTAGATATAGTCAGCTAAATCTAATGACATCCAAGGAAAACTATACTATCAGATTGTGCTATGTTAGTGTTATCGTATGAGATAGTTAATTTGTAATTATATTGTTTTCTGTTGTAAAGTTGTATTATTGTACTCTTTTACCTAATGCTACTATTGCTATACGCTTTTTTTTTTGTAAAATACGTGTTTGTATAAGCTTTGCTTTTTAAGTCTATAATAGAATAGAATAGAATAGAATAGAATAAACATTTATTCGCTAATGGACAGCAGCAACACAATAGAGCAGCACATAGATATACATATTACTAAGGCCGCATTCCGAATTACAAAATAATCGCTCACAGCGCTCACGTCTAAAATTTGCGTACCGAATTAGATATCACGATTATGACAGCTGAGAGCTGTCATCAATTTGGAACGCTCGTGAACGCGTTCACAGTGAACATAACCCCAAACCAAAACCTTTGACAAGACCTATTTTTGAAAATGGACGATATGTTGGTTGACTCTGCTGCTCATGCAACCCTCCAAGTTCAATTAACCCCATTCAATAACTATTTCATGAAAAAGTCACTCAATGGGGTTAAATGAACTTGGAGGGTTGTATTTATGATTTGAATGAGTATAATTCTGTAACTTCATACGTGTTACTGGTGCAATTGTTATTTTCAGCAACATACAACTTTACACTGATCTGCAAATCGTAAGAAAATTTAAATTTCGCGGGCAACTCTTGCGCTTCCACCTTAGCAAAACAACACAAACTGTGAACAGAACTGTCATTTTTGACAGCGCTCACGGTGATATTTATTTGGGGCATGGTCGGTGTAATCGCAAGATGGCGCATGTCATGACGTCATCGATGACGATTCAAGGGACATCAATATCGCGCTCACGGTATTTCGGAACGGGTTTATGGACGCTCAAAGCGATTACAGCGTAATTCGGAATGCGGCCTAACAAACAGCTTAACAATTAATTAAAACAGCTCAACTGCGCTGAGCATGCCCATAACGAAAGGGTCACCTACTCAGCATATGCTGGGTGTAAAACACTCAGCGCTGGTTTTCAGTAGGCCCCCCGCAGTGACACACGGATGAGGGTAGTAGGTAGTAAATATATAACGTTATTCTATTAAATGGGTATTTCTAAGTGTGTAATAAATAAATAACATAAAATAAATATTTTTGTCCCAGAGTCTAACATAATTATATCACTATTAATAGAACACGAAAATACCTGCCAAATAAATAAGAACTTATCCGAAAACGAAACACAGTTGATTGTCATGACGCACTTCGGGCGGCCGATGCCGCATCGACCTATGCATTTTTAAGTTGCAATACCGCCATGTCATTTAGTGATAGTGAGACTACTGCCTAGTTAATAGGTATTATTTTATTGAGCTAAATAAAACAAAAACATATAATAATACTTCCGAGAAAGTGTACAGTGCCTGTAGACAAATAATACTGCGAGCATTGAGTTCAAAAACAAAAATTAGTTTTTACACTGGAATTTGGAATTACAATGGAAATCGGAGCAAAAGGATGATTGTACAAATGTAAGGGTACAAATGTAAGGTACAATAATAATATAATAACTTTTTAAGTATTGCAATCTAGCCTTTCCGAAACTTAAGCTTACTCCAATTAATCTTTCTAAGGACCCTATTGAGTTGTTTGCCGACTTTACCTACAGTTTTATCTACAACTACGTCAATAACATTGTCTACAACTTTTGCTGCTACAACGTCTTTAACTTTGTCTGCAACGTCATGAACTTCGGTTTTCACTTCTTCGATAAACTCCGGTAAGTTGTTAGTACGGGCTGCAGCACCAAGCATTAACTCGTCGATACCCATTTGGTATTTTTCTAAATTCTGTTTTGATCTGTCATTTCGTCGTCTGATACTGCTTGGCTCTCCGATTGCTGAAAAGACATCGTTTTGTTGAGGTACTAGATACTCTTAGAATCTCCTGGCTAACTACAAACAGCATGGCTTGATCGAAGTATAAGTTACTTATACCGAAGTCCGCGAATCTTCTGTTAAGCCTGATGTGTCCCACTGCAGAGCAAAGACCACTCTTCTCTCTTTCCATTTTTCTCTGCCAGTGATTATTTCAGCCCAGTCGTGTTGGTAAGAGACTGTAGCGGCACTCCAAAATTATTGCAGTGCCATCTATGCCACAATAGAAGAACTAGAAACTAATAACCGTAGCGTGACAGTTCGAAAGAGATACCGCGGCCCTGGACCACAAAGGGCAAAAGAAGGAACATGGATGGGTTTTAGTCAGTACAAGTCTGACACTCCCTTCTGCTCCGCCCAGAAAAAGGACCATACAGGATAGAAGGATCACTGACGCTATACAGTTCACCACGTCACTTAGAAAATATTTCTACACCACATGGAAAAAAAACAGTGTTCCTTTCATTTTTACTGAGTTTTTGGAAACAGCTGATTTTTGACCATCATATCATCATTTGCCAGTATTTTCCCAACTATATTGTGTTCTGCTTCCATTCTACCCGGATTATGCACGTGGGCACTTGTTACTGCAATTCTCGGCTCCACAACAACGTCGCCTGCGGCTCGGGTGTGAATTCCGCCTCGAATGCATTAACAAATTTTAGTATTGGGGTCGGCGCAGTATGTCTTTCCATAAATGCTGTCGGGGGCACAATAACAACTGTCTTGTCTGACTTATCACAAGACAGTTTTGTTTTATTTTAAACTAAAGGGAGCGTAGGCGTCATGTATAGCTCCATTTCTTTTCCATCGTAAAGAGACATTAAAGTAATCTAATCACGTGCCACTATGTTCGTGCTCGCTAATCTCCGGAACCACACAACCGATTTCAATGAAATTTTGTGAATGTGTATGGTTGGTTCCATCTTGAAAGATAAGATAGTTTTAGGATGCGGCCATCCTTTAACTGAATGAAAATTCATAATTACCTGCAATAGTTACTAGAAACAACATGAATAAAGTTTTCTTCATTGTGATTTGATTAGAAAAACAGGATTAAGTTCTTCTGTGTAGAGTATTCTTGAAGGAACCCGGAAAAGAACTTGCAAAGCAACGGAAACAAATCTGCAAGAAAATAGGTAAGTATGTTAGTACCTAAGAAAGGCCGCACTTCTATACAAATAAATAGAATTGAAGTGTCTTTTTGTAATACCAAAATAACAGCTGTTTACTGAATGCTTGAGAGTATAATATATGGTACTTATAACAAACCACATTTTTAAATTTTTGTCTGTCTGTTCCGGATAATCTCCGAAACGGCTTAACCGAAATTGACGGGACCTTTAAGTTTAAGTTTTTTTTTAAGTTAGACTAAAAATATTTTCATTAATTTGTCAATATTTTTTTTGCATAAATCAAAATCAAAATCATTTATTTGTGTACATAAGGTACAGAAGGTAGGTAAAATTTACAGAATTATTCTTTTATTCTGCCGTTTAATTTCGGCGTGCAAATATAAAATAAATTTTCATATTTTTTATTAAAATTAATTATTTATCATAACATGCAGTCATTAAATTAATCCCAATAAAATTATACTATAAATAAAAATAATAAGTAACCAATCATAAATGTCAATAATAATCATGTCAATTATGGGAGAGATTCGCCACACAATAATAAAAGAGCCTGGAGCCTTCCCGAGCTGTGCCCAATGGGTAACTGGTGAAATATTCTTTTTTACTGTTTTTTTTTAAATTATTATTTGAAAATATAAATGTAATTCATTTCTAAAATGAAGAAAGAAGCGCAGCACTAGAAGTGGTTGCGACCACTAGACTAACGAGGTGGATAATTATTGTCTCCAAATACAGCAAGATACAAAAAAACACTGCAACTTTAGCATCCGATATTAAGAAATTGGGCGTCGGGGCCTCGACACAAGTTAGCAGGTATGCATACGTTGACATACGTACTACCACTACTCGTAGCCATACATTTTGTTAGTGAGAAAATAAGTAAGGTCTGGCGGTCCTGGGATCTTTGACCAAAATACTTAGTAAACAAAACACAAAAATTGTTTTTACCTACCAACCGATGTGCCCTTAACCGGTTTCATTAGAAAGGCAAACTCAAACTCAAAGCGTTTATTTCAATTAGACCTTAGCAGGCACTTTTGAAAGTCAGAAAAACAAAGGCGAAGCTACAGTCACAGACACGAGGCATAATAACTTGTGAAAGTACTGTAGTTGCCCATTCCAAAGCGTAGATCTCTATGGAGAAGAATGGGCAAGAAACTCCATGGACAGTCTTTTCAATCAAAATATTGTTACAAAATCTTGGTTACATCATTCACGTTGAGATTATACATATAAGTGAGAACGATGTAGAAAGACGTGCACATTAAGAGCGCCCAGAGTAAAAGATTAAAATAATCAACACTTTCAAAATAAAGTAATTAAAATAAACCGTGGCAGCTAAGAGATGACCAGTCCCAACTGACAGCGCCCGTTCACGAACATGACGCATGCATCAGCCCCATTTAGCTCAACCATATTGAAGGGAACTAAACGACCCAACACACCCGCCACTATCAGCGAGACATTTGAGTGAGCCTGACATTCTCTCAGCCACCAGGGCACATTCGAGTCAATGAAGGATAACTAAATGTAAATGGTAGCTTTACAGTACATAGTACTCACACATGTGCTACGCAGTTATACTATAATACTAAGAGATTGAATCTATACAATGCAAAGATATTATTTAAAATCTTCTGCAGCTTCCACAATAATTTCACATGAGCTTCTGATTAGTTTGCCCCTATGGTTGTGGAGCAGGGCCAGCATTGAGCCAAGCATTATTATCATCGATGTAATCCCCTAACTTATAATATGCTTGCCTACATAGTGTGCGTTTTATACAAGATTTAAATTTTGTCTCATTCAGTTGTTGAATGTGGGGAGGTATTTTATTATATCATTTTAAACAGTACCCCATGAAAGATGAGTCTACTTTAGCTAGCCTGAAACCTGACTGTACTAGTTGGTCCCTGTTCCTAGTATTATAGTGGTGTCTGTCACCTCTTTTACTAAATAAAAGCAGATTTTTCCTAACGTACATGATGTTTTCATAGATGTATTGACAAGGTACTGTCATGATGTTAATTTCTTTAAACATAGTTCTTAGAGAATCGCGCCTACGTAGATCCTTTATGGCTCTGATGGCTCTTTTCTGCAGAATAAATATAGACTCAATGTCTGCAGCCCGTCCCCATAGTAAAATACCGTATGGCATAATACTATGAAAATAACTAAAATAGACTAGCCTCGCGGTATCTGCATCAGTAAATTGGCGGATTTTTCTAACAGCATATGCTGCTGAACTCAGCCGTCCTGCAAGAGATGTTATATGCGGACCCCATTGTAGCCTTGAGTCGAGCGTGATCCCCAAGAAAACAGTATTTTCGACGAATTGCAGTTTCTCTTGATTCAATACTATGTCACTATCACTACTTTTAACATTCGGTAGAGCAAATCTTATGCACTTCGTTTTTTTCCCATTTAATACTAAATTATTAGCGGTGAACCAATTATGGACCTGCATTAAGGCGTTATTTACGTCGTCGAGATTTGTGGCACGTCTGTTTATCTTAAATATTAAAGAAGTATCGTCAGCGAATAACACCATTTGTGGTTGGTTTTTAAATAAATGGGGTAGATCATTAAAATATACCAAAAAGAGGAAAGGACCCAATATCGAACCTTGTGGTACACCCATACTTACTTTTAAACCCATTGAATTGACACCATTTATTTGTACTTGCTGATGTCTATCGTTTAAATACGATTTCACTAAACTGAGCGCAAGTTTCCTTAACCCGTAATGTTCAAGTTTTAAGAGTAGGGTTTCATGGTTTACACAATCAAATGCTTTCGAGAGGTCACAGAAAATTCCTATGGCATCTTGTGCCTCTTCCCACACAGTAAATATGTGTTTTAATAAGGTGACACCGGCGTCAGTCGTACAACGTCCTTTGGTGAAACCATACTGTTTCTCATGCAAGATTTTATTGGTGTTAAAGTGGTTGAGCATTTGATTAAGCATTACCTTTTCAAACACCTTGCTGAAAACCGGCAATACGGATACGGGTCTATAGTTATTGGTGTCTTTACTGTCCCCGGACTTGAAAAGTGGTATTACCTTGCTGTATTTCATAAGGTCCGGGAAGACTCCTTGGTCCACACACAAATTAAATATTAAGGCCAAGTACGGTGCTATAGTCTCAATAATGGCTTGACAAACTTTAATTGACATACCCCATAGATCCTCGGTTAATTTGACTTTGATTTCTTTAAAAGCTTTAATGACTGCTATGGGGTTTATATGTTTAAATTGAAACTCAACCGGACAGGCTGAAACGTTCGCTCTTAATAAATCAATAGGAAACAAGGGTGAGGAATTTAAGGTTTCAGTAGTTTTAAGTGGGATACTAGTGAAGAAATCTACAAATTCTTGAGCAACTTCATTTTTAGAGCTAAGAAGACCACGTTAAGGCAATAATGCGAAGATGGTTTTAGACCGCTAGTTTAAAAAAAAGTGGCCCCAATGTTTGATATTCAGTAGTCTACGTTACACGCCCCTCTTTGGGTTACCGACTTACATATGCGTACCAATTTCAACTCAATCGGTCGTAAAGGTCGTCAGTAGTTTCGGAGTAAATTGGCTGTGACAGACGGACAGACAGACAGACACGTGATTGAAGCTTTAAGGGGTTCCGTTTTTTCCTTTTGAGGTACGGAACCGTAAAACAGAATTGTTTTGGAAAATAATTCAGATACACTTAAATATGTAAACTCACCCACCAGCTACGATCCTTACTTACGTACTGCTTTCGCCTCGTCCGCCCATAATATATAGTCACGCCGGTTGCGAGTACCACACGAAGTATAATTAAATCACTCTCTTTTAATTCGACTACCACTACCAAGAAATTAAAACATGGAGGAAATTAAGAAATAAGATTTTTAATTTCATTGCGATTATGATGAATTAACGAGTATAATTAACGTTAATCAATTAACCACACATTAGCACAGAATAAATAATAGTACCTGCAAAGTTCACCCTGCTCCAAAGCTACGCTAGTTACACGGGTTAGGCGTTAGATGGCGCGAACAGTATGCGTAGAAACAGCAGCAGGTGTTGCGCGGTGCCGTCACGCGGCTGTGCTGGTATCGGTGGACGTTTGCTGTACCAAAGTCACGACGCGTCGTGCGATCGACCAATAGGAAGACGGAATCAATGCGCCACCTCTGCGAACCAATCGGTGAAGCCCGATGTGGCGCGATGAAGGAATAACGAGGTGTTGAGGTTTTTGCCGCGGGATTCTTAGAGAGTTCTTTTTGAGATATTTTTCTTTTTATGTACAGACGCCAGCACATCAAGTTACACGAAACAGTCATATTTTCCCAATCAACCTCGAACCTAATGCTTTAGATTTTGAAAATCTTCTAAGAAAATTTGACAGATTGTGGTAGCTTGATGTGGGCGTCTGTACCTGCTTGAAGAAAGTGAATAAATATCAATTTAAACTGTTTTACCGTTATTTATGTAATACAACATGTAACACTCGAATAAATACAGACAGTAATGTGTAATTTGAGATCATAATCTCCACCTCATGCTCAATTTTTTGCAAATTTGTGTATGAAGTAATTGCTTAATAACTCGGGGCAATAAACTCCCAATTAATTTCAGCCTCTGTGTACACAGGTCGATCATGCAAAAATCCAATAAGGGTGTCAATCCAGAGGCAGAAAAAGGAGCCTGCTTGATAAAAGTTATTTCATGCAGTTCAGAGTACGAACCGCACGCGTTTATTTAAAGAAAGGTACTAATGTTTGCAACGGTAATAACGCATAATAACGCATGGTTTAGTAGTTTTGTAGTTTAAATGTAATGTTTTCTTTGTTAATCGTTATTTATTTAAATAAATTAATTTTATGAATAAATGCATCAAATCAGTGTTTTGTTTTATTTCTCATCAATCTATAGATGCTTTTGATTCTGTAGCGGCACTACAAAAAGTACTGCACCAACATAGTTCAAAAATGTACTGCAGCGCCATCTATGCCACAAACGACGAACTAATTTAAATTCTGAATCACGCTATTAAAGTTACCCGCGACTCAAGAATATATGGGAAAACCAGACAGCAAATGTTGGGCAATAGCCCACCAGACCCAAGACCCGTCTGGTCGGAGGATTCTCCATTTTCTATGGAGAACCCATTGAGGAACTGTACACCCTGTTCTTCATACTTCTAAAAGGTTTACTCGTGGCAACATCATAACATTTATGTATTTTCAGTCAACTTTGGCCCATAGATCCACCTTTCAGACTACAGGACAGGTGATGTGAAGCTTTGCTCTAGGCTCAACAGAGATCTACGCTTTGGAATGTGCAACTACAGTATTTTCTCAAGTTATTATGCCTTGTGACTGTGACTGTAGCTTAGCTTTTTTTTTTGTGTGACTTTCAAAAGTGCCTTTAACAGTGCCTGGTGACCATCATATCATCATCTGCCTAGCCTTTTCCCAACTTTTTTTTTTACGGATCATCGAGTCATCAAATATAATAGTCTCCCACTCTGGTCGGAGCGGCAGGGAGTGTCAGACTGGTACTGACTAAAACCCATACATGTTCTTTCTTTTGCCCTTTGTGTTCCAGGGCGGCGGTATCTCTTTCGAACAGTTCCGCAACCCTGGCAGGCATCGGTCCTGTCGGACCTCTATCCGTTTGCTGAAATCTTTCTGAGGCTTGCGTGGAACACGAACGCGCCGTCGACATGGCCTGTCGTCATAAGACGGACGGGCGGCAAGCTAGCCCATAGCTCACCGTCCACAGGCCCGTGCCTACGGTGGCCGGGGGCCATCACGTGGCCCCCGACACCCGGTGCGTCTCCCGCGGTGGATGAAACGTGAGGTTCTCTCCCTCTCATGTTCAGCCACCTCCTTCGCTAGCATGACTGCTTCGCAGAAGGAAGTGACGGCGACCCATTCCGTCTCGCTCCGGACCATGGATTGAACCAAGGCCGGACGCGAAAGGTCGCCGCCGCCGATCGCCGCTACGAGGGCATGGCGGTGCTCTGCCCCCGCGGGGCAGACCTCCACCGTGTGCTCCACCGCGTCCTCCGGTCAATCATCCCAATGGTAGCACCCAGGCGTTTAATGTCGCCATGAGATCGCGAAGGAAATCTGTCCGCTGAGCGACGATTTGCCGCGGCAGCGGAGTTAGCCCCCGGCGTAGTGCCTCCACGCGCCATTCATGCAGGTGCGCGTGGACTATCGCCTCCAGATCCCATGGTGGCAATCCGGCAAGGAGGCTGGCCGCCTCGTCGGAGATCGTGCGGTATGCCCGGATCAGCGTTACGGCTACCACCTTTTGGGGCGCGTTCAGGCCCCCTCAGCCAGGCCAGGTTCCCACACCGGGGCCACACCGGGGCGCCGTAAAGGGCCAGGGCCAACCCCCGCGTAGAGCCTCCGGCAGTCCACTGACTACCTGCCATGTAACGACTGTCAAAGATCTACAAATGACAGCCGGGACCTACGGCTTAACGTACTTTCCGAGGCACGGACGCAACTCGGTATGAGTTAATGTATGGTCACCCATCCACGGATAAACGCACGGCTTAACCGAATGATCGCGTTTTGCTTCAAGATCAAAGGAGTGCATCTTCTGTAGGTACGTTTGTAGGTTCTATTATTTATTCTGTGCTAATGTGTGGTTAATTGATTAACGTTAATAATAATCGTTAATTCATCATAATCGCAATAAATTAAAAATCTTATTTCTTCATGTTTTAATTTCGTGGTAGTGGTAGTCGAATTAAAAGAGATTGATTTAATTATACATCGTTTGTATTCGCAACCGGCGACTATATATTATGGGCGGACGAGGCGAAAGCAGTACGTAAGTAAGGATCGTAGCAGGTGGGTGAGTTTACATACTTAAGCATATCTGAATTATTTTTGAAAACAATTCTGTTTTTGGGGTTCCGTTCCTCAAAAGGAAAAAATGGAACCCCTTAAAAGCATCACTCGCGTGTCTGTCTGTCTGTCCGTCTCTCACAGCCAATTTACTCCGAAACTACTGGACCGATTGAGTTGAAATTTGGTACACATATGTAAGTCGGTGACCCAAAGACGGGCGTGTAACTTAAGTTAATTAAGTTTAAACATGGGGCCACTTTTGGGGGATTAATTAGAAAATTTTAAGAAAAAGTATTGCAAGCTATATCGTGTTACATATCAAATAAAAATCCGTGGTGATCGTTCTCGCGTCGGTGTCCTTTCCACCCCGTATATAGGATGGTATAAAAATGTCATAGAGCAGGACACATTCCGACATCTTAAAATCGTTTTTTTTATTATTACTATAATCCTGGCCCTTAAAATTAGTGGTCTAAAATCATCTTCGCATTATTGCCTTTCTAATGAAACCGGTTCGGGGCACATCGGTTGGTAGGTAAAAACAATTTTTGTGTTTTATTTAGTAAGTATTTTGGTCAAAGATCCCAGGACCGCCAGACCTTACAATGTATGGCAATGAGTAGTGTTAGTACCTATGTTAACGTATGCATACCTGCTAACTTGTGCCGAGGCCCCGACGGCAAATTTTTCAATATCGGGTGTGAATGCTGCGTAAAAATAAAACACAGTTTTTTTTTGTTTTTGTATCTTCCTATATTTGGAAACAATAATTATCCGCCTCGTTTGTCTAGTGGTCGCAAGCGCTTTTCTGCTATAGCGCTTCTTTCGTCATTTTACAAAATAATTACTTTTACATTTTGTAAATATTAATTTTAAAAAAATATCAAAAAACATTAAAAAAAAAAATTCACCGGTATCGGCTACAGGGCAGGTTCTGTTATTAATGAGTGGCGAATCTCTCCCATAATTGACATGATTATTTTTGACATTTATGATTTAGGTACTTATTATTTTTTATATTTAATTCAAAAATATAATTTTATTGGGATTAATTTAATGGCTGCATGATTATGATCAATCATTAATATAAATAAAAGGGAACCTTAGAGCCGAAGTATTATTTTGTCCCACTGGCTGTGGAAACCACTGGTTGCTGGGGGTCCGACGCTATCAAATTTGTGGCCGAGATCGGCCGGCGACTTAGAGATAGGGGCAGTGACCCACGCTCTGGTTATTTCCTGGTGCAAAGGCTAGCCCTGGCAATCCAGCGCAGAAACGCTGCAAGTGTCATGGGCTCCTTTGCGCCGGGAACGTCTAGGGACTGTGGATTTCCTGTGGCATAAGGTTTTTTTTTTGTAAATTGGTTTTTTATTATTTGACGTGTAGAAAACTTAAATCATTAGATAGATATGAAGGGGCAGGAGGGCCTTCATCAGAACTCATCTTGTGTGATGTATGTGGGTAGGTAGGTAGGCAGGTGGGCGTGAGCAGAAAAATCACAAGTCCTTGTTACAATTACAGTTGTTTAATCAGCACAGGGTTTAATAATCGAAATACACAGTCAAATGATCGATGTACAGTCTAAGCAACACGACACCAACTTAATTATAACACCAGATTAAACTTTCACTCGGATGCAAAGCGATTCGTCACAAGCGTGGTGTGCGGGCGCCGTCTCGAACAACAGTGGCAAGATGGCCGCCCTCACAACCATCGACAATGACGCTTCGCTAGGCTGACTTTGACAGCTAAAAGTCAACCTGAGGTCTGACGTTGACGGATGCGCCGTCACGGCCGGACTGACACTCGACCGTCCTCGGGCGATTTTCTGAAACAATGAGATGCAATCGTACATAGTCCGTTCGGCATCCTGACGGACGACTTATTAAAATTATCACAATGCGCTATGATACTTAAGACTTAAGGCGAGTGTCTCGCTACAATTAAGCCGGATGACACCGCCTCGTCACTAAACAGCATGTAGGTTAACTGTTCACAATTGGTACTATTAGACAAGTCAATCCTTTGGTGGATGTGACTCGGACGACAATATTCGTCTTACCATAATCTGCAAAACATCCAGAACAAGTCAGTCAACTTAAAGGACTCTGACTCGGACGACATATTTCGTCTCATAGAACAAAAGCACAGAGACAAGTCAATCTGATACTGACTCGGACGACATATTTCGTCTGACTATTTGGCAGGAAAGAGATTCTTACAGGTCGCTCCACTTACCTACGACTATGAATCATCTCGTTCTGTATGAATTTCAGTTTCGTGCAACACTTCCCAGGTCTCAGGATCTGAGCACGTACTGAGAGTGTCTGAGCCTGCTGTGAGCGTCCTCGAATCGGCGGAAACAGTGTTTGAGCATACGGTCAAGGTGTCAGAGTTATCATTGTCATGATTTGAATTAGTTATACTTTCTTCATCTTCCGACGCCGTCTCGGCCTCTTCACAATTTAAAAGACTAGTAGCTATTTCGATCAAACCGATATGTCCCTGGGGTACTGCGCGCAAATTCTCATGCGAGTATTTATAAGTTCTCTGAGGACCACCTAGAGTTTTAAGTTCGTAGCGATCGTTTTCAAGTACTTCTACTATAATATATGGACCTCGAAACTTCCTATCCAATTTTGTTTTATTCCGTTCACAATTTTTAATAAATACGAAGTCTCCTTTAGAGAAAGGTCTTATTGTGGCCCGACCACGATTAAACCGAAGGGTATCAGATTCAGCAGCTTTGCAAATGTTAGCTGATGCATCAGTTCTTATCGAATCTAAATCTAAGCGAACCTCATGATCTATATTATCGGCGTTCAACTTAGACATTCCTAGAGAATTAGAACGAATTCCAAACATTAGTTCTGACGATGAGTATTTGGTAACGGAAGATTTAGAACTATTGAGAGCAAGTTGGATGTTACTTAATTCGTCACGCCACGCTTTGTTAGGGTCGTTTTCAATGATAGTAAGGAGGCTCTTTAGAGTACGCATCACTCGTTCAACTTGGCCGTTTGCCCTACTCGTACCAGTCGCGATGAAATGGAGGTCTATTTTATGCTCTTGACAAAAGCTCTTAAAATCTGAGCTAATGTAGCAACGGCCCTGATCTGCGATGATTCTTTTCGGGGCTCCAAAAAGACACACCGCTTTTTGTACGGCATATATTGCACTCTTGGAATCGATTGACAAAGTATGTTCGAGTAAAACGTATTTGGTAAAGGCATCGATTATTACCGAGCAATACTCCTTTCGGTCACTCTTCCCGCTCAGCTTCCCCAAAAAATCTATGTGAATCGTGTGCCACGGCACGGATACTTTTGGAATCGAATGAAGCTGAACAGGCTGAGCACCCGATGGACCTTTCGATGCCTTACAAATGATACACGAATCTATAAATTTTCGTACACATTTGGACATATCGGGAAACCAATACTTTTCATAAAGCTTGTCTAGAGTTTTGTCCCTGCCTAAATGTTGCAGTTCGTTGTGGACATGATTAATTAGTGTCCAAATAAGAGACCGTGGAACTACGGGTAGCCATGAAGCCGCTTTGTTGCGAGTAATCTTCCTGTAGAGTATGCCATCTCTAACGTCATATGTTTGACCTACTGTCTCTGGAAAGCTATTATTATTATGTTTTGCGATAAGATCCTGAATTTCTGCGTCACGTTTCTGTTCCACTGACAGCCAGCCCTGATGTAGTTCAACATAATTGACAGTTTCAGGCTTAGGCTTAGTGATAGGAACAGCAGAATTTGACAGTGGATTTCGGGAAAGGTAGTCAGCATGCTCCATTTTACTTCCTTCGCGGTATATAATATCGAAATCGTAAGCTTGTAAATAAGCCCACCATCGGTAAACGCGGGGTGTTAGGTCTTTCTTCGATTTCGACGCCTTGAGCGAATTGCAGTCGGTAACTACAACAAATCGCCTGCCATATAAATAATGGCGAAAATGCTCTACAGCTCTGACGACCGCTAAAGTTTCTAACTCGTATGAATGATAACGAGATTCCGCGTCTGCTGTACGGCGGCTATAATACTCTATAACGTGCGGAAGATTATTTTTCTTTTGCAGTAGGATTGCTCCATATCCTTCTGAGCTAGCATCGGTATGTAGCTCCACCGGAAGTTCTGGGTCGAATATAGTTAGCACCGGTTCGGACGTGAGAATGCCTATGATTTTGCGCCGTATCTTTTCATGTTCGTTAGTCCAAGTAATTCGACCTTTAAGTTTTGTAAGAGGGTATAGGGGACCAACTATTCGTGTGAACTCAGGAATAAATTTCCGAAAGTAGGAGGCTAGACCGAGAAATTGGCGAACATTAGTAGCCGATTTAGGTTCTGGGGCATCTGCCAATGCCTGAATCTTCCGTGAATTGGGCCTAATCTCACCGGATTGTACAGAATATCCTAGGTAGTCAATTCGTTGTTTCATAAATTTGCATTTCTTTGTATTGAATGTAAACCCGGCTTCTGTTAACGCACCTAAAACAAAGTCAAGGCGCTTCAATCCTTCGGAGATATTAGCAGAATGACATAACACGTCATCCATATAGATAAGTGGTTTATCTTGTAAATGACTAAGAGCCTTTGTGATGCATCTCTGAAAGACTGAAGGAGCATTTCGCAAACCAAACGGCATGGCGAGATACTCGTATTGCCCTTCGTTTGTCACGAAAGCTGTCTTCTCCACTGACTCAGGGTGGATAGGGATCTGGTGAAAGCCAGAAGCCATATCCAATGAAGAGAAGAAATTAGCACCCGTAAGCTGGTCGATTTGATCCTCGATTCGAGGTAAGGGATAATGTTCAGGTATGGTATTCGAATTTAACTCCCTAAAATCTACACAAAGTCTATCGGAATTATCCTTCTTTTTCACAAGAACGATAGGACTAGCAAATGGGGACGTACTCTCTCGAATCACCCCTGCGTCTAATAGTTTTTGAACCTGTTCCCTAATTATTTGTTTCTCTATAGGTGCTCTTTTATGGGGACATCGCTGCACAACTTTATTTGGATCTACTAATTTAATTTCACATACTCCCGTCTTCACACGCTTGGTAGGTATACTCTCGATAAAGTTATTCGCATATTTGCTCAATATGGAAATCAACATGGCTTTATCCCGTTCCTGCAAATCCGTGTCAATTTTTGAAAAATCTGGGAGATCTGATGTCGCGACACAAAGATTAGATTGTTGTTTAGAGTATATAACAAGATTATCATTATCAATTTCTACGCTTAACCCCTGATCAAAGATATCTCTACCAATAATTATAGGCTCAGATATATTATTGTCGGAAACCACGTGAAAGAGTAAACTAACTAAGTGATCACCAATTTTAACATCGGCCTGAATTTGAGTCGTACACTGTATATCATCGCCTCCAATGCCGCTCAGATAGACGATACTTTTACACACAGTACCCAAGAGTTTACCACGATAACTTTCTTTCACAAGAGAACAAGACGATCCGCTGTCAAATAGAAAAGGTACAGACTCACCGGAAGATGTTGTCAAGAAGCCCCTTGAAGGACGGTGTTCACAATGGTGGACTTCCTTGGCCGCAGCTTTACCACCGTTCCTTTTATCGGGACAGTTAGTTGTCACGTGACCTTTTTGGCCACAAGTGTAGCACGTTACATCGGTCGTCTTCTCCAACGGACGGGAAGCACTCGGAGTGTCTCGAAGCTCGGCTGATCCCAACGCGTCACGACGTTTTCGGCATTCCGCAAAACGATGTCCCGATATTCCGCAAAAGTTGCATCTGCCAGTGAACCTTTCGGTAGCGCGAAAACGCTTCGCCTCAGGTTCGTTAGCTTCGACACCGTCTGAACGCCGCTTAAGAGATACGCCTCCCAAGATTCGGAACAATTGAGTGCGAGTTGTGATATTGTGCGCAATCAATTCGCGTCTTATCAGGCTGTCCTTCTGACAAAGCACAGAAATAACGAATCCAGTCACCACTTCTTCAGGCATCACAGTCTTAGGTATTCGTTCAATTAAGTTCCATAAACGAAGAGCAGCTTCTGAAGCTGTCTCCTTAGCTACTATTTGGAATCGCAATATTTCGTCAAAATAGTCCTGAAGGAGCTTTGGTTTTGAAAATTTAGCTAACAGTGTCTGTTTGACAACGCTCCAGGACATTTCATGTAAGTTTAGCTTAGTGATACAGGCAGCCGCTCGTCCTTTTAAAGAGGTAGTAAGAGCCATGAGCAAGTCTATTCCTTCTAAGCGCTTATTATGAACGATCGCTTCGGTGATATGGCACCACCCATCTATGTCACAGTCTGGTTCGTCTGGATTAAACGGTAACAAATGTGTTGCATGGTTAGTACTCACAGTTAGCGTTGGCTGGGCTGCGAGAACACGAGATAAAAGCATTTCCATGTTATTCAGCAATTTTTCTGCATCCGATTTTGGTGTTTCTTGCTCAATTCTAGCCCCATCCAATCCCACTTCTGATGAAGGGGCAGGAGGGCCTTCATCAGAACTCATCTTGTGTGATGTATGTGGGTAGGTAGGTAGGCAGGTGGGCGTGAGCAGAAAAATCACAAGTCCTTGTTACAATTACAGTTGTTTAATCAGCACAGGGTTTAATAATCGAAATACACAGTCAAATGATCGATGTACAGTCTAAGCAACACGACACCAACTTAATTATAACACCAGATTAAACTTTCACTCGGATGCAAAGCGATTCGTCACAAGCGTGGTGTGCGGGCGCCGTCTCGAACAACAGTGGCAAGATGGCCGCCCTCACAACCATCGACAATGACGCTTCGCTAGGCTGACTTTGACAGCTAAAAGTCAACCTGAGGTCTGACGTTGACGGATGCGCCGTCAGATAAATTAAGGTATTATTATTAAATAGTTTAGATTTATACACATTTAAATAAAATATTATGTAAATTTATTTGCACGCCGAAATTAAAACGCAGAATAAAAGAACAATTCTGTCAATTATACCGACCTCCTGTACCTTATTTATGTAAATAAATAATTTTGATTTGATTTTTATTTATGCAAAAAAGTATTGACAAACTAATGAAAATATTTTTAGTAGTTTAGTGTCGGAAACAAGCGATGTGTCCAGTTAATGACAATAGGCTCGCCCCTATTATATGGGACTGGTTAAAATGTGGGTGTACTATTAGGTAAACCCTGCCTAACCCTTCAGAGATTACAGGCGTGATGCTATGTTATTAAATAAAATGAGGAGGCCCAGCTTAGTTATACTAGTTTTATTACCGACTAGCTGTTGCCCGCGACCTTCATTCAAGTGAAATTATTATAAAAAATATTACTTTCTTTTTTGAATCGAATTGTGCTACCAATTTCAAGGGTTTTAATTTTTTTGCACGGAACCCTAAAACCTTTCGCAACATAAAAGTAGCCTGTATTAGACCTTAAAACATTAGGTGTCAGCCAGTAAAGGTCCCGTCAATTTCGGTTCAGCCGTTTCGGAGATTATCCGGAACAAACAGACAGAGAGACAAAAATTTAAAAAAAAATTGTTTTGTTATGAGTACCATATATTATACTTTCAAGCATTCAGTAAAAAGCTGTTATTTTGGTATTACAAACAGACACTTCAAGTGCGGCCTATCTTATTGTTGTATATTAGTCGCGCCGCGACCTATAATAAACCAGTGTGCATCGAGCCGTTGTCTTATTTAGTCACCTCGTTACGCCTATCCAACAGTGGCGACGAGGATGGGATTCGAACCCACGCGTGCAAAGCACCCATACCATATCCATATATATATATTCATATCCCATATCTTCATGCGGTAGAGGAGGTGATGGGGCTGTTGGGGTGTTCACAATTACAGGCGGGTTTGGTGCACTTGCGACGTCTTCCAATTCAATTGGCGTATCCCAAGTGTTAGGCAGGGTGGTATCCGTTCCTTTATACAACATCAATTGATTTTTATGTTTCTTAATAATTTTCTGAGTTACGCAGTCCTTTATTAAGTAAATTACTTTTCGTTCACGTTTAGACTTGCTAACTGAACCAGTGATACCATCCTCGTCATCGTCACTTCCCCTTAATGATCATGTGCAACGGAAACAGTACTCGCAGAGTAAGGCGTATGGAGGTACAAACACCCAATACTTTGATGTAGGAAATAAAGTTATATATAAAAATGGAAACAAACCAAATTCATGGAACACTGGCATAATAGTCGAACGTAAAGGAAAAGTAATTTACTTAATAAAGGACTGCGTAACTCAGAAAATTATTAAGAAACATAAAAATCAATTGATGTTGTATAAAGGAACGGATACCACCCTGCCTAACACTTGGGATACGCCAATTGAATTGGAAGACGTCGCAAGTGCACCAAACCCGCCTGTAATTGTGAACACCCCAACAGCCCCATCACCTCCTCTACCGCATGAAGATAGACCAATCCAATCACCACGCCCAGTTGAAGCTGAGGCAGACAGGTCGTTAGAAGAGTTCTACGACACCGCGGCGGGTGAAGGAAGTGAGGTTCAAGTTGAACAGGAAGGTGAGAAGGAGCCAGCAGTTGAAGCAGCGGGAACTGCACAGAATGTGCAAGAGAGGTCGCACCGTCCCGTACCTAGAGTTAATTATAAACAATTCTTCTAGATATAAGTTAGTACTAAGAGGGAGGAATGTTGTATATTAGTCGCGCCGCGACCTATAATAAACCAGTGTGCATCGAGCCGTTGTCTTATTTAGTCACCTCGTTACGCCTATCCAACACTTATACTTACCTATTTTCTTGCAGATTTGTTTCCGTTGCTTTGCAAGTTCTTTTCCGGGTTCCTTCAAGAATACTCTACACAGAAGAACTTAATCCTGTTTTTCTAATCAATTTACAATGAATACAACTTTATTCATGTTGTTTCTAGTAACTATTGCAGGTAATTATGAATTTTCATTCAGTTAAAGGATGACCGCTTCTTAAAACTATCATATCTTTCACGATGGAACCAACCATACACATTCACAAAATTTCATTGAAATCAGTTGTGTGGTTCCGGAGATTAGCGAGCACGAACATAGTGGCACGTGATTAGATTACTTTAATGTCACTTTGCGATGGGAAAGAAATGGAGCTATACTCGACGTCTACTCCCCCTCTCTTTCTAACATCGAAGTAAAATTAAAATAAAACAAAACTGTATTGTCGTATGTCAGACAAGACAGTTGTTATTGTGCCCCCGACAGCATTTATGGAAAGACATACTGCGCCGACCCCAATAGCAAACTTTGTTAATGCTTTGAGGCGGAATTCACACCCGAGCCGCAGGCGACGTTGTTGTGGAGCCGAGAACTGAAGTAACAAGTGCCCACGTGCATCAAACGACGTTTTTCCATACACGGAAAAGTATTTTTGTCATGAATTATTAGGAAACTATGACATTATTTCCCTTATATTTCCGCGCTTTGCTTTCGCCTGTTTGAAGGGGAAGCAAAGGTATGATCTATGAAGCTGACAAACAGCTGGATATGTGTGTCTTATCAAGGGGTATCGTATTACTCAGTACTAACTGGGTTGTGGACGTCAGATAGGTAGTCGCTCCATGTAAAATACAAGTATTCAGCTGCATCCGGGTAGACTGGAAGCAGAACCCAATATAGCAGGGAAAAGACTGGCAAATGACGATATGATGGTCAAAAATCTGCTGTTTCCAAAAACGGCAATACAAACACGGTTAAAATGAATGGAACACTGTTTTTCCATGTGGTGTAGAAATATGTACTGAGTGACGTGGTGAACTGTATAACGTCGGTGTTCCTTCCATCCTGTATAGTCCTTTTTCTGGGCGGAGCGGAAGGGAGTATTAGACTTGTACGTTCACTAAAACGCATCCATGTTCCTTCTTTTGCTCTTTGTGTTCCAGGGCCGCGGTATCTCTTACGAACAGTCCCGCAACCCTGACCCTGTATAGTCTTAAGTCAGGAATAACTTAATAGAAACACTAGTTAAGGTTTAGAATAAAACCACCAAATTATCAGTAAGTAGATGAACTACTTTAAGGGTACGTGCACTCGCTGCTCGGGATAAGTGTGGACTAGTCACATGGAACCTTAAGGCTCACGCTACGGTTATTAGTTTAACACATCTCTTGCGCGATTCAGAATTATGATGTTAGTTCTTTTATTGTGGCATAGATGGCGCTGTAGTAAATTTTGGAAGTGCCGCTACAGATTCTTACCAACACGACTGGGCTGAAATAACCACTGGCAGAGAAAAATGGAAAGAGAGAAGAGTGGTCTTTGCTCTGCAGTGGGACACATCAGGCTTAACAGAAGATTCGCGGACTTCGGCATAAGTAGCTTATACTTCGATCAAACCATGCTGTTGGTAGTTAGCCAGGAGATTTTAAGAGTATCTAGTACCTCAACAAAACGATGTCTTTTCAGCAATCGGAGAGCCAAGCAGTGCCAGACGACAAAATGACAGATCGACAAAACAAAATTTAGAAAAATACCTAAAGGGTATCGAAAAGGTTATGTTTGATGCTCCAGTCCCCACTGAATACGCTGACACACCGCTAGATGACGATTATTTAGATGGAGTAATCGTTAAGTTGCTAGACCATTTAAAACAGAGAATAGAAAGTTCTGGATAGGCTAGATTGCAATATTTAAAAAGTTAATATAGACAAGAACACAATAATTCAATTTTACAACAGAAAACTTTATTACAAATTAACCATTTTATACGATAACAATAACATAGCACAATCCGATAGTATACTACTACGATCTCATGGAAATTACACATAAACAAAATCTGTAACAAATTATACAGATGAGTTTACGCTCTTTGGCATCTTTCACGAATATCCAGCAAAAACAGCTTTACAAGCCTATCATGGATATGTAGCCTCCAACCTACGATATGGTATTCTATTATGGGGTGGCTCAGTAGAATTTAATAGATTATTCTTGGCTCAAAAACAGTGCATTTGCGCACTTTGCAACGTGGACTCATTACTTTCTTGCAAACCACTGTTCCAAAAACTAAATTTAATAACAGCACCGTCCATGTATTTGAGTCTTGTATTTTCATCAAAACAGTCAATCAGTATACAGATCCTTTGGGGACTATTGTAATTTTAATTTGAACACACAAATACTCTGAAATATTTCATTCCGAATTTCGATGTTCCGATTTTCAAAAGTCTAAATTTCCTAATTCCTAGGATTAGGATTCTGATGGTGATTCAGTTAGCATACTACAGCAAAATCTATATGTAACGTTTAATGTTATTTACAAATGTTTACTTTGTTAATAAATTTCTGTATCAATATTTTTTATTATGTTTTCTTCTTCTTCTGCATGGGGTACCATCCTTTTTTTTTTTTGGATTCGAAATCATCAAATAACTCCTCCCGCTCAGGGTTGAACAGGAGTGAGTGTCAGACTTTTAGTGACTAAAACGCATCCATGTTCCTTCATCGCCCTTTGTGTTCCGGGGCCACGGTATCTCTTTCGAACAGTCCCGCAGCCCCGAATGGGGTACCATCCTTGTACTGTTATTGAATCCTTTGGGTTAGGTTATGTTAGAACAGTGGCCATCAACGCGCGAAGGCGAGCGAACGAAGCGAGTGTACCGCCAAAGTGGCCGCCGAGCGCCAGATCCCCTGTATTGTTGGTTATGTGTTTATTTGTCTCTATATTCAGTTTTACAAGGCGTTTTTATTTTGGGTTTTCTAATTAATCGGTAATTCAATCAAAAATCAATCAATCAATTGTAATTCGTATTTTTAATGTTCCGTATTATTATTAAGTCTGACGTTTTGTCATATGTTTAGGAATGATTCAAATAGGATATATGATACATCGGAATTGTTATATTTGGAATTTTGAACCATTCGGAATAATGAAAACCGGTATTTTGAAATTCGTATTTCTGAGTTTCGGAATAAAGTAACAGAATGTAATTGTAATGCCCATATTATATCCTCTTCTGCAAATCTCGCGGTCAAAATTAGGTTTGCTGTAATAAAACCCAATTCTAGGTTAAGCTATATTATTTTAATTTGTATGTATATGTCGGAGTGGCAGGATTTATTCCGCTATGCTTCTACATCGCATGTGGGCAGACGATGGGTTTCGTGCTCTGAAGACTCTGAGCGATACATTGTCTCTAGCAAAACTAACGAATTACTTGAGATTACAACTTAGCCAAATAACACGGGGCACAATGAATCGGGTACAGTTCCAAGAGGTCTTAACTCGGCCGCGATCAGACGCTGACTCTCGTCCTGGCTCAGTCTTTGACCTCAGGGCTCTGTGACAAGTGGCGCTGTGGTGTGGGTAGATTTGTAAGTAGACTGCGTGATGTCACCACCGCATACTTGTGATTCATTTTAAGCCCGTACCAATGACCGTCTCCGACATGTATTTGTTTTTTTTTGTGTGCAATAAAGAATAAGATTAAGAGAGTTTTTCATATTCATGTAGTGTACCCAATTTTAATACCCGTTATCCCAATAGTTTTCCCTTGCCAAACATAATAATAATAATTTAATTTATTTCGAGCAACAAGACTCATAGTGTTAGTAACAATGTTCTTACGAACTATGTTAGTATTACACTTACAAAGACCAAAAACAGAAACAGATTGTGACATCATTGCTGCAAGGTGACAGGTCCAGCCGAAACCTTGCAGCAGTGGTTCACAAACTCACAATCAAGCCTGCTTGCTAACATAGATAGGATGCTGTTGGCGCTGCCCCGCACCCTACGGACAAAGGATGCGCACCATTTCCGCATCACCGTGTAGAAACAGTCCACGTGAGCTTCAGCGAACATCCCCGATGCACTGCAGTATCGGGGCAACCCCATCAACACCCTGAATGCGTTATTGTATTGGACGCGAAGGGCGCTGTATGATTTTTGAGTATGATGAACCCACAGATTGCAAGTGTAAATAGACGTGCAGTACGCACTGAATATAGTGCGCTTGACCTCTTTAGAGGCACGCCTAAATCTGCAGGCAATCATGTTAGCTCACTTATAAAAAATTAACACTAATACTTATTTTCTATGAAGCTAAAATATTAGACTCCCAAATAATAACTCAATAAGTCAGTACACAATAATAAATTCTAGTTGTTACGAAACCGATTCACACTGACCCCCGTACTAGTTAGAAACTGTATTACGGTGGGACAGGTATCCTTGTTCTCATTAACAATTATTATAATAAGCCGATTTGAATAATCTCACTTTTTTAATAATACAAAGCAAAACTGAGGGTAAAATGTATCAAACATTCAAAATGTTGTTCACTTAGTTTTTTTAATTTGTAGGTAGTAGCGTAAATTCACATAGTACGAGTATATGAAATTTTTTTAAGTTCCGTACGGGTGGTAAAATGAGTTAAAAATTAAACTTTTTCTTTGTTTTTTCTTGTACAAAATGTGTGTTTGTGTGTGTGTACGTCTGTACGTGTGTGTGTGTCACGTTATATCATCCCAAAATATTTTCTACTTCATTGTAATCTAATTTTTTAAGAAATTCATCAATAGACTTTTTACATTCGCGACAGTTTAGATCTCTTATTTTTAATCTTTTGCTTATTTTATTATATAGGCTGGGGCCAAGATAATTTGGAAAGTTTTGGGCGAATTTAGTCTTACATTTGGAAGTATTATAAACTATATCCAACCTTCGCCTAAGCCCGAAGTCAGATTTCATTTTGTGCTGTGCAATAACTAAAAGCCGGATAAATAGTTTCCGCACAGAAAGTACATTATTTTCCTTATATAATAGATCAGTGGGATACCTGTAGTTTTTGAAACACATTACCTTGAGTAGGGCACGTTGAGCTCTTTCTACCACCAGTAATGTAGTTTTTGATGTACCACCCCAGATAGTTAGACAGTAGCTTACAATAGACTGACAAAGTGAGTAATACACAGTAGTGCGTAATTGCATTGTACAAGCACTTCTGAGTATTTTAAAGATATAATATATCAGTTTTCGTATACGGGCACTTAGTTTCTTGGCTTGTTCTTTCCAATTCAGATACTGAATGATGACAACAAAGTTTCTAAAAAAAGCGGTGAACGCCATTATAAAACCAATTACTAGTATTTGAACACCTGTTTCACCTCAGAGACTTCCCCACTGAAAAAATCGGTCACTGTTCCAATTTTTGATTCTGGCGACAGAAACAACGTGTCGAATTATAGACCTATTACCTATTTCCTTGCTACCTAGTTTATCGAAAATCTTAGAAAAACGAATCAACTGTAGACTAAAGAAATATTTTTGGAGTCATATGGATTTTTGTCGTGCAATCAATTTTGGATTTAGGGAAGGCAGATCTACCAGTGATGCCCTACATAAATTAACTTCCTTTATTGTCGATGGCTTGGATGGTGGAGATAGATTCCTGGGTATATTTTTAGATCTCGCTAAGGCGTTCTGCACAGTCTCCGTTTCTATTCTCCTGGCTGAATTGGAACACATGGGAATTCGAGGTAAACCGCTGGCTTTATTTAGGGATTATTTAAGTAACCGCAAACAGATTGTCAAGATCAAAGATGAATAAAGCCAAGTGGTCGATATGATATACGGAGTCCCACAGGGGAGTGTGCTAGGCCCAACGCTCTTTTTGGTCTACATCAATAATCTGTGTGGCCTTTTAGTGGCCCCGCTTAGCACACTGCTAAGTTGAGCGTTAAGCACACTGTCAAACACTTTTGACATGATTGTAGCAAGAGATTTTGGCCTATAATTGTTCTTATCGCCCATGTCACCAGTCTTATTTTTGACGATAGGCACCACTGTTGTTTTGATCATGTCACTCGGCGTATAAGCATGACCCAGACAAAAACTAAAAAGCATAGCCAACACTCTTGGCAAATGCGGACCAGCAAATCGGAGCTCCTAAGTGTTTCCGTGGCTCAACATTGAGCATCGACCTAGATGGGCCTAATGGTGACTGCACACTAAAAAGGTCAGCTATTTGTCGAGCACCACTCAAGCCATCGACGCAAACAGGGAGGCCAGGCTTGCCCTTCAATCTACTTGCATGCTTCCAAAAAGATCGAAAATCGTTCTGTGAATGCTGTGAAGCTAGAATATCCATTTTAATTTGAGTCTCATGATCTTGACACCACTTCAACCGGGTCTTAAATATCCTTCTAGCTTCACGCATTTCTTCAAAAATACGTCCCGATGTCGGCATACCATTATCTAGCCAGCATAAAAATTTACGTCTAGCCTCCCTATGCGCGCCGCTCACATGCGTGTTCCAGCCCACAACTGTTTCGCGCTTTCTAGGACTGCCGCCATAAGTGATTGTCTCAGTAGCCGACTCGCACAATGCACTAACAATTTTACCATACATTGCATCTATTTCACGAAAGTGGCGAGGGTCATTGGAAGTCTGACCACTACGCTCTCTAAAGTCATCCAGGAAGTCAATAAGTCGCAGCTTTTCATGACATTTTATGCTATAAGCACGAATCTGTTCCTTTCTCCCCAGATCACCCTATTCATTTCAGTGCTAAAATTTGGTTGTTGAATCTGAACAAAACTAAGGTCACAAATAATATTCAAAGAAAAGTGGTCAGACCACTGCACGTCATACTTTACAAAAGAATTCATAACAGTAGGCACAGCTGCCTTTGTGACTACACAATGATCAAGCCACCACATAATGAAACATAAAGTAAATAACCCGACTACGTAAAAAAGGGGTCTAAAAAGCTAAGATGGACGAATCAGAAGATGAAATAATTGAGAAGAAGAAAATAACTCAAATAGAAATCCAGAAATGCAAAGGTACAAAAATGGTCAAGGTAGAGCCGTGGTCGCACCCACTCTAAACTATACATACCATGTCTGTTAGTAGAGGTGTTCCTGGCACTATTTTATGAAAACGCATCAAAACTGCAATTTCGCACTCGAATCTAACTTTGCTCCCATACTTAAAAATCTAGTACAAACAAAAACTCTCTCCTAAACACAGGCTATTTTGTAGCCTAGCTATAGGAGAACAGAGAATAAAAGGGAGAGAATAAAAGAACACAGAATAAATTATTCTGTTTACTTACTTGTTGTTTTTATTCTGTGTTACTGACCTGTTATTATTTTATGTAAAAAGTTGTGAATCTACAAACTGTTTTTTGGAAATAAAATAATTATTATTATTATATCAGAAGAGAAGAAAAAAAAACATACCAACATACCAAGAGAATGGGCCTTGAAGTATGGGCGTCTACTGCAAGGTCCAATAGCCATATTATTATGTATTTAACTGTAAAGAACTTTGTAACGAGAACCTTTGTTACTCATACGACTTTTACTGACTTGTACTGACTAAAACCCATCCATGTTCCTTCTTTTGCATTTTGTGTTCCAGGGCCGCGGTATCTCTTTCGAACAGTCCCGCAACCCTGGCAGGCATTGGTCCTGTCGGACCCCTTCCCGTTTGCTGAAATCTCTCTAAGACTTGCGTGGAACACAAACGCGCCGTCGACATGGCCTGTCGTCATAAGACGGACGGGCGGCAAGCTAGCCCATAGCTCACCGTCCTCAGGCCCGCGCCTACGGTCACCACGTGGCCCCCGACACCCGGTGCGTCTCCCGCGGTGGCTGGAACGTGAGGTTCTCTCCCTCTCACGTTCCGCCGCCTCCTTCGCTAGCATGACTGCTTCGCAGAAGGAAGTGACGGCGTCCCATTCCGTCTCGCTCCGGACCTTGGATTGAACCACGGCCGGACGCGAAAGGTCGCCGCCGCTGATCGCCGCTACGAGGGCATGGCGGTGTTCTGCCCACGCGGGGCAGAACACCGCCAGACTTCCACCGTGTGCTCCACCGTGTCCTCCGGTCGATCCTCCCAATGGTAGCACCCGGGCGTTTCCTCCCGCCCGATTCGGTGCAGGAACCTCCCGAAACAACCGTGTCCGGTGAGGATCTGCGTCAGGCGGAAAGTGAATCAGTCTCTAGCCACTCCTCAAAGGGGGAAGTCTCCCTTTGAGGAGTGGCTCATCGCCACTGTTGTGGCGTGCCCTTCACGGGGTTACGAGTCGCCCTCTCCATGTCGCCAAGAGATCGCGAAGGAAATCTGTACGCTGAGTTACCCCCCAGCGTAGAGCCTCCACGCGCCATTCATGCAGGCGAGCGCGAACTATCGCCTCCAGATCCCATGGCGTCAATCCGGCGAGGAGGCTCGCCGCCTCGCCGGAGATCGTGCGGTATCCCCGGATCATCCTTACGGCTAGCACCTTTTGGGGCGCGTTCAGGCCCCTTCAGCCAGGCCAGGTTCCCACACCGAGGCCACACCGGGGCGGCGTAAAGGGCCATGGACCGCATGACCCCCGCGTAGAGCTTCCGGCAGTCCACTGACTACCTGCCACGTAACGACTGTCAAAGATCTACAAATGACAGCTGGGACCTACGGCTTAACGTACTTTCCGAAGCACGGATGAAACTCGGTATGACTTGATGCATTGTCACCCATCCACGGACGAACCTAGGCAAGCACGAACGACGAACGTAGGCTAAGCAAGCTCTTTCTTAAAGATCAAAGGAGTGCATCTTCTGTAGGTACGTTTGTAGGTACTATTATTTATTCTGTGCTAATGTGTGGTTAATTGATTAACGTTAATTATACTCGTTAATTCATCATAATCGCAATGAAATTAAAAAACTCATTTCTTAATTTCCAACATGTTTTAATTTCGTGGTAGTGGTAGTCGAATTAAAAGAGAGTGATTTAATTATACATCGTGTGGTACTCGCAACCGGCGTGACTATATATTATGGGCGGACGAGGCGAAAGCAGTACGTAAGTAAGGATCGTAGCTGGTGGGTGAGTTTACATAATATTTAAGTATATCTGAATTATTTTCCAAAATAATTCTGTTTTTACGGTTCCGTACCTCAAAAGGAAAAAACGGAACCCCTTAAAGCTTCAATCGCGTGTATGTCTGTCTGTCCGTCTGTCACAGCCAATTTACTCCGAAACTACTGACGACCTTTACGACCGATTGAGTTGAAATTGGTACGCATATGTAAGTCGGTAACCCAAAGACGGGCGTGTAACGTAAACTACTGAATATTAAACATTGGGGCCACTTTTTTTTTAAATTAGCGGTCTAAAACCATCTTCGCATTATTGCCTTTCTAATGAAACCGGTTTGGGGCACATCGGTTGGTAGGTAAAAACTATTTTTGTGTTTTATTTACTAAGTATTTTGGTCAAAGATCCCAGGACCGCCAGACCTTACTTCTCACTAACAAAATGTATGGCAACGAGTAGTGGTAGTACCTATGTCAACGTATGCATAACTGCTAACTTGTGTCGAGGCCCCGACGCCCAATTTCTTAATAACGGATGCTAAAGTTGAATAAAAAAAATACGCAGTATTTTTTTGTATCTTGCTGTATTTGGAGACAATAATTATCCACCTCGTTGGTCTAGTGGTTGCAAAAGCTTCTTTCTTCATTTTACAAATTAATTACATTTATATTTTTTAAATAATAAAAAAAAAGAACATTAAAAAAAAACCACAGGTTACCCATCGGGAACAGGGCTCCAGGCTCTTTTATTATTGTGTGGCGAATCTCTCCCATAATTGACATGATTATTATTGACATTTATGATTGGGTACTTATTATTTTTATTTATTCAATTCAATAGTATAATTTTATTGGGATTAATTTAATAATGACTGCATGTTTATGATAGATAATTAATTTTATATTTGCATGCCGAAATTAAAAGGCAGAATAAAAGAATAATTCTGTAAATTTTACCAACCTGCTATACCTTATGTATGCAAATAAATAATTTTGATTTTGAATAATGCAAAAAAAAAAATTGACAAATTAATGAAAATATTTTTAGTCTAACTTAAAAAAAACGTAAACTTAAAGGACCCGTCAATTTCGGTTCAGCCTTTTCGGAGATTATCCGGAACAAACAGACAGACAGACAGACAAAATGTAAAAATGTGGTTTGTTATAAGTACCATATATTATACTTTCAAGCATTCAGTAAACAGCTGTTATTTTGGTATTACAAACAGACGACACTTCAATTCTATTTATTTGTATAGAAGTGCGGCCTATCTTAGGTACTAACATACTTACCTATTTTCTTGCAGATTTGTTTCCGTTGCTTTGGAAGTTCTTTTCCAGGTTCCTTCAAGAATACTCTACACAGAAGAACTTAATCCTGTTTTTCTCATCAAATCACAATGAAGACAACTTTATTCATGTTTTTTCTAGTAACTATTGCAGGTAATTATTAATTTTCATTCAGTTAAAGGATGGCCGCATCCTAAAACTATCTTATCTTTCAAGATGGAACCAACCATACACATTCACAAAATTTCATTGAAATCGGTCGTGCGGTTCCGGAGATTAGCGAGCACGAACATAGTGGCACGTGATTAGATTACTTTAATATCACTTTACGATGGAAAAGAAATGGAGCTATACATGACGCCTACGCTCCCTTTCAGTTTAAAATAAAACAAAACTGTCTTGTCATAAGTCAGACAAGACAGTAGTTATTGTGCCCCCGACAGCATTTATGGAAAGACATACTGCGCGGACCCCAATAGCAAACTTTGTTAATGCATTCGAGGCGGAATTCACACCCGAGCCGCAGGCGACGTTGTTGTGGAGCCGAGAATTGCAGTAACAAGTGCCCACGTGCTTAATCCGGGTAGACTGGAAGCAGAACACAATATATTTGGGAAAAGACTGGCAAATGATGATATGATGGTCAAAAATCTGCTGTTTCCAAAAACTGCGATACCAACACGGTGAAAATGAATGGAACACTGATTTTTTTTCCATGTGGTGTAGAAATATTTACTGAGTGACGTGGTAAACTGTATAGCGTCAGTGACCTTCTATCCTGTATGGTCCTTTTTCTGTGCGTAGCGGAAGGGAGTGTCCGACTTGTACTGAATAAAACCCATCCATGTTCCTTCTTTTGCCCTTTGTGTTCCAGGGCCGCGGTATCTCTTTCGAACAGTCCCGCAGCCCTGACCCTGTAGAGTCTTTTTTTTTTTTTTTACCGATGGCAAATCATCAAATAACCCCTCCCGCTCTGGGCTGAGCAGGAGGGAGTGTCAGACTTTTACTGACTAAAATCCATCCATGTTCCTTCCTTTGCCCTTTGTGTTCCAGGGCCGCGGTATATCTTTCGAACAGTCCCGCAACCCTGGCAGGCGTCGGCCCTTACTGACCCCTTCCTGTTTGCTGACTCTCTTTGAGGCGCGCGTGGAACACGAACGCGCCGTCGACACGGCCTGTCGTCATAAGACGGACGGACGGCGAGCTAGCCCATAGCTCACCGTCCACAGGTCCGCGTCTACGGTGGCCGGGTGCCACCACGTGGCCCCCGACGCCCGGTGCGTCTCCCGCGGCGGCTGGGACACCCTGTATAGTCTTATGTCAGGAATAACTTTATAGAAACACTAGTTAGGGTTTAAAATAAAACCTCCAATTTATCAGTAAGTAGATGAACTACTTTAAGGGTACGTGCACTCGCTGCCCGGGATAAGTGTGGACTAGTCACACGGAACCTTAAGGCTCATGCTACGGTTATTAGTCTAACACATCTATTGCACGATTCAGAATTATGATGTTAGTTCTTCTATTGTGGCATAGATGGCGCTGTAATAATTTTGAAAGTACCGCTACAGTCTCTTACCAACACGACTGGGCTGAAATAACCACTGGCAGAGAAAAATGGAAATAGAGAAGAGTGGTCTTTGCTCTGCAGTGGGACACATCAGGCTTAACAGAAGATTCGCGGACTTCGGCATAAGTAGCTTATACTTCGATCAAGCCATGCTGTTGGTAGTTAGCCAGGAGATTCTAAGAGTATACTAGACCTCAACAAAACTATCTCTTTTCAGCAATCGGAGAGCCAAGCAGTATCAGACGACGAAATGACAGATCAAAACAGAATTTAGAAAAATACCAAATGGGTATCGACAAGTTAATGTTTGGTGCTGCAGCCCGTGCTAACAACATTTCGGAATTTATCGAAGACGTCAAAACCGAAATTTTTAAGGTTGTAGACAAAATTAAAGACGTTGTAGCAGTAAAAGTTGTAGATGTTATTAACGTTGTTGTAAATAAATCTGTAGGTAAAGTCGGCCAACTACTCAATAAAGTCCTTAACAAGCTTAAGTTTTGGAAAGTCTAGATTGCAATAATTAAAAAGTTATTGTAGACTTAAAAAGCAAAGCATACACAAACACGTATTTAACAAAAAAAAAGCGTATTGCATTAGTAGCATTAGGTAAAAGAGTACAATAATTCAACTTTACAACAGAAAACAATATAATTACAAATTAACTATCTCATACGATAACAATAACATAGCACAATCTGATAGTATAGTTTTCCTTGGATGTCATTAGATTTAGCTGACTATATCTAATGACATCCCAAGGAAAACTATACTACTGTACTATCTCATGGAAATTACACATTAATAAAATCTGTAACAAAAGAAAATTGATAAGTTTGCGCTCTTTGGTGTCTTACACGAATATTTAGTCCAAAAACAGCTTTACAAGCCTATCATGGATATGTAGCCTCCAACCTACGATATGGTGTCCTCTCCGTCGGGACGCCTCTTTTGCGCCACTCCGCAGAGCTAACGGTGAGCCCGGCCGAAATCATGCGTGTTCTCCTCGTTCACTAAAACAACGATATCTCTGACGTTACGCATTGCAGCTCAACAAACCCTATTTCATTCAAATTGTTATGAAATAAGCTATCTGATTATTTATAGTTTAGTACAGTTTTATCGTGGAATCTATTTTTGATTCAAAGTTTAAAGTCGGGTGAGCTAATTTTTCCCAGTTTTTCGTACAAAAGTTGTCATATTAATAAAATAAAAGCTTTTTTTTCCAAAGTTATTGTTTTATTTACAGAATAACACATTGTTTTACAATAATCAAGAAAAAGAACAGACTCCCCTGTACATATTTTACATGCTGCAAGCTAAACAAAAACTCACTGTGGCTCTGGGTAATCGACCCGTACGCCGAACAAAAAAAAGGGTATGTTAACACATTCATTCTAGGAACTCTGTAAGCCAAGTGGTTAATTATAATTATTATCGTACTAGCTTTTGCTCGCGGCTTCGCCCGCGTGGAGGTCGATAATTGTCCCACGGGATCATACTACCGGGACTAAAAGTATCCTATATGTTAATCCAGGTTATAAACTATCTGTGTGCTAAATTTCATCAAAATGCGTTCGGTAGTTAATGCGTGAAACAGTAACAAACAGACATCCATCATCAACAAACATCATCCTCACAATTTGTTTTTATTAGTGAGATTTCTTATTAAAGCGCACACCCTCCTAATGTCATGTCTCTACAACCAGCGGTTTAGGCCGTACGTTGATATGTCAGTCAGTCAGGACTTTGAATTTTATAATGGGGGATGATTTTGGAAAAACTGTGACACACGTTAACTAGAGAGTATGTACACAAATTTCTAGTATATCGAGCCCGAGAATAATAGGTTTCACAGGATATTCAATCCCCCATTGCACCCTCTTAGGCATGGAATTTCGAAAACTACCAACTCTTCACAAAGAATACACCCTCCATCCTGCACGCTCTGCGCCACACAGCGCGCCATGCGCCCGTGTACGTCAGTTTCGAAGCCCTATTTGACTCTGTTGGGGGGACGATTTTGGAAAAAATTCAACCCTCTTAGGGGTTGAACTTCGAAAAATCCTTCCTTATTCCTTGTCTACATTATAAAGGAAACATCTGTGCAAAATTTCAGCTTCCTAGGTCCAAGGATTTGGGCTGGGCGTTGATGAGTCAGTCAATCAGTCAGTCAGGACTTCTCTTTTTATTTATATAGATAGATAGATTACCTATACAGTATGTAATCAAACTGCTGCTATGTACTTGTAACTGGAACCTTGTGTGAAACTGTTGTTCTAAGGTTGAGGAAGACTATCCGCTCGTGATACAGTTCTATAAATCATTCTAAAGACAGCCAAACCATCTTTACATTGTACCAATTCACATTCAACGATCTGTCTATTTTATATTTAATATCAGCGACCCGTTCCAGCTTCGCACGGGTGCAATGTTATACATATAAACCTTCCTCTTGAATCACTCTATCTATTAAAAAAAACCAGCCATGTGCGAGTCGTACTCACACGCACACAGGGTTCCGTAGCGCCAAACAATATAATAAAAATATTTTGAAGTCTCATTCATATGTTGTATTGTTTTACATTCAACAACAAAACTAAATTTGTTTTTTATAGTATGTTAATGAAAAACAAAGTTGTTGCTACAGTTTGATGAAAAAGTCCCATAACTCAAAAAATTAAGAGCCCCTATCAATTTCGTCGCAGTACTAGTTTAGGTAATTTCGGAGAAATGTGTGCGTTCGAGCGTTCGAAATATCGATAACGATCGTAGTGTGCGTAGTCTCATGCAGTGCAGCAGCAAACAATCTTGGTCCGTAACAGTATTAGTTAGTTATATAGTAAAAGCAAATCAATTTGCATTTATGCTGCATAATTTTTAATGTTTTATACATTAAAAAAACAAATTAAAATTGGAAAGTTAAGACTATACAAAAGCAAATAATAATATAGGAAAAGGTTGAGTAAAAAGTAAACATATTTTATTTATTTAGTGTCGTTAATTTTTTTTGCTTTTTTATATGTGTGTGACATTTTAGTGCTCTTTTATTTTATTTTTAATTGGGCAAGGGTACCTAACCAAAAATTAAATTATCCTAAGTGAAAAAAAAACAAGTCGACGTTAATACGAAGTGCTCCAAATGTCCATAGACCGTGCTTTCCTGGAATCAACGATTTCGGGCAACTCATTTCATGTAAAATGTTTTTAGTTTTGGTTCCATTTTGTTTGCTAGAAGTCGTCATCTTTTGCAATTCTTACGACTTTTAGAGGCTTATCCGGTCCAGTCCACAGAGCAAACAAACATAATAGTGTAAAATGATGAAAGAAGCGCAGCAGCAGAAGCCCTTGCGACCACTAGACCAACGAGGCGGATAATTATTGTTTCCAGATATAGGACGACAAAAACAAAAAAAAAACTGCGTATTATTTTTACGCAGCATTCTCGGCACAAGTTAGCAGGTATGCATACTTTGACATAGGTACTAACACTACTCGTTGCCATACATTTTGTTAATAAGAAAATAATTAAGGTCTGGCGGTCTTAGACCAGCGGTCTTAGATCTTAGACTAAAATACTTACTAAATAAAACACAGAAATTGATTTTACCTACCAACCGATGAGCCCAAAACCGGTTTAATTAGAAAGGCAATAATGCGAAGATTGTTTTATACCACTAATGTTATTGACCTAATAATTTAAAAAAAAAAAACGATTTTAAGATGACGGAATATTTTTTTATACCATCCTATATCAAGGGCGGATCCAGGGGGGGGGGTCATGGGGGTCATGACCCCCACCTGGACTGGAAAAAATATATTATTATAATTTTAATATTTTCGGTTTTTTTTTATATAAATTTTTAAGCATTTTATTTTAATCTCATTGTTAAAAATACAATACATACTTTGTATGATGGCAAATACATTCGCGAACGAACGCATAATACAACTACATTACGACTACGATAGGTATGCTGTTAATATAAATAAATATGTATTGTAGTACCTATAATGCACCAGATGTTCATCGTGAATAGATCCTATCGCGCAGTTTGGCCGCGCTTCTTGTCATTCGATCTGTCATGTCGTGACAGTGAAATCCGCGCCCTGCGCTCTGTTATGGTTCTGTTTATAGCTTGGTATCTACTAGAGGCAGCCTCGGGTCGAGCGGATGCCACGCTCCGAGGCCGCGCAAGTGGAGACGCTGCTCAACCTGAGGCACGCCGCGACACGAGGAAAATTCGTCGCCGCGGGTTGAGCCCTATTTTGTTGGTTTTTTTGCCGTGCTCATAGGAGACGAGCGTGTCGCCCCGGAACGCAATGGACAACGAAACTGCTGTTAAACTGATAAAATTATATGAGGTTCACCGTTTTCTCTGGGATCCGATCGATGTTTCCTCTTTAGTATCGCTTTTTTTGCTTCCTCTTTTTTTTAAATATAGTATTGCTATTATTAAATCAGCAGCTACTCGACGCGTGTCTGGTACCATCGCGTTTTGGCTTTAAACTGCGCACATTGCGGACCAAGCTATGGCGACTCGCCTCGAGCTGATTCACAACGTGCCTCGAGTCTTTGCCTCAGAGCGAGCAGCCTCAAACTGAGGCTGTTTGCTTCAAGTCGAGGCTGCTCGACCCAAGTTTGCTTCTAGTGGATACCCGATTACCCGGCTTATGTCTAACGTCTCCAAAAATTGACCACTCTGTAAAAAGAGACAGATCGACGATGCGGCCAATACCTGGGGCAAACCGTGGACGCTCCATTGTTTTGTCTCTCTCGCACTTCATGGTCAATTTTATTTGACATTTGGATGGGGAAGGCACAGCCCATGCTCTATGTCTATGGACTAAACTAACCTAACCTCCTTCAAAGAGAATGGACTGAGCGTTAGCCTCCCAAAAGTGACCACTCTGTAGAATGAGTCAGAGCGATGATGTGGCCAATACCTGGGGCAAACCATGACCGCTCCATTGCCGTCTCTCTCGCATTTCATGGTCAATTTTATTTGACATTTGGCCAATGAGGTTAAATATAATAACATCATTACATTTGGTTAGGGAAGGCTCACTCCATGCTATATGTCTACATGCTTCAAACTTCATTCTCGTAGCCGTTACAAAAGTCGTTACACGTTGTAAAAATTACTAAAGACATAAGATAAAAACTGATTTAGCTATTTTATATAAAAAAAAAAAAATATATTTTGACGTACTAGTAATAAAACACTTTCTTCTTAATTTGAATTATTATTGCAATTTTAAAATTGCTAGATGGGCCTACTGGTGACTGCACACTAAAAAGGTCAGCTATTTGTCGAGCACCACTCAAGCCATCGACGCAAACAGGGAGGCCAGGCTTGCCCTGCAATCTACTTGCATGCTTCCAAAAAGATCGAAAATCGTTCTGTGAATGCTGTGAAGCTAGAATACCCATTTTAATTTGAGTCTCATGATCTTGACACCACTTCAACCGGGACTTAAATATCCTTCTAGCTTCACGCATTTCTTCAAAAACACGTCCCGATGTCGGCATACCATTATCTAGCCAGCATAAAAATTTACGTCTAGCCTCCCTATGCGCGCCGCTCACATGCGTGGAGGACTGCCGCCATAAGTGATTGTCTCAGTAGCCGACTCGCACAATGCACTAACAATTTTACCATACATTGCATCTATTTCACGAAAGTGGCGAGAGTCATTGGAAGTCTGACCACTACGCTCTCTAAAGTCATCCAGAAAGTCAATAAGTCGCACCTTTCATGACATTTTATGCTATAAGCAGGAATCTGTTCCTTTCTCCCCAGTTTCTATTCATTTCAGTGCTAAAATTTGGTTGTTGAATCTGAACAAAACTAAGGTCACAAATAATATTCAAAGAAAAGTGGTCAGACCACTGCACGTCATACTTTACAAAAGAATTCATAACAGTAGGCACAGCTGCCTTTGTGACTACACAATGATCAAGCCACCACATAATGAAACATAAAGTAAATAACCCGACTACGTAAAAAAAGGGGTCTAAAAAGCTAAAAAGGACGAAACAAGAAAATAACTCAAATAGAAATCCAGAAATGCAAAGGTACAAAAATGGTCAAGGTAGAGCCGTGGTCGCACCCACTCTAAACTATACATACCATGTCTGTTAGTAGAGGTGTTCCTGGCACTATTTTATGAAAACGCATCAAAACTGCAATTTCGCACTGGAATCTAACTTTGCTCCCATACTTAAAAATCTAGTACAAACAAAAACTCTCTCCTAAACACAGGCTATTTTGTAGCCTAGCTATAGGAGAACAGAGAATAAAAGGGAGAGAATAAAAGAACACAGAATAAATTATTCTGTTTACTTACTTGTTGTTTTTATTCTGTGTTACTGACCTGTTATTATTTTATGTAAAAAGTTGTGAATCTACAAACTGTTTTTTGGAAATAAAATAATAATTATTATTATATCAATAGAGAAGAAAAAAAAACATACCAACATACCAAGAGAATGGGCCTTGAAGTATGGGCGTCTACTGCAAGGTCCAATAGCCATATTATTATGTATATAACTGTAAAGAACTTTGTAACGAGAACCTTTGTTACTCATACGACTTTTACTGACTTGTACTGACTAAAACCCATCCATGTTCCTTCTTTTGCCCTTTGTGTTCCAGGGCCGCGGTATCTCTTTCGAACAGTCCCGCAACCCTGGCAGGCATTGGTCCTGTCGGACCCCTTCCCGTTTGCTGAAATCTCTCTAAGGCTTGCGTGGAACACATACGCGCCGTCGACATGGCCTGTCGTCATAAGACGGACGGGTGGAGAGCTAGCCCATAGCTCACCGTCCACAGGCCCGCGCCTACGGTCACCACGTGGCCCCCGACACCCGGTGCGTCTCCCGCGGTGGCTGGAACGTGAGGTTCTCTCCCTCTCACGTTCCGCCGCCTCCTTCGCTAGCATGACTTCTTCGCAGAAGGAAGTGACGGCGTCCCATTCCGTCTCGCTCCGGACCTTGGATTGAACCACGGCCGGATGCGAAAGGTCGCCGCCGCTGATCGCCGCTACGAGGGCATGGCGGTGTTCTGCCCACGCGGGGCAGAACACCGCCAGACTTCCACCGTGTGCTCCACCGTGTCCTCCGGTCGATCCTCCCAATGGTAGCACCCGGGCGTTTCCTCCCGCCCGATTCGGTGCAGGAACCTCCCGAAACAACCGTGTCCGGTGAGGATCTGCGTCAGGCGGAAAGTGAGTCAGTCTCTAGCCACTCCTCAAAGGGGGAAGTCTCCCTTTGAGGAGTGGCTCATCGCCACTGTTGTGGCGTGCCCTTCACGGGGTTACGAGTCGCCCTCTCCATGTCGCCAAGAGATCGCGAAGGAAATCTGTACGCTGAGTTACCCCCCAGCGTAGAGCCTCCACGCGCCATTCATGCAGGCGCGCGCGAACTATCGCCTCCAGATCCCATGGCGTCAATCCGATCCGGGGATACCGCACGATCGTGCGGTATCCCCGGATCAGCCTTACGGCTACCACCTTTTGGGTCGCGTTCAGGCCTCTTCAGCCAGGCCAGGTTCCCACACCGAGGCCACACCGGGGCGCCGTAAAGGGCCATGGACCGCATGACCCCCGCGTAGAGCTTCCGGTCCACTGACTACCTGCCAAGTACCGACTGTCAAAGATCTACAAATGACAGCCGGGACCTACGGCTTAACGTACTTTCCGAAACACGGATGAAACTCGGTATGACTTGTTGCATTGTCACCCATCCACGGACGAACCTAGACAAGCACGGCTTAACCGAAAGATCGCGTCTTTCTTCAATATCAAAGGAGTGCATTTCCTGTAGATACGTTTGTATTGTGTGGTTAATTGATTAACGTTAATTATAATCGTTAATTCATCATAATCGCAATGAAATTAAAAAACTCGTTTCTTAATTTCCTACATGTTTTAATTTCGTGGTAGTGGTAGTCGAATTAGAAGAGAGTGATTTAATTATACATCGTGTGGTATTCGCAACCGGCGTGGCTATATATTATGGGCGGACGAGGCGAAAGTAGTACGTAAGTAAGGATCGAAGCAGGTGGGTGAGTTTACATATTTAAGTATATCTGAATTATTTTCCAAAATAATTCTGTTTTTACGGTTCCGTACCTCAAAAGGAAAAAACGGAACCCCTTAAAGCTTCAATCGCGTGTATGTCTGTCTGTCCGTCTGTCACAGCCAATTTACTCCGAAACTACTGACGACCTTTACGACCGATTGAGTTGAAATTGGTACGCATATGTAAGTCGGTAACCCAAAGACGGGCGTGTAACGTAAACTACTGAATATTAAACATTGGGGCCATTTTTTTTTTAAATTAGCGGTCTAAAACCATCTTCGCATTATTGCCTTTCTAATGAAACCGGTTTGGGGCACATCGGTTGGTAGGTAAAAACTATTTTTGTGTTTTATTTACTAAGTATTTTGGTCAAAGATCCCAGGACCGCCAGACCTTACTTCTCACTAACAAAATGTATGGCAACGAGTAGTGGTAGTACCTATGTCAACGTATGCATAACTGCTAACTTGTGTCGAGGCCCCGACGCCCAATTTCTTAATAACGGATGCTAAAGTTGAATAAAAAAAATACGCAGTATTTTTTTGTATCTTGCTGTATTTGGAGACAATAATTATCCACCTCGCTGGTCTAGTGGTCGCAAAAGCTTCTTTCTTCATTTTACAAATTAATTACATTTATATTTTTTAAATAATATTTAAAAAAAAAGAACATTAAAAAAAAACCACAGGTTACCCATCGGGAACAGGGCTCCAGGCTCTTTTATTATTGTGTGGCGAATCTCTCCCATAATTGACATGATTATTATTGACATTTATGATTGGTTACTTATTATTTTTATTTATTCAATTCAATAGTATAATTTTATTGGGATTAATTTAATAATGACTGCATGTTTATGATAAATAATTAATTTTATATTTGCACGCCGAAATTAAAAGGCAGAATAAAAGAATAATTCTGTAAATTTTACCAACCTTCTATACCTTATGTATGCAAATAAATAATTTTGATTTTGAAGCATGCAAAAAAAAAAAATTGACAAATTAATGAAAATATTTTTAGTCTAACTTAAAAAAAACGTAAACTTAAAGGACCCGTCAATTTCGGTTCAGCCTTTTCGGAGATTATCCGGAACAAACAGACAGACAGACAGACAAAATGTAAAAATGTGGTTTGTTATAAGTACCATATATTATACTTTCAAGCATTCAGTAAACAGCTGTTATTTTGGTATTACAAACAGACGACACTTCAATTCTGTTTATTTGTATAGAAGTGCGGCCTATCTTAGGTACTAACATACTTACCTATTTTCTTGCAGATTTGTTTCCGTTGCTTTGGAAGTTCTTTTCCAGGTTCCTTCAAGAATACTCTACACAGAAGAACTTAATCCTGTTTTTCTAATCAAATCACAATGAAGACAACTTTATTCATGTTTTTTCTAGTAACTATTGCAGGTAATTATTAATTTTCATTCAGTTAAAGGATGGCCGCATCCTAAAACTATCCAACTATCATCATTACCATTATCATCATCTATATATATGTATATATAAATATAATAATAATAAATAATATGATAATATATATATATATATATATATTATCATTATCTATATATTATCTAACTATCTTTCAAGATGGAACCAACCATACACATTCACAAAATTTCATTGAAATCGGTCGTGCGGTTCCGGAGATTAGCGAGCACGAACATAGTGGCACGTGATTAGATTACTTTAATATCACTTTACGATGGAAAAGAAATGGAGCTATACATGACGCGTACGCTCCCTTTCAGTTTAAAACAAAACAAAACTGTCTTGTCATAAGTCAGACAAGACAGTAGTTATTGTGCCCCCGACAGCATTTATGGAAAGACATACTGCGCGGACCCCAATAGCAAACTTTGTTAATGCATTCGAGGCGGAATTCACACCCGAGCCGCAGGCGACGTTGTTGTGGAGCCGAGAATTGCAGTAACAAGTGCCCACGTGCTTAATCCGGGTAGACTGGAAGCAGAACACAATATATTTGGGAAAAGACTGGCAAATGATGATATGATGGTCAAAAATCTGCTGTTTCCCAAAAACTGCGATACCAACACGGTGAAAATGAATGGAACACTGATTTTTTTTCCATGTGGTGTAGAAATATTTACTGAGTGACGTGGTAAACTGTATAGCGTCAGTGACCTTCTATCCTGTGTGGTCCTTTTTCTGTGCGTAGCGGAAGGGAGTGTCCGACTTGTACTGAATAAAACCCATCCATGTTCCTTCTTTTGCCCTTTGTGTTCCAGGGCCGCGGTATCTCTTTCGAACAGTCCCGCAACCCTGACCCTGTAGAGTCTTTTTTTTTTTTTTTTACCGATGGCATATCATCAAATAACCCCTCCCGCTCTGGGCTGAGCAGGAGGGAGTGTCAGACTTTTACTGACTAAAATCCATCCATGTTCCTTCCTTTGCCCTTTGTGTTCCAGGGCCGCGGTATCTCTTTCGAACAGTCCCGCAACCCTGGCAGGCGTCGGCCCTTACTGACCCCTTCCTGTTTGCTGACTCTCTTTGAGGCGCGCGTGGAACACGAACGCGCCGTCGACACGGCCTGTCGTCATAAGACGGACGGACGGCGAGCTAGCCCATAGCTCACCGTCCACAGGTCCGCGTCTACGGTGGCCGGGGGCCACCACGTGGCCCCCGACGCCCGGTGCGTCTCCCGCGGCGGCTGGGACACCCTGTATAGTCTTAAGTCAGGAATAACTTTATAGAAACACTAGTTAGGGTTTAAAATAAAACCTACAAATTATCAGTAAGTAGATGAACTACTTTAAGGGTACGTGCACTCGCTGCCCGGGATAAGTGTGGACTAGTCACACGGAACCTTAAGGCTCATGCTACGGTTATTAGTCTAACACATTTATTGCACGATTCAGAATTATGATGTTAGTTCTTCTATTGTGGCATAGATGGCGCTGTAATAATTTTGGAAGTACCGCTACAGTCTCTTACCAACACGACTGGGCTGAAATAACCACTGGCAGAGAAAAATGGAAATAGAGAAGAGTGGTCTTTGCTCTGCAGTGGGACACATCAGGCTTAACAGAAGATTCGCGGACTTCGGCATAAGTAGCTTATACTTCGATCAAGCCATGCTGTTGGTAGTTAGCCAGGAGATTCTAAGAGTATACTAGACCTCAACAAAACTATCTCTTTTCAGCAATCGGAGAGCCAAGCAGTATCAGACGACGAAATGACAGATCAAAACAGAATTTAGAAAAATACCAAATGGGTATCGACAAGTTAATGTTTGGTGCTGCAGCCCGTGCTAACAACATTTCGGAATTTGTCGAAGACGTCAAAACCGAAATTTTTAAGGTTGTAGACAAAATTAAAGACGTTGTAGCAGTAAAAGTTGTAGACAATGTTATTGACGTTGTTGTAAATAAATCTGTAGGTAAAGTTGGCCAACTACTCAATAAAGTCCTTAACAAGCTTAAGTTTTGGAAAGGCTAGATTGCAATACTTAAAAAGTTATTGTAGACTTAAAAAGCAAAGCATACACAAACACGTTTTTTACAAAAAAAAAGCGTATTGCATTAGTAGCATTAGGTAAAAGAGTACAATAATTCAACTTTACAACAGAAAACAATATAATAACAAATTAACTATCTCATACGATAACAATAACATAGCACAAACCGATAGTATAGTTTTCCTTGGATGTCATTAGATTTAGCTGACTATATCTAATGACATCCCAAGGAAAACTATACTACTGTATTATCTCATGGAAATTACACATAAATAAAATCTGTAACAAAAGAAAATTGATAAGTTTGCGCTCTTTGGTGTCTTACACGAATATTTAGCCCAAAAACAGCTTTACAAGCCTATCATGGATATGTAGCCTCCAACCTACGATATGGTTTCCTCTCCGACGGGTCGCCTCTTTTGCGCTACTCCGCAGAGCTATTGCGGCGAACCCGGCCGAAATCATGCGTGTTCTCCTCGTTCACTAAAACAACGATATCTCTGAAGTTACGCATTGCAGCTCAACAAACCCTATTTCATTCAAATTGTTATGAAATAAGCTATCTGATTATCTATAGTTTAGTACAGTTTTATCGTGGAATCTATTTTTGATTCAAAGTTTAAAGTCGGGTGAGCTACTTTTTCCCAGTTTTTCGTACAAAAGTTGTCATATTAATAAAATAAAAGCTTTTTTTTCCAAATTTATTGTTTTATTTACAGAATAACACATTATTTTAAAATAATGAAGAAAAAGAACAGACTCCCCTATACATATTTTACATGCTGCAAGCTAAACAAAAACTCACTGTGGCTCTGGGTAGTCGACCCGTACGCCGAACAAAAAAAAGGGTATGTTAACACATTCATTCTAGGAACTCTGTGAGCCAAGTGGCTAATTATAATTATTATTCTACTAGCTTTTGCTCGCGGCTTCGCCCGCGTGGAGGTCGATAATTGTCCCACAGGATCATACTACCTAGATAAAAAGTAGCCCATGTGTTAATCCAGGTTATAAACTATCTGGGTGCTAAATTTCATCAAAATGCGTTCGGTAGTTAATGTGTGAAACAGTAACAAACAGACATCCATCATCAACAAACATCATCCTCACAATTTGTTTTTATTAGTGAGATTTCTTATTAAAGCGCACACCCTCCTAATGTCATGTCTCTAGAACCAGCGGTTTAGGCCGTACGTTGATATGTCAGTCAGTCAGTCAGGACTTTGAATTTTATAATGGGGGATGATTTTGGAAAAACTGTGATACACGTTAACTAGAGAGTATGTACACAAAATTTCTAGTCAATCGACCCCGAGAATAAACAGTTTTCATAGGATATTCAATCCCCCATTGCACCCTCTTAGGGGTGGAATTTCGAAAACTACCTACTCTTCACAAAGAATACACCCTCCATCCTGCACGCTCTGCGCCACACAGCGCGCCATACGCCCGTGTACGTCAGTTTCGAAGCCTTATTTGACTCTGTTGGGGGGACGATTTTGGAAAAAATTCAACCCTCTTAGGGGTTGAATTTCGAAAAATCCTTCCTTATTCCTTGTCTACATTATAAAGGAAACATCTGTGCAAAATTTCAGCTTCCTAGGTCCAAGGGTTTGGGCTGGGCGTTAATGAGTCAGTCAATCAGTCAGTCAGGACTTCTCTTTTTATTTATATAGATAGATACATTACCTATACAGTATGTAATCAAACTGCTGCTATGTACTTGTAACTGGAACCTTGTGTGAAACTGTTGTTCTAAGGTTGAGGAAGACTATCCGCTCGTGATACAGTTCTATAAATCAGTCTAAAGACAGCCAAACCATCTTTACATTGTACCAATTCACATTCAACGATCTGTCGATTTTATGTTTAATATCAGCGACCCGTTCCAGCTTCGCACGGGTGCAATGTTATACATATAAACCTTCCTCTTGAATCACTCTATCTTTAAAAAAAAAAACAGCCATGTGCGAGTCGTACTCACACGCACATAGGGTTCCGTAGCGCCAAACAATATAATAAAAATATTTTGAAGTCTCATTCATATGTTGTATTGTTTTACATTCAACAACAAAACTAAATTTGATTTTCATAGTATGTTAATGAAAAACAAAGTTGTTGCTACAGTTTGATGAAAAAGTCCCATAACTCAAAAAATTAAGAGCCCCTATCAATTTCGTCGCAGTACTAGTTTAGGTAATTTCGGAGAAATGTGTGCGTGTGAGCGTTCGAAATATCGCTAACGATCGTAGTGTGCGTAGTCTCGTGCAGTGCAGCAGCAAACAATCTTGGTCCGTAACAGTATTAGTTAGTTATATAGTAAAAGCAAATCAATTTGCATTTATGCTGCATAATTTTTAATGTTTCATACATTAACAAAACAAATTAAAATTGGAAAGTTAAGACTATACAAAAGCAAATAATTTTATAGGAAAAGGTTAAGTAAAAAGTAAACATTTTTTATTTATTTAGTGTCGTTATTTTTTTTTGCTTTTGTATGTATATGTGTGTGACATTTTAGTGCTCTTTTATTAAATTTTTAATTGGGCAAGGGTTCTAGCCTAACCAAAAATTAAATTATCCTAAGTGAAAAAAACAAGATACTTATTAATTTCTTTATTGTAAGAAGTATAGATTAATAATTATAATAACGTATATTGTGTTCAAAAGTTATACACAAACAATTTGGGTTTGAAGTCTTCAATTAAGCAGATAGTGCCTGTATTAGAAGACTCCGCTCCTTCACAACAGTAGGTACTTACTTAAAACACAATAAAGACAGTACATGGGTGTAGTAAAACAAAATAACAAAATAGAATTATATGAACATGAGTGAGTGTGTGCATGTGTGTGTGTGTTGTTGAGTGTAATGAGTGTTAAGGATGTGTGATTATATGAGTATGTTTGTGTGAGTGTACGTGTAGGTGTGGGAGAGTCACTGTGTGTGTGAGAGTGAGCGGGTCGTGTACATGTATTACGTTACGTTTTGTAGGAGACCTTCAGTATTTTCATATGTCAGTGGTTTTATCCAGTCAATTAACATTTCTTTACATAAATGATAAGATTTTGCATAGACGAAAATTTCCTTATTTATTTTGTTATACAATTGAGCTGATCGTTTACTGAATTGCATAGATCCGAATTTTGTCTTGGTTATAGGTATTTGAACTATATTGTGTTTCCTTCTCCTAGAGAGTATAACCGAGTTATAAGGTAAGGTTTTGTGCTTTTTTAAAGTTGTTTGAGTAATGTATAGTTTCCTAACTGACAATACATCACTAAGTTTGTTAAGGTTCTCTGTAGAATATCTCCTTTTTTTAAAGTGCATTATTTTGAGCAGTGCTCGTTGTGCTCGCTCTAATTGGATAAATTTAGATTTTGCTGCCCCACCCCAGACAGGAATACAGTATATCAATATTGATTGCGCAAGAGAAATATAAATTTGAGTGAGCACATTTCCACCCGGCTTACCGCTGCTCTGTATAGACCTAGGTAGCACGTGACGCAGGGTCTTAAAAAACCAATTTAGCTTGCGGACTCTATTTGCAATTTGCTCAAGATGGGGGTACCAGCTCAGTCTCTGATCCAGCATTACCCCCAAATATTTTGTGCTAGAGACTTTCCCAATACTAGAACAGTTACAATTATCAACATTGGTACCATCACAAGTGTGTATAGTGATACGAAAATCGCTGGTTGGTTGAGTACGGTTGCAAATGCAGAAACTTATAAAGTTTGTTTTGGAAGTATTTAATGTTAGAACATTAGCATTGAGCCAATTCGCAACCAGGAACATTCCTGTTTCAGCACTTAGCTGCACATCATGCCATGTCCTACCACAGAAGGTGACAGCTGTATCATCCGCGTACGACAGGACTTTGGCATTAGGAATTTTCATGTTACACAGGTCGTTTATGTATAACAAGAAGAGCGTTGGACCTAATACACTTCCTTGGGGGACGCCGTATGATACATCTGTGACATCACTTATAAATTGCCCCACTTTGATACTCTGTTTCCTATTTGTGAGATAGCTCTTAAACAGATCAAGCGCGATATCTCTAATACCCACTCTTTCCAGCTTGCTCACAAGGATAGGCGCAGAGACGGTATCAAATGCCTTTCTAAGGTCTAAAAAGACAGTTAGGCACTTATCTCCATTGTCAAGATGATTAGCTACTAATGAAGTTAGTGATATGACGGCATCCTCAGTAGAAATACCTTGACGAAAACCAAACTGTGAGTCAGAGATGATATTGAATTTGTTTAAATAATTGAGTAGCCTAACATTAATTAATTTTTCAATAATTTTGGATAAACTAGTAAGAACTGAAATTGGTCTATAATTATTAATATCGTCACTACCCCCACCCTTGTGCACAGGAGTAATAATTGCTATTTTTAACGGGGCAGGAAAGATGCCAGTTTTAAAGCAGAGGTTCGCAAGATGGGCTATGATAGGGACGGCTTCCATGCCTACAAACTTTAAAAATTTCGTAGAGATATTGTCCCAGCCAGGGGCACTGTCAGCTTTTAGGTTAATTAATATTCTGTACACCTCTTCGGGGTCAGTTTCAAGAAGCACAAAAGAATTTACTAGATTTGATGCGTTACTGCTCTGACCGAAGGCATATTTACCGGTTGTAGGTAGAATTTGTTTAGCCAACTACATTTACATTACTTTCATTACATTAGATACATTTTATGATTACATTACTTACATTCCATTAGATACATTTTAACCTCCCTTTCGACGTTAATACGAAGTTCTCCGAATGTCCATAGACCGTGCTTTCCTGGAATCAACGATTTCGGGCAAAACATTTCCTGTAAAATGTTTTTAGTTTTGGTTCCATTTTGTTTGCTAGAAGTCGTCATCTTTTGCAATTCTTACGACTTTTAGAGGCTTATCCGGTCCAGTCCACAGAGCAAACAAACATAATAGAGAAAAAAAAATACACTAACAGTATCAAAACTAGGCAGACGTAATATAAAATAGTAGTCGAGTAGCCCTCGGGCGTGACTAAATGCAACGAGCTAGCGCATCGGCTTTCATGGCATTATTGAAATATTTTATTACAATTAAATAAGTAGCCAAAAAAAAATTAATTGGATAGATAAACACTTTAAGTTTTATAATATTTCATATTTATTGATATTTTTAACATATTCTTACGATTATACGACGGTTTTGCGCATTATTCGAAAACCCAAAAAAAAAAAAAACATCGGAAAACAAACAGATCGTAGTTATGACTTTCGGCAAAATTAATTTCTTGATTTTTAATAATAAACATTATATTTCTCAGGAAATAGGAAATTTGGACTTTTGAAAATCGGAACATCGAAATTCGGAATAAAATATTTCAGAGTATTAGGGTGTTCCCTTTAAAATTACAATAGTCCCCAAAGGATCTGTATACTGATGTGTTTTGATGAAAATAAAAGACATGGACGGTGCTGTTATTATATTTAGATTTTGGAAAAATGGTTTGCATGAAGGTAATGAATCCAAGTTACAAAGTGCGCAAATGCACTGTTTTTGAGCCGAGAATACTGTATTAAATTCTACTGAGCCACCCCTTATTGTAATACCATATCGTAGGTTGGAGGCTACATATCCATGATAGGCTTGTGAAGCTGTTTTTGCTGGATATTCGTGAAAGACGCCAAAGAGCGTAAACTCATCTGTTTATTTTGTTACAGATTTTATTTATGTGTAATCCATAAGATAGTCTATACTACTATTAGTGTACTATCGGATTGTGCTATGTTATTGTTATCGTATGAGATAGTTAATTTAATTATATTATTTTCTGTTGTAAAATTTAATTATTGTAGTCTTGTTTATGTTAACTATTTAATTATTGCACTTTAGGCAATTCTTTTTTAAAGCGTTTAGCTTCTAATTCATAGTCTTTTAACAAATAGGTCATAATGCGCACTTCCAAAATTTACCACAGCGCCATCTATGCCACAATAGAAGAACTAACATCATAATTCTGAATCGCGCACAAGATGTGATATTAAGAAACGTAGCGTGAGCTTTAAGGTTCCGTGTGACTAGTCGCACAGCACAGCAGCAGCGAGTGTACGTACCCTTAAAGTAGTTCATCTATTTACTGATAATTTGGTGGTTTTATTCTAAACCATAACTAGTGTTTCTATAAAGTTATTCGTGACTTAATAAATACAGGGTCGAAAGAGATTCCCCCTGCGGCCCTGAAACACAAAGGGCAAAATAAGGAACATGGATGTGTTTTAGTCAGTACAAGTCTGACACACCCTTCGGTCGACGCAGTATGTCTTTCCATAAATGCTGTCGGGGGCACAATAACAACTGTCTTGTCTGACTTATGACAAGACAGTTTTGTTTTATTTTAAACTGAAAGGGAGCGTAGACGTCATGTATAGCTCCATTTCTTTCCATCACACAGACACGCGAGTGATGTTTTATGGTGTTCCGTTTTTTCCTTTTGATGTACGGAACCCTCAAATCAAAATTGTTTTGGAAAATAATTCAGATATACCTGACAACCAGTCTTACCAAGGGGTATCGTTTTACTCAGCACTAACTGTGTTGTGGAGGTCAGATAGGCAATCGCTCCATGTAAATACTGGTATTCAGCTGCATCCGGTTAGACTGAAAGCTGACCCCAAATATGTAAACTCACACACCTGCTACGATCCTTACTTACGTACTGCTTTCGCCTCGTCCGCCCATAATATAATAGTGACGCCTGTTGCGAGTACCACACGATGTATAATTAAATCACTCTCTTTTAATTCGACTACCACTACCACGAAATTAAAACATGAAGGTAATTAAGAAATAAGATTTTTAATTTCATTCCGATTATGATGAATTAACGATTATAATAAACGTTAATCAATTAACCACACATTAGCACAGAATAAATAATAGTACCTACAAACGTACCTACAGAAGATGCACTCCTTTGATCTTGAAGAAAGACGCGATCATTCGGTTAAGCCGTGCTTGCTTAACCGAATGATCGCGTCTTTCTTCAAGATGATCTTCATACCGAGTTTCTTCCCTGCCTCGGAAAGTACGTTAAGCCGTTGGTCCCGGTAGTCATTTGTAGATCTTTGACAGTTGTTACATGGCAGGTAGTCAGTGGACTGCCTCAAGGAACCTGGCCTGGCTGAAGGGGCCTGAACGGCTCCTCTAACGGTATTAGCCGTAAGGCTGATCCGGGGATACCGCACGATCTCCGGCGAGGCGGCGAGCCTCCTTGCCAGATTGCCGCCATGGGATCTGGAGGCGATAGTCCTCGCGCGCCTCCATGAATGGCGCGTGGAAGCACTACGCCGGGGGTAACTCCGCTGCCGCGGCAAATCGTCGCTCAGCAGACAGATCTCCGGCGCGATCTCATGGTGACATGGAGAGAGCGACTGTCGCAACCCCGTGCAGGGCACGCCACAATAGTGGCGATAAGTTCCCTCTTTGAGGAGTGACTAGAGGGGCGCCACGGCGCCCTCACCTTCCGCCTGACGCAGGTCCTCACCGGACATGGTTGTTTCGGGAGGTTCCTGCACTGAATAGGGCGGGAGGAAACACCCGGGTGCTACCATTTGTGGCATAGATGGCGCTGTAGTAATTTTTGTACTAGTTGGTGCAGTACTTTTTGTAGCGCCGCTACAGAATCAAAAGCATCTATAGATTGCTGAGAAATAAAATAAAACACTGATTTGATGCATTTATTCATAAAATTAATTAATTTAAATAAATAAAGATTAACAAAGAAAACAATACATTTTAACTCAATCCATGCTTTTTTTTTTTGGTATTTATAACAAACTCATGGAAATTAAATTGTAGCGTACAGTAGAATCACTCTCAGACTAAAGAATTTTATAGGGTACTCGTATTACCGCTGCAAACTTAGGTACTTTTCTTTAAATAAACGCGTGCGGTTCGTACTCTGAACGGCGCGAAAAATCTTTTATCGTTTATGCTCCTTTTTCTGCCTGTGGATGGACACCCTTATTGGAGTTTTGCATGATCGACCTGTATACACAGAGGCCGAAATTAATTAGGAGCTTCCTGCCCCAAGGCGTTAATAAGCAATTATAACATACACACGTTTGGAAAAAAATGAGATTTGATTATAATAATAATAATAATAAATAAATTTATTTATTGGCATAAACAAGTAATTTACAGGGTTGTGAATCACTGGTGCCTGTGGTAGGTAGTGAAACACCTGTATTACAGGTCACCAGGTTTCCACTCAGAAAGCATTTACAATTATCATTGTTAGGTACCAATAACATTAAAGAAATAAAAGTAAAAAGTAATTTAGGAAGCATATAAGAACAAAAATTATTTAGAATAATTACTTTCATGGTGTAGGTGTGTGTGTGTGTGTGTGTGTGTGTGTATGTGAAAGTGTGTGTGTGTTTGTTCTGGCGCGTGTGGGTTCATGTGCATGAGTGTACGCAAGTGTGTGTACTGTTTAAGATGTAAGTTGTAGGTTAATTAAGCCAAAACCTGCAACAGACCCTCTGTTGCAGTATATGACTGCTGAAGTAGCCAATCCTGAACAGTTACTTTAAGGTCGTATTGGTTTAGTTGGTGCACAGATAGAATTTTGTGAATTTTATTATATAAGTATGGTCCGAGGAAAATAAAGAAGCGACGACTGAATGCTGTTTTGGTTGGGAAAGATGTGGCAACAAGGCGGCTTCGACGCACTGGTCCCGGTGTGTACTGTGACAGAGAGTGCTGTTTGATGACTGTGGCCAGGATAAATAATTGCCTTACAGTCAGTACTTGGCAGTATTCGTACAGTTCAACTGTGGGAAATAGGCGGGGTTTGAAACAACAAACTTTAAGGATCGCTCTTTGGGCGCGCTCGACTTTTATCAGGTTAGATTTGGCGGCACCTCCCCAGGTCGTGTTACAATAATTTAAAATCGACTGACACAGGGCCTGATAGACCATCTTCATAATGTCTGCACCTGCGGATTCGCGCAATTGTTTAAATATATAAATGAGCTTCCGTACACGGTTAGAAAGGTGATCAATATATTTTTTGAATGTCAGATGACTGTCTATCACGACGCCGAGATACTTAACATGTGTGACTTTATCTATACTAGTGTTATCAGTAGTAGTAATTTGAAGGACTTCATCGGATGGAATTGCGGTACTGCGAATGGAGAGATTGAGCAACTTGGTTTTGGAGACGTTCAGGGTGAGTAAATTTTTGCTAAGCCAGTCACTAATGGCATTAAAGCCTCTCTGTGTAGAGCGATATGTTTCAGCCCAATTATTCGAGGAAAATACAAGTGCTGTATCATCCGCATAAGAAAATATCGTCCCATTTTCAATAATAAGATTACACAAATCATTTATATAGCATAAGAAGAGGCTGGGTCCAAGGATACTGCCTTGGGGCACCCCGTAGACAATTGACATCTCAGAACTAGTGTGCGACCCTATTTTTACACATTGGGTTCTTTCGCTGAGATAGCTCTGGAATAGGGACAACTGAGTCCCTCTAATCCCCATATTCTCTAACCTCCTTAACAGGATTGGGATCGAAACCGTGTCGAATGCCTTTGCAAGATCCAGGAATAGAGCGACACATTTTTGGTTTTTATCAAGCTTTCTGACTATGTGGTCAACCAGGTGATGTACTGCATCAGCCGTGGATGTTTTTTTGCGAAAGCCAAATTGGTTATTTGAAAGGAGTTTACGCGATTCTAAATAATTTACAAGTCTAGTATTGATAATTTTTTCTAAAATTTTTGACAATGCTGGTAAAACAGAAATAGGCCTGTAATTCTCGACACGGTTGCGATCCCCTGATTTGAAAACAGGGTGAAGGAGGGCTCTTTTAAATAAGTCGGGAAAGATGCCAGTCTTCAAACTTAAATTGCAAATGTAGGAGAGCGGAGGCACAATAATCGAACTATACTTCTTTAGGAACCCTGAGGAGATGCCGTCATAACCAACTGCACAGTCGCTTTTTAGTGAAATTAACAACGCATTTACCTCTGCTTCATCTGTTTCCAGCATTACAAAAGAATCTGCCACGGAATCCACTGAAGCAAGGGGATAGCGAGTTTTATTAATCTTTTCCGCTAGCTGTCTTCCTACATTGGCAAAGTACGAGTTAATGTTATTCACCGCTTCCTGTTTATCCACACTGGATTCTAATAAAGCAGACGCAGTGTCCTTTGGTTTATTAGTGTTTGCAACAGATTTAATGACCTTCCATAACTGTTTGGAGTTTTTGCCTGCTTTTTCAAATTCTTTCCTTTCATAATCATTTTTGGCCTTTCGCAAACGCAAAATGCAGTAGTTATTATACCTTTTATAAGAGGCCTTGATAACATCATTTTTGGGGTTTTTTATGAATAACTTGTTAAGATTATCTCTATGACGCATACATTTTAGTAACCCTGGGGTGATCCACGCTTTAATGGGCCTACGTCTTCGTGACAGTGCGATAGTGGAGGTATTGGCAGATAAAGTAAAAATAATAGGCTCAATTAGCAATTTAGCAGCAGTATTGGGGTCCTGTGCTGTGAAGACATTATCAAAATTCAACTTTTCCATGTCATTTGTTAAGTTATCTTCATCAACCCTGGTAATAAAAGAGCGCTGAGCAGTAGTGGATTTCCTCATCGAAATTGCCACCAGAACTGCATAGTGGTCTGTGATTGTAGTCTCCAATACCAAAACCTTCGTAGGCAAAAAGGTCTTAATGTTAACGTGATCCAAACATGTAGACCCGTGTGTTGGGAGGGTATGCCCCGGATATAATCCATGATGTATCAATAGATCTAGATAGTCCAGAGTATATGTTGATTTATTTTCTTGAACAATATCTATATTAATATCCCCCACCAGAAAAATATTTTTATAGGATTTAAGTTCGTTGAGGACTCTGTCTAAGGATTGTATAAAGTTGGATAGGTCTTTGAACGCATAAGGTCTATAAACTGCTATTATGGCCAAGTCGGAACCTATGGTGATCACTAAGCAACTTGAATCAAGTATTGCGGGTTCCTTTATTTTTATATTAGTTAAAGTTGATTTAATAAACACAATTACTCCATCGTTTTGGTTATGATTGTTTAGAGTAGAAAAGGAGTTGTAACCATTTAGGGTTGGTATAATGGGGTTGCAGGAAAGCCAGCATTCGGAGAGAACTAATATGTCGCAATCTGTGTTGATCCGTTCTATTAGTGTTAATAACCCGGAGAAATTAGCTTTTATACTACGGATGTTTTGACATAGGACACTAATGTTATTATTTACGGGTAGTAGTAAGGAACATTCGTGAGGGTCACATAAAACTGAGTCACAAAAAGAAATGTTATCTAAGTCGGATAACACATCATTAAGGGCTGCGAATTATAATAAAAAATAGTCTAAGTTGACAAACTTGCGATCTTATAGGTAAGTGTGGCAATGTAATCAGTGTTTTGATAGTGACTACGATATTATTGTATTGGTATAATAATATAACGGGGCAGTTCTTTGACTCTGGATAGCCTCTCCTACGTTTTAATAAAATTATCCCGACGTAAAGCACACAGTACATTAAATTTTGATCATTCAAATAGATATGTAGACACAGTTTTGTTAGTAGGCTACACTCCCAGGTGTTTGTGTGAGATGATGTGCTAAATGTAATGTGTTTGTTTTGTAGATATGCGATGGTTCTTAATAAAACTTGTTTGTTATAATAGTATAATTGTGAGTGTGAGGTACATGGATATGTTTTGTTCTTAAGATATGGATGTGATTTATAATTATGGTAAGTGGGTATACTTAAAAAATACATCATAACAATTGTGACAAGCACTATTAGGCAGGTGACACAAAGAGTACAAAAAGTGAGTTTGATGACACAACTAATAAAACTTTTAACAAAAAAGATTGTAAACATGAATAAAGTACGTAGTCACGCAATTTTGTTAAGGGTTGCCAAATCCGCTTCATTTTTAATTTGAATACGAGTGTCGCCATCCGCTTTCTTAATAAATATGCGGCCGTTATTAATCCAACAGTATTTGTATTCCAGAAATTTAGCTTTTTCACGGGTCATTGCAAACAGCTTTCTGTCCTTACTTGTGAGGCTTTCAGCTACATAAATGGGAATTTTGGGTCCGGGGTGGCCAATAGTTGAGGAGGAGAGCTTATTACCAGGATTCAGCTTGTTGAATTCCTTCACTCCACTTAAGATTTTATTTTTGGTTAGAACTGAGGATAGCTCGGTTACAATGGTAGATCCACCAGTTTTGGTTTTAATCTTGTAAATGTCTTTTATATCAGATGTCTGTATTTGGGTTTTAACCGCGTTACAAGTTTTTTTAACTAGTTCGCATAGGTCTTGTTGTGACTCAGACTTTATCTGTTCTAATGGCGAAGTTAAGTTTTTGAACTCAATAACTGTGAACTTGGCTCTTTTTTGCAACTCATTGATGTTATTTTCTAAGGTAGATATGTAAATCAAATTGTCTTTTCGTTCGCGTTCCATGTCGACCAGCTTTTGCTTTATTTCTTCATATTGCGAAGACATGAATTGTAGTGATTTTTCCAATGCGTCGTTAGTCGATTTAATGCCTGAGTTTTGAGACTTGAGCTCAGTCAAATCATTGAGCAGTTTGTTTAGGATTATATCCTGGTCCTTCTTCCAATTGGATAGCATAGTGGTGAGCATGGCGGATAGTTCGTCTTTAAGAACTTCATAACCTGATTGTTCTTGACCATCAACGCGGATACGCTTCGGTGCCCTGCCCGCATAGCTAACGGGACTGTCTGGATTAAGATTACTTAAGTCATTTTCTGACTGCACGTGTTGAACATTATTCCCAGGAGGAGACCTATGAATCGACATTTTCTTAGGTCCGTAATATGCTTAGGTCCGCAGTTTAGGTGGTGAACGTGGGATCAGGCGACCGGTTAGCGTAAGCACACGAAGTGAGTGAGATATCAGTATTTCTCACCTTGTTTTGTCCTTATCGCGCACGGCGCACGAATGCGGCTTAACACTCCACAGCTCCTTATTGATGTGAGCTCCTAGTACTTTACTATGATTATAATTTATTACTTTTATTTTATTCGCTGATTATAATGGTGCAAAACGAGGTGGCACACGACTGTTCGCTACCGCGATCCGAGGGGGGAATTATGATCTTAAATTACACATTACTGTCTGTATTTATTCGAGTGTTACATGTTGTATTACATAAATAACGGTAAAACAGTTTAAATTGATATTTATTCACTTTCTTCAAGCAGGTACAGACGCCAGCACATCAAGCTACTACAATCTGTCAAATTTTCTTAGTAGATTTTCAACATCTAAAGCATTAGGTTCGAGGTTGATTGGGAAAATATGACTGTTTCGTGTAACTTGATGTGCTGGCGTCTGTACATAAAAAGAAGAATGTCTCAAAAATAACTCTCTAAGAATCCCGCGGCAAAAACCTCAACAACTCGATATTCCTTCATCGCGCCACATCGGGCTTCACCGATTGGTTCGCAGAGGTGGCGCGTTAATTCAGTCTTCCGATTGGTCGGTCGCACGACTTTGGTAACTATCGCCTAACCCGTGTAACTATTCACGCAAGACAAGATGTGAAAAATTTCGAGCTCGCTTCGCTCGCTCTCGCAGCCTACTTCCTCTACAATCTTGGCTTTGTTTATAAGCCGACCAAGTAACTTCTGTATCCTCCTGTGTGTGTGTGTACTCCTAACCTGTCCAAGGTAGGGTGTTGAAATTTCCGAGATCGCTTCGCTCGCTATAAGAGCCTTCGTTCCTCTTGTCCTAAAAATTGTCACCCTATGTCATAAATATGTATGAAAACCTTTTTTTTTCGGATGGGAAATCATCAAATAACTCCTTCCACTCTGGGCTGAGCAGGAGGGAGTGTCAGACTTTTACTGACTAAAACCCATCCATAGATCCATAGATTTTAGGTTTCCAGCTCTATGAAAACCAAAAATCTATATCTCGAGGAAGATTGATTTGAATAGTGCTAAAGTTAATTGAAATTACAAATCTCGAAAAAATAATATATAAATACACACATCAAAAGTGTCTAGGGATCAAGCATTTTTATGTGGATTTCTTGAGATTGAGATGTGGCTTTGTAATAAATTTATGATTTTATAAATTTATATGGATCCTTTTTGGTGCATTTCATAATTTGAATCAGGAACTGTGAATCAAATTCGAGTAAAAGATGAAAATCAGCTGTCAATATTTTCCCTATAAAAACATACAACGCATTGAAGACATTATTAGTGCTACTGTTTCCCTACTACTGATTAAAACCAACGTTATTATGGAGCGGCGACGTCATTTAAGCAGGGAAGAAATGCTCAGAGCCGTGGGAATGATAGAAGCTGGTTCCCGGCAACGTACTGTGGCTTTAGCTCTGAATACAAGTCAGAGTGTTATCAGTCGACTTTGGACACGTTACCGAAGCACTGGTACCGTGGCTGAGCGCCATGGAGGACGGTATCGCTGCACCACACGGAGACAAGACCGATACATTCAAATCTTAACTCGAAGAGCTCCAACAATAACAGCCATGATGTTAGCCGTGAGGCTTCATCACTCTTCAGGGAACTTAATTAGCGACCAAACAGTCAGAAACCGCTTGCATGAAGTGAACCTTCATTCCCGAAGACCGCTACGGGTACCACCTATAGCAATGCACAATCGTAGGATACGATATCAATGGGCTCTTGAACACAGAAATTGGGCAGAAGAACAATGGCGTTTCGTGTGCTTTTCTGATGAGTCTCGTTTTGGTATGAGACCGGATACAAGACGTATACGACACTGGAGAACCCCTGGACGCCAACAGCGATTAAAATCCTGCCAGGAAGTCCATCCTTATAGTGGTGGAACCATCATGGTATGGGCGGGTATTTGGATCGGCGGAAGAACTGAGTTGATTTGGATCAGAGGCAACCTCAACGCTCAAATTTATGCTGAGACGATTGTATCAGACGTCATCGTTCCTCTACAAGTGCAAATCGGTCCCTTATTTCAGTTAATGCATGATAATGCACGACCGCACACCGCAAGAGTTGTAAGACAGACTCTCGCCGCAGCTAACATCAATGTCCTGCCCTGGCCTGCTCAGTCGCCAGACTTGAATCCGATTGAGCATGCATGGGATATGCTACAGAGAAGAGCTCTGCCGAATATGGAGGGTATCCAGTCGCAAGAAGACCTTTTTTTGTTGTTGCAACGAACATGGGCGGCCATTCCACAGCGTGATTTGGATGAACTCATTTTGAGTATGCCAAACCGATGTTCTTGTGTTGTTAGTGTTCGCGGTAGAAACACGGATTATTAATTGTTTAAGTTACCCAATAAAATTTTAAAGAAAACTGTTATTTCAGTCTTTTTTTCGAACTTTTGTGTTAGTGGTTCAAATGTCAAAAATCCCTTTATTAGGAAAATGGCAAATTTCTTTATTAATGCAAAGGTGACTTGGTTTATCGTTACTGTGACAAACGAAAACACTTTATTTGATGAATCCTTAAAGAAAATTTTAATTAATATCAATCAGGAGAAAAGTTATTGCAAAAATATATGTTGATCCCTAGACACTTTTGATGTGTGTACTTTGAACGAACAAATTGATAAAAATGTCCAAAGGACCATGGGCACTTTTGTATGAAGCTTGGGCCTTCCAACAGACATGACACTTCTTCAAGTGAAGGGTTTTTGTTTGTACTTCATCATATAGTACGGGAGTAAAGTTAGATTCGAGTGCAAAACTGCAGTTTTGATGTATTTTCATAAAATATATTATACATGGGGATTTTTAATTTACTGTTAATTTGTTTCGGCGTGAAAGTACTCATAATAAGGAACAACTTTTACTATAAGACCACACTGAAATAACAAAAAAAAATACATCAACCGTTTCAAATAAAAATGCAATATTTACGCGATGAAAAAGTATTGAAACAGATGTATTTTTTTTTGCTTTCTCTTTGTAGATCCCATAGTGATCGTTATTATCCTGGCCTCCTACGTCTGCGCGTTGTGCGTCTCCTCGTAGTGCGTCTGGTCGTAGTACGTCTGGTCGTAGTAGGTCTAGTCGTAGTAGGTCTAGTCGTAGTAGGTCTAGTCGTAGTAGGTCTAGTCGTAGTAGGTCTAGTCGTAGTAGGTCTAGTCCTAGTAGGTCTGGTCGTACTGGTCTCACGTTCGTTCTCGTTGAACAGATCATCTGGGAATTCTGGAAATTTTGGAGATTCCGGGGATTCTGGGTATTCTGGGAATTCAGGGAATTCTGGGTATTCAGGGATGTTCGTGTAGTCCTCCACTGCCGTTGCGGTATCTTCACTGTAATATGGTGGTGTGGTGTCAGTGTGGACTTGAGCACCATGCAATAGAAACTTGTTGATAACCTTCTTGTATTTTTCTAAATTCTGGTTTGATCTGTCATTTCGTCGTCTGATACTGCTTGGCTCTCCGATTGCTGAAAAGACATCGTTTTATTAAGGTACTAGATACTCTTAGAATATCCTGGCTAACTACCAACATTATGGCTTGATCAAAGTATAAGCTACTTATGTCGAAGTCCGCGAATCTTCTTTTAAGCCTGATATGTCCTCTCTTCTCTCTTTCCATTTTTCTCTGCCAGTGGTTATTCGGTTGCCTGGCAAAGCCTTGGAGGCTCTCGGGCCCCGACTAGAGGGGCTTCTAACCGCATGCTTGGAGAGAGGCCAGTTCCCGCTTCGTTGGAAGACGGGGAAGCCGGTCCTCATTCGGAAGCTTGGGCGCCCTGCGGACTCTCCGTCCGTATACCGGCCCATCGTGTTGCTCGACGAGGTGGGCAAACTCTTTGAAAGAGTCATTGCCAACCGCCACGCCGGGCACCTGGCGGAGATGGGGCTGGTCCTTGCGGAAGACCAGTTTGATTTCCGCAGGGGGCGCTCGACGGTGGATGCCATCATGCGCGTGAGAGTCCTCACAACGGAACGGATGCGGTGTCCCGGGGTGGAGTGGTCTTGGCGGTGTCTCTCGACATCGCCAACGCCTTCAACACCATGCCCTGGAGCTGCATTAGGGAGGCACTCCGGTATCACCGGGTGCCGACCTACCTTCGTCGTGTGGTCAGGGACTACCTGTCGGACAGGTATGTCAGTTACCCTGGTCGCAGCGGAGAATAGAACCGGCGTGAGATATCGTGCGGTTTTCCACAGGGATCGGTTCTAGGGCCGCCCTTGTGGAACATCGGTTACGACTGGGTGCTGCGCGCCGACCTCCCTGACGGTGTCAGCGTGGTTTGCTACGCCGACGACACGCTGGCGCTGGCACAGGGGAGGTCGCACGAGGCAGCAGCCGAGCTAATGACACGCGGGGTTGCGACAGCCGTGGAGAGGATCCGGCAATTGGGTCTCGAGGTGGCATTGCACAAGTCCGAGGCGATGTGCTTTCATGGGCCTCGGAATGCGCCACCATCGGGATCCATGCTGACGGTAGGAGGGGTTCCCATCGGCGTCGAGCCGACGTTGAAGTTCCTAGGTCTCGACCTCGACAGCCGCTGGAACTTCGTGGAGCATTTCCGACGTTTGGCTCCCAAACTGAAACGGGCCGGGGCTGCCTTCAAGCGGCTCTTGCCCAACCTGGGGGGTCCAAACTGCCGGAGGCTCTACGCGGGGGTCGTGCTGTCCATGGCCCTTTACGGGGCCCCAGTGTGGGCGCGTTCTTTGAGGCGGCGAGCCGTCCACTACCTGAACGTGCCTCAAAAGGTGGGAGCTATAAGGCTGGTCCGGCAATACCGCACGATCTCCGGCAAGGCGGCGAGCCTCCTCGCCTTGTCATCGTCCGTCCGTCTTATGACGACAGGCCGTGTCGACGGCGCGTTCGTGTTCCACGCGCTCCTCAAAGAGATGTCAGCAAACAGGAAGGGGTCCGAAAGGACCGATGCCTGCCAGGGTTGCGGGACTGTTCGAAAGAGATACCGCGGCCCTGGAACACAAAGAGCAAAAGAAGGAACATGGATGGGTTTTAGTCAGTACAAGTCTGACACTCCCTTCCGCTCCGCCCAGAAAAAGGACTATACAGGATGGAAGGAACACCGACGCTATACAGTTCACTACGTCACTCAGTACATATTTCTACACCACATCGAAAAAAAACAGTGTTCCATTCATTTTCACCGTGTTGGTATCGCAGTTTTTGGAAACAGCAAATTTTTGACCATCATATTATCGTCATTTGCCAGTCTTTTCCCAAATATATTGGGTTCTGCTTCCAGTCTACCCGGATGCAGCTGAATACTTGTATTTTACATGGAGCCACTGCCTATCTGACCTCCACAAACCAGTTAGTACTGGGTAATAGGTACCTGTTGGTAAGACTGGTTGTCAGACTTTCGGGCCACTGACTACCTGTAACGACTAGACACATACCCAGCTTTTGTCAGCTACATAGGTCATACCTTTGCTTCCCCTTCAACCTGGCGAAAGCAAAGCGCGGAAATATAAGGGAAATAATGTCATAGTTTCCTAATAATTCATGACAACAATACTTTTCCGTGTATGGTAAAACGTCGTTTGATGCACGTGGGCACTTGTTACTGCAGTTCTCGGCGCCACAACAACGTCGCCTGCGGCTCGGGTGTGAATTCCGCCTCAAAGCATTAACAAAGTTTGCTATTGGGGTCGGCGCAGTATGTCTTTCCATAAATGCTGTCTGGGGCACAATTACAACTGTCTTGTCTGACTTATGACAAGACAGTTTTGTTTTGTTTTAATCTTACTTCGATGTGAGAAAGAGAGGGAGCGTAGACGTCATGTAAGTGTAGCTCCATTTCATTCCCATCGTAAAGTGACATTAAAGTAATTTAATCACGTGCCAGTAAGTTCGTGCTCGCTAATCTCCGGGACCACACAAACGAATTCAAAGATATTTTGTGAATGTGTATGGTTCCGTCTTGAAAGATATGATAATTTTAGGACGCGGCCATCCTTTAACTGAATGAAAATTCATGATTACCTGCAATAGTCACTAGAAACAACATGAATAAAGTTTTCTTCATTGTGATTTGATTAGAAAAACAGGATTAAGTTCTTCTGTGTAGAGTATTCTTGAAGGAACCCGGAAAAAAACTTGCAAAGCAACGGAAACAGATCTGCAAGAAAATAGGTAATTATGTTAGTAGGTACCTAAGATAGGCCGCACTTCTATACAAATAAATAGAATTGAAGCGTCTGTTAGTAATACCAAAATAACAGCTGTTTACTGAATGCTTGAAAGTATAATATATGGTACATAAAACAAGCCCCATTTTTACATTTTTGTTTGTCTGTCTGTTTGTTCCGGATAATTTCCGAAACGGCTGAACCGAAATTAATGGGACCTTTAAGTTTAAGTTTTTAAGTTAGACTAAAAATATTTTCATTAATTTGTCAATATTTTTTTGCATAAATCAAAATTATTTATTTGCATAAATAAGGTACCTACAGAAGGTTGGTAAAATTCAAAGAATTATTCTTTTATTCTGCCTTTTAATTTCGGCTCGCAAATATAAAATAATAATATTTTATTTCAACTATTATTGATCATTATCATGCAGTAATTAAATTAATTCCAATAAAAAATAAAAATAATAAGAGAGAGACAGACAGATAGACAGACACGCGAATGACGCTTTAACGGGTTCCGTTTTTTCCTTTCTTGGTACGGAACCCTAAAAACAGAATTATTTTGGAAAATAATTCAGATATACTTAAATATGTAAACTCACCCACCTGCTACGATCCTTACTTACGTACTGCTTTCGCCTCGTCCGCCCATAATATATAGTCACGCCGGTTGCGAGTACCACACGATTTATAATTAAATCACTCTCTTTTAATTCGACTACCACTACCACGAAATTAAAACATGAAGGTAATTAAGAAATAAGATTTTTAATTTTATTGCGATTATGATGAATTATTAACGATTATAATTAACGTTAATCAATTAACCACACATTAGCACAGAATAAGTAATAGTACCTACAAACGTACCTATAGAAGATGCACTCCTTTGATCTTGAAGAAAGACGCGATATTTCGGTTTAACCGTGCTTTCCTAGGTTCGTCCGTGGATGGGTGACCAAACATTACTCATACCGGGTTTCTTCCGTGCCTCGGAAAGTACGTTAAGCCGTTGGTCCCGGCAGTCATTTGTAGATCTTTTACAGTCGTTACATGGCAGGTAGTCAGTGGACCGAAAGTCGGACAACCAGTCTTACGAAGAGTTATCGTATTACCCAGTACTAACTGGGTTGTGGAGATCAGATAGGCAGTCGGTCCATCTAAAATACTGGTACTTATTCAGCTGCATCCGGGTAGACTGGAAGCCGACCCGAACATAGTTGGGAAAAGGCTAGGCAGATGCTGATATGATGGTCACCACCACTCTGTTGAGCCTTATTTTTTTTGAGCAAAGCTTCTCATCACCTGTCCTGTAGTCTGAAAGGTGGATCTATGGGCCAAAGTTGACTGAAAATACATAAATGTTATGATATGTTGCCACGAGTAAAGCTTTTAGAAGTATGAAGAACAGGGTGCACAGTTCCTCAATAGGTACTACATAGAAAAGGGAGAATCCTCCGACCAGACGGGTGTTGGGTCTGGTGGGCTACTGCCCAACAGTTGCTGTCTGGTTTTCCCATATATTCTTAAGTCGCGGATAACTTTAATAGCGCGATTCAGAATTGTAATTAGTTAGTTCTTCCTTTGTGGCATAGATGGCCCTGTAGTACTTTTTGTATTTCATTTTCATTTAATTTATTTATTTTGAATTTGTTTGTGCCGCTACAGAATCAAAAGCATCTATAGAATGATGAGAAATAAAGTAAAACACTGAATTGATGCATTTATTAATAAAATTCATTTTTATGAATAAATAAAGATTAACAAAGAAAACATAATATGTTTAAACACTATCCATGTCGTTTTATTTTTGGTATCTTTAACAAAATCATGGAAATTAATTGTTGAGCAAATTGACTGCCATATATATAGATAGCGAGGGTCCTTTAGAACCTGGACTCCAGGGAAGCGAAGACGTGACGACAGTAGAGAGGTGTTCTAATCACTAATTTATACTTCTCGTCTCCGCTTAGCTTTAGTGAAACCGGTTGAGAAGAGAGGAGTAACATACCTCGGTATCAACTGCCACACCCTAGAGGCTCAGGAATTTTTAAAATCATAACTTTTCTGGCCTGATGCCATAGAAGTACGTAATAAAATGTAGCGTACAGTAGAATCACTCTCAGACTAAATAATTTTTCAGGGTACTCGTATTACCGCTGCAAGCTTAGGTACTTTTCTTTATATAAACGCGTGCGGTTCGTACTCAGAACTGCGACAAAACTTTTATCAAGCAGGCTCCTTTTTCTGCCTCTGGATTGACACCCTTATTGGATTTTTGCATGATCGACCTGTGTACTCGGAGGCCGAAATTAATTAGGAGCTTCTTGCCCCGAGGTCTTAATAAACAATTAAATGGTATACCTACATAAACATGGTTGCAAAATAAGGAGCATGAGGAGATTTTGATCTCAAATATACACATTGCTGTCTGTATTTATTCGAGTGTTACCCCGAATAGAACAATCATATAAAATAAACAACGCTAACACACTTCAAGCATGTACATGAAAAAAGAAGAAGGTTTCAAAAAGAACTCTCTAGAATCCCGCGGCAAAAACCTCAACACCTCGTTATTCCTTCATCGCGCCACATAAGCCCACCGATGCCAGAACCACCACGCGGCGGCACCGCGCAACACCTGCTGCAGTTTCTACGAGCTCTGTTCTACGAACTCACACAAGACCAGATATGAAAAATGTTGAGCTCGCTTCGCTCGCTCTTGTAGCCTTCTTTCTCTTGAATCTTAACATTGTCTATTATAAGTCACCCTAGTAACTCCGGTAGGTCGAAAGTCAAAACAAACCTGTATACGGCAAGTTCTCATAAAAATTTCGAGCTCGCTTCGCTCGCTCTTGCAGCCTACCTCATCTTCAATCTTGGCTTTTTCTATATGTCGACCTTGTAACACCTGAATCCTCCTATGTGTGGGTGTACTCCAAACCTGTCCAAGGTAGGGAGTTGAAATTTCCGAGATCGCTTCGCTCGCTCGAGGAGCCTTCGTTCTCCTTGTCCTAAAAATTGACTCCGTATGTCGATTATGTAACATCGATTTAAAAATAAGAGTATTCTAAATTTGGTGTCCAAATAGTTAGTTGTTTAAGTCAATAACTCGGAGCGGATTGCGAATAAAGAAAAAAAAAAAGAAAAAGTTATGTTAGTAGCAAAATTGTCGTTGAAAAGCTCTCTTCAATGGTATATATGTATTTTATTGCTATTGTTCACCCAGAAAATCTTAACTTCGGTGCTCGAATAGTCACTTACTTAGGTCAATAACTCCGACCGAACAACGAATTGGAGGAAGTCGTGTTACTGGCAAAGGTTCTCCTTGAAAAGCTCTATGAAAACCTAAATAAGTGGCCAAGAAAATCTTAATTTCGTTGTCCAAGAATTGCGAAAAGTGGTATGAGAAGCAAAGTTTCTATTTAATAAGTTCTTTACAATTATATATATCATAATAAGGCTATTGGACCTTTGAGCAGACGCCCATACTTCAAGGCCCATTCTGCTTTTCGAGAATAATTGATTTGAATAATGTTAATTGAAATTAAATATCTCGAAAAACACACACAAAACATAAACTTTCAACGAACAAATTGATATAAATCTCCAAAGGACTATGGACACTTTTGTATTCGAAGCTTGGGCTAATCTTCCAACAGACATGACATTTCGTCAAGTGAAGGGTTTTTGTTTGTACTTGATTTTTAAGCACGGGAGCAAAGTTAGACTCGAGTGCGAAACTGCAGTTTTGATGCATTTTCATAAAATTTATACACGGTGATTTTCTCTCATAATAAGGAGCAACTTTTACTATTAAGCCAAAACGGAAATAAAATAAAAAAACCGCCGTTTCATGCAAAATTGCAATATTTACCCGATGAAAATGTATGAAACAGATGTATTATTTTTGCTATTTCGTAGTAGACCCCATAGTGATAGTTATTCTCCTGGCTTCCGACGTCTGCGCGTCGTCAAATCAAATCAAATCCAATCAAATAATGTATTTGCATAATATAGGTAGATAGATGGTACATACATTACAATAATAGAACAATAAGGATCCTCATATTAACCATTTCTGCTGTACGGAACATAAATTACAAGCTTATAATAACAATGAAACGAAATGAGTGACCAAACTATAAATAGGTACTCTTTTTAATTTAATAATAACTTAACTAGCTATTATTGCACTAGAATAGAACATTGTGAGGTGTTACAATAATTTTCTATTCAGGTTTTCCTGGGTCGTGTAGCATGCAATCATTTTCGCAATAAACTAATGGGTAGGTCTTTCAGTTCAAGGTAATTTGTTAAATAATTTAATTGACATAGGGTAACAGTCTCTTCAATACAGATCAGTTTTTACGTGACTATGGCAAAGCCAAAAGGAAGGCTGCAAGGCTACATGATTATGTGGGAACACCACTATTATACAGACATGGTATGTATTGTTTGGAGTGGGTGCGACCACGGCTCTACCTTAACCATTTTTGTACCTTTGCATTTCTGGATTTCTATTTGAGTTATTTTCTTGTTTCGTCCTTTTTAAAACCCTTTTTTTACGTAGTCGGGTTATAGTTTTATTTAACTTTATTTTTTATTATGTTTGGCAAGGGTAAGCTATTGGGATAACGGGTATTAAAATTGGGTACACTACATAAATACGACAAACTTTCATAATCTTATTCTTTATTGCACACAAAAAACAAATATACATACAAATGAAAATAATATAGCTTATGTACAACGGAACTTAACCCAGAATTGGGTTTTATTACAGCTAACCTTGTTTTGACCGCGCGATTTGCGGAAGAGGATATACTTTGGGCATTCAAATTACATTCTGTTACTTTATTCGGAAAGTCACAAATACGAATACCAAAATACCGGTTTTCATAATTCCGAATGGTTCAAACTTCCTTATATAACAATAGCGATGTTGCATACATCCCATTTTAATAATTCATAAACAATATTTAATATTCCAATATTCGTTTATAAGTACTGTTCTCAAAATACCGTGTTTAAATAGATCGAATAACAACACGTGCGACTTAATGATAATACGAAACATTAAAAATACGAATAACGATGATAAAATTACCCATTAATTAAAATTCTCAAAATAAAAAGCCTTGTAAAACTGAATATAGAGACAAATAAACACATAACCAACAATAGAAGGGATCTGGCGCTCGGCGGCCGGCCCGGCGGCTCACTCGCCTTCGCGCGTTAATGGTCACTGTTCTAACATAACCTAACTCAAAGGATTCAATAACAGTACAAGGATGGTACCCCATGCAGATATACATAAGAAGAAGAAAACACAATAAAAATATACATATAGATTTGAAGTACATATAGATTTTGAATTTATATGCGTAACTGAATATTATGCTAATTGAATCACAATCAGAATCCTAATTTTAGCAATATGTTCCAAGTATTGAAAATCGGAATGTCGTTTTTCGGACCGACAGCGAAAACTCATCGAACATTTGATTCGAAAATCGACATCGGTAAACAAACAGATCGGATTTGTGACTTTCGGTAAAATAAATTTCGTGATAGACATTATATTTCTTAGGAATTATGAAATTTAGACATTTGAAAATCGGAACATCGAAATTCGGAATAAAATATTTCAGAGTATTTGTGTGTTCCCATTAAAATTACAATAGTCCCCAAAGGATCTGTATACTGATGTGTTTTGATGAAAATACCAGACTCAAATATTTAGATGGACGGTGCTGTTATTCAAATTAACTTTTGGAACAATGGTTTGCATAAAGGTAATGAATCCACGTTACAAAGTGCGCAAATGCACTGTTGAGCCGAGAATACTCTATTATATTCTACTGAGCCACCCCTTATTATAATACCATATCGTAGGTTGGAGGCTACATATCCATGATAGGCTTGTGAAGCTGTTTTTTGCTGGATATTCGTGAAAGACGCCAAACAGCGTAAACTCATCTGTTTATTTTGTTACAGATTTTGCTCATAATGTAGTTTCCATGAGATAGTATAGTAGCATACTATCGGATTGTGCTATGTTATTGTTATCGTATGAGATAGTTAATTTTTAATTATATTATTTTCCGTTGTAATATTTAATTATTGTAGTCTTGTTTAGGTTAACTATTATATAATATAATTATTGCACTCTAGCCTTTCCATTTTATGTTTGATAATTTGTTTAACAGCGAATCGAATAGTTTGTCAACAAAATTGTCATATATAGGTACGGTGACAATTTGAGAATGCATTAATTTTTCGATTCCTTTTAGGTGTTTTGCAGAATTCTGTTTAGATCTGTCATTTCGTCCTCTGATACTGCTTGGCTCTCCGATTGCTGAAAAGACATCGTTTAGTTGAGGTACTAGATACTCTTAGAATCTCCTTGCTAACTACCAACGGCATGGCTTGATCGAAGTATAAGCTACTTATGCCGAAGTCCGCGAATCTTCTGTTAAGCCTGATGTGTCCCACTGCAGAGCAAAGACCACTCTTCTCTCTTTCCATTTTTAGTTATTTCAGCCCTGTCGTGTTGGTAAGAGTCTGTAGCGGCACTACAAAATTTACTACGCGCCATCTATGCTACAATAGAAGAACTAACATTATAATAATTCTGAATCGCGCAAGAGATGTGTTAGACTAATAACCGTAGCGTGAGCCTTAAGGTTCCGTGTGACTAGTCCTCACTTATCCCAGGCAGCGAGTGCACGTACCCTTAAAGTAGTTCATTTACTTACTGATAATTTGGTGGTTTTATTCTAAACCCTAACTAGTGTTTCTATAAAGTTATTCGTGACTTAAGACTATACAGGGCCAGAGTTGCGGGACTGTTCGAAAGAGATACCGCGGCCCTGGAACACAAAGGGCAAAAGAAGGAACATGGATGGGTTTTAGTCGGTACAAGTCGGACACTCCCTTCCGCTCCGCCCAGAAAAAGGACTATACAGGTGTTAGTTCCATCTTGAAAGATATGATAGTTTTAGGACGCGGCCATCCTTTAGCTGAATGAAAATTCATAATTACCTGCAATAGTTACTAGGAACAACATGAATAAAGTTTTCTTCATTCTGATTTGATTAGAAAAACAGGATTAAGTTCTTCTGTGTAGAGTATTCTTGAAGGAACCCGGAAAAGAACTTGCAAAGCAACGGAAACAAATCTGCAAGAAAATAGGTAAGTATAAGATAGGCCGCACTTGAAGTGTCTGTTTGTAATACCAAAATAACAGCTTTTTACTGAATGCTTGAAAGTATAATTATATCGTACTTAGAACAAACCACATTTTTAATTTTTTGTATGTTTGTCTGTTTGTTCTGGATAATCTCCGAAACGGCTGAACTGATATTGGCGGGACCTTTACTGGCAGATAGCTGTTGTTTTAAGGTCTAATACAGGCTAATTTTATTCTGAAAAAACTGTTAGGGTTCCGTGCAAAAAAATTAAAACCCTTGAAATTGGTAACACAATTAGATTCAAAAAGAAAAATAATATTTTTTATAATAATTTCACGCGAATGAAGGTCGCGGGCAACAGCTAGTCGGTAATAAAACTAGTATAACTAAGCTGGGCATCCTAATTTTAATTAATAACATAAAATCACGTGTAATCTCCGAAGGATTAGGCAGAGGATTACCTAATTAAATAGGTATACACCCACATTTTAACCAGTCCCATGTAATAGGGGCGAGCCTATTGTCATTAACTGAACACATCGCTTGTTTGCGACAATATTATGACATAACTCGAAAAATGAAGAAGTACAGGACGGTGTTTTTTTTTTAAGTTAGACTAAAAATATCTTCATTAGTTTGTCAGTACTTTTTTGCATTAATCAAAATCAAATCAAAATTATTTATTTGCATAAATAAGGTACAGAAGTTTGGTAAAATTCACAGAATTATTCTTTTATTCTGCCTTTTAATATCGGCGTGCAAATATAAAATAATAATATTTTATTTCAACTAATTATTGATCATAATCATGCAGTCATTAAATTAATCCGAATAAAATTACATTATTGAATTAAATAAATAAAAATAATAAGTAGGTATTCATAAATGTCAATAATAATCATGTTAATTATGGGAGCGATTCACCACACATTAATAATAGAGCCTGGAGCCCTGTGGGTTACAACCAGTGGGTTACAATTTTTGTACTTTTAAATGTCTTTTTTTATATTTTATTAAAATTAATATGTTAAAAATGTAAATGTCATTAATTATAAAATGATGAAAGAGGCGCAGTAGCAGAAGCGCTTGTGACCACTAGTCCAACAGGGTTCCGTTTTTTCCTTTTGAGGTACGGAACCGTAAAAACAGAATTATTTTGGAAAATAATTCAGATATACTTAAATATGTAAACTCACCCACCTGCTACGATCCTTACTTACGTACTGCTTTCGCCTCGTCCGCCCATAATATATAGTCACGCCGGTTGCGAGTATCACACGATGTATAATTAAATCACTCTCTTTAATTCGACTACCACTACCACGAAATTAAAACATGAAAGAAATTAAGAAATAAGATTTTTAATTTCATTGCGATTATGATGAATTAACGATTATAATTAACGTTAATCAATTAACCACACATTAGCACAGAATAAATAATAGTACCTACAAACGTACCTACAGAAGATGCACTCCTTTGATCTTTAAGAAAGACGCGATCATTCGGTTAAGCCGTGCTTGCCTAGGTTCGTCCGGGGATGGGTGACCATACATTAACTCATACCGAGTTTCCTCCGTGCCTCGGAAAGTACGTTAAGCCCATGGTCCCGGCTGTCATTTGTAGATCTTTTACAGTCGTTACATGGCAGGTTGTCAGTGGACTGCCTCAAGGAACCTGGCCTGGCTGAAGGGGCCTGAACGCGCCCCAATCCCAAAGCCCCATCCGGCTTGCCAGATTGCCGCCATGGGATCTGGAGGCGATAGTCCTCGCGCACCTGCACGAATGGCGCTTGGAGGCACTACGCTGGGGGGTAACTCTGCTGCCGTGGCAAATCGTCGCTCAGCGGACAGATCTCCGGCGGGATCTCAAGGCGACATGGAGAGAGCGACTGTCGAAACCCCGTGCAGGGCACGCCACAATAGTGGCGATAAGTCCCCTCTTTGAGGAGTGGCTAGAGAGGCGCCACGGCGCCCTCACCTTCCGCATGACGCAGGTCCTCACCGGACACGGTTATTTCGGGAGGTTCCTGCACCGAATCAGGCGGGAGAAAACGCCCGGGTGCTACCATTGCAAGGATCGACCAAAGGACACGGTGGAGCACATGGTGGAGGTCTGCCCCGCGTGGGCAGAGCACCGCCGTGTCCTCGTAGCGGCGATGGTTCAATCCATGGTCCGGATCGAGACGGTATGGGACGCCGTCACCTCCTGCTGCGAAGCAGTCATGCTAGCGAAGGAGGTGGCGGAACGAGAGAGGGAGAGAACCTCACGTTCCAACCGCCGCGGAAGACGCACCGGGCGTCGAGGGCCACGTGGTGGCCCCCGACCACCGTAGGCGCGGGCCTGTGGACGGTGAGCTAAGGGCTTGCTTGCCGTCCGCCCGTCTTATGACGACAGGCCATGTCGACGGCGCGTTCGTGTTCCACGCAAGCCTCAGAGAGATGTCAGCAAACGGGAAGGGGTCCGACAGTACCGATGTCTGCCAGGGTTGCGGGACTGTTCGAAAGAGATACCGCGGCCCTGGAACACAAAGGGCAAAAGAAGGAACATGGATGGGTTTTAGTCAGTACAAGTTAGTAAAAATCGTATGAGTAGCAAATGTTTTCCTTAAAAAGTTCTTTACAATTATATACATAATAATATGGCTATTGGACCTTGCAGCAGACGCCCATACTTCAAGGCCCATTCTCTTGGTATGTTGGTATGTTTTTTTTTCTTCTCTTCTGATATAATAATGTAAAGAAAATAAATGAAGGAAATAATAATTTATTTCCAAAAAACAGGTTGTAGATTCACAACTTTTTACATAAAATAATAACAGGTAAGTAACACAGAATAAAATTGTAGTCTACAATACGGTGGGTGAAGCCCACCGAAGAACCCCTCACCCCCACCGGTGAAGACTACAATTTTGTTCTGCTCTCGTTTAGTAGTTCATCTACTTACTGATAATTTGGAGGTTTTATTCTAAACCCTAACTAGTGTTTCTATAAAGTTATTCGTGACTTTAGACTATACAGGGCCAGGGTTGCGGGACTGTTCGAAAGAGATACCGCGGCCCTGGAACACAAAGGGCAAAAGAAGGAACATGGATGGGTTTTAGTCAGTACAAGTCTGACAATCCCTGCCGCTCCGCCCAGAGTGGCATGGGAGGGACATTTGATGATTTCCCACCTGTTAAAAAAAAAGATGATATGATGGTCACCACCACTCTGTTGAGCCGACTTTTACTGACTAAAACCCATCCATGTTCCTTTCTTTGTCCTTTGTGTTCCAGGGCCGCGGTATCTCTTTCGAACAGTCCCGCAACCCTGGCAGGCATCGGCTGGTGGGCTACTGCCCAACAGTTGTTGTCTGATTTTCCTATATATTCTTTAGTCGCGGACAACTTTAATGGCTCGATACAAAATTTTAATTAGTTAGTTCTTCCTTTGTGGCATAGATGGCGGTGTAGTAATTTTTGTACTATGTTGGTGCAGTACTTTTTGTAGTGCCGCTACAGAATCAAAAGCATCTATAGATTGATGAGAAATAAAACAAAACACTGATTTGATGCATTTATTCATAAAATTAATTTCTTTAAGAAATAAAGATTAACAAAGAAAACAATACATTTAAACTAAAAAACTACTAAACCATGCGTTGTTTTTTTTGGTATTTATAACAAAGTCATGGAAATTAAATTGTAGCGTACAGTAGAATCACTCTCAGACTAAAGAATTTTACAGGGTACTCGTATTACCGTTGCAAACATAAGTACCTTTCTTTAAATAAACGCGTGCGGTTCGTACCCTGAACTGCGCGACAAAACTTTTATCAAGCAGGCTCCTTTTTCTGCCTCTGGATTGACACCCTTATTGGATTTTTGCATGATCGACCTTTGTACACAGAGGCTGAAATTAATTGGGAGTTTATTGCCCCGAGGCTTTATTAAGCAACTAGCTGACCCGCGCAACTTCGTTTGCGTGCGGCCGTACATAAAAGAAAGAGAGGGTTAGAGAGAGTGTGCGTCAACCTTAAAAGTTAGACATATGCCAGTGTGGACATTTTTTTAGAGCTTTTTAAGAGGGACAATTCCGACATACATGATAATTGCGTATTTTTAACCGTTCACGCACAACGAAAGCTGTCAAAAGGAATAAATCCCTGTTATTGAAACATTTTTCATTGATGTTCCGCTCCTCGATAAATGGGCTATCCAACACTAAACTAATTTATACCAGTACTTCCTGAAATTAGCGCGTTCAATCAACGAAACAAACAAACCCTTCAGCTTTATAATATTAGTATAGATTCAAGTAGTTAACAATTTAATTTTTCGGAAATATTTGCATTAATCGCAAACATATTCTACTTATATTTTTCCAAATAAGGCCTACCTTTTTTTTACCGATGGGAAATAATCAAATGACCCCCCCTCCCACTCTGGGCGGAGCGGAAGGGAGTGTCAGACTTGTACTGACTAAAACCCATCCATGTTCCTACATTTGCCCTTTGTGTTCTAGGGCCGCGGTATCTCTTTCGAACAGTCCCGCAACCCAGGCATGCCTCGGTCTTCTCGGACCCCTTCCCGTTTGCTGACATCTCTTTGAGGCGCGCGTGGAACACGAATGCGCCGTCGACACGGCCTGTCGTTATTAGACGGACGGATGGCGAGCTAGCCCATTATTCAACGTCCACAGGCCCGCGACCCTCGACAAACTTAGCCGACCATACTCCAGGCAGGTCTAAAGTTCTCATTGCCCAAACACGATATAGATGCTGTAAACTCTTGAGAACCTCTTGCAACTACCATTCGCCTCCATCGTCAGCCATTCGATGAAAGTCATACTGAGTTAGGTTTAAAGTTTTCATCAAAGTGCATGAAATGAGCCCAATAACATTATACCTGCTGCAAACTGTTTAAGACCGCTTGCAACTGCCATTTGTCTCTATCGTTTGACCGTCGACGACAGTCATACTCCAGTAAGGCCTAAATTTCTCATCAAGGTGCATGAAATGAGCCCAAACACGTTATTGTTGCTGCAAACTCTTGAGGACCTCTTGCAACTGCCTTCCGTCTCCATCGTCAGACCTTCGATGACAGTAATACTTCAGCAAGGCCTAAAGTTCTCATCAAGGTGCAGGAAATGAGCCCGGACACGATTTCTCAATTTAAAAAAAAAGGATCATGCATCAGGTTATACATAAAATAAAAAATATAGACACGTCAAATTGAGGACCTCCTCTTTTTGTTTCGTCGGTTAAAAAACCAAGCTTCCGACATTTGACACGGGCGAGGGTCATTCTTTCACGAAAAACACCGCGATTCAGAAAATGGAGTGAAATGAACAGCGCCACCTATCGAGCACCAAGTTAAACCGATAGAATATACAGCATGGAAAGCGATTGAACACACACTCTACAGGGTTATAGCGTCATGTAGACTAATCTAGAGTACTTTTTGCCATCAGAACTTTTTTGTAAAGCCGGTCAGCCGATTTAAAAGTTATCTTGTGAGCATATTTTTATTAATTAGTACTATTTTGGTGCAATAGATGTCGTTGCATGTATCTTACACAATGATCATAAGTTTTTCTTGAACATTTTAAATTCATAAATCTTTTGATAGAGAGCACTGATTACAATGAAACCAAAACTAAAACCTTCTCTAAGTTACGCACAATATTTGTGCATTGAATCTAATCACATTGGTTTTCCCGACAACATGAACGCCCCGCCTCGCAGCGCGCGCGTGTCATTATTTTGATGCGGAGTTATTTTAAAACTGTGATATCTCCTAAGATATTCATCTAAATTGAATGGTGTACAGGGCAATTTTGGTTACAATTGAGCGCTAAAGATGACTAACATATTTATTTTGATAAGGATTAATACTATGTCGGTAAAAATACCTTTGCAAATAAAGCATTATTTTTGACCAAATTTTAAAATCATAAAAATGGTTATTGTTAGTAAACCTTAAAAGATAGGCATGTGTTGTCGCGGACTTTTTTTTAGACATTTTTAAGAGGAATAATTCCCTCATACATTATTTTTGTGCAACTTTAACCGTTTAACCAGCGCACGCAAAGGAAGCTCTCAAAAATAATATGTTTTCCCCGTTTTTGCAACATTTTTCATTGATGCTCCGCTCCTATTAATTGTAGCGTGATGATATATAGCCTATAGCCTTCCTCGATAAATGAACTATCCAACACTAAAAGAATTTTTCAATTCGAACCAGAAGTTCCTGAGATTAGCGCGTTCAAACAAACAAACAAACAAACAAACAAACAAACAAACTCTTCAGCTTTATAATATTAGTATAGATTATTTGATACACAAGTTTGCAAAAAATTGAGCATGAGGTGGAGATTATGATCTCAAATTACACATTACTGTCTGTATTTATTCGAGTGTTACATGTTGTATTACATAAATAACGGTAAAACAGTTTAAATTGATATTTATTCACTTTCTTCAAGCAGGTACAGACGCCAGCACATCAAGCTACTACAATCTGTCAAATTTTCTCAGTAGATTTTCAACATCTAAAGAATTAGGTACGGGATTGATTGGGATAAGTTGACTGTTTCGTGTAACTTGATGTGCTGGCGTCTGTACATATAAAGAAGAATATCTCAAAAAGAACTCTCTAAGAATCCCGCGGCAAAAACCTCAACACCTCGTTATTCCTTTATCGCGCCACGTCGGGCTTCACCGATTGGTTCGCAAAGGTGGCGCGTTAATTCCGTCTTCCTATTGGTCGGTCGCATGACGTTGGTACAGCAAACGTCCATCGATGCCAGCACTGCCGAGTGACGACACTGTGTGACGCCTGCTTCTGCGTCTATGCGCTCTGTTCACGCCATGTAACGCCTAACCTAAGATTAGATGTGAAAAATTTCGAGCTGGCTTCGCTCGCTCTCGCAGCCTACTTCCTCTTCAATCTTGGCTTTGTCTTGAAGCCGACAAAGTAACTCCTGTATCCTCCTTTGTGTGTGTGTGTACTCCTAACCAGTCCAAGGTAGGGTGTTGAAATTTCCGAGATCGCTTCGCTCGCTATAAGAGCCTTCGTTCCTCTTGTCCTAAAAATTGTCACCCTATGTCAATTATGTAACACCTATTTAAAAATAAGAACATCCTAACTTCGGTGTCCAAATAGTCACTGTTTAAGTCTATAACTCGGAACGGACAACGAATTGGCGAAAGTCGTGTTATTGGCAAAGTTACTCCTTGAAAAGCTCTATGAAAACCTAAATTGGTGGCCAAGAAAATCTATAATTCGAGGAAGATTAATTTGAATTTGGAAGATTTATTTAGAGCTAATTGGAATTACAAATCTCGAAAAAATCTTTTAACGCACAAATAGATAAAAATGTCCAAAGGACCATGGGCACTTTTGTATGATAGCTATATAAATAGATAGATAGAGAAATCATTTATTTAGTGAACACAAAAGAAGCAACACACGGAAGTACAATTAAATTTTACAATTTACATGATTAAATACCCATAAAAAAACAAGGTGCCAATATACAAAAAGAAAAACGTAATTTATTAAATAAGTATGGTAACACCATGACAAACTTCAAATAAAATAACGAGTATTTAAACAAGGTGCGGTGTGCGCCTCAAGGTTGCACCAAATGGGAGTTCAGCTCAGCATGTGTCAGGCAAGCACCTGACGCTGATATTCTGCAGGATCCCTGTAGTTAACATACGGACTGCCTACTGCTTCAAAGATCTTTGAGAAAGCAATGTGCAATCGCGTGTACAGTTTCTGCGAAAAATATAAAATATTTGACGAATGCCAAAACGGTTTTCGGAAAAATCGATCAACAGCATTAGCAGTTTATAAATTTATTCAAGAAGCCCTAAACATAATAAATAATAAAAAATACGCGATAGGTTTAATGCTTGACATGACCAAAGACTATGATAAAGTGCAATATGGTATTTTATTAGATAAATTATATAGAATTGGGATCCGTGGTAAATCACACGAATGGTTCAAATCCTATCTGGAAAATAGAGCACAGCTAGTAGAAATAGAATACTTCAATAACAATACAAACGAACTTCTAAAGTTCCGGTCTGACAGAAAGGCGATTAGCGCATCAATACCACAAGGAAGTATTGTTAGATGTCTCTTGTTTCTCATTTATACATCAATGATCTCCCAAAATCGATAGCTGAATCCGGCCCTTGTGTTCTGTTTGCGGACGACATCTCCATTCTCACCCAATGTCATGACAACACAAACCTAAACAGTACCCTTAATGAAATTCTTAGTAAAATAATAACCTGGATGAACGAACACAACCTTGAAATCAACTTTACAAAGACTAAACTCATAACTTTCCATCCCCACCAAAAAAATCCTGCTTATTTAGGAATGGCGTTACGTGAATTCTTGGTGGGATTGAGAAGAAGAATCGAGTGCAGGCATTTTGCACCCTTTGGATCAGCCGCTCAGTTCTTGCCAGTATCCGAGGGTCAATAACTGCATCTGCGTGGTTTAGGTTGGATAGCACGAGTGACTCAACCAGCTGGACACGCAGCTCCTCTGATAGATAAGGCCTTATTTTATAAAGGACTTTAAGCCGGTAGAAACAAGTGCGCACTGACTCTGCCACGTGCGCTTCGTATCTCAACGCAACGTCCATGTTCAGACCCAGATTACGTGCCTCACTGACTCGACTGACCGACTCACCCAGCAGGGTTACGTTGAGTGGTCGGGGCACTGCGCTGATTTGGTTCTTGGTTCCAAATAGCATGTGTTTGGTTTAAGTACTAAACCGTTATGTTCGGCCCAACATTCTATTCTGTCAAGATCATCGTAAATATCGTTTATCGCGATGTCATAATCACTTGGCTTAAAAGAGATATAGACTTGTACATCATCAGCATAAATATGGTACCTACATTTCTTCAGGGAACATATATTCGCACAATACAGTATGAAGCTTGGGCCTTCCAACAACACATGACACTTCGTCAAGGGAAAGGGTTTTTGTTTGTACTTGATTTTATAGTACGGGAGTAAAGTTAGATTCGATGTATTTTCATAAAATATATTATACACGGGGATTTTTAATTCACTGTTAATTTTTCTGGGCTTGAAAGTACTACCGGAAATATATTATGAAGGACGGGACGGTTGACGTGTGTCGGGCATGCCACCGTTCGGGTGAATCCATCAGACATATTATTTCTGGTTGTTCTCGTCTGGTTGTTTGTTTTTTGTTTTTAGTTTAATTTAATGTAATAATTTAGAATATCATGGTAATCGTTGTTTTTTTTTTTGTTATAATAATTTGTATGTCAATTGGCAAAACATAGCGCACTACCTAATATTTTAAGATCTTGTTGTAATTATTACCTATGTTTACGAATAAATGATTCTGATTCTGGCTAACGGCGAGTACTTGCACAGGCACAACCAAGTAGCCAGGATTATTCACCAGCAACCTGCCTTGAAATATAAACTTGTCGAATCTGAGGTACCGTACTACAAGTATGTGTCCGACCCAGTTCTCGAGAAAGACTATGTCACGCTGTACTGGGATCGGTCTATCATCACTGACAGGACTATTGTCGCCAATAAGCCTGACATAGTGGTGATAGACCGATCAGCGCGCCGCGTAATGATAATTGATGTGACCATCCCGCATGACGAGAACCTCGTGAAAGCTGAGAAAGAGAAACAAATAAAGTATCTCGACTTGGCATACAAGGTTGTCGACATGGAGAATGTGAACTCGGCTATCATTGTGCCGATTGTCGTGACGGCCAATGGCCTTATAGCCAAGAGCCTCGAAGAACATCTTTCGAGGCTCTCGTTAGGATCAAGAGCCTCATTCAGAAGGCAGTACTCCTCGATACGGCTCGCATTGTGAGGAGGTTCCTGTCTCTGGAGCCCTAACCACCGGTAGCTGGACCCTGCCCCCGATACCGGCGGATCATTATTTTTTATATTTTTAAATGTTTTTGCATAAGTTTATTTTTTAAGAAATATTTAAAAATGTAAATTAAATATGTTAAGAAAATGAATAAAGGAAATAATAATAAATTCATTTATTTCGGATAACTTGATCCATATTTCATACAGACGCCGGTCAGATTTAAAATAAAATGAATAAAATAAAATAGATTAACATAGTAAAAATAAATTAGCATTAGAATCAGTATGAAATTTAAAAGACAATAAGTATACACAAAACTGAAATTAAAATAGAAAATTAAATAAAATAAAAATAATTACACTAGAATAAAATAAATATAAAAAATAATTAAACTAGAAACAATGAAATAGTTGATAATAATGAGTAACTTTTACTATTAGAACACACTGAAATAACGAAAAAAATACATCAACCGTTTCAAATAAAAATGCAATATTTACGCGATGAAAAAGTATGAAATAGATGTATTTTTTTTTGCTATTTCTTTGTCAATCCCATAGATAGTTATTATCCTGGCCTCCTACGTCTGCGTGTCGTCATTGTGCGTCTGGTCGTAGTACGTCTAGTCATAGTAGGTCTAGTCATAGTAGGTCTAGTCATAGTATATCTAGTCATAGTAGTTCTAGTCATAGTAGGTCTGGTCATAGTACTTCTAGTCATAGTAGGCCTAGTTATAGTAGTTCTAGTCATAGTAGGTCTAGTCATAGTACGTCTAGTCATAGTAGGTCTTGTCATAGTATATCTAGTCATAGTAGGTCTAGTCATAGTAGGTCTAGTCATAGTACTTCTAGTCATAGTAGGTCTAGTCATAGTATGTCTAGTCATAGTATGTCTAGTCATAGTAGGTCTAGTCATAGTAGGTCTAGTCCCAGTATGTCTAGTCCTAGTATGTCTAGTCCTATTATGTCTAGCCCTATTATGTCTAGTCCTAGTATGTCTAGTCCTATTATGTCTAGTCCTAGTAGGTCTAGTCATAGTATGTCTAGTCATATTAGTTCCAGTCATGGTAGGTCTAGTCACAGTATGTCTAGTCATAGTAGTTACAGTCATATTAGGTCTGGTCGTAGTATGTCCGGTCGTACTGGTCTCACGTCCGTCATCTTCGTCCTGACCATCTGGGAATTTTATGATATCTAGAAAATCTGGGAAATGGAATATTGGGAGTTCTGGGGATTCTGGGGATTCTGGGAGTTTTGGTGATTCTGTGAATTCTGGGTATTTTGGGAATTCTGGGTATTTTGGGAATTCTGGGTATTTTGGGAATTCTGGGTATTTTGGGAATTCTGGGAATTTTGGGAGATCTGGGAGTTTAGGCGATTGTTCCGGGATTTCTGGGAGTTCCGGGTATTCTGGGATTTCTGGGTATTCTGAGATTTCTGGGGATTCTGGGATTTCTGGGTATTCTGGGATGTACGTGTAGTCCTCCGCTGCCGTTGTGGTCTCTTCACTGTAATATGGCGGTGTGGTGTCAGTGTGGACTTGAACACCATGCAATAGTAAGTTGCTGATCCACTTCTTGTATTTTTCTAAATTATGTTTCGATCTGTCATTTCGTCGTCTGGTACGGCTTGGCTCTCCGATTTCTGAAAAACATCGTTTTGTTGAGGTAATAATAATTAAATAATAATAAAAAGCTTTATTGATCAAAACAGCATTACACAAGCTGAAATATCTCTAGCCTCCACACTAGGATTCCCTGTGTCGTGGAGACTAGTCTCCTTCGTCTTACAAATTGTTTTGTTGAGGTACTAGATACTCTTAGAATCTCCTGGCTAACTACCAACAGCATGGCTTGATCGAAGTATAAACTACTTATGCCGAAGTCCGCTAATCTTCTGTTAAGCCTGATGTGTCCCACTGCAGAGCAAAGACAACTCTTCTCTCTTTCCATTTTTCTCTGCCAGTGGTTATTTCGGCCCAATCGTGTTGGTAAGAGACTGTAGCGGCACTCCAATATTTACTACAGCGCCATCTATGCCACAATAGAAGAACTAACATCATAATTAAAATTTGACGGTCCGAATGGCGCAGCGGTAGTGAGGCTGCCTTACGTTCTTAGGGTCCCGGGTTCGAATCCCGGTAGGAGCAAATGTTTGTGTGATGAGCATGGACATTTGTTTCCGAGTCATGGATGTTTCTATGTATAATAAGTATGTATTTACAAACAAAAAGTATCTATGTAGTATTATCAACTATCTGGTGTCCACGACACAAGCCTCGTTGCTTAGTGTGGCACCTAGATGGCGATATGTGTAATGTCCGGCGATATTTATTATTATTATTAATTCTGAATCGCGCAAGAGATGTGTTAGACTAATATCCGTAGCGTGAGCCTTAAGAGCACTTACTCCGTGCTTAAGAGGGCCCTTCTCGGTCCGTCTATCGTCAACGCGAGCATGGTCGAAAACTTATTGTCTCATCCAGAGCCACAGCGGCGATTTTCTTTCAATTCTCCAATCTTACCCCGCCCCGACCCCGCACATCTCGTCTCCCGCGCACCTCGTACCGCCTAACGCGATGACATTGAACGAAAAATAGTGTTCGAAAATTTCTTAAACTTGTTGCAGGAATTACGTGTTTTTGAATAAGTCTTATAAGTGTGTGAAATAAATATTTATCATTAAGAATCTTCATTACATGTGCAAGGTTTATATCGAGATGATTTCTTTACTTTTACAGTTTTTGAGTACATTATGAACGGCCAAAATTCAGTTAAGATTTGTGCAAAACAGCAATTTTTGGAGGCTTATAATATACTGAATTTGTTTCTACAATTTTTATTTTTGCTACCATAGAAACCTAGATATAGTGCACGAAATACCTAATAGTTCAAAAAAATCAAAGATAGATGTGTAACAACTTCATAATCACGTACGAGCGTTTGTATGAAAAGTATGACGGGTTGGCCGCTCTTAAGGTTCTGCGTGACTAGTCCACACTTATCCCGAGCAGCGAGTGCACGTACCCTTAAAGTAGTTCATCTACTTACTGATAATTTGGTGGTTTTATTCTAAACCCAAACTAGTGTTTCTATAAAGTTATTCGAGAAGACTATACAGGATGGAAGGAACACCGACGCTATACCGGTTACCACGTCACTCAGTATATATTTCTACACTACTACTGAAATATATATAAGTGGTGTACTTTGAACGTGGTTACCGTTTTTGTGTTGGTGTCCCTTTCCCCTCGTATAGAAAAACTCGATAGCAACTGTTGGGCAGTAGCCCACCAGACTCAACACCCGTCTGGTCGGAGAATTCTCCCTTTTCAATGGAGTATTGAGGAACTAAACACCCTGTTCTTCATACTTCTAAAAGCTTTACTCGTGGCAACATATCATAACATTTATGTATTTTCAGTCAACTTTGGCCCGTAGATCCACCTTTCAGACTACAGGAAAGGTGATGAGAAGCTTTGCTCTAGGCTCAACAGAGTGGTGGTGACCATCATATCATCATCTGCCTAGCGTTTTCCCAACTATTTTGCGGTCGGTTTCCAGTCTAACCAGATGCAGCTGAATACCAGTATTTTACATGGAGCGACTGCCTATCTGACCTCCACAACCCAGTTAGTACTGGGTAATACGATACCTCTTGGTAAGACTGGTTGTCAGACTTTCGGGCTACAGCCAAAAAGGGTTAAATAAGAAACATTCGCCAACAAAGTCACCAACTTCCGAAAGTAAAGTTATTTTAGAAACACTAAATTTTTTATAGCATGTGACTTGCATTCGAAATACACTCGTCAAGATCCCACAATATTAGGAATACGTTCATATCATAGCACATTATGCCAAAAAATAGTTTAATCACTGCAATAAAAGAAATTAACAACATACCAAAGGAATTGAGAGAACTCCCCTTACAATATTTTTAATCCAAATTAATAAATGGCTTATTGATAATTGTTTTTATAGTGTAATAGAATTTCTTGAAAAAAAAAGTAACCGATAGATTATGGCTACCGAGTTTTACAGTGTTTTAAAATGTTTTATTTTTTCTATTTTCTTTAAACTTATGCATCTGTTATGTTAAGATTTCGAATTTAGGAATCCTAAATCATTTAATTTTATCACAATAATACAACAGCTGTGTGAAATTCCCTGGCGCGCGCTTTTGACCTATCAACTGGTAGCCGCGTGACGCTGTTATGTCTCATTACTATCAGACCGTACAACCATGGGTAAGCAGACCGCCCGCGCGGCTCGCAAGCCCGCTCAGTAAGCGGCGCCCGCACCACACAGGCCGGCCGCCACGTGACGTTATCGGTGTACGTAAGCAGTGTAGGTAGGTACCTACATGTTTAAGTAGCCGCTAAATTAAAAAATAATATCCAAAGACTGCATGTTCGACAGTAGTCTTAAGTATAGCTAAGTATTCTTTTAAGATGCAACGTATGTCCGCATAACTACAAAATATGTAGGAACGCGCGCGCCCAACATAAAAAGTAGGCACAATCTATCAGCTGATAGTCTGACCTCGGGAATGGGCAAAAATGTACCTGTAATAATAGCGTCTCGCGCTCCCCACCCGCCCGCACCCTTTCCTCAGTGCAGTAATGACGTAAAAATCTAAAAACAGTCACCCCGGAGAGCGCGTCGCAGGCGCATGTTTTGATTTTCTTTGATGCCCATGCGCACTATGCCGTACAATTACACAGCGAGTGAGTACAGTGATATGGTGATGTATTACTACTCGGAAGGCGGTAATGGCGAAACATTAAAATACATACATTTTGATTGCCATGCTTCTGATTCAGACTCAAATATCGTTAACAGACTGCTAGTCCAAAGCCTAGAAAAGTGTGATGGGAAACTTGGAATAACTTGAACAATTCCCGGTGTCGAGAAGTCAGGTGGTAATGTAGCTGTATCTTTGCCGCTTCTTCATTCCCTCCGCGGGCCTAAACGCGTGAACACGTAAACTCAAGGTGCTAGCTATTAAAAATTTTTAACTCGCAAAATAGTTACTAACTAACAATAAATTCCGTATAGTTGTGATGCTCAGTGATTGGACTACCTAGTCTGCGCTTCCACTGTGAATTTTCTCAAGTGACCACTGATTAAACATAGTTTTATTATTTACGCCTTGCAAAAATTTCAACTGTCATCGCAAGCGCATGAATCATCGTGCCAACGAACTTAACGAGCGACGTGCCGGAGTCAACGACCGTCCTCCACACGCACACATTGCTGCTTGTCGCTGCAAGGACACGCGCGCGGCACCCGCTCGTAGTCATCGTTCGGCGGTTGTTCGAGTCTCGAAGACTTCCGAAGGCGATACTACACTCATACATAGGATAACACGACACTCGAGCGTGCGTAACAAAACAAGATAGGCAACAGCTGAGTGAGTAAAGCGTCTTGTTTACATTAATAGAATAAACAGAGCGGACCCTTGCTCTGTTAGGTTAATGGCCATCGTATAATTTCTGATTTATTCTAACTAAGGTTATTAAAACAATAAATATATTACCTAAAGAACATACCTAAACATTATTCGCTCGCCTCCGAAAACTCCAGCCTCACCTTTGTACGGCTCAGAACCGAACTTATCTTCGAGTTCTAAGAATGAAAGCAATGAACCTGAAAATATATAACCAGAGGAAAAGGAAACGAGGTGATGCCGCTGAGCTGGAACGTCTCGAAAATATGATGCTGGATATGAACACAATGTTATCGGATTTTGTGTCAAAGCAAGAGCAACAGAATATTAAAATTGACTCGCTGCATTCGGCTCTCGAAGACATCAGGGCGCAAAGCAGCATGATTAGCAGGCAAAACGCAGAAATTTGTACCTAGAATGATAATATTCGTGACACTATACAATTTCTATCTAATAAATACGATGATGCTATATCGGAGATAAACAACTTACAGGTCGAATGTAATAACAACCAAAAAGTAATTAAAATGCTTGAGCTCAAGGTCGACTATCTGGAAAGAAACATGAAAGCAGCTACAATCGAAATTAGTAATATCCCAACCTCAAGTACCGAGACCAGGGTATCCTTACTGGATTGGTCCAAAAACTGGGTACTGTCATCAATCAACCTGCTCCAGTATCAGAAGTCAAAAATTTATTTCGGATGAGAGGCAAAAAAGAGACAGTGGGTACTGTCATTGTAGAATTTACTTCCCCAACTATAAAAGAAAAATTTATCCGGTCTACTAAAAACTACAACAAACTAAATATTGAAAATCGTCTTAGCACCACCCACTTGCTAGCTGATGTACCTAAAAAGCCAATACACATATCTGAGCGCTAACTACTACAGCAAAACGCCTCCATTACCTGACCAGGGAAAGGAAGGGAAGGGTTTATAAAAAGCAGTGCATTCGAGCAGTGCTGGGTTGCAAACGGAAAAATATACGTTCGCGAAAAAGAAGGAATGCCCAGTAGGTTGATTAAATCCGAGGAAGACCTGGCTAAACTACACAAACTGAAGTGACTCGGACCTCTCTTACCTCAGCATACAATATTATACAAAAATGTTACATCCCACCAATTATTATTCAACATAAAATTATGTAAAATCAAATCTAACCTATTTGTAAACAACTACGCACAGGCTTCCCTAAACCAATATACAATGTGTAACAGAATAAACGCACTACCTCTTAAGGGGTCATTGTACTCATCATTATGAACAACTTTTACTATGGGACCAATCCCGAAATCGCGAAAAAAAAAACAGCTGTTCAGTACATTTTGTCGAATTATGCGCACAGAAATGTATAGGGCAGTCGACTTTTTTTTCGCGATTTCGGTGTTGGTCCCATAGTGAAAGTTATTCATAATGATGAGTACAATGACCCCGTAAGAGGTTGTGCGTTTATTCTGTTACACATTGTATATTGGTTTAGGGAAGCCTGTGCGTAGTTGTTTACAAATAGGTTAGATTTGATTTTACATAATTTTATGTTGAATAATAATTGGTGGGATGTAACATTTTTGTATAATATTGTATGCTGAGGTAAGAGAGGTCCGAGTCACTTCAGTTTGTGTAGTTTAGCCAGGTCTTCCTCGGATTTAATATATAATATTATAATAATTTGTATACTACACATGCAAAAACTTACCTCTTATCATTTCATCACCAACACTCGTTTAGCTCACACACTGTTACACAATTCATTACCTTTTTCGTTAATAAGTCACGCTTATTATGCACACATCTTTGGAAACGATCCGTTTTTTTACTCAATAAAATAAACAAATACCTACATACACTACGGGAATATACACTTGTCATACCTCAGCATTACTCTCTCTAATATTAATGGCAAAACCAGGCAGATTATCTCTATCCTATCCAATTACAGTAGTACACAAAAAAATGCACATATCGATACCTTTAGGCTCAAAGGGCGTATCCGCCATTTTGGCCAAAATGAGATTTTAACGCAGTCATACTTAGTTTTTCGCCCTCTTTCGATTGGTATATTTAAAATGTCGATATTCGCAAAACAGAATATTGATTTTCTCTAAATTTGGGCCGTAAATTAAATATATTTCATTTTTCATTAGCGCACACGTCGTAACAGGTAAACAAATTTAAAAACTTGGAAGTATAATCCGGTGATCTGTCTCTTTTGGCGATAACGCCACTAGCTATTTAAGAATTGTTGTTCGAACTTGTCTTATACAACCAGATATTTTATCAAGTTTGGTGGTTACGTCCCCGAAATAAACTAAAATATTTAAAATTTGGCTTATACGCCCTATTAAAATAACACTCCCCATTGCGAAATCATGTTGTTATACCTACTATTCACGAAAATATTCTGTGTACAATTTTACTCTTTACGAGTAACACGCAAGATGCTTTTTGCTTCACCTGGGGTGAGTGTGATGGCAAACGTGGTAGCAATGAAATTGCTAGCTGCCTAATAAAATATCTTGTTGAAGTTGATAGAAGAGGTGTGAACAACCTTTTAATGTACTGTGACTCATGCAGTGGCCAAAATAAAAATAAAACAGTGTTGGCTGTCTTCAATCACTTTTTAAAAATTTCTATAAATCTGGAAGTCATACAGATAAACTTTTTACTCCCCGGACATACTTAAATGCCCGTGGATTCGGTCCATGCTGTAATCGAAAGAGAAGAGAAAAGAATAATTGTTTGGAGTCCATCACAATGGGCGACCTTTTTTGTAGCAGCCCGGAAAAGGCCGAGACCCTACCATGTCAATGTCATGGAATATTCAGATTTAATACAATTGGCTAACCAAAAGTTTAGTTAAAA